>VDFB02000003.1:226703561-226863561 GCA_007258455.2 Sequoia sempervirens | reverse complement strand
TAGAGGTGCACTACCGATCTATACACCTATTTATCCACCTAAAGCCATAGCCAAATTCTCCTCTACTATTTGTGCTTTCTCCATAGCCACCTCCATGGTTTTTGAATCAAACACTCAAACACCACCACTGATTTGGGCATTCAAGCCCTTGATAAATCATTGTATTAACATACCCTCATCATCTCCTATGCCAGCATATTGCTTGAGCTCATAAAATCTCCACTTATACTACTCAACTGACATCGCCATCTTTCTCAGTTCATGGAACTCATCCGCACAACACTGGGTATGTGTAGGATCATGATGGACCAAAAAGTGGCAATATGATGGGTATTTGAAGGGTATGTGGCTGACAAATTTTTTCTTACCCAAAATTAATGAAATGAAAAGGGTTTTTAAAGGAGATTCTTTTCTTTTTACCAATATAAATTATGCTTTACTTTGAATTTAATAAATAATTATTATTCATTTTCTATTTGAATTACGACTAAAGTCTTGATTGAAAAACATCTATAGCTTTCAAATGGTATCACATTTTTTGAATCTGAAACATGCATCACATTCTATGCTTCATATACTATAGGATTAAAAAAAAAAAGAATTTCATGAAGTTTTGACCAAGTTAAGGTGGTTAGGCATACAAGTTTTATATTTTTTTAAAGTTGTAATAAAAAAATCATAATTAATTATTTTCTTGGAAATAAATTACAAAAAATATGCATCACATTGAGACATGAGTCCTCTACTTATATCTAAAATCTTATAAAAAATATTATCATTTTATTGTGGTTAGGGTGGTCAGCACCCTACTTCTTATTTTTCCCTAAAATTTAAGTACTCTTGCATTGAAATTTTAAATTTTCACAAAATAGATTTTGTTTAAAAAAATAAACCTAGTAGTTTAGAAACTAAATTCAATTTTCTACAAATTCTATTTTTACATATTTTTGAAATAATATAGATAACTTATTCAATTTTTTACGTGAAGTTGCCTAACTCTGATTTTTCTAATTTTTTTGCCACTTAAGGGTCTATTTTTTCCATGATGATCCTGCACATACCCCACTATCACCAATGATCAGACAAGAATTGAGCTCTAAATCTCTCTAAGAACATCTCCCATGATACTAAATCTATATCCAAATGCCACCACATGGAAGCAAAAACTTGGAGATTCATAATAGTGCACTAGCCTTGGTAATTCCTACCATATGGATGCATAGTGAAACACTTGTTCAGATCAATTAACTAGGTCTCTACCTCTAATCCATTGTCAGTCCCATCAAATGTCGAAGGATGTGCTCGAAGAAGGTCCTTCATATGACCAGCTAATATGGCATCCTACTCAACTACAATCTCTCTCCTCCTGGGAGATCTCTCTTTCTCTGTAATCACCAACTACTCACCCTCCTATCTTTGACCAAGACAGGCAAGAAACTCCTCAAGTAAGTGATGCAACTATGCACCCTTCAACCCTAGCTGATCCATATTCTATCCTCTACCTCCTTGATTATTTTGTGAACCCTATTATTCCTCACGATTAGACTCATGTGAACTCTGGGGAGGGGAGTCCTAGCGATTGGCCCCATGACCACTACCATGACCTCTACCATGCCCTCGACCTTGACCCCAACATCTAGGCATTATCCTACATAGACATCACCAAGGACAAATTCAGGGTGTTAGACAAGGTCAACAAGGGAAATTGTAAAATTCAAAATCTAAGCAACTAATACACTTCATGGGCTCTCATATATACCTAGAGAGCCCAATGTTTGAACTTGGGCTATGATACCATGTGTAATGCCCTACCATGAAACCCTAGAGGACAACACACACTAACACCTAAAATGAAACTTTTTTTTTGAAAGTGCAATAAACACACTATTGCAAATGAAACAATTAACACTAATCTAACCTAAGTCCTCTAAGGTCAATGACTACGCTACTTAATTCCCATTAGTTAAATGAACAAGGATTGAAATTCAGCACATTAATTAAATTCCAACTACAAAAAGAAGGTACATTAACCATCACATTTACAAAATCAAATGTGATACAACTATAACATATGTTCCATATAGATCAATTGAATCAATCATTTAATTACATATACAATAACATCTATTACATAATCCATTACATAATAGAGATTAATATCAGTTTACAGCATTACATTTATACATCTGAACAACAATATATCCTTGTATACATGTGAGGAGTGTACATCAAGTATGATACATAATACAATCCACTTGAGCTAGTACAATGCAAAAGTTTTCAATCCAAGACAAGTCACCACAATCACTAACAAGGATAGGGTACCCAATGGAGTATAATGCACTTTCCACCCAACCATGTGGAACCCAAAGGTCTACCCCTCGTGCTAGGAGATAGCAAAGGGTCCCACTATTACAATCAAGCAAAATACACTAAACAACACAAAGTAACATGACAACAATGAACAAGTAAAGTACAACATCAAATAGCAGTACTCCACTTCCAAAGGCACACAACATCAATAGAAACAAGAGAGAAATAAATATTAGGTTGCCGTAGGAGGGAGTGTCATCGCATGGCCCATACATAGGTTACCCTGGCAGTCTATCACCAGCTATCGACCCCCATCTATGGTTACCCTGGCAATATCCTACTAGCTGTCAGCCCTATAGGGTGACAAATGCAAAACCAATATTCCTTTCATGCGGAAAAAGAAGATGATCTTGCCAACCAGGCCTTCCCAACTCATCTCAAGACTAAACGAGCACTTGAGCCATGAGTGATGCATTCACTAAACTTGATTAGTATGTTCACTACCCAACCCCCTGGTTCATTTTAGGTTATCACTTTCTTACAAAACTCTCACATGGGTTACGCAGGCGCCACTTTGTGTATCGGCCCCCATTGAGAGCCACTTCGCTACTGACAACAAGGAAACCCAATAAAATCAAAGAGAAAAGCCACCTTCACAATCACAACTCACTAACAAAATAACAAGGCGAGGCATAACCCTTCCTGCATTCAAGTTCCAAAAGTTCAACCACATAGGTGTATACTATGTGCAAGGTTGAAGACCATGACATACTCACTTAATACAAAACAATCATCTTAAGGATAACAATAATTTCATTAGAAAGACAATTTCCCCTATCCTTTGGAAGACTTCTAATATTCACTTCACAAAATGACTTAAACATTGGTACAAAATCCACTAATTCACTCCCAAATCAACAATCATTCTCTTACTTCACATACAACTCAAATTCCATAATAGAAACATGGAATACATAATGGATTCACAACACAACCACTTAAATCAATAATGGAATCATGGAATACATTATAACATTACATTGCTACCAATTCAAGTTCTTAATATTCATCAAGCTCATTCTTTTAATCAATTTCCACAATGATCTAAAATAAGTTATAAAATAAATCCTCCTTCTAATCATTTGCTATTTTCTAAATTCATTTCTTAATATAATCTCTCTCTTATCTAATCCCCAAATTAACTAGCTATCAAACCATATACTTGCAAATGTTGAACTTATTCTTTTCTTTTCCTTTTCTAACATCATATATCTTATACAAAAATATAAAATATAAATAAATATATTTAAACATATATATATTATATATATGTTTATATATATATTCCTAATGTTGTATACAATAATAAGTCTGATGCTAAAGAAATAAACACAGTTATTTAGATATATATATATATATATACTTTTAAGTACTTTGAATGCTCAAATGAATACACAAGCGATGGTAAGAATACCATAAATAACATAGAAAATTCAATGAGATAAATATATCAAAGGAGAAACAACTATAGGTGTAAGTATTAAGCCACTCGGCCATCGAATGGTGAGTAAATAGTAAACATTCAAATGTCGAATGCCGATACAATAGCCGGCTCACTAAATATGTTTTAGGACAGCAACATTAGAGATAAGCATGTGTTTGATCTGCACTTAACATAGGGTAACATGCATGTGTAATTGAAACAACCGATGCCTATTATGCATGTTTAAAGATTCAAAACTCACACTATTGTTTACTACACCAAATGCATATATATGAATATCATACATACAAATTACAGTATGCAAAGGATAAGGGGTAAGTCAAATTCAATGCATTCAGATTAATCGCAACCCCAATCTCCAATGTCGATGACATGCTACTAAGGGCACTGAATGAAATTTGATTAATATTTAATATCGAAATTCAAACAAACTTCATACACAACGATTGAAATAGAAATCGATAAGAACCTAAACCAAGAGCTAACATACTTAATATCTTTGAGATATATCTTGTGAATTTACCAGGTCGATATGAGACGAATAGATGGAATGACCAATAGAAGCTGAAACTACTGAAAGATAGAAGGACTCAAGATAAAAATATCAAAGAAATTGGCTTGGCGCATGAAGGCAGAAGGGTATTTCTAGACTCAAGATCTTAACTTATAGTGGTGGAATACGTCCCTAAGAATGTTGTAAGAGAAATTGCTCTAAGAGATGCGAACCGTTTTCATCATTTTAAATAGGGACAATGTTCTCATGGAAAATATGGGTGATGCTAAGTGAAATAGTCTGAAAATAGAAGATCACGCACTATATCAAATACCCAGTAATAAAGGGGTGTTTCTCAAATAATTTCAATGCCAAGATTTGGAAACTTGATAAAGGCCAATTAATAACAAATGCCAGTTGACTGAAAAATTCGTAACATGAAGAGAGGGGTGGTACTCAACATCTTATCAGATTTCTATTAAGGTAATGCCAAACAACTAGAACATGGGCGGCGGCCAGTGTTGAATTTGATAGGTTAAGAATATAAGAATATCAAATACTAAGGGAAAGAAGTCTACAGCTACCAACAACCCACCATTTAAGATGCATCCAGGCACAGGTACAATAACTACAATTGGAGCCAAGACTAAGATAACAAATATAACAATCAAATTTGGAGAAAATACAAAGTAATAATAGCATAAAGCTTATGGAATTAGTAGAGCTTAACTGCAAACACTTTATTTTGTTTCACATAGCTCAAATGCAATATTCATTTCTTGCTCAACATTTAAATGAAGGAATTATAATGGAACCTGGTGTATATGCTTGACAGAGCTAAAGACTTGATGCATAGCTCCTCCAAATTCCAGCTTCTACTCTTTCTGAGACTCGACAACACTGCGAAACCCCAATTTCCAACTTACAAAATCCCCAAGCCTCTAAGTTACAGAATAAAACTTTCAAGAACCAGAAACAAGTAATTAGTTTTTCCGCCTGGAAAATAATCCAAAAGCCCCTCTTTAGTTAACTCCCACTGATTAATTTTTTATCCTCCACTATCCATAACTACATCCTCTCTTAATTTTTTTGTTTTTTGTTTTCTATTATTTGTCCCCAGAACTTATACAACTAGTTTTAATTTTAAAATTCTTTTAACCATGTCTTATAAATTTACACACAAAAGATCAAACCATTAAAATATTTGGTTTATTAATTTAATCTTGCTTATAATTTATTTATATAATATCATCAATTTAATATTTTTATTTAAATATTCCATTTTAAACCATAAAGTTTAAGCTATTTAAATCGAATAAGAACTTTAATAAATTTTATTTAATCAAGGCATAAATTATATAAAAGCTTTCATTTAATTATTCCAAAGTCCTTTTGATTTCAATAATCTTTATTTAACATAATAATCAAATAAAGGCACTCATCAATCACATTACTCGGATAACATATTGTCAAGCTAACCAAACCATATAGCGAAATAGAAGACAAAACAATAACAAAATTGACAACACAACTCAAACTGACCTTACAAACTGGGTGTGACACACATATACTCATCTTCAACGAGGATGATGGCACAAGATGGGGGACCCGATGCTATGTCTGAATCAACAACCTCCATTGAGATTAAGGCACACTCAAACTTGGCAATTGAGGTGGAGTCGATGCCTGGTACCTACAACCCGTAGCAAATCACATGGTTGAACATGTGCATAGGGAAAACAGTCAATCACACTGTGAAGGGAAAATTTCAGCATCGCAGGGCACTCACAAGTGAGTGATGTGACTCTATTCCCCTTCACCAATACATCGACATACACAATAATATATATCAAAATCATGATAGAATATACATCCAATAAACACATAATCTTCATATCAATGACAACTCACATAAATAATTAAATTGATCTACTAACCATGATATAAACATAAAACATCAGATATAATAGTTTCATCGAGTATCATCATACTAAGCATCAAAATATCGCAATATCCAAGTGTCATCAAATAGTATCATAAAGTCCAAATACATCTAAGTCACCATCCAAAACCAAAGCAAACTAAGGGGCACTGTAAGAGTCATCCTTGAACCTAAGGGATATACCCCTTGTGTTATTCAATCAAGTGTATGATGGTTGAATTATCTAGAAATATTCAATATGTGGATTGTATTGTTAACCTTTCACCCCAAAATCTTATTAATGTTAAATATGGTGACCTTTGTATGGTTTGGATTAAAACCACAACTACAATTATAATTGTCTATTTAAGATATGAGATGGTCACCTTCATCTTAGGTCATACTTGGTTATCTTATTTTGACATGTGGTTCTTTCATAGCATCATAATTGGGAATGCTACCCATCCCTCCTTTTAGTTAAAAAAAGCCAGTATAGATTTAATATTGTTGATCTTTTTTATGTATTTTCTATATCATTGCGAGTTAGTTGTGAGTTAAACCTTGGTATAATGTGATTGTTGGTCAATCAAATATGAGTTGGGTGAACTCAAGTTTTCAAACTAGGGATCCTCTACATAATACATAGGAAAGGTTGTCAATGATGAGCCCTTGAGGAATTAGGTATGGCCCCTAGGTCTTGTTCTCTTATTATTATTATTGATATATATTTTATTGCATAACATGTGACATGAATTATGTGTCAGACTTAATTAGTTAGTAGAACTAATTAGGTCTATCTTGGTGATGGGGATTCCATGTCTCCACTTGAACCTGACCATGTGTTGATGTTTTCCAAATACCCAAGTTGATCTCATATATAATATATGGAGTTTCAATTTCCAATGGTTAATTGTATGGAGGGATTGGGCAAAAAATAGGTGAAAGTTTGCTAAACTTTCCCTCTACACTTTGGGATCTGCAAGACTTGGGAGGGTGATCCCTACAATGCAATTTAAGATATTCTTGTGCCAATTACCTCATATAGTGTACAATAATAGATAATATTCTCCTATATGTTTCTTGATAGATGAAAGAATTAAAAGATTTGGCTAACCTTTACAACATTTATCATTCTATAGCATGAGAATATGGTAAAACTCCATTACAACATGCATTTCCAAACATAAAAGTAATTTAACTAATTATTTGAATTAGAACACTAATAAAAGCATACATTCATTGGAGAAACAATGACGACTGAATGAAGGATCCTTGATCATATTTCATTGTTAATTTATGCAAAGGGTATAATAGGAGATAAACAACTTTAGAATTATGCCATTCTTCTATTCAAAATGCTAGTATTGTTATAGAACATTTAAATTTGGAAGAAAAAGACTCAATAACCTAGACCAAAACTCAACCTCTATTCTTTGTGCCTTAATTACAAAAAATCTCTTGAGATATCAATCAACAACCTTCAAATGGCCATGAAATCCCTTTTATATAATCAAGGGAGCAACAAGCATTCAACCATGTACACATGTCATATTTTCATTTGACATACAATTAAAAAAGTAAAAATCTCAACCAATATGAGGGAATATATCAAAAACTGTCACCATCAAGCCATTGAAGAATGTTCTCCACATCCCTAGGAAAGTGCATGTTGAAGGAGGCAAATGCTCTTTTCAAAATTGAATATTCCCCATGTTGAAGGTACTCCCACCTTCCAAAAGCAATCATGTTGAAGAAGATGATTGTCTAACTAATTGAATACACCTTTTGCATCATCTTCATGCGTTCTCAAAAGTTTAGGACATAAAGCATAAGAAAAA
Organism: Sequoia sempervirens; assembly: GCA_007258455.2. Classification (NCBI taxonomy): domain Eukaryota; kingdom Viridiplantae; phylum Streptophyta; class Pinopsida; order Cupressales; family Cupressaceae; genus Sequoia; species Sequoia sempervirens. The sequence continues at coordinate 226,855,492 of VDFB02000003.1, read as the reverse complement.
GAAAGAAAGTAAGCACACCATCCACATTAGAATCTCGCGTCAACAACTTTTCATTTGAGGAGGAGATAATTTCTAAAACATTGCTATAGCATAGGCTTAATCTATAAACTTTTCAAGCCATGCATTGTACTCCTCCTCACTTTTCCATTGAACCTTAAACAACTTATGCACCTAACCATTGTGTGCATTGTACCTTGCATCCATGATGGTTCTAGCTTCTTTTACAAAGGAATCCAAATTTATCTCCATTTTAAATAATTCATTCAAAGAATTAGTCAATTGACAAAACTTTTCTTTCCCATCCTTGTAAATAAATGCTAAAAATGATAGGACATGTAATGCCCCGCCATGCGAACCCCAAAGGACAACTAAAACTAACAAATTACTGCACATTTTTTTTGAAAGTAAAACATTACATAAAATGAACATTAAGAAATGACATATGTAATGCAAGTATACAAATACACTAACAACTACATCCCTTGGGGTACATGTGACGACATTACGCAACATAATTCCATACCATAACGATATATAAATAAAAACCATCCATCGTATCTATGAACATACTTACAATATTTCCACAGATACAACACCACTAAGGAATCATATACTATAAGGTAATAACCACATAATAGCACCAATAATCCATAATTATAACACAAACGAAAGGCATCCATTATTGCCATAAGATAATGCTAGAGATTACAACCATTACATTTAATAAGAAGTTACATTGTTCCATAATTCATTAATACAAAAGTGTTTCCCAACATGAATGAGAACAATACAATAACATTGAATAATATGACTAAAATGATGAATACAAAGTATCAAGATTGGTTCCAACTCTGACACATCTTTGAAGTCACCACAACTAGTACAATTTTGCAATGCTCGATCTTCAGCTGGGGACCCAATGGGGTGCATAGCACATTCCACCTGACCACATGGGTCTGAAGACCCACCCCCTGTGCTAGGAGTTGGCAAGAAAGACCCTTAACCAAAATAGTCAAGTGAACAGTGACAACAAGACTCAACAAACAAGAGCAACGATAAACACAAGATAGCATCCACTTCCATAGGAACAAAAGCAACAAGGGGAAACACAACAAATATACACGGTTGCTTAAGGGTAGAGTGTCATCACATGGCTCAACATGGGTTACCCAATGCGGATCTTCATAGGTTACCAGCCCTCGCCTTGGGTTACCCTGGCAACCTCAACCGATCCCCAACCCCCATTCTTACACATGTGGAATCAACTCACCTTTCATGAAGACAAGGTAGTCGATTTTCCATTCTAGGCCTTCTCGTCTCATCCCAAGCCTAAACGAGCACTTGGGCCATGAGAGAGGCATACATTATCTTTCATTAGAGTGAAATACTACCCACCCCCTAAATATTTATTAGGTTATCATTTGATTACTCAACTTTCGCACAAGTTACCCAGGATACCACTTAGGGTTCCAGCCCTTGTGGGAAGCCACTCTACCTTCTAGCAATAACCGAAAATCACAAATGGGGTTACAAGCCAACTTGCACAGAATATCAAAGCCAAAAGTAAATACATCTAGTGAGGCATGCACCATCTCACACTAAAACTTCATAGAAAATCCACTTCAAATGCAAGGCTAAACCCACAAAATCAACTTGAGCATACGAACAACAGTTCACAAAGAACAACATGAAAAGCAATTATAAAGCAATATTTTATTTCCCCTCATTTTGAAGCCTAAGCAAACAACTAACCAAGAACTCACAAACGAGGGTGAATACAAGTTTCCAAATAAACTCTGGAACACAAGCTCAATGAATAAAATATCCTCAAATCTAGATAACAAAAAAGAATAAGCATCAAAATGGAACCATCCAAAATCCATCTTTAAACATGCAAATACATTCACGGAATAAACCTTGAGAATAATAAACAATCAAATATATTTTATCTATTCGTTCATTTAAGAAGTAATTTAAAATTATCTAAAGAAGTTATCTAAGCACATTTTCTAAATATCCCAATAAACATTTTAGAACATTTAAATCATCCTTTAAGTTTTACTAAGGATCAAGAGCAATAAATTTCAAAGAATGTTTGAATCATCATTACATTTTTCTAAAGATAAACTATTAGGAATTATTTTAATAATCAATTACATTCAAGTGATAAGTTATAAAGATCATTTATGCCATCTTTAATGAATCCTTTACACACCCATTAAGAAACTAATAAAATAATTACAGAGCTATAGATAGTAATCCCATAGATAAGCAACTTCCAATAGCAAATAAACCTAAAGACCGTATATCACAAATAACGATAACCAAAAGTAAAACCACAATCTATATATTTTTTTTTATAAAAGAAGAAATTATAAACAAAATCTAAAAATATCTAATCACACATTTTATGCACAAATTTCTCTTGATTTTAATATCCCCAATTCATTTCAAAATAACATATTACATCTATCCATCATTTTTTTTCCTATTTTAAGCACAATAAATTAAATTATCAGCTAATTTTTTATTTTTTAACTTAAATACAACATATTAAATCTAACCTTCATTTTCTATTTTTAATGCATTAAATTAAATAATCAACTAACTTTTTAACTTAAATACAACATATTAAATCTAACCCTCATCTATATATATATATAAATTTGTCAATTTTAAATGTCTCATATCTAACAGTGACTCAACAAATAAACATGTTCCCATAGCCAATTTTACAAAAACGGGTTAAATCATTATTCCCATTATAAAAATTCCTTTGTAACATTTAAGAACTATAAAATCATAAAATATAATAACTTTAAACGTATTGGACACAATTAGATTTCATAACTAAGATTCTTAACATAAAAATCCATTTACACGAAAATTGCTAAATTTATTTAAGCAGAATTTACTCCTATCTCATTAAGCATTTTTAATATAACTAGTTTTCTCTTTAATGATAATCACAATACATGCATATATATATATATTTAAATATATTTATAATAAAATATAACTTAACATAACTATATACAGTAAACATAAACAACATATATAATGATATGTGTTTAATCTCACTTCTAAAATGAGTAAGCCTACACAAAAATAAATAAATAAATTTAATAAAAAAATCACAACACACACCCATCTATACATTTTGTTCAAACTAATTTCTCTAAATTTATGATTCTAACATGTACCTATATATATATATATAGCAATCTACAAATATCTAATTATGCATTTTCAGACATAAACAAATTGTTCATTATAATAATTGAATGAGCTTTTTATACAAGCAAACTTCTTTAAATTAAAATCATGAATTAAACATATATTTATAAATATATATATACAAATATAAATACATATATACATACATACTTCGTATATACACTATATATATTTATATATTTAATATATAAAAATTAAAAAAATAATTTACTCTTATCTACCTATGATACAATCAACAAACTGTTTAAACCAAAACCAAAAGCATATATGTATATATTTAATCATACATATAGAAATATTAATTACTCTTATCCTTCTGTGAGATGATACACAAATTGTAAGAGAAGACAACAACATACAAATTTAAAAAAAAAACAATAGAAAGACATATCCTACGCATGCCCAACACACGTGCAAGCTGAAACTGCATTCCCTCTTGAAGGGAACGAACATCACACTATTTAAACTAAATAAAACATAATTGTCACGGTGAATCTTTTAATTATGTTATTTTTTTTAATTTTGTCATTTCAAATTTAATATTTAACACAATATTCATTTTGATATTTTATTAAATACCTCTTAACCCAAATATTTTAAATTTATAATTAAACTTCATTAATAAATAGTTTATTAATCTATTATATTAATATTTAAAATAGACATTATTTATAAATGTAATTTTATGTTTTTATTTACATATTCAGCTTTAATAAAATAATAATATAATCTAATAAATCATTATCCCCTTCAAATTAATTTAATAATTAATTACTAAAATCCTCTTAATAATTTAATAATTTAATTAAATCAACGTGACAAAAATGAGCAAAGTAACCCAAACGATACTTGAACAACAATGAACAACGACCTTGCCAAATAATTGAAACATGTTAATTAACCAATCAATGTGAACAACAAAATAGAATAGCATTAAATGAACAGTTAAAATGAATGACTCAAATAGAGCGATACCAAAACGAGGACGAGGTCGCAAACATATGACATCGTCAAACAACATGATAGGGTGACGGACTAGGATGAGGGAAATTTCTTGTCAACTCGGGTTTCCACATCATACCCATTGGGCTTATAGGGAACGCTCAAGTCTGACAATGCAGGTGGAGTCGATGCCCGATACCTACATCTTGCACCAAACCAATGTCAACAACATATATCCAATTGCAAGCATATGGTGAGAGGGAGTCGCAACATAGTAGGGCGCTCGTGAATGAGCTATGCTACACCGTCCCCTCACCCGAATCCAAAAAGTAACACTCATAATATCATGAAACAAGCATAATTAATCAATTTACATAACCACATAATACAACATCTAGATGATAAGCATAACTAGATAAAGATGAACATCATGCATCATCATAGATCATCAACATCATAAACAATATCATGAGCATCCAAGCAAAACACACAAGTCAAACTGGTGAAACAATCACCATCATAGTCTCAAGTCCACAACAAAACATGTGAAGAGTATCAGAACAATGACAACAACACAAGAGGAATTACAGGATAATTGTCCTAAACTCATCCTTCCATTCAGTAAATCCTTTCAATTCTCCTACCTCATTTAGAATTTGAGGCATACCATCCTGCCTCATATCCTTGAACATTTTCATCTTCTCTTTAAGCTGCATATCCAACTTACTTTGGAAGAAAGAAATTTCTCCAAGATGTAATTTATTTCATCAACTACGGCACATTTTTTGGAGCTTCTGGATCACTCTCAATAGCTAACATCATTTATTTTAAAGCTTGTGCCCTTGTACTCTATTTAATCCATGTATTCTGAAAAGCTTCTTGGACTTGAGAATGCTTCTTATAAGCTTCATGAATGTTTTTGAAAACATTCAATACATTATCTAATTTGTGAAGAATACATGATATTTTGTGGCCCAAAATATCATCTATAACATCTGTCATATCCTTCATAGCTTCCTGTTTAGCTTTTGCTTCATTTTGTCTAGCTATCTTTAATTCTTCTTTTGACCTTTGAATTCTAAGAGACAATGTCTCTCTATCCTATGTAGAGAATTCTGCTATGGAAGTGGGAGTTGGTAGGGCCTTTTGTGATGACTTCCCTTGAGTTGCAGTGGTTTCCTTCAACTTATTGTATTCATCCAACAAACTATTATGCTTATCTAATAATACATCATATTTTCCTATGAAAACACAACAATGTTTGCAATTAGCATGGCTGCATGTATAGTGAGCTTTGTTGCTTGTGTTGGAGTAATCTCTAAAGCTCTTTTGACCACAACATCTCCAGTGATATCCCCCACTGATCTGATAACTTTTCGCTTCCCTATATTTGGTGCCATTGACCAAATAGCTAAAGTGTGTAATCTAGGGCTAAAACCAGAGCCAAATACCTTATTGTCATATTGTTCTTCTAATATGAAAGCTTCAAGATCATTTCTTATTGTGTCCAAGGAAATAGTAGAAGTAAGATCCCATCCTGGTAATAGAATAATTCTACTACTATTGACCAATATCCTACCATCAGTAGGAGTAATTGCAACAATCTCTTACATTATTTTCTCTTCTTCCTGCTTCTCAACTTCTTCATGAAGTGAAGAGTCAATTGAGCCCACCTTCACTTTCTCAATTATGTCCTTGATGTCCTTAATTTTTACTTGCATAACAAATTATTTAAATTCCTTTTTCTGAACAAAGGAGTTATCATCCATGAATTCTTTGCATGCCTTGATCCTAACATCTTCATCATCCACAACATTGTCATCATATTCAATTATAACAATTACTTCTTTAGGAACATGGGAATCCATGCCATCATTGACAACAGGGGAGGGATTTAATTTTTTTTCACTTCTTTTTCTTCAGGTACATGCTTTATAGATTGTTCTTCCATTGTATCTCCTCCCCCTTTTGTCTCGGCATAATCAACAAGTGGGTTAACAACAAGTCCTTCAATTTCCATGGGCTGAATTGAAGGGGCTTGAGTAGATGATAGAGTTGGTTGGCTCCTGATTTTAGCTTGTTTATCCTCCTTTGTAATTCTTGTGGCCTCCTCATCTTGCTTGACCTTATCATGAAAGGTTCCCTACTTAAGATCATCCAACATTACCATAGCCCTTTTGAATGGATCCTCAATTTGGGCATATGGGTTTCCATATAATGGGTGGACCTTTACCCTTTTCTCACATTATCTACCTTCATTCTGTACTTATTTAACATAAGAGAAAAATTATCAAGTCCCTCCTTTGAGGTGACTCTAAAATGAGAATAATAAAATTGAGTCGAGATAAAAGATCCCTTCTTTGAAACCCTGAAATGCTCTTTATCCATAACATCCACTTGCCACATAGTCTCCAGAAAAGCCAACCTATTTGAAACATAGATTGGAAAACAACGAGGTTGCACCAAAGATCCATAAAATCTAATCATAGTATAGTGGGAGTGGCGGTACCAATCTCCCCAATTGTGGTCCAATTTTGTATCCTCCCTGAACTCTAAAGCCTTGAGAATATCTTTAATGCTCCTAGAAATTCTATACATGGGTTTCAAACCCATATTTTCCAAGATTCCCATCTTTAATCCATCACAAAAAGTAGTGTAATTTAGCTCTAGGAAATTTTGGTCCCATATATGAGTCCACATGTGTACTGGTAGGTCATTTCCTTATTCATCTATCATCCTCAACTTCATGAAATTCTTCCAGGCCTTGCATCCAATCCATAGTAGCATGTGCATAAGAAAAGAATAATGTGGGAAATAATAAACATTTGTTTGTTTCAATTCCACTAAATACTTGTGGATTTCATCAGCAAGATAGGCATCATAGTCAAAACCCCTATTTTAATTCTTATTTTGAATATCCATGGAAAAAGAATTTAAAGGAAAATGCATTTTTGGATGATACTTCCTTCCAAGAACTTGGCATACACCATAAAAAATGTTCTTGAAGTAGTCTTAAAGCTCATCACAATAAAAAGGCTCAACTTCTTTTGGGGTGAACCATACATCTTTTTTCCCCAAATCTATTATCCCATGTCTTGGCAATACATGGTGCCTATAACCATATATTTCCCATTCATATTCCTAATACATGGCATTAAAATGAATGGAAACAGTGGAAAAATGGTTTAGTTGAAATACTTCCACAATTTGGCTATGATGTCTAACAATGGATCTCCTTTCACACTTTTACTATTTCTTTCTTGAGTATCATAGTATTTGGCTATCTCTTTAATCAGGTCCACTTCCACAAACACATTAGGGAAAATGAGCTTCCTAAGGTCACACATCCACAAGTTACATGTTGGATGAGGAGAAAATCTACGTCTGTATGCATACAAAAACAAATCCCAACCACTCTGTGGCATTAGAACCTCTCCAAACCCTCTAGCCTAATCCTGCATGTGGTTTGTGAGAATACCCTATCTAGTAGCCCTTTTTCCAACCAACTTGGATCTAGGGAAAAGCTCCAACAAATCATCCTCCATTAACCAATCATAATCCCTCTTCACACCTTTGGTTTTTATTTTAGTCTTTGAGACCTTTCGTTGAGGCTTTTCTGCCTTGGATTTAATTCTTTTGGCTTTAGGTTTCACCTTAGAAGGATCACCAAATTGAATCATTTTGCAATTCTATACCAAACTAAGGTATCACAGCTCTAGCTTTAAAAAACTAGAGTTCTAAATTACTCAATACCTTAGCATAATTATATAATTTCTTTAACTAAAAATCAAGCAAGAAAACCCTATAGAAAACCCTCCCAATTTACTTAGGGCCTACTGAAATTTTCTTCAAAGATACAACACACCAAATAACAAAAGCCCTAATTTACAAACCCTTGATTCACTAAAAAATCCCTTTTCAATTTTCCCTTTTACTGAAAATTCATACACAGAAGGAAAAAAATGAACTTACCCGAGACACCCTAGCTTCTTCTGCTCTTCGAATTTTCTGGCCTTTGATTCCACTTACGTCTTCGTCTTCAAATTTTGGCTGAAATGATGAAAAACTACATAATTCAATCATTTATGGTCCTTGGGATTGATCATATATTCCATTAATGGTGAAAATGGCTCACACGAGCAAAAAGGATGCTCATGTCAAATAGCCATTCAAATTTATATTCTAACTGTTGATCTACCTAATTGTTTTAAAACAAGATCGATGGCTATCACATGTCCTTTATACATCACTTTTTTCTTTAAAGCTCTCGGACTTGAAGTCACGATGTGAAAGAAGGACGCGATGAACTGTGGAGTTGACAAATAGCTATCCGCTACTATCCTTATTTTGGAGGCCATCACATATAGCCTTTTAGTCTCTAGCTGAATAAACTAAAAATGCGATATTAAGAGTTGATATGATGCAAAGAAACTTAATCCATCACATATGCACATGGGTCTTGGGGCTGTTGAGATGAAACAACGATGTGAAGGTTCCTCATGATAGAAAAAAATTCCCTGTCATATCCCTTCCTTCCTATCGCACTCTACTTTTATCTTTTTATCCATCCGGTTCATAACTGCAATGCACTGAAGTGATGTGATGAAGCATTTCAAAGACCATTGCATATTGCTCTTTGTTCCATCCTCTGTTAGAGGCAATCCTCGATGCAAAGGAGTTCTGCAACACAATGAGGAGCTAACACCTATACAAAATATCCTTCCGTAATATTCTTTCTTCATCTCTTTATTTCTTTAAGTTCATAGCATATCGCATTTTGGTGTTGAGGTGACAAAATCATTTGTGTGATGCAAAGAACCTATACAATAGCGTATATCACACAAAGCATTAAGTGGGTGGGGATACAAAATGCAATGTACTGGAGTACGGTGATGGAATGAAGGAGCTATAGCACATCACAATTAGGAGGTAGGTAGGTTTAGATCAAACTGCAATGCAAAGGCATTGTGCGATGTGAAGGTTTAACAAAAGGAATCGCATATCACACAAAGGAACCCGAAAGCTAGGAAGCAAAGCGCGATGCATAGAGATCTTGCGATGGAGCAACTTAAGTGATTTTATTTGCACACATGCAGAATAAGTTATTTTGAGGAAGGGACCACCTAGTTAACATGAGTTAATGAAGACTTTATAAAACCTAAAAAGTAAGAAAAACTTAGGACATGGGAGAAATATTTCAAGAAAACATAGTTCCACTCAAAATATTAACATTTCAGATCATAATAAAAGGATCAAAGGATCTTTCATGCAATGGGATAACTCGGTAGCACTAGGCATAAGGGATCAATCAACATATGGATTTATTGACTCAAGTGGTAACTTAGATGACCAAAGGCCGACTATAATAGTTCAATGAAGAATAAGATCAAAAGTATCAAAGGAAAAAAGGGTTAAGGTTTTTCTATGAAAGGTTGATAAACCCTAAACACTGTAGCATAAACCCTAACCATAGAAAGACCCATAAAACTCAAGCAAAAATGGAATGAACATCAAAAAACCACAAAATTTTGAGGGGTCCTATCACCATGATTGTCACAATATTTGTTTGCCTGACTAAGTTGTTATAGTTTTATTGATCAAATGTTGTCACATTCTCATGAAGTATAGGCTTAGGAGACAACCTTTTGTGAATTATGCAAGTGTTTTTGGTCGAAATTTAAAATTTGTGTCTTGTCCTCAACTAAATTTTGGTGAAAATTTTGGGAATTATAGTTATGATTTAACATTTTTAAAATTTTATTATATTTCATACTTTTTAATTGGCTAGATTTATTTTTTGATGGAATTTTTATTTTTTCATTTGTTGAAATGAGAAAAAATAGGTATCCAATCACAATCATCACAAGAAAAAATCATAGTTATTTATAATGTTATAGATTTTGGTGGATCAAAATAACTTTGAATAAATTAAAAATATTTTGTAGATTGGATTTAGGTTTCTAGGAGAACATATTTGTAGATGTGAAGGCTTTCATGCATTGCTTGGTAAAAAATGAGAATGTTAATTGTTTTTCAAAATTAAAATTCATGTAACTTTTAATATATTCTTACTACTTGTAGGACATGTATGGTCATAGATAGATGTGATATAATATGATAAATTTTGATGGGTGGAAATAGTTTCAATCAATAAAAAATAATTTTGTGGTTTGGATTTAGATTTTTTAAGATCTTTGTTTACACATGTTTTCAAGGCTTTCATTCATTTCTTGGAAAAAATTGAGAATATTTTCTAATGTTTATGCTTTATATTAAAATTTGTGCATTATAAATTATTTCTTACACTACTTGTGAAGGACTTATGACTACAAATGACTATCATTTAGGGTTTGTTAAGGGATGTGTTATTAATGCATGTGACTGTAGTGTAGTAAAATGCATACCCTTGCATTTTCACACTTTTTTGGGCCCGCCTTGCTTTATTTATGGTTTATGGATTAATTGATCCTATTTTGTGTCCACAAGCCCTATGAATGGCATCTTTTTTCCGGTTAATCTCAACATTCTCCAATGCATAAATGATAATTTAATGAATTCATCGGTGTGTCCCTAATTTTTGGGTTGGGACTAAAATGCCACCTAGGACGTCTTTGTCCCCCAAGGCTCTTGGGACCCTAATTTTTGCATATCTGGATTGGGCCCATTTTTGGCGTCTATGCCCCAAGTTTTTAGGACTTGGGACTAAGACGCCACCTAGGGAGTCTTAGTCCTCCTTGAGTCATTTTTGAGATTTAATTTCAAATTTTGGCAAGATTTAGCCTCCTTTATTTAATGAATTCATATGTCGGCTTGGTGTGATATAATTTTGGGATATTAATCATAGATAAGTATAAATACAAGGTTCCTTCTCTCATTTTCCCCTATCAAGCAATCTAACCAATCAAGTCTTTTGTGAGAGAATTCAAGAGCAGATTTATCAAGCATTTGGAGCCATTTTTAGATTCAAGCATCATATCAAAGAGTTTTCTTGCATCATGTATGTTGTTGTGCTAACATTCACCATTTCATTTTAAGGTTTAATTACCAATAAGGGGTTTGATGAAGGAAAACCCCCATTCACTAAAACACAACTAGTTTTTCCCTCTTGCATATTTGTGATTGTAGTTCTAGGTTGAGGACTTGAAGATCACTTGGAGTGATAAGTTGCATTACAAAGTTGTCATCTTCACAGAAACTCACCTACAAGCCATTTTTAGAAGTTTTAGAACATGAGATCAAAAGGGAAGCAAGTGCAGACCTAAGAGCTCAGGATCTTATTCAGAGTACATAAATTCAAAATGAGACTAATACATCTTCTTGGGCATCTTAGTCCTCCCAGACCTATTTTTTATAGATTTTTCAAGATTCAGTTCCAAGATTCGATGACTTCGTATTTTCCTTGAAAAATAGCACCGAGACTAATATGCCATTCTGGATGTCTTAGTCCTCCACAACATATTTTGGCAACTTCTTCCCATTTCCAAAATCCTCACAACATCTCCAGATTTCCCAGGTGCACACATACTATCTTATTGTTGCATAATTTCTTCATTTGCATCTTTCATTTAACTTACATTTCTAGTTTGAGGTCATTATACATATCACACTATGTTTTCCAACATTTCCTTTTCCAAGCATTTTCTTAGTGGTGAACCCCTTCCTAGGCCCTTCCTAATTGCAAATTGGCTCACCTTGTGACGTAGTTAGTCAATCCCATTAGGACCCCTAGGACATTAGTGAATGATTGAGTGGAAAAAGTGTGATATCTAAAAGGTATTCATTTTCCCCATGCATCATTCTGGTGAACCCGACTCTTTTAAGCATTCATTTATGATTTGGATTATATTCATTCTTGCATTACATCTTGCATCAATGAAAGTGCATCTAAGGTATCTTGCATTTTGCATTAGTGAAATTGCATTTAGGGTTTCCTACATTTGCATTAGTGAAAGTGCATATAGGTTGCATATTTACTTTATTGCATCATTTCATTTCATTGAAAAATTGAAAAGTGCATTGTTTTTCATCTTCATTGCATTCTTATTGCATTCAATTGCTTGTTCCTAGTTACTTTTTCTTGCACTTATAATTTGCACATTTTTTTGTTTCTGAGCATCAACATCTTGCATAAGCAATCTATAAACATTGTTGACATTCCAGAATTCACTATTTTTCTGCAAAAAAACCTTTGCTAGGACTAAAATGTACTTCTTGGCATCTTAGTCCCTCTCAATATTTTTGTTGTTTGTTGTATGTTTCAGCCTCTAGAAATTTATAATCTCATCAGGGGAACTAAGACACCCTTCCTAACATCTTAGTCCCTGTTGACTTTGATTCTCTAGATATTAGGATCTAAAATTACTTTTTTGAGTTTCTGTTGGCTACCTTTAGTTTTCAGTTTTAGTTTCTAGATTTGTTGTTATTCCATTTTCTTTCATTTCCAAGTTCATTTTTTCAATCTTGCATCATGGATATCTGCTTTGGAAATTTGTGCATGTCCTTGAAATATTTGGTAGATGTGTTAAATTGTGCCTTTGGTAATTACCCAATGAAATTAAACTCACTCATGCTCACTCCACTCCTAATGCATGTCCTCCTCGCGATGTTGACATCATTGGAGAAGATGATGACAAAATGAATAAGTTCCTAAATGATTGTCTTGATAACCTTGAAGCTAATGCATCATCCTATCCCTCCATGAAACAACTAGATCCTCCCACAATACCACCTCTTGAAATGTTTGGTTACTTACATCCTAAAACTGAAGCAAAAGTTGAACCTAAGTTCCCTACAACAAGTGAACTTAGTTTCTCTAAACAAGAAAACACTCAACCATTTTATGATAACAAAGTAACAAACACTCCAATCAACCTAGAAGAAACATATGGCAAAGGCTTCACCACGTTGATCAAACAAGGCTGACACAAGGAGTGAACATGAAATTCATCAACTCTTAGAGAAAAAACCAACTGATGAAAACACAAAGGGATTAGGATACCAAGATCCCTCTCATAATGAAAAGCCTCCTAGAGAATATCTAAGGCTCCAAAGTGATGGTATAGTGATCTTTGATTCTCCTCCTCATTTGCATATCCTTCTCCCTCAAGAACAACCAATGATTCATAATAACAACACAGATGATAGGATCATTTTAGAACATCCTCCTTCACAATAAATTTGAGAATTTGGTAACATTAGGAAGATCTTTCACCTTCCTTTCCCTAAATATGAAAATTAAAAAGGATTCAAAATACTTCTTTGTCATGATCTCATAAAATTTCCATGTCATACTAGAGTCAAATTTTCTAAAGATCCAATGAAGTATTGTGCATACCACCAAACTCATGGACATAGCACTAATGATTGTTAGGCCTTACATAATATATTGGATAGGTATAATTTCCCTCAAAACAATAAATATATTGAATACAACCCCTTGTCATGTAATAGTTGTAGAATATTCAATTCTCACTATTACATGATCCTTCTCATCACCTACCTCGGCCCATTCTTGTCTTGCACTCAGTGGGGACAAGAAGTTGTTGACCTTGTCCTAGTAATGCATTTGTTGTTGTCCCTTTGGTTCATTATCTACCTTTCACTTATATAGGCTAAGATTTGGGAGTCTGATGACTTGCTTTAGGTTGAATTTCCCATGCCTTATAGTCTTTTTTGTTTTCTTTTTATTTGCTTGCATGTGCGTAAAGTGATCCCCCATGATGTTCTATTTGATGTTCCTCTCTCTATGTCCATTCCTCTATATGTACCTTCATTCTTCTATATGTCATTTACTTTTTCCTTTTGATTTATCTCATTTCCTTTCATCTTTCGTTTCTTGTGTTTTCCTTTTGGGGATGAAACAAGGAATTAATACATTCATGTCTCTTTCATGTTGACCCAAAATATTTTTCATTATCTTTTCTTTTCCTTTCATTTTCCTTTTCATTTTTCTTGTTTTTCTCCTTTTGGGGATGACACAAGGAATTGAGACATTCATGCCATGTTGGCCCAAAATATTTTTCATTATCTTTTCCTTTCCTTTCATTTTCCTTTTCATTTGTCTTGTGTTTTCCTTTTGGGGATGACACAAGATGTCAAGACACCCTATGTCTCTTCCATGTTGACCCAAAAGGCTCTTTCTTTTTCTTTGTTTTCGCTCTCTTTGTGTCGTTCTTCTAGTTCTATGTATTTGGGGAATGATGACAGTTCTAAGCTCTCTAAAAACATTGTATCAAATAACATAATGATCCCAAATCCATAGATCCCTTATGTGTTTGGTGTTTTCATTTTGGGGGCAACCCCTTTATTTTCCTTTTCTCTTGCATGACGTAGCCTTACTCGGAAACATATGATTTGGAATAGGGATTTCCAAGTTGTCTCTCATGTCTTCCTTCTTGTTTAAATTTTTATTTGCTTCTTTAAAGTAACTGCACACAACATGGTGTTAGCAATTTCTTTAAAGTGGGGGATTACATTGGCATTATTTTAGCATGATTTCACTTGCATTTTTTTTCCTTTTCATGTTCTTTGATGCGATTTTCTTATTTCAAGTGATGTGTTTTCCTCTTTGTGGTGACATTGGGAGTAATGTTCTTCAAAAGTGTGATCTATCTTAGCATATTATATTCCCCTTAGTGGTGATGTGACACACTGCATCTCTTAAGTGGTGAATATTTTATTCTTTGATCGGTCCTCTCTTGGAGACATTAGGTGTGATGTCCCTTAAGAGTAAGACCTCACATGAACTAAGCAACATCCCTTTGAGCATCCCTCTTTCTTGTTGCATTTATGCACCTTATCAAATTCATGGAGATATAGCTTTAATATGGTCCCCTAGGGCTCACCTAGTGAACACCTAGCTTCACTAGCCCATGTGAGCATGCATTTTTGGGCCTTACTAAAGTCATGGAGATATCGCTTTAATATGGTCCCTTGGGGCTCACCTAGTGGACACCTAACTTCACTAACCCTCGTGAGTGTGCGTTTTGTTTTCATAGTGGATAGCGCATTCCACTTGTAAACCTTTTTGGACAAACAACCTAGACCTAGTCCACCACATTGGATGGCTAGTCAAAGCTTGATCTGTGACAATTTTTCCTTTTTCTCTTGATTTTTTCTTGTCTTTGATGGTGTATGTTTGTGATCTGGTTATGGCTTCATATATCATCCACAAGTGTGTTCCTTTGTGCTTATGTTGGTTTTTCCATAGGATCTTGGTCCTATGGGCTTGGCCACCCTCTTGATTATTGTCATCCTATCTTGCTAACATTTGTACATTTGAACCCCTCTTGATTGTGTAGTTGGCTACTTTAGTGTAAGTTTGAAGCAAGTTCATCCTCTCACTAAAGTGGGGGATAAATGTAGTATAGTAAAATGTATACCCTTGCATTATAACACTTGTTTGGGCCCACCTTGCTTTATTTATACTTCTTTATGGATTAATTGATCATGTTTTTTGTCCACAAGCCCTATGAATGGAATCCTTTTCTAGTTAATCCTAACATTCTCCAATTCATAAATGATAATTTAATGACTCCATTGGTGTGTCTCTGATTTTTGGGTCAGGACTAAAATGCCACATAAGGCATATTTGTTCCCCAAGGCTCTTGGGACCTTGATTTTGGCATATTCGGATTGGGCCCCTTTTTGGTGTCTGTGCCCCAAGTGTTTAGGACTTGGGACTAAGATGCCACCTAGGGAATCTTAGTCCTCCTTGAGTCATTTTTGATATTTAATTTCAAATATCAAAAATGACTAAAGGATTTAGCCTCCTTTATTTAATGAATTCATATGTCAGCTTGGTGTGATATAATTTCAGGATATTAGACATAGATAAGTATAAATACAAGGTTCCTTCTCTCATTTTTTCCTATCAAGCAATCTAAGCAATCAAGTCTTTTGTGAGAGTATTCAACAACAAATTTATCAAGCATTTGGAGCCACTTTCATATTCAAGCATCATATCAAATAGTTTTCTTGCATCATGTGTGTTGTTGTGCTAACATTTGTGATGTAGGAATTTGATTCAACCAAAGCAATTCAAGTCCAATCTCTTAAGCATTCAAGATCCATATCCATTGTATCCATTGCACACAAGTTTGCAGAATTCACAAGGGGTTGGTGAGTTGTAGCATTGCATGTTGTTCATTCACCATTTCCTTCATTATTGCCATTTCATTTCAAGGTTTAATTACCAACAAGTAGTTTGACCAAGGCAAACACCCATTCACTAAAAGACAATTTTTCCCTCTTGCATATTTGTGATTGCAGATCGAGGTTGACGACTTTAAGATCACTTGAACAGAAAAGTTTCATTACAAAGTTGTCATCTTCATGAAAAATCACCTATAGGCCATATTTAGAAGTTTGAGAACCTGAAATCAGAAGGTGAGCAAAAATTGGCCTAAGAGCTCAGGATCTTGTTTAGAGTTTACCAAAATTTGAATGGGACTAATATGCCATATTGGGTGTCTTAGTCCTTCCCAGGCTTATTTTTTAGAGATTTTTTGAGTTCCAGTTCCAAGATCTAAAGACTTTGTATTTTCCTCAAAATACAACAGGGGGACTAATATGCCATTCTAGGCGTCTTGTTCCTCCACAACATATTTTGGTAGCTTCTTTACATTTCTAGAATCCTCACAACATCTCCATATTTACCAGGTGCACACATACTATCTTACTGTTACATAATTTCTTCATTTGCTTCTTTCATTTAGCTTAAATTTCTAGTTTTTGGTTATTTTTCATATCACACTGTGTTTTCCAACATTTCCCTTTCCAAGCATTTGCTTGGTGGTGAACCCCTTAGAACTTAAAGAACCCCTTCCTAGGCCCTTCCTAATTATGAATTGGCTCACCTTGTGAGGTTGTTAGTCAATCCCATTATGACCCCTAGGAAATTAGTGAATGATTGAGTGGAAAAAGTGTGATATCTAAAAGGTATCCATTTTCCTATACATCAGTGATATAACAATACCAAGAACTAGTGGTAATTGTATAAATAATGTATTTTACTGGATTAACATGTTTTAATCTATATATTTTATCTATCTAATCTTGTTTATTTTTATTTTTCGAGTATGTCTCACAAGTCCCTAGATGGGTTAATTTTTTAATGTTTCTTTTCTATGTGAGGTTTATACACTATTGTACCTGACATTGCATTTTTTCTATGTTTTGAATTTTCTTGTTCAAAATATTCAATCTAGTCCTACCCTATTTTATTCCTTATTTATTTCTTGTTTTCTTCTTTAAAATATTTAATCCACTAATGCTTTATTTTCTTCCCTATCCAATTTTTCTTTTGTCTTTTACTTCACAAATAAATATTTATGGAAAATAAGTTATGGGGTTGATTAAAATAAGGATGTATGCATTGTCCTGATCAACACATAGAAGTGTGATCGATATGACCATGACGCATAAATTTTCCACAACTATAGTCCTCAAATCTCTCCTTGAATTCGTATTAGATCCTCTTATAAATGCATGACACACTCTTGTAGAGAAGCCTCCCATTCTCATGTCTATCGTGAAACCCATCTTTGACCTACTGCACCTAAGGATCTTGAGGACCAAGGGGTGCTATCCTCATCATCTCTAGCTACCTCTTGATGTCACCGACCTGGGTCTGTAGGGTATCACGTGCTTGTATGAAACTCTTAGCCCTAGTCATGGATTGATCTTGGTTAGATAGCACAATAAGGAATATTGCAACCCATTGGTCTCACTGCCTAGTCATCACAGTTAGCTCGATGGTCTATTGGACTACCTTTACCCATGTCTCCTCATTGGCCATCCTCAAATGTGCTATAGGCTCAAATAGGTGGGCATGATGCCTTGCTAAAGGAGGCCTATAGGAATTGAGGACCGACCCCTGTATCTGGATACCTATGGTTTCCTCTAAGATGCACCACCTAATGAAATTGAACCACTCCTATATGAGCACTACAACCACATAGATAATAGCTGATATCAGTACCATATCATCACAATATATGCATATAAAAATGATAAAATATGAAATAAAAGTAACTAAAATGAAACATATATCATCCTCATACCTAAATCCCCAGCCAACTAGTGTGGATCTTGGGGTGAAGCTAGCTACTTCCAAGGGAGACATGACCACCTAGATGGTATGTGGTTTTGATGAGATGGGTGTCACACATACAAGTGATGCCACCCATCACTGTTACCACCATTTCCAAGACCCCTACCTCTTGACCCTTGAGCACCAACATCACCCATGGGGGCTCCTGCTAGGAAAATTAAGGTGGGACATACTATAGCCACCAATCATTAAAGCCAACTATAATTCTAATTTCATTGGTCACAAGGTCCTCATTTCAATCCTCCTCATCTAAACCATCATTTTCATTGAGTGTGACATCCATAATGGTGGGACAGGGTTGGTCTCCAACCACACTCTAGTGCGACCATATATTCATGGGAGTCATTAGGGGATCACCTACAACTACCCAAACTAATGGGTGACTCGATGTTATTAGTATGGGACTATAATATGATCTAATCATTTGACCAGGATTCAATCATGCTACATCCTATTTAGCTACCTCTTGTCAAATGACAACATCCCTATCCACCTATAGGGTGTCATCTAATATAATATGCTTGTAATTTGTATCTATCTACTATCGCTAAAACTACAAATCACCATACCACCAATCACGTATCATGGGGTACAAGTGAAATCAAGGGGTTCCATGTGGTAGGACCAAGGGATATCTGACTGGCCTCATGTAATGGATGTGCTCAAATGCCCAAATATTAATTAGGATACGGATAATAAGACTGTGATACTCATAATGGACGTATCGCTCAAGGTTGTGATAGAGGTGCAAGAGCATGCTTCAACCCCAGGAGTATACCATCCCCTACTCCTCCATCACTCAAATGCAATGGAAAAGGCCCCAATGAAGGTGCAATCCCACCCATCCATTGTGACCCATCACACAATGGTCACAATCATAACTCGTTGAACTAGTTGCATCACTACACACACTTGCTCCAGATAGTGCATGTAGATGTGGCGCATTGTATCCTTCGAGAACACAAGATCAAGGAAATGTTGTTATGTAGCCTAAGTTTCCTAGGTGATCCTACTCTCATCATATATGCCACCAACTCCGCATGGATGGGTAAGCACATGATTTGATATATGTCCTCCAATGTCACAATCATCTCCTTAGTAGGGAGATGAAATGTCAAATTATCTGCATCCCATCACTCCATCAAGGCCATGAGCATGGGTGTGTGAAATAGGATCTCTTACATAGTGTACACCCACCAGAGCTTGACATGTTATAGTTGACCATAGTCAGCTATGATAATCTCATTGTAGTGGCTATGCAATAATGATAGAATTGACCTACCGGTATAGTCTCGTATCTCATGTCACTCCTGCAAAAGAATAAAGTCTCATTTTAGAACACTCTACATCATGACCATCTTCTAATTCTACCTTTGAGACTACAACACACTTCATAGATGTCGACATGATATGTTGGTTTCTACGGCTAAATAGTCATTCAACAACTATGAGCAATATAGATGATGGCATGGTCAAAGGACACTGATGCATTGTCAAGATGAACACACATTAGCCAAATGACTTCCCACTGATTGGTTGCCTACATCTCTCAAGTAAACTAAAAGGCTAAAAAATCGACTGAAATGATAGGTTGGGTGGAAAATTTTTGTATACTTCAAGGTGGATTAACCCTCACCACAAAAATGTAGCTGGCCAATTCGTAGAGGTAAAAAGTTACGTTTGCGATACATTTTTCTAACAAACATCTCAAAAATTCAACAAAGTTCTCACCATGAATAGTAAAAATCACCCTTCTATGGGCCCACCCAGAACATATATACGCCATTTTTACCCTTTTTTGTGGCGAAAACATTTCTTCCATCTTTCTTGTTTTCACCCCACCTAGTAGGGGGAAAAAACAAAGGGGGGCATTTACTCACCTCTTCATATTTTTCTTCCAAATCATCAAATTTTTCTTAAGCATTCTTCTTGTCGTGGTAGTTTCTTTTGATTTTTGAAACTAACATGATTTTAAGTTTTGCATAATGAAATTTCATGTCAAGAACTGCAATTTCTTGCTAAGCTCAAATACTAGGGGCACCATACATATCCACCTGCTTGACCTCTACAGTCTCTACAATATCCTTTTTTGCATAAATTTGTATTTTTTTTATAATTTCAATTTCATATGATGTCTTCTTAACTACTTTAACTTGTAGCTAATTTTTCTTCAAAAAATTCAACTCACCAAAGTGGGGGAAAATGTAGTTTCATCAAATTTCATAGCATGGCAATTTCACACTTGCACATCTAGCCTACTACATTTATGAAAAACCATCATAGTAATTATAAAAACATATGAGTCAGAATCTCACAATTTCAACTTCAGAGGGAACAATGATGATGTGTTAATAGCCTAGCTATCTCATTCTTGTAAAGTTTTGAGTAGGATGATCATGCAATTCACAAATGTCCACATGATGTGCTAGCATCCTTGAAATTTTCAAGATTCAAATGAGAATATCTCTCATCCCTTGACTATGACACATGTCATCATAGTAGTGCACCATAGAAAAAAGGAAACTTGCTTGATTTAGGAATAATTCATGATAAATTGGACTTAATGAGAACTTGATTTAGTATTGTGAGGTGTTTTACATGTCCACACTAGGTCTTGGACCCTTGCAAATTGAATAAACTACATTTATTAATGTCTTGTGAAGGTGTTGTGAATTGTTGTAACACATTTCTACACTTTTCTAGACTCTTCTCATTATAATTCATCTAAATATTCCCTTTTTATTCCTTATCAAGTCCTATTATAAAGTGTTGTAAAGTCTTGTAACAAGATTTCATGCTTTTCTAGGATTGATTTCACTATTTACACCTTTCTTGTGCTTTATATGACCCCTTTATGCACTCATAAGACTTAATTATGTTTTTTAATGTAAACCTGACAAACAACATTAAATGTGACTTAATTCCCAACACCCACTTGAAAGCCTAGAGTGGGACCCATTCACCATGGGTGGTGAATCAGTCCCTCTTGGCTCCTAATTCAAAATATTTTAAATTTTCTTTTGGGTTTTATTTCAAAAAGACCTTATGTCATCCTGTGATGATGTATTATTGGGTTATTAGGGCATAAGTGTGTATAAATAAGTTTCTATCCATCCATTCTAACCCCCATTCATCCATTAACTCATTATTCATCCATCATTCTTCCATCTCAAGTCAAGAAAGTTAGGGTTTCATCATTTCAAATCATTAAGATAGCAATTTTTAGACATTCAAGGGAAATTCTTCATGTTTTGTTGTAGAAATTCAAGGTCAGTCATCATGGATAGGTAATAAACTCCATTATTCCATGTTTCATTATATTCTTTCTCTATTTTGGTTTAATTACCTAAAAGAGGTTTGACCAAGGAAAATCCCCATGGCCTAACATCCAACATTTCTCTTTCTTGTCTTGTGTGTTTGCAGAT
The DNA here is from genome assembly GCA_007258455.2 of Sequoia sempervirens. Classification (NCBI taxonomy): domain Eukaryota; kingdom Viridiplantae; phylum Streptophyta; class Pinopsida; order Cupressales; family Cupressaceae; genus Sequoia; species Sequoia sempervirens. The sequence goes on along the minus strand of VDFB02000003.1, from coordinate 226,833,775 downwards.
TTAGGAATCTTGGAAGCTTGGAAATCATTAAGAATCAAGCTACAAAGTTGTTGAAGTCTTTTCTTCATTGTCCAAGTCAAAATATCAAGAAAAAGTGACTTTTAGGCCTGAATCCAATAGTTTCAAAACCAGACACCTGGAGAAGCAGAAAGCGTAGACCAAAAGCTTTGGATTCCACCTTTGAATATTTAGAAATTCAAAAGTGGACTCATTCACCATGGGTGGTGAATGAGTCCCACTACCAGGTCAGATTTTGGTTTTCTACATTTTTAGATACCCTTTTGTTTAAAACAGGTTCTGGAACAGTTTTACAAAACTGGGACTGATTCGCCCAGAATGGCGAATGAGTCCCACCAGGCCTAAAAGTTAGCATTAGCATCATTCTATAAGCCATTTCTAGTCTCCATCCATATTCCAGGTGCACACTTTCAGTCTCATCCATTTCCATGCAATTTTGTTCACATTTCTATTTGTTTTTGCATTACACAATGTGTTTCCAAACAAGTTACATTTCTTAGGTTTTGCATATTTAATCAATCGATTTCATCATCTAGTTGCATTTAAATCATTGCATTTAGTCGTAACTTCATCAGACATCCCCTTATTTGAGTGAACCACCTATATTTTGGGTGTGGGATCTATCTCTTTTCATTAGGTGGAAGACCCTAGTTGACCAAAAGAGACATAAAATTCCTAACCTTAAAATCTATTGTTCATTTTGGTGAACCTGCTTTTTGAATACTTATCTTCTCTGATTTGGAGTCCTTCATCATAGATCTAGCTTTGCATTGACTTTGCATTAGGGTTTGCATTAGTTCATTGTCATGCTAGGTTTCAAATTTTGCATTCATAAAAAGTGCATTTAGGTTGCGTTTTTAACATCTAAATTCATTTGAATTTTCTAAAATTATGCATTTTTAACTTAGGTTTGCATCATAGCACTCAGAAACCATATAAATCCCTCAAATTTTTTTGAAAATTCTTAAAAAGTCCATATAGGGACTCATTCGCCACCCTGCACGAAATCAGTCCCTTTTGACTCCTGAAACTATCTTTTACAGAGCTGAAAACCCTATTTTTATGCTTCTATTTGCTACCATCAGTTATTTATATCACTTTGGTTGAGTTTCTGTAACATGCATTTCATCAAATCTAGCATAAATTAGCTCATTTCATGCATGGTTTTAATTTCAAGTTTGCATTCTCATCTTGTTACATATCATAATCAGTCAATTGTCATCTTTAAAATCTAAAAAATTATATTCCTCTTTTACATCTTTGCTTTAGTATTGTTACATTTCAAGTTTGTAGAATAATCATTCCATCATGTTTTCATTACAAATTTTTGTAGTTATCATCTTGCATGTTCTCTTTTTAGATCTTATTGCATGTTGTAAGATAATTTTGTTAAATGCATATGAATATGAGGTCCTCTCCCCTCTCTTTTTGTTTGTCATAGATCCCTCTCCTAGTTCCCTTTTTGTGGATGAGGTTAGTTTAGTGAAAGAAACCTTGGATAATCATAACACTTCCATTTGTTCTCCTATTTTCTCTCCCACTTGCAAAGAAGAGATTATAGTGTTAGAAGATCCAATTGATGAGAGTTTTGACAATATGAGTTGTTTCTTTCCTCTTACCTCTCCTATTAGACATAACATTACTAAGGAAGAGGACATCACATTAAGTAATCATGACAATCACACAACACAACACGAAGATGAGATCATAGACACATTTCTAGACATTACCTTACCTAGTCTCCATAATCATGATGATCAAACTTTTTCTTCTCCTAATATCTCTCCTCAATGCAAAGAGGATAGGTTGGTGTTAGAAGATATACCTATTCAAGATCATGAGAACATTGCCCCTACCCTCCCTAATGTCTCTATCCTATAGAAAGATCTATTTGAAAATCATAATGGTCCTTCTCTTGATGCCTCTCCCACTTGTGATGAAGCTACTTTGCAAATTTCAACCTTAGATGAACATATTACAAGCTCTCCTAGTAGGGTAGATAATATAGAACAAGAGAACAAGACCTTACAAACAATGAATGATCGAATAGAGTCTTCCCCTAATCAACCCATAATTCATAACTCCCTTAGTTGTAGCCTTAATTGTCAAAAACATGAGGTTGTCGTTCTCCTAAACACTCTCCTTCTAGGGAAAATATCATCATAAAATGCAAAGATAACATTTACAAACATGATATTATGCTCTTCAAAGAAAATGCAGACTCTCATTTGCCAAGGAATGTTAATATTATTCAACCGCAACTCATCCTTTATCCCCCTTCACAAAAACAAACTCAACAAAAACCTGAATTCACTCTCTACCCACCTTCGAATAATATGGTGTAGCAACTGAGTCATAATACCATTGCTCATACATATAAGACTTGAAACAATACATCACCACCACAACCAAACCCAACTTATTTACCTTTTCCAAATTCTATACTGCCTAGTGCCCCTCACTTAAGGGAGTATGATCTTGTTGAACAACTTAAAAGTATTCCCACAAAGATCTCCCTTTGGGACCTTCTTCAAACTTCACCTACCTATCACACTATGCTTCAAACAACCTTACAACAAGTTCCTATCCCTTCTAATACACAACCACAGAATATTGCAGCAATGATTCAAGCCATAAATGATGAGATTTTTTTCCACCAAAGTGAGCTCCCCCCTATGGAAGTGAAAAAACAAAATGAAGCTTTCATGATCATTTTTTGATACAATCTGATAGGGATAAAGCGAACCCTTATTAACAATGGCTCAGCCCTTAATGTTTGTAGTGTAAACTTTTTGGATAGGCTTCGTGTGGATAAATAAAAAATTCAACTCAAATATTTATCTATTAAGGGCTTTGACAATGTTGAGAAGACACCACTTGGTGTGATCACTTTTCCTATTACAGTTGGAGAAGTCACATTGAACAGAACAATCCAGGTTATGCCTCATGATCTTTCATATAATCTTCTTCTAGGCAGGTCGTGGATTCATGCAATAAATGTTGTACCTTCCACTCTTCATTGAAAAATGAAATACATCTACAACAAAAAAGTATACACCATCGAAATTGATCATGAGCTTTATAATGTCTTGCAACTTGAGAAAACCAAAGAGAACCCCTTGAACACATTAACACCAACCACACAAGTGGAACCCGCAAAACATAAAGACAAACAACAACACATTGAACAAGTCATGATGCTATCGGAAGATGATATGGATTCCTTGGATTTCGAGCATGACTTCATGGGCGAGTACAAAATCATCCACAAAGATTCAAATAAGGAAAAATAAACAACAATAATATCGACACAAACTTCGCACAACCTTTCGAAAGCATATTCCTCAACCACTTTAGCCAACGAAGTAACTTACACAACAACCTTTGATGAACATAATCATGAACAACCACCAACTTCAAAAGCAATGAAAAAGCTTTATGGATGAGGTTATGAACTTATGAAACAACTTGGATGTAGTGGAAAAGGCTATGGTGCTAACAAGCAAGGAATCCACAACCCACTAATAAATTTTGACTCAAAATCCGAAGAAAGTTCATCAATTTTTTGATGAACTTTGAAACGTTGAAATTTTGACCCAGCATTGTCGGCTAGGTCAGAATTTTGATGTTTCAAGTTTCGTCAAAAAATTGATGAAATGATTCTAACGAAAGTTCGTCGATATTCCAATGAACTTTTGTTAGATTTTGAGTCAAAATGTATCAGTGACCCTATCAACCCTATCACACAACAAGCAAATCATGGTCTTGGCTATTGTCCTATGATAAAAATCGCCATGCCTTCCCTCAACATCAACACTCTAACACAACAATCCTCTAAATCAACTTTAACTATAAAGTATCCTGAACTAATTGACACTAGTGGTCTTCATCATTCTCCTTTTCCAACAATCATTCATGCACCTACATCTTCACTTAATTTCAATTTCATCGCACAAGACACCAATGATTTATATTCAATAGATTTTCCCTCCTCCTGCAAGAGTGAGAAAAAACTCTTGCAATATAAATAACCTTGCGTAAGTATGATATCTTGTACTAAGCAAGACACCTATTTGCCACCAGCAACAACAACTACTCCTCTTGATCAAGAGGGTATCTTGTCAAGACTCCTCCAAGATCACTTGATTTCTCTCCCTCCAAGAACTAGAAATAAATGTTATTACAAGACTTCATTCTATGCATATCATAGAGTTCATGGTCACTCCACTCATTAATGTAAGGCTTCAAGTGGTAAAATTCAATATTTTCAGGAGTTTGGTATGCTTCCCTCTGTAGGGGAACCTAATTCCTCTAATTGATATTGATTTTCACTCTCGCCTACATTTCATCAATCATTTCGGCTCACCCTTGTCCTAAACTCAGTGGGGACAAGGGGTTATGTAGCCTTATCCTTGTATGCCTCTTGTGGTTGCCTCCTTTGGCTAGTCATTAACCTTTCATGAATATATAAGAGCAAGCTTGGGATGTGGACGACATGCCTTCAGTTGGCTCACATATGACATACTACCCATTTCATGACGTAGCTTATCAGAAACATATGACTTGGCATAGGGCTTTCCGACTAAGCTCTCATGTCCTCTTCTTCTACTTTAAAGAAATTTCTCATAGTACTGGTGTTCACAATCACTTTAAAGTGGGGGAATACATCACCACTCACATTTTATTGTGTGATTTTTTTCTTCTTGCAATGTGTTCTTTTCTTGGTGGAGTCATTGGGCTTGATTCCCTCCAAGAGCATGATATTTCTTTTGACACATCCACTCTTTGAAGCATTAAGCACAATGTCCCCTAAGATGAGACCTTGCACAAATTAAGAAAAATCCCTTTGAATAGTCCTTGCACTATTTTTCATTAACAATGTCTATGAGTGTCAAGCATATGAAGTTTCGCTTACCTCATAGAGCTTGAAAAGCATTTTCCTTTGTGGCACCTTATTAAATTTATTAGGAGGTATAAATTTGATATGGTTGAGCAAGAAGCCCACATGACACGACTTTCCCCATATCCACCTATGTGTTTGTGAGTGCATACCAACTAGCATATGTATTTCACCTTTTGGGCTTTCTCACCCTGTGGACAATCAAAATTTTTGTGGCCCTAGAGTGAGTATGTTGTGGACTTCTCACCCCATAGACAATCAAAAGTTATGTTGCCCTAGAGTGAGTGCATCTTTTCCACCCTGTCTCTCTTTCCTTTAGTTCTTTCCATTGCATGATTTTGTATCTTGATGGTTTGACTTAGCATCTTCGATCCTGGGGGCTTGGCCACCTCATTTGATCTTTGTCATTCTTTGTCATCTACATGTGTGCACTCAGATCTCTCTTGGAAGTCTACTTTAGTGTGAGTTTGAAGTAAGTTCATTCTCTCACTAAAGTGGGGGCTAAATGTACCATAGAAAAAAGGAAACTTGCTTTATTTAGGAATAATTCATGATAAATTGGACTTAATGAGGCCTTGATTTAGTGTTTTGAGGTGTTTTGCATGTCCACACTAGGTCTTGGACCCTTGCAAATTGAATAAAATGCATTTATTAATGTCTTGTGAAGGTGTTGTGAAGTATTGTAGCACATTTCTACACTTTTCTAGACTCTTCTCATTATAATTCATCTAAATATTCCCTTTTCATTCATTATCAAGTCATATTCTAAAGTGTTGTAAAGGGTATGTGCATGATCATGATGGGCCAAAAAGTGGTGATATGATGGTTATGTGTAGGGTATGTGGCTGATGACTTTTTTCCTACCCAAAATTGATGAAACGAAAAGGGTTTTTAAAGAAGATTCTCAGGTTTCCTCCAATATAAATTATGCTTTACTTTGATTTTAATAAATAATTATTATTCATTTTCTATTTAAATTATGACTAAAGTCTTGATTGATAGGCTTATTGAAAATGTTTTATAGCTCTTTCAAATGGTATCATATTTTTTGAATCCGAAACATGCATCTCATTCTATGCTTTTCATACTATAGGATTAAAAAAAAATGAATTTCATGAAGTTTTGACCAAGTTAAGGTGGTTAGACATACAAGTTTTTATAGTTTTTAAAAGTTTTAATAAAAAAATATAATTAATTATTTACTTGGAAAAAAATTACAAAAAAATATGCATCACATTGGGACACGAGTCCTCTACTTATATCTAAAATATTATAAAAAAATATTATCATTTTATTGTGGTTAGGGTGGTCAAACAGACACCTACTTATTTTTTCCCTGAAATTGAAGTACTATTGCATTGAAATTTCAAATTTTCACCAAATAGATTTTTTTTTTTTTTTAAAAACCTAGTAGTTTAGAAACTACATTCAATTTTCTATAGATTCTATTCTTACATATTTTTGAAATAATATAGATAAATTATTCAAATTTTTACGTCAAGTTGCCTAACTCTGATTTTTCTAAATTTTTTGCCACTTAAGGGGATGTCTTTTCCATGATGATCCTGCACATACCCTAAAGTCTTGTAACAATATTTCACACTTTTATAGGCTTGATTTCACTATTTACACCTTTCTTGTGCTTTATATGACCCCTTTATGCACTCATAAGACTTAATTAAGTGTGTTTTTTAATGTAAAACCGACAAACAACATTAAATGTGACTTAATTTCGGACACCCACTTGCAAACCTAGAGTGGGAACCATTCACCATGGGTGGCGAATGAGTCCCTCTTGGCTCCAAATTCAAAATATTTCAAATTTTCTTTCAGGTTTTTATTCAAAAAGACATTATGTCAGCCTATGATGATGTATTATTGGGTTATTAGGGCATAAGTGTGTATAAATAAGTGTTTTTCCATCGATTCTAACCCCAATTTATCCATTAACACATTATTCATCCATCATTCTAAAATCTCAAGTCAAGCAAGTTAGGGTTTCATCATTTCAAGTCACTAAGATAACAATTTTTAGACATTCAAGGGAAAATTCTTCATGTTTTGTTATAGAAATTCAAGGTCAATCATCATGGCAAGGTAATCAACTCCATTGTTACATGTTTCATTATATTCTTTCTCTATTTTGGTTTAATTACCTAAAAGGGGTTTGACCAAGGCAAACCCCCATGCCCTAACATCCAACATTTCTCTTTCTTGCCTTGTGTGTTTGTAGATTTAGGCATCTTGGAAACTTGGAAATAATTAAGAATCAAGTTGCAAAATTTTTTAAGTCTTTTCTTCATTGTCGAAATCAAAATATCAACAAAAAGTGACTTTCAGGCCTGAATATGATAGTTTCAGAACTGAACACCTGGAGAAGCAGAAAGTGTAGACCGAAAACTATGGATTTCACATTTGAATATTAAGAAATTCAAAAGTGGACTCATTCACCATGGGTGATGAATGAGTCCCACTACCAGGTCAGTTTTTGGTTTTCTACATTTTTAGATACCCTTAAATTGTCTGAAATAGGTTCCGGAACAGTTTCACAAAACTGGGTCTAATTTTCCCAAAATGGTGAATGAGTCCCACCAACCCTAAAAGTCAGCATCAACAGCATTCTAGAAGCCATTTCCAGTCTCCATCCATATTCCAGGTGCACACTTTCAGTCTCATCCATTTCCATGTAGTTTTGTTCACATTTCTAGGTATTTTTGCATTACACAATGTGTTTTCAAACAAGCTATATTTCTTAGGTTTTTCATACTTAATCAATAAATTTCATCATCTAGTTGCATTTAGATAATTGAATTTAGTCTTAAATTCATCATACATCCCTTATTTGAGTGAACCACCTAGATTTTGGGTGTGGGATCTATATTTTTTCATTAGGTGAAAACCCCTAATTGAGCAAAAGAGACGTAGCATTCCTAACCTTAAAATCTATGGTTCGGGTAGAAACACGAATGTAATAAATATTATCACTCATGCAGCCTCATAAAGATCCTCTTTTCACTCTCATTCTTAATCTCTTGCATTCATTATCATTCTCTCTCATTTGATCTCTCATTCTATTTCATTCTTCTCATTCTCTCTAGCGAAGATTTCTTGAATTTCTATCACAACAATAGTCAAGGATCTCTTTCAAGCTAGAATGTCACATCTATAAAGTGAAGAGGGGAGCCATGATTTTTTGGTAACAGTCTCTCATCTATTTTTCTTGTATATTTACTATTGTCCTTTTGTCTCATCTATTACATTTATGATGGGGGCTCTCCTCCATAATGGGGCTTTCCTCTATCAAATGTCTTTACATTTCATATCTTTTTGTCTATCTCTATCTATCTAGCTATCCATGGAGGTGGAAACAAAAAAATAAGGGTTTGACTGAGGCAATCCCCAAAACAACCCTAACATTTTTCTCTATTTGTCTTGTGTGCAAATGTACGAAGTTGAAGAACTAAATGTTATAGATTTGAAGATTTTACTCTCTATTTTGACAAGGATGAAAATGTGGGGCGCAAACATCCTTGTGACACGCTATCTTCTGTGGCTAATGCTTAATCTTCTTGGGGGAAAAATATGAGTTTTAACGTTTTTGTTTCTATAATCCATATATTTAGCCGATAGGCTATTATAGTGGGGGAACCCCGTCGAAATTTCCAACAGTCTGATGTCAGAAAGCCCGGTGGTGCTCAAAAATTATTGTCTATGGCACTACATACTGATAGGGTCTTAAATTATTTTGGAAGAATTTATCGTGGACATAACAGCAGGTGGGACGTGGTGGCTTATGCTCATAACGAGATTTTACATTTATTAATTAATAGTTATCATTTCTTGGTTTCTTGCACAACAAAACCTAGTGTTCCAAATTTGCACGGCTACTACACAGACTCGCTTCACTTCCCTATAACATTAAAGAGGGATTTACCAATGTGATATTTGATTGTAGCATTCGTGTACTTCACCTAATTCAATTTGCACAATAAATAAACAATAGGATGAATATCAAAAGTCGTGGTGATCACATAATCTGCTATACATCAAACACAAACTTGGGAGGTTTCCTTATGTCATCAGGTATGGCTCGAGTGTGCCCATGTCGTTTCACATCATTTATTGCGGTCTTCATGTTTGCTCTGCAATTTAATACACAACCAAACCTTCGCTACATGCAATAAATGTGATCAATCATAAATAGCTCTCAGTTGGATGAGATTTGCAGGCTGCATGTTTAAAGTCTTTGTGGCAAAGAAGTAGGTAGAATTCTTCCAAAAAATTCACGTTCCTTGTCTACATTTTCCCTTTTTTGCATATAGGTCTACTAGAGCATTGGCGAAGAAAGAATCTAGCAACATATTCCTCAAAGGTAGACATTGGGAACTCTATAATCAGTCGAAATTTAACCATCACATAGGGTGCTTTCTCAATTATTTAATTTTTTAAAATAATCTTAAACAATATTTTTTAATAAACAATTAAGATTGTTTACTGTTAGTACTCTCTTTCCATTTTTATATATATTCAATGCCAACACTTTGGTGTTGCCTTATTTTAAATTTTGGCCTCAGTATTATCTTCATACTGGCCATCCAATAAAAAAAATGTATATATAATGTAGTCTCATCAATTCACCTGAAGTCGAGAATATTTATTCTATCTACCTGTATGGTTTTTTCCTTTTCCTCAAGCTTCCCAAGCGGGCATGCATTATTTCACCAACCTGGAAAATATTTTAATGTCAGGTATTATATAAGTAGTTTTATAAAGAATAATAAATAAATTCTAACTTTTACTCTGACCAATTTTATTAGTGTGGAGTAGTTAGTGTTTAGGGTTTCCTTTTTTCCTTTATTATTTCTCACTATAACTTTCACCGAGCCATTTGTTTGGGTTCTGTGGAGCCTAATGAATATAGATTTGGGCATTAGAAGTTTAAATTTTTCCTTACCAATAAATTATTAAAGTATGAGCATTAACCAATATTATTAGTATGATTTTGAAATCATCCAATTAAATATCATTTGTTGTTTATATAATAAACATATCTACTTCTTTGTGTGACCTCTCCTTACCCAATGAAAATATTCTTATGGCTTTTCTTTGAAAATAAGATTAAAGAATTAAAAAAAAACACATCACATGTGATTCTTAAGTTAGTTAAAATTGAAAGCGAAATTTTAGGGGGATATTTGTGATTTTAGGAAGAAAAGAAAGTCCTAGCTATTTCTTTTCGTAAAAAAGTGGGATATATAAATAAATAAATAAAAGACTTAGTTTCCATATTAAATATCAAAACTCAGCACCACCAAACTATTAACAAAATCCAAAATTTAAGTTAGTAAATTATTAACGAGATTAGTGAAAGGATAAGTTGATAATATTTATTAATTAATTTAGCCATCATAAGATATAAATAAAAGAGTAAATAAAAAAAATAGTGATTATATTACTAATGGGTTTATTTAGCAAGTATTATTTGTTTTTAAATATTAATGATAATTCTCTTAATTCAATTTTAGTAAAGGAAAAGAAGGGATTAATATGTTTATGTAGTTAAATGTGTTTATTTTATTTTTAATGATCCTTTAGATGAAGTTGGTAAAATGATTTTATTTTTAGGGGAACATTCTATGAAAAGTATTAATATTTTATAAAAGAATATTTTGATAATCAATTGATGGTAAATATATGTTCAAGGTAGGTAAAAAGATTTATGAATACTAATGGTGGAGGGTAGAGTAACTTACTATTTTCAGATGATATAGGGAGGAAACTTGATCAATTAAAACTTTAGGTATAGGAAATCTATTCCAATATTTAAAGCTTTTTGTGGTGGGTTGTGTTTAGCATTAATTGGTTTCTCAATGTTGCTACAATCAACTACTTTTATTGATGTGTTAAAGAAAATAGATATTTTAGGAAAAGAATAAAAATATATTTTTTCTTAATCTAAATAATTTGATGAATAAATGTATATTAAAATTATATTCGTTTTCCATTTAATGAATTCATTTAATTATATTTAAAGAATCTTAATAAATCAAAAAATGCAATTAATATTTTAAAAAATACAAGAAGAATACAATTATACAAACCTTTTTTCCAATAAATATTAATTTTAATAAATATACGTGTATAGTAAGCAAAAGGAAAAAATCAAAAAATGTTTATTACATTAGTATTTTTACCATAAAGATCTCATTTATTAGATATAATGTGGAAATTATTTAATAGTTAACAAAGATTAAAATTAAATAAATATAATAAAATATTATATATATTATTTAGATTTGGGGTTAGTGAGTATGTGAAAATAGTTAAATTAGCATGATATTATATATCAATAATATGGATTTAAAGTGATGGAAAATTATATAAAAAATCCTTTTAGAGTATTTTATTTTTCAACAAAGAATTGAACTAATAAAAGAAGAAAATAATCCTTCAAATTACGTTGGAGTGTAAGGCTCAATAAATTGTAGATAGCAATTGACTTTGAATTTCACTCTAGAAAATATGATTTAACCTGCTATGGCTTGATTATTTTCAATGAAAATGCTTTCATAATCTTTAGAGTTTTCTAAATCAAAATGTCTTTCTAATTCTTATTGCTTATAATGTGTAGAAAATTAGTAATAATAAATAACATAATAAAAATAATAATTGAACATAAAATATTGAATAAAACAAAATTGAGAATTTATGAAAGGTGATTTTTACAAGAATTTATATTTTAAATTATCTTCCTAGATGTCATCTTAGATTCAACAACTTCTGTCATTGGCAATGTATGCTTTATTTGCTATATCATGGATCCTTACACACTATTAGAAAAAAGGACACAATAGAATTAGGTGGCACACCTCATAGGGTCGATTATGGAAAGCAAAATAGGATGTAATGGTGTGTGTAATATGCTTGTAGTTTGGGTCTTATTGAATATCTATGCCCTCGTTAATGACAACTATTTTTAATATTAGTGTTGCTATTTTGAATTATAGTTTCAAGATATGGCTAATGCACAGGAACCTCAAGATGTTATTACTATTTCAAGTAGTGATTCTGATTCCAATACACCCTCACCACAAACCCATGAGTTACCTCTATCAGCAACCGACTCAACATCTGTGGATTGGTTGGGTCTTCCTTATAACAATGTTGAAGCTTTTTCAAATAATATCTTGAAAAGTTGCCTCAAATTTTTTGAAGAAGCTATGCAAACAAGTGAAGATGTATGCGATGTGCAGGATCATGAAGTTGAATTGGTGGAAGAAGTTGTCCAAAAAATTTATGCGACGTATGAAGATCTTGAGCTATATTATGGCTTCCTGTGTGAATTAAAGCACTATGAATATTATGGAGTGGCCAATGCATTTGAACTAAAGCATGAATTCAAAGCTTTATTGACTGATATATGGTCCAAGAAGTTCAACTATTGGAAGTTAGCTAATTTTTTGTGATGTTGATCGAGATTACTAGCATGATACAAATTAGATGTTTTTGTGAAACCAAAATAAGAAGCCAAAATAGTTATATGTAGAGCGAAATGGATTTAGTGGGAGTTCAACTAACTTCTTGGAAGTTAGTTACTTTTTTGTGATGTCGAAAGATGCCAAAATAGTTATATACATAGAGTGAAATGGATTTAGTGGTTGGCCTTATATTTCAAACCTTAGTTGCTATATATTATGTTTATATTGTAATGTCATTGTACATATTGATCTTTATAGTTCTAATTTTAATGAATATAACTTATTGTAATACTTTTGTCCCCTTATTTTCAATATTATTTTGAACTATAACCTTAACTCTAACAAATATATATTGCAACATTGTTGAAAATGATGATATATTTGAACATCATTGTAAAAATTCACTCTTGCAACATTTACCTATGTACAACATTGCTCTCAATGTTGATAATTTTGAAGAAGCTATGTGAACAAGCCAAGCTGTATGCGATGTGTAGGATCATGGAGTTGAATTCATTTGAGCTAAAACGTAGTTTCCAAGTTTTATTGAGTGATATATGGTCTTAGAAATTCAACTAACTTCTTGGAAGTTAGTTATTAAATTGTGATGTTGACTAAGATCACTAGCATCATACACATTATATGCTTTTTGGAAACTGAATGAAGATGCCAAAATAGTAATATGTAGAGCGAAAAGGTTTTAGTGGCGAACATTATATTTGAAACCTTAGTTGTTATATATTATGTTTAAATCGTAGTGCCATTGTGCAAATTGATCTGAATAGCACTAATTTTATTGAATATAACTTATAGTACATATTCAAGGAAAATATTGCTCCTCACAATTTCTTATTTTTTGACTATTACGTACTTCAACACTTGTGTATTCTTATTCTGAACAATATGTTGAGGTATATGTTTTCTGAAATAAAAACATGTGCTAATTTTATTCAAACACTATATTACATGTAATATAATTATGTAGAGTTAGTCAACTTCCATAGACCATGGCTACAATATTAACCACATATGTGATTAAACTTATCCACGATGGGAATCAAGGGTGCAAACCTAATGTGCAGATTTTATCTATTTCAAACTTCAGACATGGCCATGAACGCAACAACCAGTACAAGGAAGAAATGTCTGATGGGGCCTACAAACTAAAAGCATCGTTACGTCAAAAATACAATCATTACATAGCCTTTGGTGAAATTTTAGTTGGAACGATAATATGGTTGACAAAATATAATTGTCCCAAATCGAGTGGGTCTCAGTGAGTAAAGGAATCCTCAATTTTTCAAAAGAAAATATTATGAGATTTTTCACTTGTTCCTTACATTACTAATGCTTATTCTTGTGTTTCACATGTATAGGTGGATTGTCATTGTGAACCTTGAGATTGTTTCTACAAACCAAGATATAATCAGTGAATCTACTTCACTTTATATGGAACAAGAGCACCATATAGAATAGGTAATGGGAAATTTCTCAGATCGACATGCGCAACCTCAGACAATTAGCACTACTAGAGTATCAAATCCTACAAGAAGATTATTTGGCGTAAATCCTTCAAGGGGTGGAATGGAAGCACCAGTCACAGTTATGCCTATTAAAATTTTTAACCCTTTTCAACCAAGATGGACTATCAAAGGTCATGTGACTGCCAAAAAGGATATTCACCATAACAATACCCATAAAGGTACAGGTCAATTTTTCACCTTTGACATCATTGACACGGAAGGGTTTGAAACATGTTTGACTTGTTTCGATGAAGTTTTTGATTTTCATTATGAAAATATTAATATTGGAAAAACCTATACATTATCTGGTGGTGTAGTAAAGGCTACTAATAAGCTTTACAACAAGTTAAATAGTGGGCTAGAAATTTCCTTGTCAATAGATTCAAAGGTCACTCTTTGTGAAGATGACCATTCTATTCTAAATCACCTATTCTCCTTTACACCTATCAGTGAACTTGCAAAAGAAGAGTAACAATTCAACTGTTGATGTTATTGGAGTTGTCACTTGTGTTAGTCCAAGCTCCACAATTAGGAGAAGAGATGGGACAGATGTCCTAAGGCACATGATATCCTTGTTGGACATGTCCTAGGCAACTATAGATATCACTCTATGGGACACAATAGCAAAGAAGAAAGGTGCTTGTCTTCAACAAAATTATAACTTACAAGTAACAACTATTTTTGCTATTAAAAATGGACGTGTCTGCGAGTACAATGGAAAGGTGTTGAGCACATCAAGCAATACAGATTTATTTATAGACCTTGACATACAAGAGAGAGAATGACTCCAAACTTGGTTCGAACAAAGTGGGGCTAATATTCTATCACCTTCAACAAAGTTTAGTGATCCATCTATGCTTGCCACAAGAATAACAATTAGGGATGTTCAAGAACAAATGCCACATAGACTGCATCATCTCCAATGTAAAATAAACACAACATTGTTGTTCATCAAATCTAAATCATTTTGCTATCCAATGTGCCCTAATGTAATGGGGGGAAAATAGTGCAAGAAAAGATTGGTGCAGACTAAAGATGAAAAGTGGTTTTTCTCAAAGTGTCATGTAGCATGTACCTCTTGTAATTATAGGTACATACTATAAATAAGGTTGCAGGACCACACAAATATGCTATGGGTAGTTGCATTTGATGAAGGAGCAACAAAACTCATGGAAATGTCTGTGGAGAAGCTATACTCTCTACAGTTTGAGGATGACATAGAAAGGGATACTCATCAGGTAATTAGAGATGTGTTGAAGAAAAAATACTTGTTTACATTGACATGCAGAAATGAAACATACAATAATGAAGAATGTTTGAAAGCAACTATTACAAATGTTGAGCAGGTTAACTTCACTGTAGAGAGCAACATCTTACTTTCCAATATCAAAGAAATCTGTAGTGACAAGAATGGCCAACATCATAATATGGTTGAGAAGAAATCTGAGCAACATAGGAGTCTTTCTAAGGTGGTCTCTTTGGAATCACAAGGTCTAGGGGCATTCTCTCTAGATGTCTCAAATGGTCGGGTTCTTGATGCTGTGTAAGATTACCATGTTGAAACCCCTAAAGAGAGAGAGAATGGCCCAATGCTACAACTTCTAGTGATAGCACTCCAACTATCATTTCTGGTGGCTTTTCTGATAAGGCCATGCATGCAGGGAGGAATACTGATAAAATCTCTGAGACATTGGATGCAGACATTCTCTTTCAGGATAAAGGTACACTCGCTTGGCATGTTAAGGCAACGCAAGTGGAAGAGGGCTATATTTTTGTAAAGTTCAAGGAAGCTAAGTCCTCTAAGCCTTCTTTTGACATGACTCTTTGCTCCTGCAAGAGTAGCTCTAAATGTAAATCTTGATTGTTCTTGTTTGGGGGCCAGTTTTTGGCTGGTTGCAGGCTATTTTCTTGTAGCTTTATTTTTGGTTGTGGTTCTTTTGCTTTGGATGCCTTTTTTACCCTTGGTTATATGTGCTCTCATGGTCTTTATGTTATGACAAATTTCTGGTTGAGGGTTCCATATCCATTCAAAATCTGTTTGTAAAGGGTTTCGGGTCCTTTCAAAACTTCCTTTTTCCTTAATCAAAAACCATAGGATCAATAGATTCTATTATAAGATAGTAGTATAGTTGATGGTTTTCAAGTGACAAAATGTATTAAAATCTCCAACCCCACATGTCATGTCTACCTACAAATAGAAACATGTAAGCTGCTAAATTTACATTTTCCCAACACATGTCATGTATATGCATGTTATAAAACTATAGTTGATTGTTTTTTTCAAACGAAAAAATGTATTCAAATCTCCAACCACATGTGTCATGTCTAAAAATAATTTTTCTCCCTTCAATATTGTGCATTTGAATTATAACTATAATAGTAAAATATCAGTAAAACAAAACTAGCAAATTGTATGTGTTTGCTTATTTCTATATATATGTGGAATCTACTTCTTCTACCATTGCAGGACTCAGTTATTTTGGCATGATGTAATCTACAACTATCTTAAAACTACACTTTTTAATAGATATTAGTTGTAAAAGTTCTATGAGTTGAATATGTAATTTTTTATTTTCTATTTTCTATTTTCACACATATATATGAATTTTAATTATTTTTTCCCGATGCTATTGGGTTGCTTACCTAAGAAATTGTATTCTTTTACCTTAATATACCTTCCTGCAATTTTACTGAATTGTGTGAAGAACATTAAATTAGGATAATTGTCCATTATATATATGTATGTGCATGTTTGTGTTTTTTTAGATGTATAAATATCCAAAATGTACTTCTTTTAGCATTGTAAGCTTTACATATGTTGTGTTGATGCCACATATAGTTGTTCAAATGTGTTTATTCTTCTCTTATTACTAATTTACCCTTACAGTCCCATAGTACAGATGGCGGACCAATGCCCCGAAACAAGCCAAGCTCGCTTACAACAACTAGAGAATAGAAGACAACAAACCCGAAAAAGAAGCCAGGATTACTATGCTTGGAATAAATAAGTGATAGCCACCCGAAAGTGGATGAAAAAGTTGCAACCCAGCCAAATTGACCCCCACCAAAGAGAAGCACAAAGGCTACACAATCGTGAGAGAGACCACCATTGCTATGCTCATCATAAAGAGGAAATAATTGCATAGAAATGCATTAAGAATTTAGAAAAAAAAACATGTCAAGGCCAACATATACAAACACAACAAGACATAGAAGATCTAACATCATTCAACAAAACTGTTACCTTCATAAAAAAAATGAAAAGATTTTGACAAAAGATAGATGCATTTTCCAATAGGAAAACATGCATTGTATGCAAGGAAAACTACCTAGGCATGCTTCTTCATTCATTGGACACTCATGCTACTTGAAAAAGATGTTTTAATGAGAGAGGTATACATTGATTCTCCTCACTCAACAACATGGACCCAAGAGAACAACATGTTGTGCTGAAAAGATTGACCCAAGTGGAGGAAATGCTCATTGCTAGAGTAAACCCAGTACTACAAGCAACCCATGCTCCTAGAGGACAGTATAAATATAGCGGTCACACAATTATCTTCCCACAAGATATCAAAAACATTGCAAAAGTTCTCCCTCGAATGATAGAGGAATTGGATGTGCTCATAGTTCGAAGACTACACACTGAAGGAAATTTCTATGATTGTTATGTAAGTAGAAGTCACATCAGAGATGTATTGCAATACAAAGTGAAATATGACACATACAATAATGATGTTTCCATAAGTGTTGATGGCTTGGATCAAATTCTTGAAGTTAGCATGGATATTTCAAGCATGTTGCACACCATTGCCACTAGTGAATGTACAGGGGTACCAAATAGTGGGAACACCATTGATGAAGATGAAATTGAAGAGAGCATATTACAAACATCATCATTTATGGCTAAGTTTCCAAATAGACGTCATGAGCTAGAAATTATTAAGCAAGCACTAGAGCTTGAGGACAACACAAATACCACTATAGATTGGCCTGAGATGAACTCATCACCAATAAATGAATACAATACCAAAGGCTTGCTTGATATGGCATTTCCAACACTCTTCCCCAATGGGGTTGCACTACAAATGCAACCGTGGATTAGGTAAGTTTGAATGCACGAGTATGCATTGCACTTGATGAGGTTCCATGACCATAGGTTTGGAAGGCATCCAAGGTTTTGATATTTTATGTTCAATATTATGTTGTGACACCGTTGCCAAGGGCTTGCAGTAGTTTTCATTAAAAAAAATGCAGAAGAAAACATCCCCACAACTACAGAAAACCTTCATACACACTTGAAAATCCTCCCTGATAGACAATTAGATGAAGAGCTCATACACTTTGGATCTTCAATTTGAGGCACAAGACCATATTGGAGCAAGTATCGTTATGATCTAACAAATATGATAACCCAGATAGGGTTTCCCACTCTATTTTTCACATTGAGTGCAATAGAAACAAAGTGGTCGAACCTACAATGATTTCTATCAAATGACACAATAGTGGAAATGAAAACAAACAAACAACGCTTGGAAAATATAATCAATAATCCCCACACCACATCATTATATCTACACCTACGATTTACAGTATTTCGTGAAGAGGTCATCCAAAAATTTCTTGGTGCAAAAGATTATTGGTATAGATATGAATGGTAGCATCGAGGCACTGGACATGTGCATGGATTCCTCTGGCTCGAAAATGCACTAAACATGGATAAACTTGATTGGGAGAACAACACAAAAGTTGAATAGGAAAGCAAATTCTTCAACAAGTATGTAAGTGCTTGGAACCCTCGTCCTACTTCACTTAGGAACAACACAGTCTACCATCCCCAACACAATGACCTATACTTGCTAGAAACAACTCAGATATTAGCTACAGATCTATCTCATGACTATGAGGAGATAATCAACTATGTCCAGAGGCACACAAAATGCAGAGAGGGAACATGCTTACGCAAAAGGGGGAAACAACTATAGTGTCGATACAAAGATCCATGGAAAGACCAGATTGTATCTACCTTATCATGTGATGATAATGGGAAGAAAGAATATGGACCTACAAGAAATGATGATAGGCTAAACATACATAATCCAGAAATGCTTTTGATATGGAGAGCCAACATAGATTTCCAACCAGTTATCTCTTGAGCACTTGTACTAAAATACATTGCCGAGTATGCGTCAAAAGCAGAGAGAGCATCTGAGTCTTGTATTGATATGTTAACAATAATATCTGCATGCCAGAGAATAGATGACCTAGTTGAGACAGCATTTCAAAAATTCATGACAGAGCTTGTTGCAGAGGGTGATATAGGAGCACAAGAAACATGTCATATGCTTCAAAAATTATTGCTCGGTGTTTGTAATCGACCATTCACATATTTGAATGTTGTCTAGAAAGTGTTCAAATGAATAACAAGACAAATAGATGAAATCCACCTCCATACGAGCTACCTGCATTCCTACATTAATCGGCCTCAAGAAATGGAAACAATAATGCTACTTGAATCTGCAAGATCTTTCTCCTATTCTTTGAGGCACAAAGGATGTAAACGGAAAGAGAGAGAGGTAAAAGTGATTATTAATGTTTTCCCAAAGTTCTATAGCATCCCAAAGGAGGACTCATACAACTTTGAAATTTTTTGCTGGAGCGAGCTACTATTATACAAACATTTTCGAAGCATAGAAAGTGAGGTAAGGCTTACTAAGGATACAATAATTGCAAATTGGAAGCAAATGTACACAACCAAATATGATGTATGGAATGTTAATCGCATGATTGAAATCAAATAAACCACTGAAGAAGTAGATGAGAGTGATACAGAGATGGCCACAAGGGACACAATAGAACTTAATGAATGGTTATTATTTTCACAAATGGGTCCCTCAAACAATGTGAGCCTAAATGAACTTCAGATGCTTGGTAGGAATGAGTTTGATAACAACAATAAATGGGATAAAGTAGTAGTACCCCAAGATCTTCATGAAATTTCCACCTAGTTCATACCCATGAAAAGGACATGTAGCCAAGAAGAGACTATGGTAGGAAACTTGGATTTTCTAGACTATAAACTATCAATGCAACAAAAACTAGCACTCACAATTGTCATTGACCATAGTGAATGCCCTTCAGAAAAACTGTTACACATGGTTGTTCTAGGAATAGTAGGTACATGAAAATTGTACCTAATGTCCTGCATAAGAAAAGCACTCACAAGTAAGAGCCTAGAACAAAAATCCAACTACTCACATTAGCTCCTACATGGGTGGTTGCATTTAACATTCATGCATCAACTATACATTCACACTTTGAATCCCTATTAAAGACATGAACCCACTACAAGGACAAACATTAACAACATTTCAAGAAGATATGAAACATATAAGATACATTTTGATTGATGAGATGAGCTTTATATGTCCAAAGTTGCTACTGAAAATAGACACAAGACTGTGTGAGGCTTTCCCACACTAATAGCATCTACACTTTGGTGGAGTGTCTATAATATTGATCAGTGACCTTGCCCAACTACCACCTGTAATGGACAAACCTCTGTACACATCGCACTCAACTTTAAAAACAATGTGGAACCAATTTACAAATGTTGTCAGCTTACAAATAGTCTTTCATCAACAAGGTGAGACTCCAGCACAATGAAGGTTCTGCCAACTATTGCAAAACATATGTAATGCAAAAGCAACAGAAGAAGACTGGCAACTTTTAATGACATGCATAGACAAGCAGCACACATCAAGAGAAAAAGAAGATTTCAACAATTCAATGCACTTGTTTTCTACCAATGATTTAGTTAGACTATAGAACAAAAGAATGTTAAAATTGTTGAACCGTCCAATTGCAATCAGTGTTGCAACAAGCACTCGATGTGGAATGGATACAACAACTAATGATGAATAGCTTGAAAAATAAGTTTTGCTTTATAAAGGGCAACGCATCATGCTCACATCCAACATATGGACACAAGCAGGTCTGGTGAATGGAGCTCTTGGCGAAGTTGTTGAAATCATTTGCAGTCCAGGCTCCAAACCGCCAGATGTTCCCATGTATGTTGTAACAAGGTTCGATACCTACAATATGCCACCATGGAAATAATTTGATGAATAAATGTATATTTAAATTATATTCTTTTTCCATTTAATGAATTCATTTAATTATATTTAAATAATCTTGATAAATCAAAAAATGAAATTAATATTTTAAAAAATAAAAGAAAAATACAATTATACAAACCATTTTCCAATAAATATTAATTTAAATAAATATACGTGTATAGTAAGCAAAAGGAAAAAATCAAATAATGTTTATTATATTAGTATTTTTACCATAAAGATTTCATTTATTAGATATAATGTGGAAATTATTTAATAGTTAACAAAGATTAAAATTAAATAAATATAATAAAATATTATATATATTATTTAGATTTGGGGTTAGTGAGTATGTGAAAATAGTTAAATTAGCATGATATTATATATCAATAATATGGATTTAAAGTGATGGAAAATTATATAAAAAATCCTTTTTAAAATATCTTATTTTTCAACAAAGAATTGAACTAATAAAAGAAGAAAATAATCCTTCAAATTATGTTGGTGTGTAAGGCTCAATAAATTGTAGATAATGCAATTGACTTTGAATCTCACTCTAGAAAATATGATTTAACCTACTATGGCTTGATTATTTTCAATGAAAATTCTTTCATAATCTTTAGAGTTTTCTAAATAAAAATGTTTGTAATTATTATTCCTTATAATGTGTAGAAAATTAGTAATAATAAATAACATAATAAAAAAATAATTGTACATAAAATATTGAATGAAACAAAATTGAGAATTTATGAAAGGTGATTTTTACAAGAATTTATATTTTGAATTATCTTCCTAGATGTCATCTTCGATTCGACAACTTCTATGGTTGGCAATGTAAGCTTTATTTGCTATATCATGGATCCTTACTATTAGGAAAAAAAATGACACAATCCAATTAGGTGGCACACCTCATAGGGTCGATTATGGAAAGAAAAATAGGATTTAATGGTGTGTGTAATATGCTTGTAGTTTGGGTCTTATTGAATACCTATGCCCTTGTTAATGACAAGTATTTTTTAATATTAGTGTTGGTATTTTGAATTATAGTTTCAGTATATGGCTAATGCACATGCACCTAAAGATGTTATTACTATTTCAAGCAGTGATTTTGAGTCCAATACACCCTCACCACAAACCCATGAGTTACCTCTATCAGCAACTGACTCAACATCTATGGATTGGTTGGGTTTTCCTCAGGACAATGTTGAAGCTTTTTCAAACAATATCTTGACGAGTTGCAACAAATTTCTTGAGGAAGCTATGCAAACAAGCGAAGATGTATGCGATGTGTAGGATCACAAAGTTGAATTGGTGCAAGAATTTGTCCAAGAATTTAATGTGATGTATGAAGCTCCTAAGCTATATTATGCTTTCCTGTGTGAATTCAAGTACTGTGAATTTTATGGAGTGGCCAATGCATTTGAACTAAAGTGTGAATTCAAATCTTTATTCAACTAACTTATTGAAAGTTACTAATTTTTTGTGATGTCGATCGAGATTACTAGCATGATAGAAATTAGATGTTTTTATGAAACCTAATGAAGAAGCTAAAATAGTTATATGTAGAGCGAAATGGATTTAGTGGGAGTTCAGCTAACTTCTTGGAAGTTAGTTACTTTTTTGTCATGTCCAAAGATGCCAAAATAGTTACATGTAGAGTGAAATGGATTTAGTAGTCGGCCTTATATTTCAAACCTTTGTTGCTATATATTATGTTTATATTATAATTTCATTGTACATATTGATCTTTATAGTTCTAATTTTAATGAATAGAACTTTTTGTAATACTTATCTCCCCTTATTTTCAATATTATTTTGAACTATAACCTTAACTCTAACAAATATATATTGCAACGTTGCTGAAAATGATGATATATTTGAATACCATTGTAAAAATTTACTCTTGCAACATTTACCTATGTACAACATTGTGCTCAATGTTGAGAATTTTGAAGAAGCTATGTGAACAAGCCAAGCTGTATGCGATGTGTAGGATCATGGAGTTGAATTCATTTGAGCTAAAACGTAGTTTCCAAGTTTGATTGAGTGATATATGGTCTTATAAATTCAACTAACTCCTTGGAAGTTAGTTATTATATTGTGATGTTGACTAAGATCACTAGCATGATACACATTAGATGTTTTTTGGAAACCGAATGAAGATGCCAAAATAGTAATATGTAGAGTGAAAAGGTTTTAGTGGCATACCTTATATTTGAAACCTTAGTTGTTATATATTATATTTACATTGTAGTGCTATTGTGCAAATTAATTTGAATAGCACTAATTTTATTGAATATAACTTATAGTACATATTCAAGGAAAATATTGCTCCTCACAAAATCTTATTTTTTTACTATTATGTATTTTAGCACTTGTGTATTCTTATTCTAAACAATATGTTGCTCGGTATGTGTTTTCTGAAACAAAAACATGTTCCAATTCTATTTAAACACTATCTTACACGTAATATAGTTGTGTAGGGTTATTCAACTTCCATAGACCATGGCTACAATATTAACCACATATGCAATTGAACTTATCCAAAATGGGAATCGAGGGTGCGAACCTAATGTGCAGATTTTATCTATTTCAAACTTCTGAGATGGCCATGAATGTAACAATCGATACAAGGTAGAGATATCTAATGGGGCCTACAAACTAAAAGCATCGTTACCTCAAAAATACAATCATTACGTAGCCTATAGTGAAATTTCAGGTGGAACGATAATACGGTTGACAAAATATAATTGTCCCAAATCAAGTTGGTCTCAGTGAGTAAAGGAATCCTAAATTTTTCAAAAGAAAATATTATGAGCTTTTTAGCTTGTTCCTTATATTGCTATTTCTTATTCTTGTGTTGCACATGTATAGCTGGATTGTCCTTGTGAACCTTGAGATTGTTTCTACAAAATAGGATATAATCAATTATCCTACTTAACTTTATATGGAACAAGAGCACCATATAGAATAGGTAATGGGAAATTCCTCAGATCCACATGCAGAACCTCAGACAATTAGCACTGCTAGAGTATCAACTCCTACAAGAAGATTATATGGTGTAAATCCTTCTAGGGGTGGAATGGAAGCACTAGTCATAGTTACACCTATTAAAAGTTTGAACCCTTTTCAACCAAGATGGACTTTCAAAGGTTGTGTGACTTCCAAAAAGGATATTCACCAGTACAATACCCAGAAAGGTATAGGTCAATTTTTCACCTTCGACATCATTGACACAGAAGGGGCTGAAACACGTGTGACTTGTTTCAATGAAGTTGTTGATCTTCATTATGAAAATATTACTATTGGAAAAACCTATACATTATCTTGTGGTGTAGTAAAGGCTGCTAATAATCTTTACAACAACTTAAATAGTGGGCTAGAAATTTCCTTGTAAATAGAGTCAAAGGTCACTCTTTACGAAGATGACCATTCTATTCCAAAACACCTGTTCTCCTTTACACCTATTAGTGAACTTGCAAAGAAGAGTAACAATTCAACTGTTGATGTTATTGGAGTTGTCACTTTTGTCAGTCCAAGCTCCACAATTAGGAGAAGAGATGGGATAGAGGTCCTAAGGTGCACAATATCCTTATTGGACATGTTCGAGGAAACTATAGATATCACTCTATGGGGCACAATAGTAGAGAAGGAAGGTGCTCATCTTCAACAAAAATATAACCTACAAAAAACAACTATTCTCGCTATTAAAAATGGATGAGTCTAGAAGTACAATGGAAAGGTGTTGAGCACATGAAGCAATACAAATTTATTTATAGACCTTGACATACAAGAGAGAGAACAAATACAAACTTGGTTCAAACAAAGTGGGGCTAATATTCTATCACCTTCAACAAAGTTTAGCGATCCATCTATTCCTACCACAAGAATAACAATTAGGGATGTTCGAGAACAAATGCTACATAGCTCATGCATCATCTCCAATGTACAATAAACACAACATTGTTTTTAATAAAATTTGAATCACTTTTCTATCTGGCGTACCCTAATGCAACTGGGGGAAAACAGTGCAAGAAAAGATTGGTGCAGACTAAAGATGAAAAGTGGTTTTTCTCAAAGTGTCACGTAGCATGTACCTCTTGTAATTATAGGTACATACTACAAATAACGTTGTAGGACCACACAAATATGCAATGGGAAATTGCATTTGATGAAGGATCAACAAAACTCATGGAAATGTCTATGGAGAAGCTATACTCTCTACAGTTTGAGGATGACATAGAAAGTGATACTCAACAGGTAATTAGACATGTGTTGAATAAAAAATTTAGTTATTTACTTTGACATGTAGAAATTAAACATACAATAATGAAGAACGTTTGAAGGAAACTATCACAAATTTTGAGTAGGTTGAGTTCACTATAGAGAGCAACATCTTACTTTCCAATATCAAAGAAATCTGCAGTGACAAGAATGACCAACAAAATTATATAGATGAGAAGAAATCTTAGCAACATAGGATTATTTTTGTGGTGGTTGCTTTAGAATTACAAGGTCTAGGGGAATCCTCTTTGGATGTCTCAAATGGTAGTGTAGACACCTAAATTTGACCACTTCCATATGGTCAAAGGCATCTCCTTAACCATCCTTTTGCTCGTTTAATTCATCCTCTTTGCTAGTATTAATTAAATCATTCATTTAATTAATATTTTGTGTCTTATATAAGGTTTCCCAAAGTATTTAATTTAATAAATATTTTCCCCCTCTTTCCTCTTTAAATTAAATAAAAGCATCACTTTATTTAATTTAGTCATATTGTCTTTTGAAATTTTAAATTTACTTTTTCAATTCCTTACTTTCTCTCATTGTCACATCCTCCAACTTTTGCAAGTTGGTCTCTAATCCCTCTTAGCAATCTAATCCTCTTTCTTAGTCATAATTAATTTATGATTAAGATGTGCACACTCTTAATCATCCTTAGGGTCACATCCTCCATCATTTCCCACTTGCTTCTAATCTCTCATTAATTAGTCTAATCAAGTACTTGCACAACCTTAATCACTTAATTAGGTCAACCTAATCCCCATATCATTTATGGAATGTGTCCTTAGTCAACTTCATTAAAATATTTCTCTTTTTGAATAAGGCACTCCATTCCCTATGTGAATTTTTAATTCACATTTAATCCCCCAATGCATTTAAAGGAATTTTAAATTCCTTCTCTCATCCCCATGAGAATATTTGAGGAATTTTTAATTCCTCAGATGTCCTTTTACCCACATGGGGACAAGGACCTCCTTTATGAGGAGATCTTGTCCAATCCCAAGGTACTATGTAGTACCTCCATGTCATGTACTCTCATTTCCACCTCATGTACACATCACCATTTTGAAGCCACTTCACATGCCACATGTCAAGATGTGAGGGCTTGTGAGTTTTCAACTCACCTTAGCCCTACATCTTGATCTTGGTGGCTCAATCTTGACCGTCCATTTCCCTAGAGAGTCCAAAAGCCTCTATAAATACACCCTCTTTTCTCTCATTTTAGGGGAGATCATTGATAGCAGCCAAACTCTTGCAAAAAATTTCTTTGAGCCATACTTAGCCATTTTTCATAATTCCATTCACTTTTATCCATTTTCCATCCATCTTGTAGCTTGCATCTCTTGCCATCCAAGGAACATACAACACCAAATATCGAAGGGCCAACCAAATGATCGATTCGAGACAAGGTAAAAAGTTCCATTTTATTTTGTATTGAATCCAACTAGGCTAATCTTGAGTTGTAGAGTGTTTTTAGTGTTATTTTCTCTCTTTTGTTTGATGCTCATATTCTAACACTAAAATTTTTCCTATCACATTTCTGGCATGCCTGGTGGGACCCACAAATGGGTCTCTTGCTTTCACATTTGCTATTTTTTTACTTTTTGCAGGTACAAGTTATAGAGGGGGTGGACCCAACCTACAGAGGGGCGGACTTGACCTTCCTAGGGCGGACCCGACCTACAGGGGCGGACCTACCCTCCACAGTCTCCAGAAAGTGTTTTGGGCAAGGTCTTCATAGAGGGGTGGACCTGACCTACAGACAGCCAGACCTAACCTATAGACAGCTGGACCTGACCTCTACATAGCTGGATTTTCCCTAGACAATTTTTTCCAGAAGGTAAAATTTCACTTTTAAGCAATCTTTTCGACTGTTTTAAGGGTTTTTAACCCCTAATTTAGGAAAGTAGTTTAATTATGAGATGTCAATCAACCTTTTTTCTCGTGTTTGTGGGTGAGCTATTTGATGTATCCAATCCCCCTGTGCCATTTGGTGATCCTGGGTGACGAGAAATCGTAGCTTACCAAGTCCTTTGAGTCCACCTCTTTTATTTTTCATACCAGGACCTATTTTGGGATTTCATCACCCCAAGGGACGATTCGAACCATGCGTACTGAGGGGGTATATAAAGGGGGGAGAGCAAAAGTTGTACCTCAATCCAACCATGTTGTAATTGGAAAAGCATCGGGATGATGTGTAGAGTTGGTCTGAGCCTTTAAGGTTCCCGACTCACGCTTGTAATGAGTTGGTGTTCACGGTTTGGGCCTCACATACCGGATGTATATCAAGGACTCCCTAGTAACGATGTTCATCCTAGATTAGAAGACTTTGTCGACCATACCCTTCCTACTAGACTTAGGTTTGTGTTGTCTGAACTGTCTTCTTTGTGCGAAACCAGTGATTGTCTGATTTATTTCACTCTGGCATATCCTTTTGATTGATGATTGTTGTGTTTTGAGTCCTTTGCCTTAGTCTTTTTTTCAAAAGTCAAGTTTAAACCTACAGATAGCCAGATTTGACGTGTTAACAACTGGACTTGACCTGTAAACAGCCGGACCTGACCTATAAATAGCTAGAATTGACCTGTAAACAACCGAATTTGACCTGCAAACAACCAGACCTTCCCTCCAGGGGCTAACTTGACCCATCTAGGGCCGGACCTAACCTATAAACTAGTCCTTTTGGAGCCTGTTTTAGCCATTTTTGACCAACTTTTTCCCCATAGGCAGATCTGACCTCTGTACAAGTGAATTTTCCCTCTGCAGGCGGACTTGAACCATCTATGGGAAGACCTGACCTTTGACCCACCCCTTTCAGGCTTGTCTTGGCAGAATTTGACCATCTTTTGCTCCTTGGGTTGACCTGACCCATCTAGGGGTGGACCTGACCTTTGACGCACCCCTTTCAGGCTTGTTTTGACAAAATTTGATCATCTTTTATTCCTTGGGCAGACTTGTCCTTCACAGGGGTGGATCTGACCCTTGACCAATCAGCTTTTTCATCTGTTTCGCTATTTGGGACCCTCGTTTCATCATTTTGATCACTCACCTCCCCATTCTGATCATCCGTACACCCATTTCAAAAATTAGTTTACCTTCCTGAACGTCCATTACCTTGGTTCGTCCATCCATTCACCCATCCAGGATCTCATTTACCCATTTCGAACCCACATTTTGGTTATCATTTCCCTGCATCGGACCACTGGTATCCCATTGAAATCTCATTAAAAGCAATTATCCGAGTTGACCTAGGTGTTCATCTCTAATCGTCATCCATCAAAACTGACTTAGGATTGTCATCTATCCTAAGTCGGTCATCCTTGTTGGCCCAATCAATCCATTTCAATCTCAAGTTGGATTCACTGTCGCTATCATACATTTGTCCTTTAGTTGGTTAATCAACACCTAGCATTACAAAGGATCACTCTTGAACTCAGTTTCAGATTCTAGTCATTATCATTCATCCTAATCGATCATCAATCCAAATCAAATCATCATATCATCCAATTCAGATCTAGAAATCACCTGCCAATCAACCCAATTTGATCTCATCAAACAAAATCCACTTCGGTCAAATCAAATCAATCCCATCGAGCCATGACCTTGCCGGCTAATCAATCATCCAATCAAATCAATCCTATCGAGCCACATCTTTGTCGACTAATCAATCATCAAATCAAATCAATCCTTTCATCACCAAGGTCATCCTAGTCCATCATATCATCTTGCATGCCTGTTCAAACCTGGTCACAAACAAGGAAAATGGCCGAACAACAATCCCAGCCAAACATCCCTCAAGATCCGAACAACGTAGCTAATGCCTCGCAAGATCCCCATAATGGAACGAACATCCCTTGAGATCCCCATAATGGTACATCATCACAATCCAATATTGATGTTCAAAACACATCACCACCCGGGGATGAGAACATGGTCAACCAACTCGAACTTACATTTGAGGAACACTTTAGTAACCCTATCAATGTGCAAATTATGGATCGTCTTCTTCAAAAACATGGGGAAGAAATCTTGGCCCACTTAATTGAAAAAGGTGTCAAACTTCCACCAAGAGTAGACCTATCTAAATATACTGGTTCCATGTCTAATGTACTCCAAGGTTCACAAAACATGCCAAGTAGTTCATATGTCTCCAATGTTCCTCTAGTATAAGGTTGGCATCAATGTGAATTCGACAATGTCGTTCTGTATCCTGTCAACAATCCCCCACATATCGCAATTTGAATCGTAGGGGCTCCTCAAGCAACTGATCCCAACAATCCTTTTTCCTTTGGCATGCCACAAAAAATTCCACAACAACCAAATCAACCTCCCATCAACACTGGGGGCACACCGTTTACTGCATTGCCTCCTCCTTTTGGGGCCATAAACCTACCATCACCTTCATATGCATCTCCACAGCCTCCCTAGTCTAACTTACCACCTCCATTATTGCCACAGGGTACATCCCAACTGAATGTTCCATTTGGTACCCAACAACCTCCTGTGCAAAACACCCCTACATTATCTCAGCCGCCCAAACAACAACCACCGCCATATAACCCTCCATTCTCTTCACAAAAACCACCGCACCAATCGCAAAGCAATCCGTCCCGACCTCCCGCTCAAACCATATCTTCATTCCTCACATCCATCCTATGACCGCAAGCTCAAACACAATACAACATCCCATCTCAACCCACACATCTCACATCACATTAGAAACCACCCCAGCATTATTATTACTATAACCAACAACAGTCCCAACAACAACCACCTTATGCAGCCTCTCAGCAGTCGCAACAGTACTAGCAGGCCAATTTTGCACCATCACATCCAAGCTCCTCAACAACGTACCTCACAACAACAACCCCCATACCAACAAAATCCCTCAGATTACCAGTGAGGGATATCATCATCCCATTACCAAAATCCATACCTCAACATTCCAACACTCTCTCAACAGGATCCTTTATCATCCTACCATCCATATACATCCAACCCGCCACTAGTCAACTCAGATCTATTAGAAATCAAAGCCACTCTAAAATATCTTCAGGCTGGGACTGGCAAACAATCCTTCAAGTTCGAAGACATATGCCCATATCCATTCGATCCCTCCATCTCATTGATCCCCTTCCCTAAACATTTTGAAATACCAAAATTTGATAGATACAGGGGGAATAAAGATCCTAAGGCCCACTTGCAGGAGTTTTACTCCCAATGTCAAGAGGTTATGCACAACGACAACTATCTCTTGCACCTATTCCTATGAAGCCTAATGGGCAATGCCTTGGAGTGGTTCATGAGCCTCGAATGAGGGTCCATAAAGTCTTTTGCGGAACTATCAGAAAAATTGTCTCCTACTTCTCCTTCAATTTGGAGGACACTGACACCTTAGATCTCCTCAAAGAGAAACAACATGAGGGAAAAACCTTTGCTAGCTACCTTCAAAGGTGGTGTGTGCTAGCAAGCCGAATGAAAACCCCGCTACAAGAAAAGGACATGGTCACCCTCTTCATGGAGAACTCTCATCTTGACATGGCTCATAATTTTAGGTTGCACTGTGTAACCACTTTCACAGAGATAGTGGAAAAGGGACCCATCCTTGAACATGCCCTTGTTGCCAAAGGGCACATCAAGATACACAACCAAGACAAGGAAAGTTCATTCGGTGACAAACCACATTCCTGGAACAAGAACAAGAACGTAGTGAATGATGGTGTCACTGATACTAAACATGTCCAAGTGGCTAATACATCCCAGAGGCAAGAACCATCTGTACCTAACACCATATCTGTACCACAAGGGGCACATCATCCTCCTCAACAGTCAAACTAGAATAGTCAGGGGAACACTAAATGCCAGTATACTCAATTAGGAGAACCGCTGAGTGTCGTCTTCAATAAGTTGTTACAGATCAACTATCCAATCATGTATCCTATCACCAAGCCACTTGACGAATCCAAACCTAAACCTACATGGTTCAGGGAAAATGAATATTGTGAGTTCCATAAAATAAAAGGACATGCTCTGAATAAGTTTCAAGGTCTTAAAAAATATGTCCAAGATCTTATTAATGGAGGAGATATCAAAGTTGACACCAGTCAGGCTTCGTCGTCCAATGCTCAGTTACAGATATACTAAAATGCCTTTCCAAACCATAATCAAGGCGTGAGCACCTCTAGCAGCAATCCCCAAGACAACAACACAAATAATGTAAGCTATAAGAATGTACCCCTCAATTACAAGGGTATTATTCATTACATTGAGTAGGTAGAACCTTGTGTATCTATTATACATGTCAAAGCCAAAGACCTTCAGTGTGTTGTTACTACATGACAAGAATGCACCACTGTCCCTGCGGCCTCCACACCTGCCCAATCAACTCCTATAAGCTCTCAGTATAGCATCCTTGATCACTTAGGAAAAACCCCCGCTCATATCTCCATCTTGGATTTGCTTAATTCTTCTCCTATACATCAAGAAATCCTCAACAGAGCCTTACAAGAAACCCATGTACCTAATGACATCGATCCCACATGATTCCAAGCTTTGGTAGGACACCTGGCTTTATCTTATCATCTGCACTTCAACCAAAATGACATGCCAAATAGCGATGTCAATCATAATCACCCCTTGCATATCGAAGTCGTGGTTGCTCGTCATAAAATAAAAAGGGTCTTGGTAGATAATGGCTTTGCCCTCAATCTATGTACTCTGAAATTCATAAAACAGGTGGGGTATACTCAAGTAGATTTAAGTAATAAAATCATTATGATCAAGGCCTATGATAATGCAGAAAGGAATTCAAAGGGAATTATCAGTATTCCTATCCAAGTGCTACCTATGGTTCAGTACACTACATGTCATGTCCTTGATCTAGACTTGTCGTATAATCTCCTCCTTGGCCACCCATGGCTCCATGCTATGCAAGCCGTCCCCTCCACGTACCATTAGTGCCTAAAATTCCTGGTCAATGGACAAGAGGTCACCATCTATGCTGACCCACAACCATTTGAATACTGTCGCGCTTTAGAAGCATCCTTTCCTCACTTGCATTATTGTCCTTGGGTTGAAATGGGGGCATCCCAGTCATCATCCGCTAATCCACCCTCCACCACAATAACCACTCCATCTTCCAATACCAATCCTACAGTCACAAAAGTCCAGATCATTAATAAGGGATGTGGTGAATACGAAATGCATGCTGCTCTTTATATTCATAAATTCCAAGCTTAGACCCCGCCTTAGTGGTTCATCATCTAGACGTTCACCCAGATGCCAAGCTTGTCAAACAGAAGCTCCATAAGATGCATCCACAAGTAGCATTTTTAGTCAAGAAGAAATTGGAGAAATTTCTAGATGCAGGTTTTATCAAACCAATTGACTACTCTGAGTGGATCTCCAATATAGTACCAGTCACCAAACAAAATGGAGACATTCAGATCTGCACAGACTTCGGGGATCTTAACAAGGCCTGCCCAAAAGATGACTTCCCTCTACCTAATATTGATATGATGGTCGACCTCATAGCAGGACATGAGATGTTATCCCTTATGGATGGTTTCTTTGGTTATAATCAGATCCGAATTGCACTTGAGAACCAACACAAGACCGCCTTCACAACACCTTGGGGTATGTTACAACATTATGCCCTTTGGTCTCAAAAACACAGGGGTGACATATCAGAGGGAAATGACGGTCAACTTCCATTACCTCACCCATATCATCATGGAGGATTATGTTGACGACTTGTTAGGGAAATCCAAAACCTGAGAAGAACATCCCACCATCCTAAAAAAGATCTTTGAACAGTTGAAACATTACAAGTTGCGGCTTAATCAAAAAAAGTGTCTGCGGTGTTATGTCAGGAAAATTGTTGGGTTTTATAGTCTCTCGAAGGGGTATTGAAGTTGATCCCACCAAGGTGAAAGCTATTCTGGACATGCCACCCCCACGCAATCTGAAGCAATTAAGAAGTCTTCAAGGGAAGATGCAATCCATCTGTCGGTTCATAGATCAACTTGCGGTTAAGTGTCAGCCATTCACCCATCTTCTGAAGAAAGACTCCACCTTCTGATGGAACCAACAGTGTCAAACAGGTTTTGATAAAATCAAGGAATACTTAGCTCATCCGCCGATCTTGATGCCACCTATTCCAAGGAAACCCCTCCTACTTTATATCTCTGCCACTTTAGTCGCGCTAGGGGAATTGTTGGCACAACATGATGAGTCATCTAAAGAGAGAGCAATCTACTACATCAGTCAGACACTAGTCAACTATGAATTAAACTACTCTCCAATGGAAAAATCCTTCCTCGCAGTAGTCTTTAGGACATAGAAACTCAGACATTACATGCTCAGCCATCCCGTAAAGTTAATAGCAAAGATTGATCCACTCAAGTATCTGTTATCTAGAACCACTCTAACTAGCCACATGGCCAAGTGGGTCATGCTCCTAAGTGAATTTGACATAGAGTATGTGGAGTGAAAAGCCATAAAGGGACAGGTCATAGCTGATCAATTAGCCGAGGCACCATTAATAGATGCTTACCCTCTAGACACTGAATTCCCAGATGAAGAAGTTTACATAGTTACGGAAGCGCCAACTTGGACACTGTATTTTGACAGTTCCTATACTCATAATGGATCAGGCACAGGGATTTTATTAGTTACCCCTCAAGGTGACTACATTCCAAAACCATTCAGGATAGCATTCTCGTGTACCAACAATATGGCAGAGTACGAAGCCCTCCTCACCGGCCTCCGAATTGGAAAGAAATAGCACATAACTCATTTGAAAGTCTTTGGTGATTCATTGTTAGTCATCAAGCAAGTTAATGATGAATTCTTAATGAAATATGATAAGCTACTACCCTACAAGCGCATGGTGGATGATTTCAAGAAATATTTCACCTTTATACAGTTTGACGGAATTCCTAGGGTACAGAATAAAGTAGTTGATGCAATGGCCACTATCGGCTCCCTGATTGACATGCCCAAAGATCGGATGGAATGTGAGTTCCTTGTAGAACAAATTTTAATCCTGACATATGATATCCCGAAGACTAACATAGTGTGCAACATTGTGGGTCCCACTTCCCCATGGTACTAGGACATATACACCTACCTCCATGATAATATTATACCCCCAGATCTTACATGCAATCAATGCAAATCCTTCGTTCATCGCTCTTCCCAATACATTATCGTCGGTGATACACTTTATCGTCACAGGTATGATGGAATCCTCCTTAGATGTCTGAATGAGACTGAAGCCCATATTGCACTAACGGAAGTACATGGTGGTGTTTGCGGGGCTTAATCAAATGGTATGGCTTTGGCCAAAAGGATTCTCCAAGTAGGATATTACTAGCCTACATTAGAGCATGATGCTTGTGAATTTTTGAAGAAGTGCCTTCCCTGCCAACAACATGCAAATTTGATTCATGCTCCAGCACAGGACCTTCAACCCCTCCTAGCACCGTGGCCATTCTCTCAATGGGGTTTCGACTTGATTGGAAAGATTCACCCACCATCATCTAATGGCTATACATTCATAATTACTACCACTAAGTACTTCACTAAGTGGGTGGAAGCAATTCCACTCTCACAGATCACCGATATTCAGATCTCAAAATTCATCCTTTACCATATTATCTGTAGATATGGTATCCCATCCACCATCCTTTCCGATAATGGAAAACCCTTCAAAAACTAAGCCATGAAACACCTCTGCGACACCTTTCATATCCAACATCGTTGGTCAACGCCTTATTACCCCCAAGGTAATGGTCAGGTAGAAGCAACCAACAAGATCCTTATCCATATCCTCAAAAAGGTTGTCAATAACACTGGTCGAGATTGGTACCTCCATATTCATCCCGTCCTCCAGGCATATCGCACTTCCATCCACACCCCTACAGGTGCCACTCCCTATTCTTTAGTCTATGGCACTGAAGCCATCTTTCCAATTGAAGTTGAGATCCCATCACTGAGAATTTCTCTAAAAATATTATCAGTGAGGAGGATGCTCGTGTTGCACGACTTGCACAGCTAGAGTTACTTGATGAAAGAAGAATCAAAGCCTACGATCATCTGCAAGCATATCAGAACTGCCTCAAGCGTAACTACAATAAGAAGGTTCATCCTCGATAGTTCTAGGTTGGTGATCTCGTTCTAAAAGAGAACCAACATACCTAGCAGGATTGGGACAAGAAAGGAAAATTTGAGGCAAACTGTTTGGGGCCTTATATCAAAGCCGCTAAATATGGATTTGGGGCATACATATTAACTACTCTTGAAGGAGAGCCCCTCAAAGAACACATCAATATCATGCATCTAAAGAGGTTCTACACCTAAGTCCACTTGGTAACCCCACCTAAAAAATCAAAAAATCAAAAAATAAAAAAAGTCAAAAAAATACAAAAATAGTAAAGAGAAATAAATCTGTCCTATGGTGAAAACCACCTTTTGGTGGTAGCTTGGATAAGTACGGGTGGGGAAAACCTGGTAATGGGCATCATTCGTAGAGGGCTTAATCATTATCTACCTGACATCCTAGTTATTTTATGCTTTCATCCGCATTACCATCCTCGCCCATCCCATCCTTGGTCGCTCGGTATATTTTGACTGAGCATTGGACAATCCATCTTGGCTATCCCTAATCCTAATCTTTTCAGTATCCTACTCTGAGCTTATGTCGTTTGTTTGCTTGTCAGTCAGTTTGTGTTAGTCTCCATCTAGACCTCATCCTATCACATCCTTTGTTGAACTACGTTGCCCTTGTGTTGTCACGTAGGCAAGGCCGATCATTTGATCTACCCCCGAGGTATTCTTACCATCCCGTGTTGGTCATTCATCATTTTCCTTCATCGTCCTCTTTCCCCTTTATCCATGGTATTTTCATGAACTACGAGGGCTTTGCGCTTTCACGTAGGAAAGGCTAATCTTTGATCGGCCCTCGAGCCCCTAGGTCTATAGGGTGTGTCAATCTGTATCCTTGTCTAGCTCGTTCTTCATAAACAAAATCTACTTAATGAAAAACATCTTGTGTCAACTGGGTCATTTTAGTTTAGCATCCATTATCAGTCTCAACAGGATACATCCTTCCTTGCAAACCACATCAATCATATCTATCCCCTTTGATCCTATGGCAAAGGATGTTTTGAAATTGATTGTGATGTTTTCATGCTTTTGGATTTTGTTTATCATTTGGGCTCCCTATCAACACTTGTCATGGTCGCCTTGATCCATCATATCATGGTGTGCTTTCACTCATCTACATAGGGGCATATCTTGATATTTTCTTTGTTACTGTCTTCTCGCTTGTCCCACGGAGTACCCGCCAAGATCCTTGAGGTCTTGTGTTATGTTGGGGCATCCTTGTGTGTTTGTGGTTATCCCAATGCCATGCTCAACCAAGGTCATTGTCGCCTTGGGATGTCGGGACAGCCTTTCTATTTGTTGTGTTTTTTTCATGCATTGGATGTCAACTCGCCTTTGTCTTACATATTAGGGTATTCAGTATCTTATGCTATAGCAAAAATCAATGCTCCAAAGACGGAAAATTACATCCTTGCACTACATTTCATTTTACTACATACACTCCCCATTCAGCTTTCTTCGTGACCTAGGACTTGTGATTTAGGTTGTGCAAGTCTTGACTCTTTTCCCTCTTGATCTTCCTCTCAGGATACTAATGGTTTTTTGATAGGCCCAGTATCACACCCACAATACACCTATCACCTATCCGTAATCCCATGCAATTCCTTACTGACACTTAGGTTTTCATTATAGGAACTCATCTTTCATTCATATTTCATGTTACATTATAGATTCAATATACTTCATAGTTCATAGGATGATTAGATTAAGCATCATAGTTTCGTTCAATCCATACACATCCATATTAATATGCATTATCATCCACCAAAACATATTATTGACTATGTCCTAATTACACTTCATACCAAATATTCATATCATCCTGCATTATCAACATTAATATATGCATAATCATCCATCAACATAGGCATGAAATATCATAAACATGAGCATCAATAAATTAGATCGTACATCCACATAGGCATATAGTATCATAAACATGAGCATCAATAAATCAAATCATACATCCACATAGACATGAAGTATCGTAAATGTGTGCATCAATAAATCAAATCATACATCCATATAAGCATGCGATGTCATATACATGTGCATAAATAAATTAGATCATCCATCCACATAAACATGAAATATCATATACATATGCATACATAAAATGAATCATCCATCACAAAGAACATAATGCATAGTGTCAATAAGGACTGTCTTATATCATAATCAAAATAATACATTGTACATCTCGTCACAAAGTCTCAAGCATAATCTACCACATATCCATCATCTATCATCAAATAAGGTATAAAATTCAGAGATGTAGATAACCTCTGATCTCTGCCAATAAGTACTAAACACTCCATCCCGCGTCTATCAAAAAACTAGTATCCTGTCATCTACTCTCTGGCTACTCTACTGTGAGCTACCCATATCTGATCTCTGAGGGGAGTCTGGCACTGGCCCTCTATGCGTGGGAGTCCCCTGATACTCACTGGTGGGAGTCCCCTTGTAACCACCAAGAGGAGATGGAGTCCGCTGATAGTCACTATACCCTCTAGTACGCATCCCTAATGACTAGGATGGTGCTGGCATCTGAGGTACCTATCTAATGTAGCGCGTTGTGCGCTGTGCTGGATTTGGAATGACATGCTCATACGCACACCTCCAGTAAATTGACTCCTGCATATAATCATCTCATTGTGCAGCCTGATGCCTGGCGACATTCAAGTTTGTATCTATCTCGGTCTCTACTAATAACTCTCTGCTCCTATACCAAGGCCTCATGTGCCTCTGTCAGCTTTTGTACCTTCTTTGTAGCCCTATCTCTCTCAGCCTCTACAGCCTATAACTGTGCACGTAACCCTTGTACCTTTGCCCCTAGCTCACCCCCCGCACCATGCACTACCTGCAGCTGAGGCCATGTTGTGTCTCGCTCACTCTGGAGTGTCTGCATCTTTATCTCTGTAGCATCTCTCTCTCTATGTGGCCTATGCCCGAGCCTCTGCTACATCCCTATCCCTCTAAAGTGCCTGCAGTCTCAACTCAGTAGAATGTCACTCTCACCAAAGACCTGACACCTGTGACACTGTTACATACCTCTCCCTCTGAAGAGACTGAACCTTTGTCTCTGCCAACTACCTCTCACTCTCAGCCACCTAAACACGTTCCTGTAGCACATCTGTATCTACCTCCATGACCTGCACCTATGCCTATGCTACATCTCTCTCTGACCGCAGCATGTGTATCTCTCTCCTCATCTCCTCCTCTCTCTGCCGCACCAACCCCATATCCCTAATTGTCTGATCTAAACAGTCCACTCTATCTCTAAGCTCAACCCGCTCCCGGTACCAATATGCTCTCTCTCTCCATAACCAATGTAGTTGTCTTTATAGGTCCTTTATATCTCCAGAAGTCCCTGCCCCAATCTTTGACTGCTCCTACTCTGTCCCTCCAATGACCTGCCGTATCACCACCTCCGCTACCAAATGGTCTCACTCCCATCTCACTGCATCTCCCTCCTCATGCTCCCTGGCAACCTTCGCTCGCAATCTCTCTATCTCTGCCCATAGGTCAACTGCCTCATCTCGTGCCTCATCTCTCTCTCTCATCACTCTCCTCTCCACATCAAATGCCAGCATGGCCAGGACTACGTAATCTCTCTCATCCTAGGTGAATCATGTCTGTATCTCACCCAACGCTGCCTCTAATTTGACCCGTTGTACCTCTATCTATCATACTCACTGCTCGTTGAGGCGCAGTCTCTCCAGACTCTCTCTCAACACCACTGTGGGATCCTCTCCTCTGGGAGCTACTGTCGATAGTGGTGTGACATCATGCACATCGGAATCAATGTCTATTTCCCATGGCTCATACCCCTCACTCTCTGCCAACGCCTCCATATCATCCACATCAATCACCGGGAGAGCTCCCCCTATCCCTGTCATCCTCTCATGTGCCCTACTAGCCTCGCCTGCCTCCTGCCTCTGTCACTACTACCCTCCTATGGCCACATCTACCTCCCGCCTCTCCTGTGCTACGCTGGCCTCAACCTCCTCCCCTCTCCCCTGTTGCTCACATCCTAGAGATGCACGTGCCTCCTGACTCCTCTCACTCTGGGCATCTGGCCCCCTATCCTCCTGTGTTGCAACCCTGACCTCATTCTCTCCCTCCTCTACTCCATCCCCTTGGGCTCTGCACCGTCATCTCCTCCTGCTAGTTGCCCTCACTACCTTCTCAGCTGCTCTACCCACCTCATGTCCCTCCCCCTATTGTCCTCCTCTCACGTAACCTCCTTTTTGTCCCCCTTGGGGTACTGGTCCCACCGCCCTCAGTCGTCTCTCATCCTCTGATCCGAACCATAGTGATCCCTCAATCAGCACTACTGGGGTAATCTATGGTGGTGGATGTTGCCTGAACCACTGTTGATATTGACCCGTCATACCTACATCTCTCTGCCCCTCTCACCTATCTGGGTATAGCACAAACTACAGTGCCTCCAGCTCCTTTCACACTGCATCTAGGCTCAGAGTAGCCCCCCATGGTCGCTCCCATGATAGTCACCAAAATCTCACCTACCCCACGGGAATATCCTACTTCATTCCAAACTGTTGTGTCACCCGATCGGGTTTATGTAGCTCCACTACAAGAGAAACTCTCCAAATAATATAACAGTGAGTGAAGAAGTAAACAATGTGTGCCTCCTCATTGTCCCTCTAGTCCCTGAAGCTTCACATCATATAAGGCTGCCACATTATCATCTCCACTTGCACATCATCCAGTCATCTCATCCATACATCTACATCTCTCACATCCCGATACCGTAGTATCGCTCCCGCCTTTGCCCCCATCCCTAGGCCACGACCTCTCTATCATCCTGCTCTCCTAATTTGTGCACAATCAGCCTGGTCACCTTGATGTGCTCCCAAGCCCAAACATGTAGCAGTGTGACATGGGCCACACTTTGTTCCCTCCGCTAGCATACCTGGTGCATATCTTGATATAGATGTGCCAGCATGCAGGTCCCCCATGCAAACTGCCCCTCTCGGCCCTCGATGAACCTAAGATGCAAAAATTGACCTCTTCGGTCTGGTACTAGGATCCCATTAATCAACCCTGCAAGGTACAAAGACAAAGCAGGTACCCTACAAGACAGACATCTGTCCACATCTAGCTGCCCTCGTTGAATCAGTAGATCCTCACTGCCAAATACCACATGCACAAAATCATCCAGCGCCTCAACCACTGTCCAACACTCGCTAACCGCAAGCCCTGCTATAGGGAGCCTCAGAATCTGCCAAACATCCTCCAATTTCACTATCATCTCCTCAGCCGGTAGATGGAACATCGATGTCGCCGAGTCCCAGCGCTCTATCAAGGCTGTCAGCATGGCCCTGTGGGCCTTATTCATCAGGTATGTCAGCATATGGACTCTCCTTGCCTCTACCAGTCTCTAGTGATCAGCGCCCATCATCACCGCCATGCATCTCATCAATAGCTCTAATCATCTCTCCAGCGTCCGT
This sequence comes from Sequoia sempervirens, assembly GCA_007258455.2. NCBI lineage: Eukaryota > Viridiplantae > Streptophyta > Pinopsida > Cupressales > Cupressaceae > Sequoia > Sequoia sempervirens. The sequence continues at coordinate 226,792,816 of VDFB02000003.1, read as the reverse complement.
AGGCTCTCAACATTCTGCATCCATAACAACAACGCTTTGTTAGTTCCTCCTAGCATCCTTTTGCCCCCATTTTTCTTGTCCTAATTCTTTCTGCCCTGAGATTTCCCTTCCCCATCCCACCATTTCCCCCTCGCACCCTTCCCCACCTGTCTTCCCCTGCTAATTTTCTATCAACCTTCTGCCTTGGGGCCTGGGTGGACCCACCTAGATCCTGGGGTAGACCTGCCTGGGCTCGGGCAGACTCACCCGAGCTTAGGCAGACCCACCCGAACTCGCGGGCGGATCCATCCGCACCCGAGCGGACCCACCAGAGCCCAGGGGGACCCGCCCGGGCTCGCTGGGTGGGCCTTCGCCCGGATCAGGTGGACCCACTCAGGCTCGCTAGGCGGGCCTCCGCCCAAGCCCAGGCGGACCTGCCCACACCCGATTGGGAAGGCCTTCGCCGAGCTCGGGCGGACCCTCCCAAGCCCAACTGCCCCACCCCAAAATTATCCAGCCCCCTAGCCTAAACCCATCAGCCCCCCTGTACCCCCAAATGTTTTTCTTTTGGAAAACACAAAAAAAAAAAAAAAAATCCCCCTCTAACCCATTTTTCCTCACGAGCACCCCCACAAAACCCTTTTTTTTTTTTTGCAACAATTTAGCTAAATTGACTAAAATCACAAAGTGGGGTTTTGAACTCACCTGGCGTGGCAAAACACACTCGGTGAAGAATCGTCGTCTCGCATCTGCCCGATGAATGATGTCGCTGTCGTAGTCCGGCATCGTGTCCCCTCCCTCTTGCCCTCTCCTCTTCTCCCTCTTGCCCTCTCCTCTTCTCCCTCTTCTCCTCACTTGACTGTTGTCCAAATGAGGAGAGGTAATTCCTAGAATTACCTTTTATATCATTTTCCCTCTTTTTTCACTTTTTAAAATAAGAGAATTTTTTTCCTTTTATTTAACCTTTTTAACCTCAACTAATTCACTCATCCCTTTTCTTCTCGGGCCCACTATTTGCACATTGTAAACTCATTTTCCTCCGTTCAAGCACCAATCTTCTCGATTTTTGTGCTCTTTCCAACGACATATACCACTCCATACTTTCGAGAAGTTGCCCGGGGCTTGTTTTTCCTTCCCCATCCGCCTTCTCAAGGGGGCATACCCTACCATTCCCTCCCAATCTTCCTTCATAAGCCTTCTATTGCGAGATCGCGGCATCCCCTTTAATTCTCCTTCGTTCGGGTAGCTCATAATCTCTCCCATGCTGGGGCATCTCTTTTTTAGTCGCTTATTGCATAGAGTCGTCTGTATTTTATTTTTCTTTAAAACCTTATTATCCTAATAGTATTTCGAAGAGGGGAAAAATGTAAACACCTAAATTTGACCACTTCCATATGGTCAAAGGCGTCTGCTTAACCATCCTTTTTCTCGTTTAATTCATCCTCTTTGTTGGTATTAATTAAATCATTCATTTAATTAATATTTTGTGTCTTACATAAGGTTTTCCAAAGTATTTAATTTAATAAATACTTTTCCCCTCTTTCCTCTCTAAATTAAATAAATGCATCACTTTATTTAATTTAGTCATATTGTCTTTTGAAATTTGAAATTTACTTTTTCAATTCCTTACTTTCGCTCTCATTGTCACATCCTCCAACTTTTGCAAGTTGGTCTCTAATCCCTCTTAGCAATCTAATCCTCTTTCTTAGTCATAATTAATTTATGATTAAGATGTGCACACTCTTAATCATCCTTAGGGTCACATCCTCCATCATTTCCCACTTGCCTCTAATCTCTCATTAATTAGTCTAATCAAGTACTTGCACAACCTTAATCACTTAATTAGGTCAACCTAATCCCCATATCATTTATGGAATGTGTCCTTAGTCAACTTCATTAAAATCTTTCTCTTTTTGAATAAGGCACTCCATTCCCTATGTGAATTTTTAATTCACATTTAATCCCCCAATGCATTTAAAAGAATTTTAAATTCATTCTCTCATCCCCATGAGAATATTTGAGGAATTTTAATTCCTCACATGTCCTTTTACCCACATGGGGACAAGGACCTCCTTTATGAGGAGATCTTGTCCAATCCCAAGGTACTATGTAGTACCTCCATGTCATGTACTCTCATTTCCACCTCATGTACACATCACCATTTTGAAGCCACTTCACGTGCCACATGTCAAGATGTGAGGGCTTGTGAGTTCTCAACTCACCTTAGCCCTACATCTTGACCGTCCATTTCCCTAGAGAGTCCAAAAATCTCTATAAATACCCCATCTTTTCTCTCATTTTAGGCAAGATCATTGATAGTAGCCAAACTCTTGCAAAAAAATTATTTGAGCCATACTTAGCCATTTTTAATACTTGCATTCACTTTTATCCATTTTCCATCCATCTTGTAGCTTGCATCTCTTGCCATCCAAGAGCATACAAGACCAAAGATCAAAGGTCCAACCAAAGGATCGATTCGAGACAAGGTTAAAAGTTTCATTTTATTTTGTATTGAATCCAACTAGGCTAATCTTGAGGTGTAGAGTGTTTTTAGTGTTATTTGTTCTCTTTTGTTTGCTTCTCATATTCTAACACTAAATTTTCCCTATCACAGGTAGGGTTGTTGATGTTGTTCAAGATTACCATGTTGAAACCCCTAAAGAGAGAATTTTCCTAAGGCTGCCACTTCTAGTGATAGCACTCCAACTATCACTTTTGGTGGCTTTTCTGATAAGGTCATGCCTATAGGGAGGAATACTGATGAAATCTCTAAGACATTGGTTGCAGACATTCTTTTTCAAGATAATGGTGCACTAGCTTGGCATATTAAGGCAACACAAGTGGAAGAGGGTTGTATTTTTGTAAAGGGAAAGGAAGTTAAGTCATCTAAGCCTTCTTTTGACATGACTCTTCCCTCCCACAAGAGTAGCTCTAAATGTAAATCTTGATGGTTCTTGTTTGGGGGTTGGTTTTTGGCTAGTTGCAGGATAATTTTTCTTGTAGCTTTATTTTTGGTTGTGGTTCTTTTGCTTTGGATACCATTTTTACCCTTGGTTGTATGTGCTCTCATGGTCTTTATATTACAACAAATTTTTGGTTGAGGGTTCTAGATCCATTCAAAATCTATTAGTAAAGGGTTTTGGGTCCCTTGAAAACTAGTTTTTTTATTAATCAAAAACCATAGGATCAAATAGATTCTATTATAAGATAGTAGTATAGTTGATGGTTTTTTTCAAGTGACAAAATGTATTCAAATCTCCAACTCCATGTGTCATGTCTACCTACAAATAGAAATATGTAAGCTGTTAAATTTACATTTTCCCAACACATGTCATGTATATGAATGTTATAAAACTATAGTTGATAGTTTTATTCAAGTGACAAAATGTATTCAAATCTCCAACCACATGTGTCATGTCCAAAAATAATTTTGCTCCCTTCAATATTGTGTGTTCGAATTATAACTGTAATAGTAAAATCTCAGTAAAACAAAACTAGAAAATTGTATGTGTTTGCTTATGTCTATATATATGTGGAATCTACTTCTTCTACCATTGCAGGACTCAGTTATTTTGGCATGATGTAATCTACAACTATCTTAAAACTACACTTTAATAGATATTAGTTGTAAAAACTATGAGTTGAATATGTAATTTTTCATTTTCCATTTTCTGTTTTCACACATATATATGAATTTTCATTTTTTTTCTTGATGCTATTGGGTTGCTTACGTAAGAAATTGTATTCTTTTACCTTAATATACCTTCCTACAATTTTATTGAATTGTGTGAAGAACATAAAATTAGGATAATTGTCCATTATATATATGTATGTGTGTGTTTGTGTTTGTTTAGATGTATAAATGTCCAAAATTTACTTATTTTAGCATTGTAAGCTTTACATATGTTGTGTTGATGCCACATATAGTTTTTCAAGTGTGTCTATTCTTCTCTTATTACTAATTCAGCCTTATAGTCTCATAGTACAGATGGCAGACCAATGCCCCGAAACAAGCCAAGCTCACTTGCAACAACTAGAGAATAGCAGACAACAAACCCGAAAAAGAAAACAGGATTACTATGATTGGAATAAAGAAGTGATAGCCACTCGAAGGCGGATGAAAAAGTTTTACCCCAACCAAATCGACCCCAGCAAAGAGAAGCACGAAGGCTACGTGATCATGAGAGAAACCATGATTACTATGCTCATCATAGAGAGAAAATAATTGCACAGAAACGCATTAAGCATTTAGAGAAACAAACATGCCAAGGCCAACATATGCAAACACAACAAGACATAGAAGATCAAACATCATTCAGCAAAACTATTACCTTCATAAAAAAAATAAAAAGCTTTCAACAAAAGATAGATGCACTTTCCAATAGGAAAACATGCATTGTATGCAAGGAAAACTACCCAAGTATGCTTCTTCATTCATCAGACACTCATGCTACTTGCAAAAGATGTTTTAATGTGAGAGATATACATTGATTCTCCTCACTCAACAACATTGACCCGACAGAACAACTTGTTGTGCTGAAAAGACTGACCCAAGTGGAGGAAATGCTCATTGCTAGAGTAAACCCAGTACTACAAGTAACCCATGATCCTAGATGGTAGTATAAATATAGCGGTCACAAAATTAGCTTCCCACAAGATATCAAAAACATTGCAAAAGTTATCCCTCGAAGGATAGAGGAATTGGATGTACTCATAATTCGAAGACTACAAATTGAAGGCAATTTCTATGATTGTTATCTAAGTAGAAGTCACATCAGAGATGTATTGCAATACAAAGTGAAATATGACCCATACTATAATGATGTTGTCATAAGTGTTGATGGCTTGGCTCAAATTCCTAAAGTTAGCATGGATATCACTAGTGAATGTACAGGGGCGCCAAATAGTGGGAACACCATTGATGAAGATGAAATTGAGGAGAGCATAGTACACACATCATCGTTTATGGCTAAGTTTCCAAATAGATGTTGCAAGCTAGAAATTATTAAGCAAGCACTAGAGCTTGAGGACAACACAAATACCACTATAAATTGGCCTAAGATGAATTCATCACCAATAAATGAATACAATACCGAAGGCTTGCTTGATATGGCATTTCAAATGCTCTTCCCTAATGGGGTTTCACTACAAATGCAACCACGGATTAGGGAAGTTCAAATGCACGAGTATGCACTGCACTTGATGAGGTTCCATGACCAGAGGTTTGGAATCCATCCAAGGTTTCGATATTTTATGTTCAATCTTATGTTGCGACACCATAGCCAAGGGCTTGCAGCAGTTTTCATTAAAAAAAATACAGAAGAAAATATCCCCACAACTATTGAAAACCTTTGTGCACACTTGAAAATCCTCCTTAACACACAATTAGCTAAAGGGCTCATGCACTTTGGATCTTCAATTCGAGGCACAAGACCATAATGGAACAAGTTTCATTATGAGCTAACTAATATGATCAACCAAATAGGGTCTCCCACTCTATTTTTCACATTGAGTACAATAGACACAAACTGGCTAGACTTGCAAGGATATCTCTCAAATGACACAATAGTAAAAATAAAAAAAACAAACAACGCTTGTACAATGTAATCAATAATCCCCACAACACATCATTATATCTACACCTACGATTTACAGTATTTCATGAAGAGGTCATCCAAAAACTTCTTGGTGCAAAAGATTATTGGTATAGATATGAATGGCAGCATCGAGGCATTGCACATGTGCATGGATTCCTTTGGCTTGAAAATGCACCAGACATGGATAAACTTGATTGGGAGAACAACACAGAAGTTGAACAAGAAAGGAAATTCTTTGACAAGTATGTAAGTGCTTGGAACCCTCATCCTACTTCACTTAGAAACAACATAGTCTATTGTCCCCAACACGATGACCCATGCTTGCTAGAAATAGCTCAGATATTAGCTACAGATCCATCTCATGACTATGAGGAGATAATCAACAATGTCCAGAGGCACACAAAATGCAGAGAGGGAACATGCTTACGCAAAAAGGGGAAACAACTATAGTGTTGATACAAAGATCCATGGAAAGAATAGATTGTATCTACCTTATCATGTGATGATAATGGGAAGAAAGAATATGGACCTACAAGAAATGATGATAGGCTAAACATACATAATCTAGAATGCTTTTGATATGGAGATCCAATATAGATTGCCAACTAGTTATCTCATGAGCACTTGTACTAAAATACATTTCCAAGTATGCGTCAAAAGCAAAGAGAGCATCTGAGTCTTGTACTAATATGTGAATAAGCATAACTGCATGTCAGAGAATAGATGACCTAGGTGTCACAACATTTAAAAAATTCATGACAAAGCTTGGTGCATAGCATGATATAGGAGCACAAGAAACATGTCATATTCTTCAAAAAATTTCGCTCATTGTTTGTAATCAACCATTCACATCTTTGAATGTTGGCCAGAAAGTGTTCGAACGAATAACAAGACAAATAGATGAAATCCACCTCCATATGAGCTACCTGCATTCCTACATTAATTGGCCTCAAGAAATGGAAACAATAATGCTACTTGAATCTACAAGATATTTCTCCTATTCTGCAATGCGCAAAGGATGCAAATGGAAAGAGAGAGAGGTAAAAACGATTGTTAATGTTTTCCCAAAGTTCTATAACATCCCAAAGGAGGACTCAGACAACTTTGAAACCTTTTGCTGGAGCGAGCTACTATTATACAAACATTTTTGAAGCATAGAAAGCGAGGTAGGGCTTACTAAGGATACAATAATTGCAAATTGGAAGAAAATGTACACAACCAAATATGATGTATGACACGTTAATCACACAATTGAAATGGAAGCAACCACTGAAGAAGAAGATGAGAGTGATACAAAGATGGCCACAAGGGACACAACAGAACTTAACGAATGGGAATTGTTTTCACAAATGGGTCAAACAATGTGAGCCTAAATGAACTTTAGATGCTTTTTAGGCGTGAGTTTGATAACAACAATAAATGTGATCAATGAGTGGTACCCTAAGATCTTCATGAAATTTCCACCTAGTTCATACCCATGAAAAAGGAATGTAGCCAAGAAGAGACTACGGCAGGCAACTTGGATGTCCCGGACTATAAACTATCAGTGCAACAAAAACTAGCATTCACAATTATCATTGAACATAGTGAATTCCCCTCAGAAAAACTGTTACACATGGTTGTTCAAGGAATAGTAGGTACAAAAAAATCATACCTAATTTCCCGCATAAGAAAAGAAATCACAAGTAAGAGCCTAGAAAAAAAAAAGCTAGCTGATCTCATTAGCTCCTACAAGGGTGGTTGCATTTAAAATTCATGCATCAACTATACATTCAATGATCTAAATGCCTATTAAAGACATGAACCCACTACAAGGACATATATTAACAATGTTTCAAGAAGATATGAAACATATAAGATACATTTTGATTGATGAGATGAGCTTCATGGGTCCAAAGTTGCTACTAAAAATAGACACAAGACTGTGTGAGGCTTTCCTATACTAACAACATCTACACTGTGGTGGAGTGTCTATAATATTGATCGGTGACCTCGCCCAACTATCACCCATAATGGACAAACCTCTATACACATCTCACTCAATTGCAAAAACAATGTGGAACCAATTTACAACTATTGTTACCTTACAAATAGTTTTTCATCAACAAGGTTCAAGACTCCAACACAACAAATATTCTGCCAACTATTGCAAAAAATACGTAATGCAAAAGCAACAGAAGAAGATTGGCAACTTTTAATGATATGCACAGACAAGCAGCTCACATCAAGAGAAAAAGAAGAGTTTGACAATTCAATGCACTTGTTTGCTACCAATGATTTAGTTGGACTACACAACAAAAGAATGTTAAAAATTTTGAACTGTCCAATTGCAATCAGTGTTGCAACAAGCACTCGATGTGGAATGGATACAACAGCTAATGATGAACAGCTTGAAAAAGAAGGTTTGCTTTGTGAAGGGAAATGCATCATGCTCACATCCAACATATGGACACAAGCAAGACTAGTGAATGGAGCTCTTGCTGAAGTTGCTGAAATCATTTACAGTCCAAGTTCCAAACCGCTAGATGTTCCCATGTATATTGTAACAAGGTTTGATACCTACAACGGGCCACCATAGAATGAGCTTGACCCCAAGAGCATACCAATAATACCTGTTTCCTTGGGCAATAGAAGGAAGATACTGCTCATAATGGTGTGGGTTATTACCATACACAAAGCTCAAGGCCTAACACTATAAAAAGCAACAATTGATATTGGTAAAATAGATAGGCAGGGACTAACATTTACAGCCATATCTAGAGTTCAATTGTTAAACGATCTTCGCATTCAACCACCATTCTCTTTTGAAAGATACTTCAAAATGCAAACCAATCCATACACAATCATAAGGAAATGAGAGGACGCCCGCTTACAACAACTATGTCTCTCCTAAATCAAGGTACACAGCTCTCATTGTCTCTATCTAATATCTCTCCCAAATTCCCAATGTGCATTGGTACCATTGTTACAAATTTCTCTCTTACAAAACTCTCCTCCAAGAACTTACAAATCATTATACAATTCACACTTCTAAGCTTAAAATTGGTGCTACAATTTGACTGCATCAATGCCTAATCTAAACACCTAACCATCATGTTGCTTTTGTTGTGTAGGCCTTGAAGACAAATGGAAAAGATTGCAAAAGCTTGTCGCTACAAAAAAATACACTACTTCTACATGTTCATAATAAATTACCACTGTATATCAGCCTATTGGCATCAGTATTGCACCTCATTGGGGTGCAAGTGCTAGTATAATTTTATTTCTAGTTTTTGTTATTAACCAAGCTTGTTATTTTTTCCTTTAATTATTTAGCTTTCTATTCGGTTAAGTTGTTCAAATACTCTTTATTTTCTACCTTGTCACCTAATATATATTTCTTGAGGTAACTGAGGGATATTTTCTCGTTGTAGACTCTCTTTGTCTTGAGTCTCCAGAGTAGGAAATCCCCTCGTTTATAGAGACTTCCTTTGTGTATTAAGTTTAGGCTCCAATCCTTTCCCTTTCTCTTCCATTCACCCATTGGGCTCTACTTATCAATGATCATGGATTCCCATGGTTTTTGGAACCATGGGAACTTCCAATAAATACTTAGACAAGTCTTTGCCTTCCTACCCATGAAGCATTTTTTCCTTGATCATTTTGATTTTCGGCTTGTATAATGTTTTCAGTTTCAGATGTGCCCATGTTCAAGTAGAGTTATTGGAAAGGTGCGCAATACACCACATGGTGGCTTCACAACTTTCATTTTTCACCTTCCTTTTGGGAGAAAGTTGGGACACATGTCAACTTGTTAGATATTTTCTCAAGGAGCTATATTCATGAGCTCAAGAGTTTCTACCCGTTCGACAAGTGATCTCTTCTTTATGAGAAGATTGTGCTTCTTATGAAGTGATATCTTTTGGGAGTTTGTTGCACCTTGCTGGCCTTTTTCTTTTCTTGGTTTTCCAAATGGAAGCTTTGAGTCGGTGTCATTGCATGATGTGATTGGTCAACTGGACCTTTTGCGAGGCTGCTTTCTAGGATTTGATCGTTTATAGACCACTATCTTTGCTAAATATGTGAAAAGCATTAACACAATAGTTGAGAATTAACAAACAAAGATTGTTGTGACCTAACTAAAGATATACGATTAGATCATGTGCTATCAAATGCCAACATCTGACACTAATTATTTTTATATTGTGGTGGAGGTTTCCTCTTTCTATAGCTATAAAAGAGAGGTGGCAACAGATGAAAGGGTTGGATTCCAAGTTTCAGTTTCCTTTACTGAGGAAAAATTTCTTTAGTTTTCTTAGGATATAGAGCTATTTTCAGAAGTAACATTGTAGAACTTCTTTTATCTGGCATGTTATATCTTTTAAACTCAAACTATTGTCAAATTGACATCCGAACACTTTTTTAAAGTTCATTTGAAATTTAAAGCATAAATTATTGAGAAGAAATCTTTGAGACTGTGAATGTGTGACCTTTATCAAGATTTCTTTCTTTATGCTTTCGTTATGAATGAAACACTTTGTCAAGCTGAATTTGAATAGTTTAAGTGGCTAATTTCCATGTTGTATGCTTGTATGGTAGGATAATAACTTGTGAAAATTGGATTATGTCAGTGGAATTCTTTGTTTTTTTGAAGGGTTGTTGTTTTGTTATATTATGTTGTATTAGGAGAGAGTATGCAATTTCTGAATATTTTTTGTTACCCATAGAAATCTTTATGTTTGATCGGACTGTAGTGAACACTACCTGCAGAAAGATTTGAAAGTTTGCATTGTTCTTGTTGTTAGCCTTTGTTGTCCGTTCTCTTTCCAACAATGAAGGGTTGTGGCATTCTATCTCTAATTATATCACTCATAGGAATGAATGGGTTTGAAATATTGTAAAAGCATTGGCACATCACCATTTTTATGTTTTATGTTTACATTTCCTTCTACCCTTTTCTCCAAATCCCAAAGAAGAGTCGACTTTCTATAAAATCCTAAAGGTATTTAGTGAGGCACAAATCAGTCCCCCACTCATTGAATTTCCCATAAGACTATCAGAGAGGCACAAGATTTGATGATCAACAATTCTTTTTTTGGCACACCTTGTGGGACCCAAAGTTTTTTGAACGCCTGATTAGAAGTCAGAAATATTTCTTAAATTAGGCTAAGGAAACTGGAAGTTTCATGCCCATAGTCCAAACAAGAGCATCTTCAAGAGACCATTTCTAGTACTCTCAGTTACCTACATCTGTACCTAGGAGAAGAGGACTTATAGGCTCTATATCACCTGTAGGGAGCAATAGAGTAAGAAGTAAGAGCCCAATATCCAGAGCCATATCTACTCCACCTAAAGCTCAACCTTCCAAATTAGAATACCTGTATACCCAATTCATAGGAATATTTTCTCTATGGCTCATGTACTTTCCCTCGCTTCTAGAAATTTCATAACCTAGGATAGCAGTAGTCTGCTACAAACACCCACACCCCCAGCTGTATGGCCTACCATACCCACTAATGCCCTCAAGGCTATCCCAAAATTCTCTGAAGAAGACTTCAAAACCCCTTCCAAACACCTTCAAGATATAGTGGACATATGTAGGGTACATAATATAGCAAAGGAGAACATAACCTTGAGGTTGTTAGCTGCCTCTTTCAAAGGAAAGGCCCAAGATTGGTATCGATCTTTGGCCTCGGGCTCTATCATCTCTTGGGATCAGTTTGAAGAAAGGTTGTTTGAATGCTTCTTATAGAAAGGAAACTGTTCTTCGTTGCTACAACAACTAATCACAATCAAGAGAGCTCCGCAAGAGGCCATGAGTGATTTCAACACCAGATTTCACAAGATCTCTCAAAGGATCCCCATGACTGCTTGACCTCAAGCTACAATGGTGTTCATGTTCTATCTTAAGGCTCTCAATTCAGACATCACAGTAATGATAATGTCCATGGGAGGGGATATCTTTTCTAACGCATATGAGTTGGTTGTGCATGCAGAAAATAATCTAATTGATGTGGAGAAGCTTCCGCCATGACCTTTGATGTTTGTATCTTCAGAAATATTTGGTGGTCTTCAGGAAGAAGCTACTCCAAGAACTTTTTCTACACAATTAATGTCAGCTACGTTGTAGTCTATGTACGTGTATCCCACTACCCAAACAATCACGTCAGGATCTTCCTCGACCACAGTGGACATCAACAACATGACGAGTCTCATGCATACTTTTGCTAAGGAGTTTTTCATTATCAAATTATAGCAAGAAACACCTCTAAAGAAAACCATGCAAGCCTATGGTGAAGGAAATTGATCTTATCAGCATAATCCATACCAGGGATCCTCTAGAGGAGGAGGTCAATAGATGACATCTACAAACTAGATAGTTTTAGTCAACATGCCTCTATAAATGGTCAAAGAAAGCCTGAGTAAATATTTAATTCCAAGCCAAAACATGGAGGAAGATGAGAATGTATGGTGCTTCCCATGCAACAATAGTCAAGTGCCTCAAAATTTTCCAAGGGGGAATATGGAACAGAAGATAGCAGAAGAAAGAAGGAAGGGTGTTCTCCCGAATGTGGATGCATATGAGTCTTCTGAAATGAAAAATGCTTGTTTCAGAGCACAAATAAAAGGAATGTGCTTGGAGCAAGAGCTAGATATATAACCTGACCAAGCGTTATTTTCATGGATGGAAGAAGAAGATGTAGTGTTCATGAATGAAGCTCCGACGACTAGTGCCCCACAAGTACAGTCAAATTACAACATGAGATCCAAAAGTAGGCTTGTAGGAGAAAACCTGCAACAAGCTCTACTACATCCTCAGCTATGCCAACCATTGTTGCAAGAAAAGTAGGCTCCATTGCTTGGAATCTAACCTATTCTGCATCCGCATAATTTGTTGTTGCTACAGAAGGAGATGAACAAGGCACCAAACCCAGTCAAAATGGAATGTTTTCTTATGAAAATGAGAGAAATACCATCATTCAAGCCAAAAACCCAACCATTCAAAATGCTTAATGTGGTGGAACAATTGAAGAAGGCACCTACCAATGTATCTATGCGGGACGTCATATCTATTCCTAAACAAAAGACATTCCTTCAGGAAGCATTAAATAAAGAAAAAATTTCGTAGACAAACACAACTCCATTGTGTGGCCAAAGCGAACACAAAGGATCCACGTTAGCCCCTCAAGCTCCAAAAGAAGCAGCTTATGTGAATGATGTGTGCAATGCAAAAGAGAAAGAGGTAAGCAAGCCAAAACCCACACCTTTCTTTTTAACACTTATTGTGGGAGATAAGCTTTTGCATAATAATATGATTGATTTAGGGGCCAGCACAACTGTCATGCCAAAACAACTGGTTGATGCCTTGAAACTTAAGTATGAGCCCCTTGAGAAAGCAATCATCTAGATAGATGAGAAGAAGGTTTCGACCGTTGATCGGATAAAATATGTATCTCTGACCCTCTTCTCATGTCCAAACCAAACAGTCACACAAGAAATAGTAGTGATAGAAATTCCCCCAATCTTCAAAATGTGTCTTTCGAGAGATTTCACTATGAAGCTTCGCAGATACTTAGTACTTGATTGGTTCCACCTGAGATAAAGAACCAAGCACAGGGAAAAGATGAAGATTATGTCTGAATCTTTGAATCTCGAACACATTGTGGACAATGCAATCCTATGCTTTGAAGCAGTGTATACCTCCATCTCTTAGTAGGAGAGATATTATGTAGAAATGCTAGAAGATGAAGAAGATACAAGTGGTCAGAATCCCGAAGAAGAGGTTCTACTCAACCAATTCATTGACTCTAATCCATTTAGCAACTTTCATGCAATAGGGCTAAGCACCAATGTGATTTTTGATGATGATTAGGTCTTTCTAAAATTAATGAAGGATTAGGAGGAATATGATGATCCAGGTGATAATCGTCTATGGACCCTATATTTTGATGGCACCAAGTGTAAAGCTGGCTTTGGGGTGGGTGTCCAACTACTATATCCGATAGGATCAGAGACCCTCAAAGCTTACCATTTTAAGTGTTCATGTTTGAACAATGGCATTGATTATGAGACCTTGTTCCATGGTTTAATCCTTGTAGAATGAATGGGTGTAAAGAGAGTACAAGCTTTTAGAGATTCAGAGTTAGTGGTGAGCTAGGTCCGTTGACAAGTGACTTAAAAAAGAAGAAGGATGAAGTCATACAGACATAAGATTTGGGACTTGATTGAGAGCTTTGAAGCCTTCAATATACAAGTTATTCCCCAATCTCAAAACAGTGTCACTGATTAGATGGCTTTTGTCGATTCACAATTTGAACCAATTTTTTATTCAACCAAGCAGAATGCGGCACAAGTCATCGTCTGATCCTTAATTCCCGACAATGATCAAAACTATCAAGTTTTTGATGATGATATTCATATTGTTGCCTTCATACAAAAAGGAGGAATGTCTTCCAACTATTCACCACTAGGAGCAGAATTTCCCAAAGAGCAAGTCATCTAGTTAAAAAGGAACAAGCTTCCTTAAGGATTAATTTCCCTTGAGAATCTCTTTGATTTTGAAGATGTGAGGAATGGAAAGAAAAGGTTCACTACGGATGATAGGGACTAGGAAGAGCTTGATGTCAGAAGCAGTTAAAAGTTAAAAGTCAAAAGGGAAGTTCCCCACACGAACAAGAAAAGACAAAAGGATCTATGTTTCAAATATGGCAAAGTTGTTTCCTGGACCTATGATAATCTTAGAGGGTATGACCTAGGAATAATTTAGCATACCATTGACTTGGTGAAAGGATCTAAACCCGTCCAAAAAAAGCAAAGGCCAGTCAATCCGAAGTTTGAGGCATTGATGGTGCAGGAGCTCACCAAATTGGTCAAGTCAAGAATCATATATCCGATCAAGCATTCCACCTAGTTGTCAAATTTGGTACTAGTCCAAAAAAATGAATAGAGATATTAGGCTTTGTGTTGATTTCTGAGATTTGAATATAGCCTCACTAAAGGACCATTACCCCTTGCCATTGATGGAGCAGATCCTACAGAATGTGGCCAAATCAGAGATGTTTTCAGTGCTAGATGGTTTCTCAGGCTATAACCAAATATATTTAAAGGAAGTTGGCCAACATAAGACAATGTTTACCACTAAGTGGGGAACGCTTGCATACTCAAAAATGTCATTCAGACTTTCAAATGTTGGTGCGAGTTTTCAATGATCAATGGATATTGTTTTCAAGGGATTGATCAACCTGATTATCATAATATATCTAGATGACCTAATATTCTTTTCAAAGTCAAAATATGATCACTTCAATCATCTAGAGAAGGTTTTCCAAAAATTCCAATAGTTCGATATTTCTTTGAATCCCACGAGTATCTCAAGGAAAGTTACTTGGCTATGTAGTATCTAAGGAGGGAATAGAAATAGAATATGAAAGGGTTAGATCTATAATGGAATTACTCCTGCCAGTGAACCAAAAAGGATTGCAATTTTTTCTAGGGAAGATCAATTTTGTCAGTAGATTCATATCAGATTTCACAGGAATTGCGACACCAATTATGCTAATGCTTAAGGAAAACCTAATTTTGAAATGGACCTCTAAAAGTAAAGCAACTTTTGAGCAGCTAAAGATAGCCATCTCCACAACCCTGGTATTCGTTAACCCTGACTTTTCCAAAGAATTCCTACTCTATGTGTACAATGGCCAACATAGCATAGCTTCGGTGCTCTCTTAGAAGTGTGAGGAGAATAATGGAGAGCATCCTATTGCATTCCATTAAAGGACCCTTAAAGGTTATGAAGCCAGGTATAATTTTGTAGAAAAGTAGGCTTTTTCCATTGTTAAAATCTTAAAGAAGTTATGACACTTGGTGTCGGCCAACAAGATCACTATTCTCATAGGACATCCCAATGTGTGGGAATATATCATAGAAGGTGTGATAATAGAAAAGAGGGAAAATTGGATCACCAAGATCCTAGAATATGATGTGGAAATTAGACCAACTAAGTTGGTTTGAGGAAGAGGTTTGTGCGAATACATTGCATAAGAATCAAATATTCAAACCAATTCAAGTCTGACGAATCTTGGGTGGCTAATCGAACACAGTATGTGCAAAAGGGGTACTACTCAACCAACCTTTTATTTCATTAAATGTGATACTAATGATTGCAAGGCACTAGGTATATATTAATTGAGGGTGTATTATTCAAGAGAAATAATGATGGTACATATTGCTTCAATGTTTAGACAAGTTGTAGGAGGAAAGAGTTCTCAATGAATTCCATCACAGTCTTGAGGGTGGAAATTTCTCCACCAAGACTACCACTTTAAAGATAATGTGAGTAGGATATTATTGGCCCTCTATGTTTGCTGAAGCACATCATCTAGTGCAAAAGTGTACCTAGTGCCAATTTTTTGTTGGAAAAAGAAAGAATGTCGCGTTGCCCCTGAGCCCAAATGTAACCGAGGAACCCTTTGTGCAATGGGGTTTGGATTTTATCAAAATGATAAATCCTATTTCTAGTGCCACCCACAAGTGGATCCTCATAGCAACCAACTACTTCACAAGCTGGATAGAGTCCGTAGCCCTAAAAAATGTCATAGAGGGGAAAATTGTTAATTTCCTTGAAGAGCTAGTGGTGAGATTTCGCCTGCCCAAGACCGCCATATATGACAATGACCAAGCTTTTGTTGGATCAGGGATGTCATATTTTACTATTAGACATGGGAGTTTCCTTAAAAATTCATCAAATTACTACCCACAAGGAAAAGGGTTAGCAAAGTCAACAAACAAAAACCTAATTAGGTTAATCAAGTGCATTGGGTCATAACAACAAAGGGATTGACACAAGCATCTGTCAACTGCTCTTTGGTTTGACTGGATTACTCCCAAGTAAATTCTGGAGACCTCCCCTTATGAATTGGTGTAAGGAAAAGAGGTAGTGTTACTCATTTCCATAGAAATTCCTTCCTTACAACTACTGAAAGCCCTAGAAATTGAAGAAAGTGGTAGAATGGAGGTAAGGCTGGAAGAACTCCTCAAACTAGAGGAAGATAGAGAAAAATATTATGGAGCCATGATCAACTATGAGCAAATAGTAAAGTGATGGTTTCAAAAAAAGACCTCTAACCCAGAATTCAAAGAGGGGAGCTTAGTGCTAAAGTACGATGAATGTACTACAAAATCATGGAAACACACGAAATTTGAAGCACTATGGATGGGACCCTTCTGAATCAATGCATGCAAGGAAAAGAATGCGTAAAAACTTGAAGATATGGAAGGAAACGCCTTAGACATACTAGTGAATGGTATTTATCTGAATTTATTCCATTAAAATATGCAGTTCTTTAAAATAATTAATAGTTATGTACCATATGTAATTTTTTTTGTAAATACGTTTTAAATTTTGAGAATAAGCCATTCAAGAATAACACAGAAGAAATGAAAAGTTTTTATTATATTATATTGATCAAAAATTTAAAATGTAATACAAAACCCGAGGCTCATATTTAAACATGAGGCTCTCTCGAGCAAACCCAAAAAGAGTTACAGAGCAAAAAGATGCAAAAAGGAGGCAATGTGTAAAAAACAATAAAGAAAAGCTTGCACCCATTGTCCAAGAAGCCAAAAGGGATCGTTATCAAATTCTTCTTCTTCTTCTTCTTTTTCTTCTTGTTTGTGAGGGTGCAAAAAGGGGCTAAACACACAACACACGCGAGCTCCACATGACATAGACCAAAGGCCTATTTGATGTAGCTTTGCACTAGAAACTCAAAGTGCTTCCTCCAAGTGAGCCCCGAAACATGCTCCACATCATACTCCTATAGTAGATATGTAGTCATTGGTTGAGAAGAACAGTGGTGCATCTCAAGGTCCATGGCACGAAAGTCAGAAAGGAAGGGTAACTAGGGTACATCTATCCAAAACTCCACGTGCCTGCAAAGGTCCATGGTGCTCAGGATACCAATACCCAAGATAGCCACTTGCACTATCTCACCAAGCCCTTCCATCAGTACAACGTAAAAAATTTGGTGGCACAATTCAATTATTATGGGCTTGGCCATGTTCAGGTTGAGCAGCAAGTCCACGAAGCAGGAAAGGACGTTGCAGTTGCTTTGGAGCTAGTTCTTGTTGTTAATGAAGTCTTGGCCAACTACCCACCTGAATGCAATCAAGGCAAGGAAGTCACATTTCTTCACTAAGCACTTAATTCGGTCACTAGTGACCTCTCCCACAATGTAGTATTGTGGCCTCCATGGGAGGAGCCAAATAGGAGTGCCTAAGTTAGCAGCCATTTTGAGAGGACAGCGAATTGTGGTGGAATGGGATACAATGAAAAGATTTCTAAACTTAAGAGGCTCTATTTTTGAATGAATATTGCATAAGGTGGTGTAGCTATATATAGAAAAGATAAGTCGGCAAGCCCAACCAATGAAAGGTCCATTTTTGGCTAGACGACAATGAGAAAATATCAAAGAAAAATTGAGGAAAGTAGGTAAATCATATAGAGAATCTAACAGTGTCTTGAGAAATAAATTTGGGTGTTGGGAGTAAATGCTCTCGTATGCGGATTGTTGACATGTGTCCTTTTCCATCATCTTCACCAGCCAACTTACTAATAAGAAAAGACATGGATTAATGAACTAAGCTCTAAAAAATTGATGGTCACATCTTTTCAAGGGTACCTTGCATCACTTCAACACATTTCACATAGCAAAAAGCACGTGTTTCAATGTAATGAGTTTATTTGTAAAAGAGGCAGCAGGGAGAATGTATTAATTCCATTTTTGCAGTGTTTTCAGTATTTCCATGGGATATGGATCTCAAATCCACACGTATCACCTTGGTAGAAAAATTTAATGGACCATTAATAATGGTGTAGCTTTAACTACATGTACAAGCAAGAAAATTAATTGCACTCAAAAGTAGGTTTTTCTAAAGAAGAAAAAGGCAAGTGGTTGTTTTTCATTAAGGAAATTCTCTATAACTTCATAATACAGCCATGGTGGAACCATCAACCTCTAGTAAAAAAGTTGTAGCTTCAAGTAAAAGACCTGGTTACATCAATATTTTTGGGTAGAACTCATTCACTAATGCCCCAATACTTGAAGAGCAGCCATTTGAATTCTATAAGAAGGTGTTGCCTAATAGACGCATCCAAAGAGAGGCGGTGTAGGATATTGCTGCCAATGTTTTTGACCCTAGGTTATCAGCTAACCCTAAAATTTTAAGGGAGGGTGCATTTTAAAGAATGGTGGAGAATGGACAATCATAGGGTTTTGTGTTTCAGCTTGGGAATTGTGGTTTTCCATAGTTCATATTGCCTATTGTACATCCATGCCTGTAGTTGGTCGACGCATGTGCCAAAAGATTCAACTAAAGGACAAAAGGCATTGAGGGCAATAGGATCAAAGTTTTTATTTCTATCGAAGCCATACGAGATATGTTGTGTATCCCTACGACCTGGGGTATTGAACATTTTGATGAAGAAAATATGGACATCTTCAGGGAAGAAATGGCCAAGCAAACATTTTTTATGAGGAAGAAGCAAAGGAATGGAAAAAGAGAGGTCATCTCCTCTTTCCTCTTTCATGCAGGAAATTCAAGAAGGACACACAATCTATATTCTCAATGTTGGCCTAGGTTTTTGGCCTTGAAAACAATGAGGAAGTCAATCCTTTTCAGTCAAGCCTAGCTTTTACGCTCAAAAGGGAAAAGAACCAAAGGTACTATGATTTTGCTAAGGTGATAGCCAGAAACATTCTATAACAACTGAAGAATTACATTACTGAGTCTAAATTCAAGTATTCTTCTTTCTTGGCTCAATTAATTTTGCATTAGAATTCTGAGTGCTTGGAGAGAAATATACTAGTGTCTAAGTTAGATGTAAGGAGCTATCTCCAGTCAATTTCTATATGGATCCATGTGCTTTCAAAAATAGGGGATTATTACTAGTTTGTAGATCATTTTCTAAGGCTAGTGCTTCAATAGTTATTGCCACACCCTATTGGCTATTTCTCTCTTGAGGTTATACAATGGATGGAAGATCCGCCAACCCCAATGGATTATTTCCTGGGCAAGGATTTCACATTTATCAGATTTCATGGTTTTTTTGGGGAGCCTTTTTGACTCTCGAGATTTGTAACAGACAGGGTTTTTGCATTCGAGGCATGTCGTTAGGAAACCATTGTCGACAACGTTTATGGCATTGGAAGAAACAAAACAAATATATATTTCCTTCCCCTCTCAATTGCTAATAGTTAGGTAACGTTGAATATGTGGAAGACTGCTCAGGTGAGCTCACAAATCTATTGGTGGCCTTAGGATTATCTCTCATTTGTAACAAGTTGGATTATAACCCGATAAAGCACTTCAGTTTGAAACATGAGAGTCAGGAATATTTCGAGAGAAGGAGGAATCTAACTCAAGAAAGGTCGGAAGTATACATTGACTTGGCTCGCATTCCATTCCAGCGACCAAAATGGTTTAGTTTCTATGAGATGCAAGTGGAGTATCAAAAGAATGTCCTGATGGGAAAATCCCTCAACACATAGCTAAAGTGCAGGGGATGGTTGAAAAGAAAAAAGATAGACTTCTGGAGATTCCGATAGGAGATGAGATGCCCAGGTGCCCCATTTGGTAACTTTCAGCTACATAATGAGGAGTTCAAAGACATTTATGATCGAGAGGTTGACTCCAACAACAACAATCCAGAGACCAACCATGAAATTGATGAGTAGAAAATTTTGCATCTTGCTTCTCGGCCTTGGGAATCCAATAATTGAAGAGACTCAAGGTGAAGGGACTCACAAGATCCATCCTTCCCCAATGCCCGAAGTAAAGAAAAAAGGACCTGATAGTCCCCAAGAGGGTCCATTGTAGTTGTCGAAGGCCAAGTTTTAGAGAGATTGGCTGCCAGAGGATTGGAACATACTAGTTTTGTTCGTGCAAAGAGAAGACGGGTCCAAGATCTAGGTGCACCCAACACACCGACCTGAGGGGAAGAAGAAGTGGAGTCTTCCCTACAAAATGTTCTGACTGTACTATAGCCTAGGTAATTTTTTCTCCCTCTCTTCTTCCTACTTTTGTATCTTTGGTTACTCCTCTTCCTCCTCCCGTGGAAAGGAATCCTCCATCCTCAAACCCTAAGCTGATAATCCTAAATACACCCCCTGCCACTTTTAACAAATCTTCTAAAGCTACCCCATGTGCCAAATGAGCATCATCTACTTCGGTCGCTATTGATTCTTTCGCCCTTTCAAGGGCCACCATTGAAACAACTAAAACCTCTATGTTACCTGTCACTGTCGTCCCATCCACTTCAGGGAAGAAAACTCTCCTCCAACCCATTTCTCTTTTCACCCCGAATTGTCTTTCCCCTACCACTTC
Source organism: Sequoia sempervirens (assembly GCA_007258455.2). Taxonomy (NCBI): domain Eukaryota; kingdom Viridiplantae; phylum Streptophyta; class Pinopsida; order Cupressales; family Cupressaceae; genus Sequoia; species Sequoia sempervirens. The sequence continues at coordinate 226,771,877 of VDFB02000003.1, read as the reverse complement.
TCAATTTGGTATCCCACCTTTTTCCATGATAACACTCCCTTTTACGTCCCTACATGCTCATACATCCAAAATTTCCCCTTTTGTCACCCTTTTTAGACTCCCTCCTGATGCTTCCATTGCAACACAAAGCATCGATGTCCCTCAGAGTCTCCAGGACCATTTTTATGCAACCAAGTAGGCTTGACAAATCAAAAAGCAAAAAATATTGTTAAAGAATGCCAAGTTGCCTACCACCAAGAATATTGAATCTTGCTTCAATGAAGATTAGAACTCTTTGCTAATCACTACCATGAAGTTGCTCATGTACAAGCCCATAGGACAGATGCAGTTGGGCGACTACAACATCAAAGCCATTGGCTTGGCTTTGAATGAAACTCTCCTAGGTGACAAAGTGGTCCTAGCTAAGGCCACTCAGAAGGTGGTATATGCAGACTACGAGAGGCTAGACATAAAATTGAAGAAGCATGAGGTAGAGTTGATAAATGTGAAGGAAACAGTGAGCAAGTTGAAGAACGAGATCCGAGTTAGAGATGTCAAGATGGCCCATGTCGGGAAAATTCAAGGTCAATAATGGGAAACATCTAAGCTACTTGCAGAAGATCAGAGTGAATAGGTTCAGCTTCATGCTGAAATTCAAAAAATTGAAAGGTGAGTTGGCTACTAAGCACCAAACGAATGCAGAGCACCAGCACACTCAGGAAAGTATGAAAAGAGAGATAGATGGTGTTTGATCTCAAACCTCCGAAAATCTTCGAAAGGCCCATGTGGAAGTAGAAGAGTCAAAATAGGAGATTGGAAGGTTGAGCTCAGAACTAACAAATGCCCTCAGAGAAAGAAGTCAAATGGAGGAAAGTGTAAGAGCAAGAGAAGCTCAATTTAACCAGGAGCTAGCTACTATATGAGGATCTGAAACCCTCCTGATAGTGAAGAAGCTGATATCCACGCATTGGGAGTGGATCATAGTTGTTGTTGCCATTCTCAGGCCCACTTTACAATTCTTAAGAGATGTTCAAAAGTTGAATGTTAAGGTTGGTTCGATGGCCGATCACTTTACGCAAACATTCTCACCCCGAGTGGTGGAATTGCAAAGCTTCATTTACAAATTGTGCGTAGCCATTGAAAAGGCCCTAAAAAGTGTAGAGATTCCCAACCAGAGGGTCGCCTCCATCAAAGCAAACGAGATCATCAATTGCCACAAGGTTGCAGCAAAGTGCAAGGAGTGTCAAATGGTGTTGAACAAGTGGGTCAATGAAATCAAGAAATATTTTGGAATCCTAATCAACTTCGAGCTTCCCCCTCTTCTTTCACTGGATGGAGTTGTGCTAACAGTTGAGCAGGTCACAGACGTGATTCGACACAAGGTCCAAAATTCTATAAAACTCTTGGGTTCAAGTGCAATTCCCACGATTGATGATAGTAAGCATGTCATTTTTCCTCTTTCTCAACTCTACTATCACCTTGGAGCGGTTTCTTCCAGATGGGGATTTTTTTCTTTCAAAGAAGTTTTCGAGCTAGAATAGGCATACAGATAGATCCGTACTCTCATCTGACCGACTGATGCAGATTGGGAGGGACAACATTTCACTTTCCTCAAACTCCAAGAATTACTAGAGGCCTAGGTTTGTGCCTCCGCAAGCGAAGACCCCCTGTGAGTCACCATAACTGTGAATCATTTTTTCCTTGATCATTTTGATTTTCAGCTTCTATAATGTTTTTAGTTTCGGATGTGCCCACACTCAAGTAGAGTTATCATAAAGGTGTGCAATATGCCACGTGGTCGCTGTAGAACTTTCATTTTTGACCTTCCTTTTGGGAGAGAGTTGGGACACATGTCAACTCATCGAATATTTTCTCAAGGAGCTATACTCATGAGCTCGAGAGTTTCTTCTTGTTTGACACATCATCTCTTTGTTGTGAGCACATTGTGCTTCTTATGAAGTGATATCTTTTGGGAGTTTGTCAGAGCTTGTTGTCCTTTTTCTTCCCTTGGTTTTTGGGATGGAAGCTTTGAGTCGATGTCATTGCATGATGTGATTGGTCAACTGGACCTTTTTCCAGGCTGCTTTCTAGGATTTGATCATTTATAGACCACTATCTTTGCTAAATATCTAAAAATAATTAATGTGGCAGTTGAGAATTGATGAGAAAATATTGTTGTGACCTAACTAAAGATCTACAATTAGATCATGTGGTATCAAATTCCAGCATTTGGCAGTAATTACTTTTCTTTTGTGGCAGTGGTTTTCTCTTTTTGTAGCTATAAAAAAGAGAAAGTGACCGATGAAAGGGTTGGATTCCAAGTTTCAGTTTCCTTTGTTAAGGAAAAGTTTCTTTAGTTTTCTTAGGATATAGAGCTATTTCAGAAGTAAAGTTGTAGAACTTCTTTTCTCTGGCATGTTATATCTTTTAAAGCTCAAACTATTGTCGGATTGGCATCCAACCTCTATTTTAAAGTTCATTTGATATTTAAAGCAAAAATTATTGAGAAGAAATCTTTGAGACTATGCATGTATGGCCTTTATCAAGCTTTCTTTCTTTATGCTTTCTTTCTAAATGAAACACTGTGTCAAGCTGAATTTTAATAGTTTAAGTGATTGATTTCCATGATGTATGTGTGTATGGTAGGATAATAACTTGTGAAAACTGGATTATGTTAGTGATTTCTCTATTTTTTTGAAGGGTTGTTGTTTTGTTATATTATGTTGTATTAGGAGAGAGAGTTTATGTAATTTATGAATGTTTTTCCATTACCCTTAGAAATATTTATGTTTTATTGGACCTTAAAGAACACTACTTGTGGAAAGATTTGAAAGTATGCACTGTGCTTGTTGTTAGCCTTTTTTGTTCATTCTTTTTCCAACAATCAAGGGTTGTGGCATTTTGTGTCTAATTATATCACTCATAGGAATGATTGGGTTTGAAATGTTGTAAAAGTATTGGCGCATCACCATTTTTATGTTTTATGTTTACATTTCCTTCTACCCTTTTCTCCAAAGCCCAAGGAATATTCAGCTTTCTATAAAAATCCCGGAGGTATTCAGTGAGGTGAAAATTAGTCCCCCACTCACTGAATTTCCCATAAGACTATTGGAGATGCACAAGCTTTAATGATCAACACTACCTTAGTTAAATTTTCTTCTCCCTCAATTGTTCCATTATACTTTAGAAAGCTTAACAATCACATCAACATGTATGGATGATGAGATCACCATGACATCAACATATATGGATGATGGCATCACCATGACATCATCATGGTATGAACCCTTCTTTGCTTCCTTTGTTAGCAACCAAAGGTTGAGAAGGAACTTGTAACTCTATCAATGGTTTCAAAAGTTCTTAGAACCACTAAAACTTATAACCTCTCCATACATTAGCCATTTTTGCTCAAAACTCCACCAAAATGAAACTAGGGGCATCCAATGAGCTCCTCTACATGATGAAAATTGAAAAATGCATTATCCTCTTCAATTTTATCCAATGATTGGTTCCAACTCAATCATGAACTAAATCAATATATAAAAGGGGGACTGGCATCTTTTTGGTGGTTACGAATATTCTAGGAATTGGTGTTGATGCTGATGATGGTTCTCAAAACCTTTGGTTGGCCATAACTTGGCAAAAAAATGCTCCAATTTTCACCAAACTTTAACTAGGGATACCTATTTTGGAATTTAACAAGATGGAAAGTTCATAACCCAAACACTTATCCAATATTGAGATATTTTGCATTTGGGTAAATGACTAAGGTATGATAAGGAAAATCGCAACATTGAAGTGTAATTGACCCAAATACCCACAAAGATATCTCAAATTGGTTATCAGCAATGGAAAAACAAGCATAGCACAAAGTATCAACATTTTTCCATCTTCTATAGGATGTTTGTGTATTAAACATGGAAACCTAGAATCCTTATCAATTCATTAGGCACAATCATAGGAATTTCCTCAAAACACAATAAAACATTATGCAAAAATGTGCAAGTTGCACTTGGAGGAAAAAATAAACCTCATCTAACCCAAACTAACCAACAAGAAAATAATTTTAAACAAAACCACTAACTAGATTATCAAATTAGCTACTGTTTTTATCATCCTAGGATGCTTTACATGTTCACAAGAAACTAACAAGAAAAAAAATTGATAGGAATCCAATAGGATATTGGAGTGTCTCTCAAAAACTTCTAGAAAAAAAATTACCCACTTAAATTGATTGTGAATAGATTCCTTCTTAATTGAATGGGAAAGAAAATCTTGCTCTCCTTGATTTTCATCTTCATTCTTAAGAAAATTATGACCTAGGGTGACTTTGTCACCCCCAACTAGGCTAGATTCTTGATAGTACATACTCTTGAAAATACTAGGTTTGGGAAGCCAATACTAAATTAATGTTCAGGATTCACTTATTTGATGTCTTGATGGCCATAAAATGTTAGTTTTGATGATTCATTTGGAAGTACATAGACCTCCCTATTAGACCCATGTTGCCAGATATCCTTTGGTTTAGGAGATGATGTCTTTGTTGAAATTTCATGCCACCCTTTGATGACCCATCATTAATAACCAATCTGAGAGATCCTACATGGGCCAAATTTCATGAATTTCCCTTGGAAGTCCTAAATTTGGCTAATTCTTAAAGTCATCAGTCTTTTGTCAATTCTCAGAACTTTGTCAGTCATCACCTAGGTTTTCATAACCTTTTCTTTTCTTGATGCAACACATAAGGTTTATCTTTGTGAAGTTATAAAGTGTGTTAGTGTCTATAAATGTTGTCTTAACCTTCAAAAGCCTTGTCTAAGAAAAATTGACTCATTTCAAAGTTTTGCTCAAGTTAGGAAACTTGTGTTGGTCTCCAATAAAGTTGTCTTAACTTTCTCTTTCTGTGCTCAATGATGATAAAAGTGATAAAGATAAAGGGATTTCAATGTTTCAGATTGGTTTCAAAACCCTTGTGGGTTGTTGATAAGGTTATTAAAAAATTCTTTGGACCAATCAAGTAGCATCAAGTTTTAGACATTGGAGATTGGGTATCCTACTTCTACCTTCCCCTTCCCTCTTTCCCAACATTTAACATGACATTCAAAAGTTTTGGCCAACTCAAAACCTTCAGATGTCAGGGGTCGTGCTTCCTTCTTTCACCTTACCTCTTATTCGATAAGAGGTAACAGAGCCAAACTCCCAACAGATTTGCAGCTTCCGAACTTTGCGGCTTCAACATTCTTTCTACCAATCTTCAATAAGTGATAAGCCACACGCCCAAGTTTTGATGCTCGACACCATGCAACAAGTGGTATGAGGTATCTTTGACCCTTGACTCCTGATGGTGACACATTTTTGGGGGTGCAAACCATTTAATTCCTAAGCTAGCAAGGGTTTTCTTTCGGGTCTGACACCTCAACCTTTCGCATTTTGGTGTATTTTTGTGGTGGTGTCATTAATGGGTGAGTGACCTTATCACCTACTTGTTTGATTTTTTAGGATCAAGGATAGCATTTATTGCACTTCTTGTTGGTTTTGGTTGATTTCATGGGCGCCCACACCCATTTATTGTTGATTATTGTCCTTCTCCTCTTGCCCCATAACCAAATCATTCATTTCATGGGGGAATTTTGGAGGGATTTTGAATGAGATTTATTGTAGAGGTATGGCGTGTAAGTATTTTCATGTCCAAGGCTCATCCTTTAACATGGTTTTCATGATGTGCTCACCTCAACTCTAATCTAGACAGATTTCTACTAGATGCTAACCCTACGCAGGGTTAGGGTTTAGCTGGAGTTGACTAAGTTATGCCTGAGCTATAAAGGCAACACTTGTACATTTTTAAAGGTTTCTTCCTTTAGGTTCTCTCATAGATTTTCTCTAGAAGGCTTGTGCTATTACAAAATTCTACAACTATAAAATTGGCTTCATGCCTTTGTATCGATAAAAGATCATCATTTTCACCCCTTCTTTATGCTTGTATCTTGTGTATTATCATGTACCTCGATGCATGCATTGTTTTATCATTTTATAGGTTGCATCATTGTGCTAGTTGGTTGTAAAATTTCTAACTGTGGGTAACTTCTACCCCTTTTGATCTTTCAAACTCTTAGCCTTCATGCTTCCCCTATAAGTCTGATAAGGTAGATAATTGTGTGAGCATTTTTAGGTGATCTTGTTGATATTTTATGTTGTAAAAGTAGGAAGAAACACTTCAAAACTTGGTGTATCACTATTTTCCCTTATTTTATGCATTTCTCCTTCTCCTCTTTTCCTCGTGCAGTTCATAGTTTAGAGCTTTTGGTGTTGGGTTGGACCATCCATTGTTGCACCTAGTTTTGAAAGGAAATCATCGTTCTCTGGAGATCTAACCTCATTTTCAAGGTACCACACCTTGAGGTTAGTTCCATTATTTCACTAAAATGTTGAACCCCTTATTCAACAAGGTGTAATTCCAAGTGACAACAATCTTAATGTTAATGTCTTAATGAAATACTTCTAAATAATACCAAAATAAGTCTTCATAAGTCTTCCCCTTACTTCTTTCTATGACAAGGGTCATATTCACTTTACAAAAAAAAATTGATGACTCAAATAAACATCAATATTTTCCTTTCGAAAAATAGGCTTTTGTTTAATACCATGGACAATTTGATGAACAACCTCATGCATATCAATTTATTCTTTTTCTAAAACATGGTTGTTATCATGTTCTTCTTAGGACACTTGAACAAAAGCTTCTTCTTCAATATGGATTAGAGTTTTAAAATCTATACCTTTTCCCCCTTCTTCCTCATACTTATCATCATGGAACAACAAACTATCAAGGTTTTCAATATTTTCTTGCTATTCCAAGACTTTTTTTTATGTATGCATGGCCATACTCTCCTCATTATAGTTTTCAAAGTAAGGTAGCTCATCAAATGAGGGAGCTAATTCCGCTTCTTTATCATCATTTCTCTCTTTCTTGATGATATACTATTGCAGCTAATTGTCTTCAATATTTTCTTGTAGTAGGGATAATTCTTTATTCTTTCAAGCATATGAGATATCACAAACAACTATCTACTTATCCTTATTTTTCTCGACAAACCAATCATTTCGTCAAATGATAGGTCCACCCTTGTAGAGTGAAATAGTGTTAGGACAAGAAACTTGGTCTAGATTTTCATTTTCGAGGGACATGAGGACCCATCAATAGTTACAAGTTGTTTATCCTTTTCTTCAAATGTCTTTTTTTCTTTCTTCAAATTAGTTAGCCTACCAAAAAATAGGTCCATTTTTATAGACTAATTTGGTTTTCAGACAAGCTAACTTATATGGAATAGGCCTTTTCAAGGGAAGTGGAGAAGGATGTTGGGTTTTTTGAGGAGAAAAATACTCTTGAAGGGGAGGGTCTTATGTGACAAAAAATTGAGTATGCAAAGGCACATATTGTTGTAAGGGAAGTTAAGGGCCCTTAAAACTTAGGATTTTAAAATGAGGAACATGAGGACCCAAATTAGCCTTTCCATGGGTTGTTTTTGTTTGGATGTCAACAACCTAATTTGTTTCTCTCTAGTAGTAAGATACCCTACAAGGCACTCTTCATGATCCTTCTTTGTGCTTTCATCTCTTGCAAATAAAGATAATTTTGATGAGAAAGTTCCTCTTGTTGTAATTCATACTCCTCTCACTCCTCAAAGTCCCTTAACCTCTCTTGGAGATTCAATATCATCTTTGATAATAACTTTCCCCAATTCATCCATGTTCTATGGTTGAGTGGAAGGATATGGTGTTGATTAAGGATAAGATAAGCCTCGTGGGATTAATGATAAGAATTTATGGGATGCCAAGAAGGATGAGTACTAGTAGGAGGAAAGCACTAGGATATTATTGATAACCTACTATAACAAGGCTATGCACGATGTAAAACCAACATTTCCAACTTTATATTATTGGTAGGGAGGTGCAAAACTTACATTTTCATGAAAATGAGGAAAGAAGACATTTTATCCATAGTGTCTACTCAATTTAGAAACAAGTCTACTCAGTTTAGAGAATCAAGTATATACCAACAAAGTCACTAAAATTTTCTTTTAGAATCACCAAGTACTTGAATAACTACCTTGAAATGCAATATACACTAAAGAACACACCAAATCCTTTAGTGGGTGATGTACAATTCACAAAACCTGGTCCCACCAAGCATGCCAAAAATTGTTGTCAATATGAACTACACCCTTGGTTGGATTCCAAATCTAGATGCTCAGTGAAACATGGGAATGGCTTCAAGGTGTGGGACCTTACTAAATGAAGCCAAGCCTCTAGATAAAGGGCTAGTTCCCTACCTAATCTAGATACAAATTCTTGTTCCAACCTATTATCAAATAATCCTATAGCTAAACCTATTCTAGAAGATTTTCAAGGAAAAGGGAAAGAGAAAATGCATGAAAAGGAAAGGGTGTTGATGCACCTAGATTAAATTTTGTTTCTTCCTACTCACTAAAGTACAAAATATCAATTAATCCACCAAAAAATCTAACACAATTCTCTATTTCAATATTTCAAAAGGAAAATATGATGGTAAGGGATTTGATAGGTACTAAAGGGGAATAAATATCCAAAAATCATCCATGAAAATATATTTCACACCAGACATGCATGCAAATATAGAAATAATCATACAACCATGAAGGAAAAATATTTTCATGAGATGGGAGGTGCAAGAGGAGGTAAAAATTACTATTTTTCATTATTATATAAAGGCATAAAGCTTATTCAAAATTGTGGAATTATATAAATTTCACCTCTAGAAAGGAAATGAAAAAAGTACCACTACAATAGGAAACAAAATTCCTTTTATTTTGAAAGAGGAAGCCAAGAAATGAGAAACATCGCAAGCCAAGAAGAAACCTAGCCACTAGCTTTCCCAGAGAAGTTTAAATGTGTCTAGGTAAGCATTGAATGGACTGTAGAGATGCTCATAAAATATGGCACATAATCACAACCTTGAGAAGAAACATTGACAATAGGAGTTTGTAGCAATGAATGAGGAATGATGTAGTTTATTCCCAAAAATTTCACATCATAAAACACATGAAGAAAATAATCCTTGTAGCCATCATGGATAAGGGTTGGGTAGCTAGGAGTATGTTGATGAGCATAATAGCATGCAGAGGGGGTCAACAAATAGCATTTCTAAAAAATTCCTTGCTATATCTATTGGAAAAGAAAAGCAACCTCCATGGCTTTATCGTGCTAAGGTCTAAAATCAAAAAATTGCAATCCTAAAAGGAAAGATCCTTGTCAAGGATTAGGCATTGATCCTGCACAATACCTTCCCTTTTTATTTCTTTTCTATTTTTGGCCTCGTAAATATTCCCACATTGGCGGTCAAGTTTTAGGCCTGACCTCAACCCCTTACCTTACCTTTCAGGACCCCATTGCACCTATCAAAGTCAGGGATTGTCATATTCACCTTCCCTTTTGGGCTTGTGGGAGTTCCTTTTTTACATTTTAGGTTGGGCCCTGATCCTTCACCCTACACTTTCATTCACCTATCAGGCCTCGCTTCTCGATGATTGGGGATTTCAAGGGAACTCAGAACCATATCAAGGGTTCCCATGGTTCTTATAACCATGGAAACTCCCAAAACATACTTAGCTAAATCCTTTCCTTCGTTCCTTAGTCAAAATTTCTTCTCCCTCAACTGTTACGGTACACTTTAAAAAATTTGAAGATGACATCATGTGTAGATGATGATATCATCATGGTACAAACCATTTTTTGCTTCCTTTATTGAAGATTAGAGGTTGAATAGGAACTCATAAATTTTCTAACAGTTCTAGTGGTTTCTAGAACCAGTGAAACCTCTAACCTCTCATAATAAGCCATTTTTTCTCAAAACTCCACCAAAATGAAATTGGAGGAACCCAGTGAGCTCCTCTATAGGATAGAACTTAAAAATTGTATGTTCCTCTTTACTTCTTCCCAAATCAGTGGTTCCCACCCAATTAGAAACTAATTCAATGAATAGAAGGGGACTAAGAGCCTGCCAATAATTTTGACTATTCTAGGAACTACCGTTAGTGTTAAAACTTTCGACTAGCCATAACATTGACAATAATTCTCCAATTTTCACCAAATTTGAACTAGGTATATCAATTTTTACATTTTACAAGATTGAAAGCTTAGAAGACTTAAAAACATCAATTTTAAGATAATTTACATTTGGCTAAATGACTAAGGTAGGAGAAGAAAAACTACAACATAGAAGTGCAACTAGCACAAATCTCTCTTAGATCATTTATCAATGACGGGAACACAAGGGTGGCACAAAGTTGCAACAATAATTAATGGTAAATATCTCAAAATGAAAGAAGGCTTGAAAATGAGTATGGTGAATGATGTGGATTTGGCCAAGAAAGGATAATATAATGCATAAGTTGATGATGGAGTTAATATCTTCTATTGCTTCTAATTGGGGATGGCCTAGGAGGAGAGAAAAATGGTCACTTGAAGGAATTATTTATCTACTATAGTTATACCAATTTATATACAATCATGATGGGAAGGGTAATGCGCCTATACTTTATGAAGGTGATGAAAGAGGTGGAGATGGGTTTGATTGATAAAGATACCACCACATTAACATAATTTGTAATTAAGTGTTAAGGATATTTTTTGCTTAAAATTATATAAGTTAAAATTGAGAGGTTTCATTGAATTATTTATTTAATCATTCACCCCTTGTACCTAGATCACATTATTGTTGATGAGACATTAGATTAAATCTCATATATGTATACACTTTTAATGTCATGTTCATTGACACTATAGTATTGGAAAATATTTTTAAGATAATAGGATCGAGGTAATGAGAGGTTAGGTTTTAACATTTAAATAGGAGGGATTTTGATAAGGCTATAGGTAGAAAACTTGTAAAGTATGGAATGGAGTAGATCACCTAGCTTCATCCATTGATGGTTAGCTTATGAATGAAGGTAGATAGCAAGGTTAGAGGAGGACAAGGAAGGAGAATTTGTGTTATCTTGGTTAATAGTTAGATTACTAAGGTTAGGTTCCTGAGTAAACACATTATTTGTTTTCTTATTTGTAATATACTTAGTTGAATGAGAACAAGATTCAAAGATAATAATGAAGTAGATGCATTAGAGGTCAATAGGAAAGGCCTTGAAGTTTCCTACTATCTATGCATAATGATGTAGGGTGGTTTAAAGAGTAGAGAAAGAGATATTTATGCAAGACAATTTGGTCATAATAATTTAGCATAAAAATACATGCATAAATAATCTCTAGATATTAAAGTTATGAATCTAGGATAGAATATTTTAGAGTGAATTCATTGACAATGCAAGATAAACTCTATCTCCTTTTGATTTGGACCTTTCTTATACTATACAAGGTTAGTGATACTAAATTGTAGGCCTATGTTGACTTGATAGTGTTCCATGAAAAATTAAGTGAGTTAAACAAAGTAATAAGTAGAATGGAGAGGTAAGAAGTTAAACCATTCTAAATTATTTTCCTTAGGGGAACAAGGGAAAATATTAGGTAGATAATTAGCTTTAAAATTGTGATTAGTGCATGCAAATATGAAGGATTATTCATGGGTCTTAGGATCGACTATTCAATTATATATTTTTGCATTCATGTAGCATCTGTTATTTCTATCTCTTTTGTATAAAATATTTTAATGAATATATAAGAATATTAAATTGAAATAATGATAAATGTATTATGTTGTATGCAATACTATGATTGCATTCATTTCCTAGTGTGTTGGTTTGTAGTATAAAATAAGTGTTGGCATGTTAGTCTTTTGAATATCGATTATATATTATTGTTATTGACTTATATTGCTACTAAGACCTATCTTGTGGAAAGATTATGTTGTGTGATAGGTATAGGTACTAGGGAAGGTAAAATAGGTAAATAGTGTTGAGGTATCTTAACAAAGTTCAATTATGTGGGCTGTAAATAATTTATTAATCTATATTAAGATAATTAAAATAAATAGTTTATGTTGATAAGTTATTTATTTAGTGCTTGGATTTTATTTTAGTTTAATTATTTAATTCTAAATAATTGCTAATGTTTTAAAAAAAAATTAAAAAAATTAGATGTAAAGTTTTTAATTATTTTAATTAATATTGATTAAAATGCACAAGTTAACTAGAACTAAAAAAAAAAAAATTGTTTTGGAAAAAAAGATAGAGGATTTTATATGTTTAATTATATTAAGTTTTTAATATTATAAAAAAATTTAAAAAGACCAATATTTGATATTTAGATATGTTCTATGTTGTGCGCATGAGTGAAATTTTTATTTTAAAATATGATATCTTCTCATTTTTATATATAGAAAATGCATGAATTAGATTAAAAGAGAATAAAATAGGAAAAATAATTGGTTATCATTATTGCATTCAAAGAGAAGATGCTACATGCTAAATATTATAGTATTGAATTATTACTTTTGAATTAAATAATTAAGTATATTGTGTGTGGAATATTCATGAATTATTATTAAGTTACAAAGATTCAAGGTAGGATCTTATTCATGGAACAAATATAGTAAATATTTAAATTTAGTTTAACAAAGAACTTAGATTTATGATTGTGAAAAAATGTTATTGTTTGAATGAATCTTTTTGTTCTAAAGAAAACAATAAGATAAATTATCATCTAGTAGATTTAGAAGGTTGATTCAAATTAAGAAATATTAGGACATTGGCATATTGGTACATGTTAGGAATACGTGTTGTACAAATTGTATAACATGAATTATTTGTTAATATATAAAATAAATATTTGTTTGTGGTGCATCTTAGGCGACGTGGTTAGTCATATTAAATATTTGTTTAGGGCTACTTGTAAATTTGTATGTAACATTGGGTTAGATATTTATGTGTGGGTTGCAATTATGAAAATGTTTAATATTTGAAAAATTAGTACCAAAAAGTAAATGTGGGGTCAATGGTTTTGCATACTCATGCTTTTGAGGCACATGGTTTTACTTTACCATTGGTTATATTTGTGGGAGCTTGAATCTATAAAAGAAAGCACATATTTAGTGGTTGAGGTTAGTTGTTAGAAGTTTTGGCTTGGTTGTCATTGTATTGATATTTTTTTTGTAGTAAATATGTGAAGCATGACATGGGATGTGTGAATACATATTTGAATACACGAAAAATGCATTAGAAAAGTTTGATCTTTGTAACCGATTGAGCCCCTCCCCTTTAAAAAATTAATTTTGAGTCTTTCCCATTTTCAAATATGTACCTTTTTCATTGTAACTGCATTCTTTCAAATATAAAAAGAGAGTGTGCATTGTGCACCCCTTTTGGTTGGTCGTCATTGTCCCCACATGGTAGTTGTTGATTACATCACGCTCACTCTTCGCAACGTGTTTTTCCTTTAAGAGCTTGGGTATAAACTTGTGCTAAAAGTGGCACTTTTCTTCCCCGTACATCCTTTTCCTGGTAACAATAAGCTCATTGGGCGACAAATTTCAGCTTCTTATTGCACCGCGTTGTCCTTTCACAGTACAAGTTCAAAATGTATTTTCTTGTTCAAGCTGGTGCTAATGCGATGTGCTCACAAGATTCCTCCTTTACGGTATATGTTCGAAAATATCCAGATGGTGTCGGTGTTCTTTGATGACACGTGTCAACCATGGTAGGTGGGTTCAGATGATTTTATTTCCTTATTGGACATGTGTAAGTAATGTAGAAACTAATAATTGTTTGACATTGTTATCGTCTCATTATAGCACAACATTTCTTATATTTAATATTAATAATTATTTTATAGTCCACGAATACTAGGCAATATGTTTTTGGGTCTACAGATAGCTTACAGTATATATGGGACTCCTCATACTCCCAAATCTGAGGGAGGCACCTAACTCGTGCTCCACAATATGAGGTGTACATACCTTACCCCCTGTAGGATTTGAACTTGTGACCTCTCTTTCTTGACAACATGACTTTCCCTAAAGAAAATTATTTCAAAGGCATGCTAATTAGTAACTTTTTTAAACGCTTCTTTGCTAGGGTTTAAATGTGTGCTAGTCATTGATCTAGTCTCTCTCAACACATCACAAAATAGATCATTAAGTAGGATCACATTACAAGCCCTTCGTAGGCCAAATTTCTATAAGGTAATGGTGTTCAACTGATCATCAAAACATGTTTAAATGTTGTGATATAAGATATATGACACATTGACTTTGTGGCCCATGATAGGCACCAATTTGTCCTTATGCATTCCCTAAAACTTAGAATCCCACTTAGAATTACAAATATTAATCCAAAATTAATTTAATTGTAATTATTTTCTAGCTTCATAATTGGATTTATCTAATCACAAGGAAATGGAAAGTCTCAAAACTCATGTTACAAATCCTTATCATATGTATGAAGTTTCACATCTGTAAGTCATCAGTTTATGATTCTATCTTTTAATTATGTTTGATATCACTAAATAGGAACCACCTAAGTTTGAAAGAGCCTAAAGTGTAGGGAGAACATTGTGAAATCTATCTCACATTCATTAGTCAGTCTTCCAATGTCTTTAAGCATAAGGTGTTGTAAATATTTAGAAGTCACTAGAATATACAAGTTAGGGAACCAACATATTGCTGACTCTATTGGGGATTTCTTGGAAATATTTATATATCTAGTAAAAGTCAATTAATTTAAAGATGCATGAAGTTGTGATGCTCTACGAGTGGATTGAACTTAGAGAGTATTCAACCTTTGAAGAGATTTTAGTTGTCCAAGGGTTTTATCCTCTTTGTTCAAAAGGTGTCAAATCTATTGATATAATCTAATAAATGGTGAAGAATTTATTCCTTTGTGCACTTATATTGCATAGATTTATAAAGTTTCTAGTGAGAGGAAGATGCTATGAAATGCCTACAATATTTTATAGGTATTTACTCTTTTCTTATTCTATTTTCAAAAGAGGAAATTATTGTTCTATGTGTATCAATTTTTAGAATTCTCCATGAAGAAATGTTATTCCAATGTTGAATATTAGTTTAAATTTAAAGAAGGGAATTAGGATGAGCATTGTGAAATTATGTGTTTTGGATTTAACATGATCATGAAATGTGTGTGCTAGTAAAATATGCGTAGTAAAATGAAACTAGAGAGATAGTTCATGTTTGTGTGTGCATATTTAATAAGAGTTCCTATCAAACTTTTATAGATGCATAAGATTTGTGCAACTCATAAAGATGTGAAAGTTTGGTTATAAAGAAGCTTGAGAAATTGGAGAGATAAAGAGTTATGTTATGTATTGTTAATTTGAAAGAAATTCAAATACCATAACGAATGGTACACAACAACATCAGTCATGTCCTCAGAGAAAAGCTTTCTCTATTGAAATCTATACAAACCATAGGATTTTAGTGGCATCCAAAATTATCCTAATCTTATTCCTAATGAAGTCAAAAACCATTTTCCTAAGTTCGATAGGAAAATCTACAAATCCACAAGAAAACATCTAGAAGAGTTCAATGACTTAATGGGAGATTATGAGATTGAGGAAGAAGATATTGTAATGAAGTTATTTGTGTGGTCCTCAAAAGATGATGCAAGGGATTGGTTTTCAAATTTTTGTGTGCTCTCTATTTCTTCATGGAAAGAATTCAAAGAAATAGCTATAAACACTTTGGTGAAAGAATTTATGTGAATTCATTGATCAACAAACTTTTTCACATTTAGAAAGATGAAGACAAATTGGTCCCTATTTTTAATATAAGACTTAAAAATGCTATAAGAGATATTTGAGAGAATGTTAGAGCAAATGATTCAATGTATTACATTTTATATCTAGGTGCATTCAATGAAGAGATGAGTTTCTTACTAAGAGATAAAAATCCTACATCACTCCATCAAGCATATGTTATAGCTAGAGACATTCAAAATAACCTAATTTTTTTAATGATGAATGATATATTGTCTGCAAGTATTGATAATTGTAAAACATTTATTGTGGATGAAGAATTTGGAATAGGAAATAAATTGATTGTCATAATAAGAGCATTCGTGCTATTGCATTTAATTTATCATTGAATCAAATTCAATCCTTAGAAAATTCTAAGGAGAGTATGAGAAGAAAGAAGTTTCAATTGAACAAGAGGAGTGTGATATTGGATCAAAATTTGAATAAGAAGGATATGATACCTAGTTAGAAGTCATAAATGGAACATCCAACAATGAAGTAAGTGTTGATTTTAGTTGTAATCTAGTTGATGAGTTAGTAGAGAAAGGATACAAAGGACCTCATAGTTCAATATATGCTCATACAACTAAATTTCATGGCATTAATACAACAATTCAACTTAGTCACAACTTACAACCTTCATGACTTATCAACATAGGAATTAAAATGCTTCTCTTGGTGCTATATATAAGCAATTGGAATTGTCATGGGTGGCCCATGATCTCAATATTATGATACAACAATTTTATAATTAAATGCCCAAATTTGATGGACGCATGAGTTCACAAGGAGATCATCATATTCAATAATTTTCAAATTTCATGGAGCATTTTTGGTTCACTGATGAAGAAATGTGGATGGGGTATTTTAATATGTCTTTGCATAGTGAAGCTAAGCAATGGCTAGTGAGTTTCCCTGATTATTATTTCTCTAATTGGAAAGATCTTGGTGCAACTTTTAATGAGAATTATGTATATAATATTAATCATGTATCTCTTTTCCAAGTAGTCTTTGGCATTAAAATGCATGAAGGAGAATCACCATATGATGTTTATACAAGGTTTATGGATACTCTATTTTTTATCCCTAAATGTTATAGACTTGAAGGCTTTGTATATATTGACTTATTGGTGAAGCCTATGAGATAGGTCTAAGCACCATACAAAAAGAGTTGAAACGTCTTAGGGTTGATCAAATACATAAATGGATTGTGCTTATTGAGAACATTAGATGTGATTATACTAAGACCATCATTTACTCAATTTTGAATGGTAGTGTTCATATTTCCTAGTGTGAGAAAATGAATAATATAACACATGTGGATGAAGAGAGTAAAGTAGAAAGTGAAGATGCATCCTAAAAAGATGAAAGTAAAGTTTATAATCATTCCACTGATATAAAATATGTGATAGTAAATATTACAATCATGATAATCCAAATACAAGGTATGATGAGGAAAAATATATATACAAAGTTGTACATTATGGAAGCTCTACTAATCAAGAGGAGAAATGTCTTCAAATATTCAATCAAGTGGATCAGTTTGCATGATCAATGATTATACTAATAAGGAGAATGTAATAAATATAAAATTTCAGCTTGATGATGATATCATTGAAGGTAAATGTTCAATAATTTAGTATGAGGAACCTGAGCATATTTTTAACAATGATAAGTTTTCTTGTGGTGTAGACTATGATGAAAACAAATCTAGTTTTTTTCTATCGATCATGGTTACTCTCAAGAATATGAATTAAATATATTTACCTTAGATAAAGAATGAATTAATGTGAATGCTAATGAACACATGTTTCCACTCATGAATGAATAAGATTTATGTGGTGGTGAACATAAGGAGTATGGGCCAACATTGTTATCTGTTGATAACACAAATAAAGTTAAAACTTTATCTACAAACTCTTCAACTGACCATGTGTTAATTTTAAAATTGTTAATGTTGTAAAGGATTTAGGGCTCTAAATTGAGAAGGAATAAGACATAATTTTAGATGAATCACTTAACAATTATATTTTTGTTATGACTAGTTATGAAGAGTTTAATGCAAAATGATATTTAAAACTATTTTGTCCATCTCTTGAGGCATTCAAGATGGATTTGCATGAGGACTCAAAAGATAGGTAAAATCTTATTTTTGAACCTAAAATGGAAAGGTTTATTAGATATGGAATGATGATGAAACTAATGATTTTTGTGAGATTCATGATTTGAGTGTTGATAAATATATTTCCATGATAATTGATTCCTCTTTAAATAACACTAGAACACATAATGATATGAATAATGTGCAATGCTCAGATGAAGGTAAATGTAAGTGTGATGTAGCTTAGATGGAAGAGATTCCAATGTATGAACATTTTTTTGTTCAATACATTGAAAGACTTCCTATTGTATATGGGGAAAATTAAGATTTTGACTTAGTTGATTTGTCCCAAACCTCTAGTTCTTATCAATGTGGCTTTTTTTAAAATTGAAGCTAAATTTTGATTTTAGTAGGATGAACCAAGCACATGTTGAGGTATCTCTTGAACATAATACTTATGACAATTTCAAATTTGATGTGGAAATAAAAGATGAGGCTAGTTTCCATGATGCCTACTATCCAATGGATTATGAGCATTTTCATTTCTCAATCCAACCTAATGAACTTGTGGCAATGCATTATAGTAACATGTATGAAGTGAAGCATTGCAATGAAATTGGATATGATATATTTGACAATTATGGAATTTGTGTATCATATGGTGAAGTATCTCAATGGTTACTTATTTGGAAATTTTAGATAACCCTAACAAACCTTAATAGTGGCAAGTTCAAAGTTGCGATGAGAAGTGTTAATGTAGATGTTAGTGCATAGGTATATGATGGTTGTGTCTTCAAATTGATTTTGGGAAAAATCATCAAAGGTTTTTGATAAAGGAAAATATTGGTTTGATATTTTTGGGGCGGTTGATCCCACAAAGTCGGTTTACAATTTCTGGGAGGAACAAATTTTTGCTGAAATCACATATTTTTAGAAAATATAATTATTTAAGCCTTAAAAATTTCTATTTAAAGCATTCCAATTGAAGAGGGTTTGATCAAACTACCTTAAATCAAACCCCCTTGGATAGAACCCTCTAGTTTTAAACCATACCTATAATGGAGTCTCCTTTACACCTATCAAAATGCTGATAAAAACCCACTTTGATTTACCTTTTGGGGGATCAAATAAATTTATTTAAAATTTTATTTTTTGTAAGTATATAGTCCTTATTAAAATCTTCCCAAAAAGTATAATTTTAAATAAATTTTATTTTATTATTATATTTATTTTTTATTTCTCGTGAATGTAGGTTTTTCACCGAAAATCAAGCTCTTTGTTCTTCACATGTGGAAAAATAGCAGATTATAAAAACAAAATTATGGAAAATATGAGTGCACCAGATATTGAAGTCCTTGATCCAACAAAGATAAAAAAATTGAATTTTGATACATACAAAAAAAGTTACGCGTTATACAGTCATGCTATGTCTAAATTATAATTGGTTTGACTTTGAAACTTGATTAAAGAAAAAAATTCAATAAAAAATTATCTAACCAAGTGGAAGCACTAGATATTAGAGTTATGAATCTAAATCAAAAGAATTAGAATTTTATCCTTCATAGAAAAAAAGTTATGCATTATACGGTGAGCGTCACTTTTTAAAAATGTTGTTTTCTGAAAAAAATTAGTTTTTGAGGGAGATGGAAAAAGAAGTGTAATCTGATTCCAAAAATTTTGAAAAAAATATATTTAGAATCTATAGACAAAATTTCATAAAACTCTAGTTTGCATCATCTTCAAATTCCTCATGGTTTAGTTGCTATAAGTGTCTGAAAGTGAAGATTTAGTTACAAAAAAATATTTTAGTGTCCAGTTTGGCCAAAAATTGTAGACCACTATTCTGGGATCACCCGGGCCTAAAGCCACCAAATAATATTTGAAAAGTATGAATTCAAAGCATTACAAGTTGAACAAATATACAACATTCATGTTGGAATTTAAATATTTTAGTGTCCAGTTTGGCCAAAAATTGTAAACCACTATTCTGGGATCACCCGGGCCTAAAGCCACCAAATAATATTTGAAAAGTATGAACTCAAAGCATTACAAGTTGAACAAATGTACACAAATCTCTTTTGGGATCTCAGTATGCCCATAAGGGGAATTTTTTCTCGAACAAAAGCCTCTTTTGTGCCCTATAAATTTTCCAAGGGTTTTTTACCATAGGGTTGAGCCCATGGAATTTATTTTAAGTCATCTTGTTTATGACTCGATTTTATTGGGAAATAAAGTAAGTTTACGCTTTCCCATTTCAAGTGGGAACCCCTTTTCGTGGCTCCCTCTTGAGTCGATGTGGAAATCTCTGATTGCATCACCCTTTCTCTTTGAAACAAATTTTCCCTCCAAATGCACTTGAGTTAGGGGAGAGGAGCCAAAATGTGTGTAGGGGCCCTAATGTGCGATAGAATTGGTACATGTTGGGGTCCATAATGATACGTTGGTCCTCCACAAGTTAGGAAAATATACTTGCATAAAAAAGCATGATGAGATCAAACAAAAATTAGATATTAAATGCACACATAATCATATATATTTTTCAACAAAACAAGTACAAGTTGGCAGCCAAACAGGTAAAAGTGTTTACAACTTGTATCTAACATCAAACACTATAAAGTTATAACAATTGTCTCATAATTTAAGTTTGCACCCTTCCCCATGAACATTCAAACCCAACTATCGCATCAATCCAAGCATCACTTACACATTAATCACAACTACACAACAAAATAGAGGTCCCACATCAACGCAATTCAAACCCATGTGTCCCATCTTTTGACAGAAATGCTAACCAATTACAACCATGTTTCCCACCGTAGCATAACCAAACCAACACACAAATGCATCCTCCTATCTCATCAAACATGAGACCTACAACACGTATCAGCAGGAGTCTATCCCATCTTGCCAAGCAGGTTGTGCACGTACTAGCACCTTCCTCAAAAATCCCACCTACATCCATCTTTACAAGATGTAAGGTTACCATTATAAAAAAATAATAATGGAAACAATTGCAAACAATCAACCAAACCAATCAACTCAAGAATTAATGGCCCAAATTAATCAAATCTACAATTCATATCACCAAAAATTCAAATTCGAAATAAGACAAGGATTTAATTCACCACACTAAACAAGCATCGATCAGATTCAAATGATTCCCAATTCATATAGTAGAGAAAACCTTCAAGTATTCACTTATTCTATAGTGAGACATAAGAAAAGGAAGAGTGACAAGCAGAAAATTGACCGACTTAACAACAAGAGGAGGCAGCAGCATAGATTCCAGTCCAGCAACTTCCATATTGTTCTAGGTATTCCTCTTACTATTTTCCATTTGTGAACTTTATATTGTTCTTCATTATAGCCATTAAATTCATAGGTTAGTAGTTGTGTTTCCTTGTCATAAAATGTAAGTGTGGTTCCTAGATTGTTGTGCATGAGTATGTTTATGTTGTGCATTCCTTTAATATATGATACTTTTTAATAAGAAACTTATTGTTTTCCATTCGTAAGCTTTATATTGATCTTCATTACAACCATTATAGTCATAGGTTGCCATTTTTGTTTCCCTAGGGTTTATATTGTAAATACTATAGTCACAGGTTAGCATTTGTGTTTCCCTAGGGTTTATTTTACAAATATTGCAGTCATAGGTTAGCATATGTGTTTCCCTATGGTTTATATTGCAAATATTACAGTCATAGTTTACCATTTCTATTTCCCTAGGGTATATAAAAATATTACAGTCATAGTTTACCATTTCTATTTCCCTAGGGTTTATATTGCAAATATTATAGGACCATAGTTTTGCATTTCTGTTTCACTGGGGTTTATATTGCAAATATTTGAAAGGAAGAAAATCGTCATTAGCTATGGTTTAGGACATAGAACAATAATCTTCTACACTTCTCATTCAAGGACAAAACCCTAGAGATCTCTATCCAATGAAGAAAGGGGAAAGCAATCTTGCGATAGAGTTTTCCTAGGGTCTGATTATAAACTAATGAGGGGTTCACCACCAAGCTAGGGCTTGGAAAGACAAATGCAATGCCAATCAAGATACGTAACCCTAATATGATGCAATACTTCACTAAATGATCTAAGAATACATATAAATCAGAACAGAGAGCTACAGGATGAAGTGTATGCACTTGGAAACCTGAAGGAGACTGAATGAAGCTCTGAAATGATAAAAACAATAAAATTTTGGCACTTTAGGACTCATACGATAGTTTGGGCATATCAGTCCCAAATTAGGGTTTCTGGTCTGAAATAGGTTTATGGAAAAAGGGTATCTGAAATTGAAAGAATTTAAAAAAATTGTTTGTGGTCGGACTCAGACACCACTTCTAGCGTATCAGTCCCATTTTGCTTTTTTGAGAATTAAAAGTTTAGATCTATGCTCCAATCTGTGCTCTTTCCTTCCAAACTGATTTCCTGATCCGAAACCTTGATTTCAGACCTGTAGATGACTTTTTGTGAAGATAGCAACCTTTCAAATGAGGGGACAACTCCAACAAATTTCTCCAAGCTTGTAACCTAATCTTTAAGGGATCTTCAAACTCCAAGATGCCTAGATCGGTAATCACATATCAAAAAGAAGAAATATTTGTTGTTTGTTATAGGATAGGGGTTTGCCTAGGTCAAAACCCTTCTAGGTAATTAAGCCAAATGATGAGATAATGAAATAAGGACATGAAACATGAAACATGAAACATGGAACATGAAAAATGATACCTTGAATGATGTCTTGTAAGTCAACAATCTAACACGAAATGGTCATGAAAGATGTAGATCTAGATCTTGAGATAAGTGTAGAACAATGCTTGACCTTGGATCTTGAATGCAACTTCACAACACTAGCTCAATAACATGCTTAATGCTTGATATCCTTGACATGATGATGGATCTTGAATTGCTGCAATAAATGATGATGAATTCTACCCTTGAATGCCTTAGAAATGATCTTGAATGTTCTCTTGATAATCTTGTAGAGTCTTGGAAATCTTAACTATTGAGTGCTTGACTTGATATCATGAATGCTTATGTGAAATAATGATTTGATACCTCATTTATATAGGAAATCCATCTAATATCCTGTTTATTAGATCCCACATGCCGACAATCATAAAATTTGAATTTAAAACCCTAATTTCCCACTCAAAACTCAAAAAAGGAGCCAAATGGGACTCATATGCCATTTGTGGCATATGGGTCCCACCTGGGGGGGACTCATATGTCCAAGGTGGCATATGGGTCCCATAGGGCCTTTTTGGAGAGAGAAAGTGTCAGGGAGTTAAGAAATTAAGTCTATTTGATGTCTATGTCAAAATTTTGGCTGAGACATGCCTCAAGATGCATAATATAGGGTCTTAGGGGCCTATTAGTGATGATATAAAGGTCATAAATGCAAGAGGACCCAAAAATCAATGTGAAAGTGTAAATAAATATACTTTACACCATCAAATTAAGGAAAAATTAGGTCTATTTAGCTTAAAAGGGCCCTAAATCCAATGTGAATGTGTACAACACATTACAACACTAGATTAAGGAAACATTAGGTCTAAGGGCCCTAAATTTAATGTGAAGGTGTAAATGAATACACTTTACAAAATTAAAACAAGGCAAAGTTAGGTTTATTTAGCTTAAAAAGGGCCCAAGACCTAATGTGGATGTGTAAAACACATCACAACACTAGATCAAGGCGACCTTAAGTTCATTTCAACATTAATTAT
Organism: Sequoia sempervirens; assembly: GCA_007258455.2. Classification (NCBI taxonomy): domain Eukaryota; kingdom Viridiplantae; phylum Streptophyta; class Pinopsida; order Cupressales; family Cupressaceae; genus Sequoia; species Sequoia sempervirens. The sequence goes on along the minus strand of VDFB02000003.1, from coordinate 226,748,321 downwards.
TCCCAAATTAAGTGTGAAAATGTACACGATGACATTTTTTGACACTACATTTTTCCCCCACTTTATTGAGAGGATGAACTTGCTTCAAACTCACACTAAAGTAAACATTCAAGAGGGGTATAATCATATTAGTGCAGATGGTCTACGATAATAGAGATCGAGGAGGTGGTCAAGCCTCCAAGATTCGAGATCCTACGTCAAGCTGACATAAGCACAAAAAGGACTCACACAAAGGTGTATAATATGTAGCATCAAGATACACAAACATGCAATGTCAATAACTAAAAGAAAGAAAAGAAAAAATAAAAATGAGGTGGATCAAACTTTGACTGTTTGTCCATCATGATGTGGATCAGATCTAATTTGTTTTTCCAAAAATGCATGCTCACTCTAAGGCAACAGAACTTTAGGCTATCCCCTGGGTGAGTATCAAAAAGGGGCAAGACACATACACACATGGCTAGTATGTGCTCTCAAACACACGTGAGTAGCTATGGGAAAGTCATGCCTTGAATCAACTTCTCATCCAACTAGACCAAAGTTATACCTCTTGATAACTTTGATAAGGTGCCACATAATAATGAACTTTGAGCTTAATGAGGTAAGCAAAGCTTCATATGCTTGGAACTCATGAACAAACAAGATGGCTCCACAAGCATGCAAAATGTGTTATGCAAGGTGGCCATATAACTATTATTGTGAATGTGAAATAGTGTAAGGTACATTCAAAGGGATTTTTCTTAGTTCATGTAAGGTCTCATCTTAGGGAACATTGTGTCTAATGTCTCCAATAGAGGACAAGTCAAAGAAATATCATGCTCTCAGAGGAAAGCAAACCCAATGACACCACCAAGAAGAAATAAAATCATACAGTGAAACATGGGTGTCAATGTATGCCCCCACTTTAAAGTGGTTGCTAACACCATTGCTGTGAGCAATTTCTTTAAAGTAGAAGAAGATATGAAAGCTTATTTGGAAAGCCCTATGCCCAGTCATATATTTCTGAATCAAACTACATCATGAATAAGTATGTCACATGTGAGCCAACTTAAGGAATTCCTCCAACATCCCAAGCTTGCTCTTATATGTACATGAGAGGTAGTCAACTAGCCAAAAGAGACAATGACAAGTGACATACGAGGAAAAGGCTACCTAACTCCTTTCTCCCACTTAGTGCAAGAAAAGGATGAGCCAGATAGGATGAAAATAAGTATCAATTAGAGGAACTAGGTGCTTCAACACACGGAAGAGCACCATGATCCTTAAGATGTTGAATTCGATTACTTAAAGCCTTACACTCATTAGTAGCATGAACATGAACTCTGTGATATGCACAAAATGAACTTTTGTAATAAAATTTCTTTCATGTTCTTGGAGGAAGGGATATCAAATGTTCTTAGAGGAGTCTCGTCAATATACTCTCTTGATCAAAAGTAGAGGATGTTTCATTATTTTGCGACAAAAATATCTCTTGCTTAGTACAAGATGTCATACTTACATAAGACTCTTTAGATTGCAAAATTTTGTTCCCTCCTTTATAGGAGGGTGTAAAATCTAACGAATTGAAATCATTAGTTTTTTACGTGATGGCATTAACATTAAGCGAGGATTTCATTGTTTCTTTCAAAGGATAACAATCAAGACCACTAGTGTCTATCAATTCAAGGTGCACTATTGTTAAAGTTGAATTAGAAGAATCTTTTGTAAGAGTGTTGATATTAAGTGAAGGCTTGTTTGTTTGTTTTAGAGGACAATAACCAAGACCACTAGTCTTTTCTTGTGTGTGAGGCTCTATAGGGACACAAATAACTTGTTCATTAGCAACACATCCTTTTCCAATATAACCGAGTTGTTTCATAAGTTAATAACCTCTTCCATAAAGCTTTTTCATTTCTTTTGGATTCAGTGGTTTTTCATAGTCAAGTTCATTAAAGTTTGTTGTGTAATTTGTTGTCTTTTGTTCTAAAGTGGTTGAGGTGGATGCTTTCGAAAGGTCTTTCGAATTTTTTGTTGACATTACCACTTTTTATTTTCCCTTGTCTGGATATTTGTTTGTGATCTTGTATTCTCCCATAAATTTTGGTTCAAAATCTAAGGAGCCCCAATCACCTTATAATAGCTTTGTGACTTCCTCAATATGTTTTTCTATGTCTTTCTATTGTATGGGTTCCACTTGTGTAGCTAGTGTTAATTTTTCCAAAGGATTTTCCTTATCTTTGTCAATGTTCAAGCAACTCCTTGGTTAGGGTCAGCTTTGATTGTATATTCTTTGTTGTTATAGACATATTTCATGATATGATGACTTGGGTAGAGGTGACTGCATGCATCTCATGAATACATGGTATTCCTAAAAGGAGGTTGTATGAAATATCATGAGGCATAACATGAATCAGGGTTCCTAATGTGGCCTTTCCAACTGTAATAGGTAGTGTAATCACTCCAAGCGGTTGTTTTCCTACATTGTCAAAGCCCTGAATAGATAAAGAATTAGGTTGAATTTTTTATTTATCCATGCCAAGTTTATCCAAAAGGGTTACACTACACAAATTAAGGGTAGAGCCATTATCAACAAGGGTTCATTTTATTCCCAAACAATTATGGATAACTATATCATGAATGCATCATTTTTCTTTCTCACTTCCAAAGGAGGCAGCTCATGGTGATGAAAAGTAATTTCTACATTGTTCGAAGTTATAGCTTGAATTTGGGCTGCTACTTCATTTGATTGCATGTTAGGAACTTGTTGTAAAGCACTTTGAATCATGTTGTGATAATGAGGGGAGGCTTGAATAAGGTCCCATAAGGATATCTTAGCAGGAGCATTCTTTAGTTGTTCAACAAGATCATGTACTCCTTTCCATTTTGTGTAGGCAAATGAGGAGGACCTGGTAAGATAGTATTAGGAAATGGGAGGAATGTTGAAGGTTTTTGTCTTGGTTGTGGATTTTTTCTGGTGTTATATGTATGAGCAATGGTATTATGACTCAGCTACTACAAAACATTATTCTTAGGTGGATAAAGGTTAAGCTCGGGTTTGTTTTGAGTTTGAAGTTTGTGTGAAGGTGCGTAAAGGATGACTTGAGGTTGAATAATATTAACTTCCCTTAGTGAAGGAGATTCTAATGCTACTTCATCATCTTCATCTAAGGGCACTATATCATTATTTCCAATGTTATCCTTTTCTTGCACCATGATAATTTCCCTAGGAGGATATTTTTTAGTTGAACTAAAAGCTAGATGTTCATGACATTCAAAGTTTGGTTCTTCTAAAATGAATTCATCACAAATGAGGGAGTTATCAATGGTTGGATTGTATTTTTTATCAATAGTGGCGATATTAAGAGAAGACTCAATTTGATTGTCCATGAAGGTCTCATTCTCTTGTGCCATACTATCTACCCTAATAGGACAACTTGTAAGAAGGACAACTATGATTTTCATGCTTACCAAATATATATTTCCAAATGGTAGGAGCATTAGGGAAGGGAGGAACAAGATTCTCATGACTATTAATAAGTGCATCTTCTAACACCAAATTATTTTCTTCCCATCGAGGAAGGATATTAGGAGAAGGAAAAATTTGATTGTCATGGTTATCTATGATTTCGTCCTCTTTTCACTAAAATATTCTCACAAGCAAGGGATGAGTGTAGACTAGGTAAGGTGATGTTTAGAAATGTGTCTATGATCTCATCTTCTTGTGTCATAGTATCTTCCCAAGGGGGAGGAGGAGAGAGACAATCGAGACTCTCATGATTCTCATTGATTGTATCTTCTTTCACCAAGATACCTTCGTCACTAGTAGGAGAGGTATCGGGAGAAGAATAATTATGGCTTTCATGATTGTCTATGCATGAATCTTCTTGTATCATACCATCCTCACCAATAGGCAATGTAATATTAAGGATTGTGTCAATGGTTTGATCTACTTTCTCTAATATGTTCTCATAACTATGAAAGATAATAGAAGGGTGACTAACATGTTTGTTAATGACCTCATTGTTGTACTCTAAATTGAACTCATAAGAGGGGATGTTGTACTTATGCAATCCATTTTTAACCATGTCAAAACCACATCTCTTAAAAGGAAACATGCTAACATGCAAAAGTAAACTATCTAATTTATGCAATTCTTCAAAAATGTAAACAAATGTTCGACATATCTAAAGATTTTTACTACTGAAATGGATTTTTGATATGCTTTTTAAAAATAATTGACTACACTACATGGATGATTTGACCTAGATACATAAAATAGAAGTTACTAAAACTTTCTAGGTTGATACTACATCTTACCAGCAAGCTTGGGAAGCATAGAAATGATTTTTTTAATGTTGTAAAAGGCAGTTTAAATTTTGGACTAGGACAAAATCGCCCAGAGGGGCGTATGAGTCCCAATTAGGGGTTTTTTCACAATTTTTTGGAAATTTTAAGTGTTTTCTATGCTTTTTAGTTTGTATGAGTTGTAACCTAAGTGAAAATGAAGATTTTATATGATTTTCATTGATTTGAGATGCAAAAATGCAAGCTATATGCACTTTCAGTAATGCAAGATTTATAAACCCTAGAATTCCAAATAACTAATGCAAACCCTAATGCAATGTTAATGGAAGCAAGATCTAGGCTGATGATGCACTCCAAATTAGAATTATGATGTTCTAAATGTAGGTTCACCAAAATGAAAGGAAGAAAATTGTCATTGGCTATGGTTTAGGACATAGAACAACAATCTTCTAAACTTCTCATTCAAGGACAAAACCCTAGAGATCTCAATCCAATGAAGAAAGGGGGAAGAGATCTTGTAATAGAGTTGTGCTAGGGTATGATTATAAACTAATGATGGGTTCACCACCAAGCTAGGGCGTGGAAAAACAAATGCAATTCCAATCAAGATGATTAACCCTAATATGATGCAATACTTCACTAAATGACCTAAAAATACATATAAATCAAAACAACGAGCTACAAGATCAAGTGTATGCACCTAAAAAATTGAAGGAGACTGAATGAAGCTCCAAAATTTTGAAAACACAAAAAAAATTGGCACACCGGGACTCATACGCCAATAAGGGTGTATCGGTCCTCGATTATATTTTTTGGTCTGAAACAAGTTTTTGGAAAAAGGGTATCTGAAACTGCAAGAATCTGAAAAAAATGTTTGTAGTGGGACTCACACGCCACTTCTAGCACATCAATCCCATTCCACTTTTTCGAGAATACAAAGTTCAAATATGTGGTCCAATCTCTACTCTTTCCTTCCAAACTGATTTTTAGATCCAAAACCTTGATTTCAAACCTATAGATGACTTTTTGTGAAGATAACAACCTTGCAAATGAGGGGAAAACTCCAAAAAAATTCTCCAAGCTAATAATCTAATCTTCAAGGGATCTTCAAACTCCAAGACACCTAGATCTGTAATCACACATCAAAGAGAAGAAATATTTGTTGTTTGTTAGAGGATAGGGGTTTGCCTAGGTCAAACCCCTTTTAGGTAATTAAACCAAATGATGAGATAATGAAATAAGGACATGAAAAATGAAACATGGAACATGAAACATGAACAATGATACCTTAAATGATATCTTGTAAATTGGCAATCTAGCATGAAATGGCCATGAAGGATGCAGATCTAGATCTTGAGATAAGTGTAGAATAATGCTTGACCTTGGATCTTGAATGCAACATCACAATACTAGCTCAATAACATGATTGATGCTTGATATCCTAGACATGATGATGGATCTTGAATTTTTGCAATAAATGATGATGAATTCTTCCCTTGAATGCCTTAGAAATGTTCTTGAATGCTCTCTTGATGATCTCGTAAAGTCTTGGAATGCTTAACTCTTGATTGCTTGACTTGATATCATGAATACTTATGTGAAATAATGATTTGAGACCTCATTTATATATAAAATCCATTTAATATCCTGTTTATTAGATTCCATAGGCTGACATTCATGAAATTTGAATTTAAAACCCTAATTTCCCACTCAAAACTCAAAAAAGAAGCCAAATGGGACTCATACACAAATTGTGGTGTATGGGTCCCACTTGGGTGGGACTCATATGACCAAGGTGGCGTATGGGCCCCACTGGGCCTTTTTGGAGAGAGAAAGTGTCAGCGAGTTATGAAATTAATTCTATTTGAGGTCTATGTCAGGATTTTGGTTTCCATGCATTGGGATGCATAATATAGGGTCTTAGGGGCCTGTTAGTGATGATATAAAGGTCATAAATGTAAGAGGGCCCAAAAATAAATTTGGAAGTGTAAATAAATATACTTTACAACATCAAGTTAAGGAAAAATTAGGTCTATTTAGCTTAAAAGGGCCCTAAATCCAATGTGAATGTGTACAACACATTACAACACTAGATTAAGGCAACATTAGGTGCAAGGGCCCTAAATATAACGTGAAGGCATAAATGAATACACTTTACAGCATTAAATCAAGGAAAAGTCAGGTTTATTTAGCTTTAAAAGGGCCCAAGACCGAATGTGGATGTGTAAAACACATCACAACACTAGATCAAGGTGACCTTAAGTTCATTTCAACATTAATTATTCCCAAATTAACTGTGAAAATGTACACGATGAAATTTTTTGATGCTACAATATTATAGTCATAGTTTAGCATTTATGTTCTATAGGTTCTACAAATTATCATTCACTTTGGTTATCTTATTCTCATAGGTTCTACATTATCATTCACTCTAGTCATCTTATTCTCATTGGTTCTGCATTATAATTCACTCTGGTTATCTTATTCTCATAGGTTCTACATTATCATTCACTTAGGTTTTCTTTGATGTGAGTCATTAATTTGGGGGTGTCTTTATTAGGTTTTATTTCATCTTTTTCATAGGTTATGCTTCATCAACTTAGTCATTCAAAATATTACATCATTTAAATTCACAAAGATTTATGCCTATGAATGAGTTTGTCATGCACGAAAGATGTGAGATTTATTAAACTCTTATTGTTTTTCATTCGTAAGCTTTATATTGTGTTTTTGTATGGGTTATATTTGCAACCATTATAGTCATAGTTAAACAATTGTGTTCCCCTATACTTTATATTCATATCACTACAGTCATAGGTTAGCAATTGTGTTTCCCTACATTTAAGATATGAGATCTGTTAAGCTCGGACTTAGTGTTTTACATTTGTAAGCTTTTAATTTTTCTTCATTACATCCATTAGATTCATAGGTTAGTAGTTTTTTATATTGCAATCACTATAGTCATTGTTAAATAGTTTTGTTTCCATACAAGTTATATTGCAATCATTATAGTCATAGTTAAAATGTGAGTGTGGTTCCCAATTTGTTGTGCATGAGTATGTTTATGTTGTACATGCCTAAGAGATATGATATATTATTAAACTCTAAATCCCTTGCATACAATATAATTTTGTACTTCTCACTCCTCTTTTCCTTATGTCGCTCACTCTAGAATAAATGTAACTCTGTAAATTGTTAACAATATTTATAAATTTAAATGCAACAAACTAAAAATAAAACAAATAAATTTAAACTAATTAATCTTCTATTCAAGCATCATTGTCTTCATACATATAAAGATAATTGTTCAAGCATTTGTGTTTCATAGTTTAGCATTTCTATTTCATAAGATCTGCATTATCATTCACTCTGGTTATCTTATTCTCATATGTTCTACATTACAAACTAATTATTATTCTATTCAAGCATCATTATCTTCATACATATAAAGATAACTATTCAAGCATCACTATTTTGATTGTACTTATTATGTGCAGATGGCTAAGGGTAATGCAATGGTGTCCCATACTAGGACCAAAAAAAGAAAAGAGCCATGACAAGGTTTCCCTCCCAGAAATGAGGGGATAAATTCCCCTCTAAAGAAGATCGTGTTGCACAAGTAGAGAAGAATTCTACTCCTCAAATACCACATAATGAGGTGCCTACACCTTGAATACCACATAAGGTAGCAATGAAGCAATCCTCTGGTCTTTGGAGAACATGAAAGGGGCACTCTATGACGTTAAGGAGAATGACATGTCAATAAGGGGAGCTTCCAAAAAGTGGAAAATCCCAACATCCACATTGTCCAAATGGCTAGGTGGACTAACAAAAAATTCCAAGAAAGGTCCACCAATAGTTTTCACTGAAGAGGAAGAACATATGATTGTGGAATGGTGGAAGAAAATGGCCGAGGTTGGGCATGGTCTTGAGATTGTCAATCTTAAGGCTGCGGTTGCCCAAATTTGTCAAAATAGGCCAAACCCTTTCACCAATGGGTTCTCGGAGAAGTTCTGGTGGACAAGTTTCAAGAATAGACAAGTTTCAATGAAGAGTAGAACTCTCATCTAATCACTAGCATGAAGTTGCTCGTGTACAAGCCCATAGGACATATGCAGGTGGGCGACTACAACATCAAATCCATTGGCTTGGCTTTGAACGAAACTCTCCTACGTGACAAAGTGGTCCCAACTAAGGCCACTCAAAAGGTGGTATATGCAGATAATGAGAGGCTAGATAGAAAATTAAAGAAGCATGAGGTAGAGTTGATAAATGTGAAGGAAACAGTGAGCAAGTTGAAGAACAAGATCCGAGCTAGAGATGTCAAGATGGCCCATGTCGGGAAAATTCAAGGTCAATAATGGGAAACATCTAAGTTGCTTGCAGAAGATCAGAGCGGATAGGTTCAGCTTCATGCTGAAATTGAAAAATTGAAAGGTGAGTTGGCTACTAAGCACCAAACGAATGCAGAGCACTAGCACACTCAGGAAAGTATGAAAAGAGAGATAGATGGTGTTTGATCTCAAACCTCCGACAATCTTCGAAAGGCCCATGTGGAAGTAGAAGAGTCAAAATAGGAGATTGGAAGGCTGAGCTCAGAACTAACAAATGCCCTCAGAGAAAGAAGTCAAATGGAGGAAAGTGTAAGAGAAAGAGAAGCTCAATTTAACCAGGAGCTAGCTGCTGTATGAGGATCTGAAACCCTCCTGATAGTGAAGAAGCTGATATCCATGCATTGGGAGTGGATCATAGTTGTTGTTGCCATTCTCGGACCCACTTTACAATTCTTAAGAGATGTTCAAAAATTGAATGTTAAGGTTGGTTCGATGACCGATCACTTTATGCAAACATTCTCACCCCGAGTGGTGGAATTGCAAAGCTTCATTTACAAATTGTGCCTAGCCACTAAAAAGTCCCTAGAAATTGCAGAGATTCCCGACCAGAGGGTCGCCTCCATCAAAGCAAATGAGATCATCAATTGCCGCAAGGTTGCAGCAAAGTGCAAGGAGTTTCAGATGGTGTTGAACAAGCGGGTCAATGAAATCAAGAAATATTTTGGAATCCTAATCAACTTCGAGCTTCCCCCTCTTCTTTCACTGGATGGAGTTGTGCTAACAGTTGAGAAGGTCATAGGCGTGATTTGACACAAGGTCCAAACTTCTATAAAACTCTTGGGTTCAAGTGCAATGCCCACGACTGATGATAGTAAGCATGTCATTTTTCCTCTTTCTCAGCTCTACTATCACCTTGGAGCGGTTTCTTCCAGATGGGGATTTTTTTCTTTCAAAGAAGTTTTCGATCTAGAATAGGCATATAGATAGATCTGTACTCTCATCTGATCGACTGATGCAGATTGGGAGGCACAACATTTCACTTTCCTCAAACTCCAAGAATTACTAGAGGCCTAGGTTTGTGCCTCCGCAAGCGAAGACCCCCTGTGAGTCACCATAACTGTGAATCATTTTTTCCTTGATTATTTTGATTTTCAGCTTCTATAATGTTTTTAGTTTCAGATGTGCCCACACTCAAGTAGAGTTATCATAAAGGTGTGCAATATGCCACGTGGTCGTTGTAGAACTTTCATTTTTGACCTTCCTTTTGAGAGAGAGTTGGGACACATGTCAACTCATCGAATATTTTCTCAAGGAGCTATATTCATGAGCTTGAGAGTTTCTTCTTGTTTGACGCATCATCTCTTTGCTATGAGCACATTGTGCTTCTTATGAAGCGATATCTTTTGGGAGTTTTTCAGAGCTTGTTTTCCTTTTTCTTCCCTTGGTTTTTGGGATGGAAGCTTTGAGTCGGTGTCATTGCATGATGTGATTGGTCAACTAGACCTTTTTCCAGGCTACTTTCTAGGATTTGATCATTTATAGACCACTATCTTTGCTAAATATCTAAAAATAATTAATGCGGCAGTTGAGAATTGATGAGAAAATATTGTTGTGACCTAACTAAAGATCTACAATCAGATCATGTGGTATCAAATGCCAACATTTGAAAGTAATTACTTTTGTTTTGTGGCAGCGGTTTTCTCTTTTTGTAGCTATAAAAAAGAGAAAGTGACCGATGAAAGGGTTGGATTCCAAGTTTCAATTTCCTTTGTTAAGGAAAAGTTTCTTTAGTTTTCTTAAGATATAGAGCTATTTCAGAAGTAAAGTTGTAGAACTTCTTTTCTCTGGAATGTTATATCTTTTAAAGCTAAAACTATTGTCAGATTGGCATCCGACCTCTATTTTAAAGTTCATTTGATATTTAAAGCACAAATTATTGAGAAGAAATCTTTGAGACTATGCATGTATGGCCTTTATCAAGCTTTGTTTCTTTATGCTTTCTTTCTAAATGAAACACTGTGTCAAGCTGAATTTTAATAGTTTAAGAGATTGATTTCCATGATGTATGCATGTATGGTAGGATAATAACTTGTGAAAACTGGATTATGTCAGTGACTTCTCTATTTTTCTGAAGGGTTGTTGTTTTGTTATATTATGTTGTATTAGGAGAGAGAGTTTATGTAATTTATGAATGTTTTTCCATTACCCTTAGAAATATTTATGTTTTATTGGACCTTAAAGAACACTACTTGTGGAAAGATTTGAAAGTATGCACTATGCTTGTTGTTAGCCTTTTTTGTTCATTCTTTTTCCAACAATGAAGGGTTGTGGTATTTTGTGTCTAATTATATCACTCATAGGAATGATTGGGTTTGAAATGTTGTAAAAGTATTGGCGTATCGCCATTTTTATGTTTTATGTTTACATTTCCTTCTACCCTTTTCTCCAAAGCCCAAGGAATATTCAACTTTCTATAAAAATCCTAGAGGTATTCAGTGATGTGAAAATTAGTCCCCCACTCACTGAATTTCCCATAAGACTATTGGAGATGCACAAGCTTTGATGATCAACACTACCTTAGTTAAATTTTCTTCTCCCTCAATTGTTCCATTATACTTTAGAAATCTTGACAATCACATCAACATGTATGGATGATGACATCACCATGACATCAACATATATGGATGATGGCATCACCATGACATCATCATGGTATGAACCCTTCTTTGCTTCCTTTGTTAGCAGCCAAAGGTTGAGAAGGAACTTGTAACTCTATCAATGGTTTCACTAGTTCTTAGAACCACCAAAACTTATAACCTCTCCATACATTAGCAATTTTTGCTCAAAACTCCACCAAAATTAAACTAGGGGCATCCAATGAGCTCCTCTACATGATGAAAATTGAAAAATGCATTATCCTCTTCAATTTTATCCAAATGATTGGTTCCCACTCAATCATGAACTAAATCAATACATAAAAGGGGGACTAGTAAATTTTTGGTGGTTACGAATATTCTAGGAATTGGTGTTGATGATGATGATGGTTCTCAAAACATTTGGTTGGCCATGACTTGGCAAAAAAATGCTCCAATTTTCACCAAACTTGAACTAGGGATACCTATTTGGGAATTTAACAAGATGGAAAGTTCATAAAACCTAAACACTTATCCAATAGTGAGATATTTTGCATTTGGGTAAATGACTAAGGTATGATAAGCAAAATCGCAACATTGAAGTGTAATTGACCCAAATACCCACAAAGATATCTCAAATTGGTTATCAACAATGGCAAAAAAAGCATAGCACAAAGTATCAACATTTTTCCATCTTCTATAGGATGTTTGTGTATTAAACATGGAAACCTAGAATCCTTATCAATTCATTAGGCACAATCATAGGAATTGCCTCAAAACACAATAAAACATTATGCAAAAATGTGCAAGTTGCACTTGGAGGAAAAAATAAACCTCATCTAACCTAAACTAACCAACAAGAAAATAATTTTAAACAAAACCACTAACTAGATTATCAAATTAGCTACCGTTTTTATCATCCTAGGATGCTTTACATGTTCACAAGAAACTAACAAGAAAAAAAATTGATAGGAATCCAATAGGATATTGGAGTGTCTCTCAAAAAATTCTAGAAAAAAAAATTACCCACTTAAATTGATTGTGAATTTCCGTCTTAATTGAATGGGAAAGAAAATCTTGCTCTCCTTGATTTTCATCTTCATTCTTAAGAAAATTATGACCTAGGGTGACTTTGTCACCCCCAACTAGGCTAGATTATTGATAGTACATACTCTTGAAAATACTAGGTTTGGGAAGCCAATACTAAATTAATGTTTAGGATTCACTTATTTGATGTCTTGATGGCCATAAAATGTTAGTTTTGATGATTCATTTGGAAGTACATAGACCTCCCTATTAGACCCATGTTCCTAGATATCCTTTGGTTTAGGAGATGATGTCTTTGTTGAAATTTCATGCCACCCTTTGATGACCCATCATTAATAACCAATCTGAGAGATCCTACATGGGCCACATTTCATGAATTTCCCTTGGAAGTCCTAAATTTGGCTAATTCTTAAAGTCATCAGTCTTTTGTCAATTCTCAGAACTTTCTCAATCATCACCTAGGTTTTCATAACCTTTTCTTTTCTTGACGCAACACATAAGGTTTATCTTTGTCAAGTTATAAAGTGTGTAAGTGTCTATAAATGTTGTCTTAACCTTCAAAAGCCTTGTCTAAGAAAAATTGACTCATTTTAGAGTTTTGCTCAAGTTAGGAAACTTGTGTCGGTCCCCAATAAAGTTGTCTTAACTTTCTCTTTCTGTGCTCAATGATGATAAAAGTGATAAAGATAAATGGATTTCAATGTTTCAGATTGGTTTCAAAACCCCTATGGGTTGCTGATAAGGTTATTAAAAATTTTCTTTGGACCAATCAAGTAGCATCAAGTTTTAGACATTGGAGATTGGGTATCCTGCTTCTACCTTCCCCTTCCCTCTTTCCCAACATTTAACACGACATTCAAAAATTTTGGCCAACTCAAAACCTTCAGATGTCAGGGGTCATGCTTCCTTCTTTCACATTACCTCTTATTTGATAAGAGGTAACAAAGCCAAACTCCCAATAGATTTGAAGCTTTCGAACTTTCAAACTTCAACATTCTTTCTACCAATCTTCAGTAAGTGATAAGCCACACGCCCAAGTTTTGATGCTCGACACCATGCAACAAGTGGTATGAGGTATCTTTGACACTTGACTCCGGATGGTGACACATTTTTGGGGGTGCAAACCATTTAATTCCTAAGCTAGCAAGGGTTTGCTTTCGGGTCTAACACCTCGACCTTTCACATTTTGGTGTATTTTTGTGGTTGTGTCATTAATGGGTGAGTGACCTTATCACCTACTTGTTTGATTTTTTAGGCTCAAGGATAGCATTTATTGCACTTCATGTTGGTTTCGGTTGATTTCATGGGCGCCCACACCCATTTATTGTTGATTATTGTCCTTCTCCTCTTGCCCCATAACCAAATCATTCATTTCATGGGGGAATTTTGGAGGGATTTTGAATGACATTTATTGTAGAGGTATTGCATGTAGGTATTTTCATGTCTAAGGCTCGTCCTTCAACATGGTTTTCATGATGTGCTCACCTCAACTCTAATCTAGACAGATTTCTACTAGTTGCTAACCCTACGCAGGGTTAGGGTTTAGCTGGAGTCGACTAAGTTATGCCTGAACTATAAAGGCAACACTTGTACATTTTTAAAGGTTTCTTCCTTTAGGTTCTCTCATAGATTTTCTCTAGAAGGCTTGTGCTATTACAAAATTCTACAACTATAAAATTGGCTTCATGCTTTTGTATTGATAAAAGATCATCATTTTCGCCTCTTCTTTATGCTTGTATCTTGTGTATTATCATGTACCTCGATGCATGCATTGTTTTATCATTTTATAGGTTGCATCATTGTGCTAGTTGGTTGTAAAATTTCTAACTGTGGGTAACTTCTACCCCTTTTGATCTTTCAAACTCTTAGCCTTCATGCTTCCCCTATAAATTTGATAAGGTAGAGAACTGTGTGAGCATTTTTAGGTGATCTTGTTGATATTTTATTTTGTAAAAGTAGGAAGAAACACTTCAAAACTTGGTGTATCACTATTTTCCCTTATTTTATGCATTTCTCCTTCTCCTCTTTTCCTCGTGCAGTTCATAGTTTAGAGCTTTTTGGTGTTGGCTTGGACCATCCATTGTTGCACCTAGTTTTGAAAGGAAATCATCGTTCTCTAGAGATCTATTCAAGGTACCAAACCTTGAGGTTAGTTCCATTATTTCACTAGAATGTTGAACCCCTTATTCAACAGGGTGTAATTCCAAGTGACAACAGTCTTAATGTTAATGTCTTAATGAAATACTTCTAAATAATCCCAAAATAAATCTTCATAAGTCTTCCCCTTACTTCTTTCTATGACAAGGGTCATATTCACTTTACAAAAAAAAATTGATGGCTCAAATAAACATCAATATTTTCCTTTCAAAAAATAGGCTCTTGTTTGATACCATGGACAATTTGATCAACAACCTCATGCATATCAATTTATTCTTTCTCTAAAACATGGATGTTATCATGTTCTTCTTAGGACACTTGAACAAAAGCTTCTTCTTCAATATGGATTAGAGTTTTAAAATCTATACCTTTTCCCCCTTCTTCCTCATACTTATCATCATGGAACAACAAATTATCAAGGTTTTCAATATTTTCTTGCTATTCCAAGAATTTTTTTATGTATGCATGGCCATACTCTCCTCATTATAGTTTTCAAAGTAAGGTAGCTCATCAAATGAGGGAGCTAATTCCGCTTCTTTATCATCATTTCTCTCTTTCTTGATGGTCTCCTATTGCAGCTAATTGTCTTCAATATTTTCTTGTAGTAGGGATAATTCTTTATTCTTTGAAGCATATGAGATATCACAAACAACAATCTACTTATCCTTATTTTTCTTGACAAACCAATCATTTCGTCAAATGATAGGTCCACCCTTGTAGAGTGAAATAGTGTTAGGACAAGAAAGTTGGTCTAGATTTTCATTTTTGAGGGACATGAGGACCCATCAATAGTTACAAGTTGTTCATCCTTTTCTTCAAATGTCTTTTTTTCTTTCTTCAAATTAGTTAGCCTACCAAAAAATAGGTCCATCTTTATAGACTAATTTATTTTTTAGACAAGCTAACTTATATGGAATAGACCTTTTCAAGGGAAGTGGAGAAGGATGTTTTTTTTTAGGAGAAAAATACTCTTGAAGGGGAGGGTCTTATGCGACAAAAAATTGAGTATGCAAAGGCACATATTGTTGTAAGGGAAGTTGAGGGCCCTTAAAACTTAGGATTTTAAAATGAGGAATATGAGGAACCAAATTAGCCTTTCCATGGGTTGTTTTTGTTTGGATGTCAACAACCTAATTTGTTCCTCTCTAGTAGTAAGATACCCTACAAGGCACTCTTCATGATCCTTCTTTTTTCTTTCATCTCTTGCAAATAAAGATAATTTTGATGAGAAAGTTCCTCTTGTTGTAATTCATACTCCTCTCACTCCTCAAAATCCTTTAACCTCTCTTGGAGATTCAATATCATCTTTGATAATAACTTTCCCCAAGTCATCCATGTTCTATGGTTGAGTGGAAGGATATGGTGTTGATTGAGGATAAGATAAGCCTCGTGGGATTAATGATAAGAATTTATGGGCTACCAAGAAGGATGAGTATGAGTAGTAGGAGGAAAGCACTAGGATATTGTTGATAACCTACTATAACAGGGCTATGCATGATGTAAAACCAACATTTCCAACTTTATATTATTGGTAGGGAGGTGGCAAACTTACATTTTCATGAAAATTAGGAGAGAAGTCATTTTATCCATAGTGTCTACTCAATTTAGAAACAAGTCTACTCAGTTTAGAGAATCAAGTATATACCAACAAAGTCACTAAAATTTTCTTTTAGAATCACCAAGTACTTGAATAACTAGGTACTTGAAATGCAATATACACTAAAGAACACACCAAATCCTTTAGTGGGCGATGTACAATTCACAAAACCTGGTCCCACCAAACATGCCAAAAATTGTTGTCAATATGAACTACACCCTTGGTTGGATTCCAAATCTAGATGCTCAGTGAAACATGGGAATGGCTTCAAGGTGTGGGACCTTACTAAATGAAGCCAAGCCTCTAGATAAAGGGCTAGTTCCCTACCTAATCTAGATACAAATTCTTGTTCCAACCTATTATCAAATAATCCTATAGCTAAACCTATTCTAGAAGATTTTCAAGGAAAAGGGAAAGAGAAAATGCATGAAAAGGAAAGGGTGTTGATGCACCTAGATTAAATTTTGTTTCTTCCTACTCACTAAAGTACAAAATATCAATTAATCCACCAAAAAATCTAACACAATTCTCTATTTCAATATTTCAAAAGGAAAATATGAGGGTAAGGGATTTGATAGGTACTAAAGGGGAATAAATATCCAAAAATCATCCATGCAAATATATTTCACACCAGACATGCATGAAAATATAGAAATAATCATACAACCATGAAGGAAAAATATTTTCGTGAGATGGGAGGTGCAAGAGGAGGTAAAAATTACTATTTTTCATTATTATATAAAGGCATAAAGCTTATTCAAAATTGTGGAATTATATAAATTTCACCTCTAGAAAGGAAATGAAAAAAGTACCACTACAATAGGAAACAAAATTCATTTTATTTTGAAAGAGGAAGCCAAGAAATGGGAAACATCGCAAGCAAAGAAGAAACCTAGCCACTAGCTTTCCCAGAGAAGTTTAAATGTGTCTAGGTAAGCATTGAATGGACTGTAGAGATGCTCATAAAATATGGCACATAATCACAACCTTGAGAAGAAACATTGACAATAGGAGTTTGTAGCAATGAATGAGGAATGATGCAGTTTATTCCCAAAAAATTCACATCATAAAACACATGAAGAAAATAATCCTTGTAGCCATCATGGAGAAGGGTTGGGTAGCTAGGAGTATGTTGATGAGCATAATAGCATGCAAAGGGGGTCAAAAAATAGCATTTCGAAAAAATTCCTTGCTATATCTATTGGAAAAGAAAAGCAACCTCCATGGCTTTATCGTGCTAAGGTCTGAAATAAAAAAATTGCAATCCTAAAAGGAAAGATCCTTGTCAAGGATTGGGCATCGATCCTGCACAATACCTTCCCTTTTTATTTCTTTTCTATTTTTGGCCTCGTAAAAATTCCCACATTGGCGGTCAAGTTTTAGGCCTGGCCTCAACCCCTTACCTTACCTTTCAGGACGCCATTGCACCTATCAAAAGTTAGGGATTGTCATATTCACCTTCCCTTTTGGGCTTGTGGGAGTTCCTTTTTTACATTTTAGGTTGGGCCCTAATCCTTCACCCTACACTTTCATTCACCTATCGGGCCTCGCTTCTCGATGATTGGGGATTTCAAGGGAACTCGGAACCATATCAAGGGTTCCCATGGTTCTTATAACCATGGAAACTCCCAAAACATACTTAGATAAATCCTTCCTTCATTCCTTAGTCAAATTTTCTTCTCCCTCAACTGTTACGGTACACTTTAAAAAAATTGAAGATGACATCATGTGTAGATGATGATATCATCATGGTACGAACCCTTTTTTGCTTCCTTTATTGAAGATTAGAGGTTGAATAGGAACTCATAAATTTTCTAACAGTTCTAGTGGTTTCTAGAACCAATGAAACCTCTAACCTCTCATAATTAGCCATTTTTTTCTCAAAACTCCACCAAAATGAAATTGGAGGAACCCAATGAGCTCCTCTATAGGATAGAACTTAAAAATTGTATGTTCCTCTTTACTTCTTCCCAAATAAGTGGTTCCCACCCAATTAGAAACTAATTCAATGAATAGAAGGGGACTAAGAGCCTGCCAATAATTTTGACTATTCTAGGAACTATTGTTAGTGTTAAAACTTTTGACTAGCCATAACATTGCCAATAATTCTCCAATTTTCACCAAATTTGAACTAGGTATATCAATTTGGACATTTTACAAGATTGAAAGCTTAGAAGACTTTAAAAAATCAATTTTAAGATAATTTACATTTGGCTAAGTGACTAAGGTAGGAGAAGAAAAACTACAACATAGAAGTGCACAACTAGCACAAATCTCTCTTAGATCATTTATCAATGACGGGAACACAAGGGTGGCACAAAGTTCCAACAATAATTAATGGTAAATATCTCAAAATGAAAGAAGGCTTGAAAATGAGTATGGTGAATGATGTGGATTTGGCCAAGAAAGGATAATATAATGCATAAGTTGATGATGGAGTTAATATCTTCTATTGCTTCTAATTGGGGATGGCCTAGGAGGAGAGAAAAATGGTCACTTGAAGGAATTATTTATCTACTATAGTTATACCAATTTATATACAATCATGATGGGAAGGGTAATGCGCCTATACTTTATGAAGGTGATGAAAGAGGTGGAGATGGGTTTGATTGATAAAGATACCACCACATTAACATAATTTGTAATTAAGTGTTAAGGATATTTTTTGCTTAAAATTATATAAGTTAAAATTGATAGGTTTCATTGAATTATTTATTTAATCATTCACCCCTTGTACCTAGATCACATTATTGTTGATGAGACATAAGATTAAATCTCATATATGTATACACTTTTAATGTCATGTTCAATGACACTATAGTATTGGAAAATATTTTTAAGATAATAGGATTGAGGTAATGAGAGGTTAGGTTTTAACATTTAAATAGGAGGGATTTTGATAAGGCTATAGGTAGACAACTTGTAAAGTATGGAATGGAGTAGATCACCTAGCTTCATCCATTGATGGTTAGCTTATGAATGAAGGGAGATAGCAAGGTTAGAGGAGGACAAGGAAGGAGAATTTGTGTTATCTTGGTTAATAGTTAGATTAAGGTTAGGTTCTTGAGTAAACACATTATTTGTTTTCTTATTTGTAATATACTTAGTTGAATGAGAACAAGATTCAAAGATAATAATGAAGTAGATGCATTAGAGGTCAATAGGAAAGGCCTTGAATTTTCCTACTATCTATGCATAATGATGTAGGGTGGTTTAAAGAGTAGAGAAAGAGATATTTATGCAAGACAATTTGGTCATAATAATTTAGCATAAAAATACATGCATAAATAATCTCTAGATATTAAAGTTATGAATCTAGGATAGAATATTTTAGAGTGAATTCATTGACAATGCAAGATAAACTCTATCTCCTTTTGATTTGGACCTTTCTTATACTATACAAGGTTAGTGATACTAAATTGTAGGCCTATGTTGACTTGATAGTGTTCCATGAAAAATTAAGTGAGTTAAACAAAGTAATAAGTAGAATGGAGAGGTAAGAAGTTAAACCATTCTAAATTATTTTCCTTAGGGGAACAAGGGAAAATATTAGGTAGATAATTAGCTTTAAAATTGTGATTAGTGCATGCAAATATGAAGGATTATTCATGGGTCTTAGGATCGACTATTCAATTATATATTTTTGCATTCATGTAGCATCTGTTATTTCTATCTCTTTTGTATAAAATATTTTAATGAATATATAAGAATATTAAATTGAAATAATGATAAATGTATTATGTTGTATGCAATACTATGATTGCATTCATTTCCTAGTGTGTTGGTTTGTAGTATAAAATAAGTGTTGGCATGTTAGTCTTTTGAATATCGATTATATATTATTGTTATTGACTTATATTGCTACTAAGACCTATCTTGTGGAAAGATTATGTTGTGTGATAGGTATAGGTACTAGGGAAGGTAAAATAGGTAAATAGTGTTGAGGTATCTTAACAAAGTTCAATTATGTGGGCTGTAAATAATTTATTAATCTATATTAAGATAATTAAAATAAATAGTTTATGTTGATAAGTTATTTATTTAGTGCTTGGATTTTATTTTAGTTTAATTATTTAATTCTAAATAATTGCTAATGTTTTAAAAAAAAATTAAAAAAATTAGATGTAAAGTTTTTAATTATTTTAATTAATATTGATTAAAATGCACAAGTTAACTAGAACTAAAAAAAAAAAAATTGTTTTGGAAAAAAAGATAGAGGATTTTATATGTTTAATTATATTAAGTTTTTAATATTATAAAAAAATTTAAAAAGACCAATATTTGATATTTAGATATGTTCTATGTTGTGCGCATGAGTGAAATTTTTATTTTAAAATATGATATCTTCTCATTTTTATATATAGAAAATGCATGAATTAGATTAAAAGAGAATAAAATAGGAAAAATAATTGGTTATCATTATTGCATTCAAAGAGAAGATGCTACATGCTAAATATTATAGTATTGAATTATTACTTTTGAATTAAATAATTAAGTATATTGTGTGTGGAATATTCATGAATTATTATTAAGTTACAAAGATTCAAGGTAGGATCTTATTCATGGAACAAATATAGTAAATATTTAAATTTAGTTTAACAAAGAACTTAGATTTATGATTGTGAAAAAATGTTATTGTTTGAATGAATCTTTTTGTTCTAAAGAAAACAATAAGATAAATTATCATCTAGTAGATTTAGAAGGTTGATTCAAATTAAGAAATATTAGGACATTGGCATATTGGTACATGTTAGGAATACGTGTTGTACAAATTGTATAACATGAATTATTTGTTAATATATAAAATAAATATTTGTTTGTGGTGCATCTTAGGCGACGTGGTTAGTCATATTAAATATTTGTTTAGGGCTACTTGTAAATTTGTATGTAACATTGGGTTAGATATTTATGTGTGGGTTGCAATTATGAAAATGTTTAATATTTGAAAAATTAGTACCAAAAAGTAAATGTGGGGTCAATGGTTTTGCATACTCATGCTTTTGAGGCACATGGTTTTACTTTACCATTGGTTATATTTGTGGGAGCTTGAATCTATAAAAGAAAGCACATATTTAGTGGTTGAGGTTAGTTGTTAGAAGTTTTGGCTTGGTTATCATTGTATTGATATTTTTTTTGTAGTAAATATGTGAAGCATGACATCGGATGTGTGGATACATGCTTGAATACACGGGAAATGCATTGAAAGAGCTTGATCTTTGTAACTGGCTGCACCCTTCCCATTAAAAAAATTAATTTTGAGTCTTTCCCATTTTTAAATATGCACCCATTTTCAAGTTGATGATCCATTAGGGGAGAGGACCCAGTACCTGAGCATGTTTCAATAGTTGAGATAGTAGTTGTTTATATAATGCCCAATATTTTTATCAATATTGGACCAATAGTTGTGACTTTAAAGTTGTTAGTGTTGATGATGACTACCCATAATTAAACAAAATGTATTCCTTTGATCTAAAAAAAAAACAATCATGTGGTTCCACATTAGTGCTCAATAAAACATGCTGTGAATTCACAAGTATTGGTCTCACTTTTTTTTTGGGCCTTTTTGGACACCTTGACAAAAGGCATGCTTATGTGGCATCATATTTGATGATGTGGCCCTGAAACCTTAGTTATAAGCAGGGGACTTGCCAAGTAAGCTGCTGTAAAAAATTGGGAGTGATTTGAAATTTCCACATAGGATAATTAGAAGCGCGAAGTTAGGGTGCACAACTACTGAATCCTTTCCCCTATGTACCTTTTTCATTGCAACTGCATTCTTTCAAGAAAAAAAGAGAGTGTGCACCCCTTTTGGTGGCTCCTCATTGTCTCCACATGGTAGTTGTTGATTACATCACGCTCACTCTTCACAACGTGTTTTCCCTTTAAGAACTTGGGTATAAACTTGTGCTAAAAGTGGCACTTTTCTTCCCCAGACATCCTTATCCTAGTAACAATAAGCTCACTGGGTGACAAATTTCAGCTTCTTATTGCACCGTGTTGTCCTTTCACACTACAAGTTCAAAATGTATTTTCTTGTTAAAGCTCGTGCTCACGAGTTTCCTCCTTTACAGTATATGTTCGAAAATAACCTGATGGTCTTGGTGTTCTTTGATGACATGTGTCATGATGTCATCCATGGTAGGTGGGCTCAAATGATTTTATTTCCTTATTGGGCATGTGTAAGTAATGTAGAAACTAATAATTGTTTGACATTGTTAATGTCTCTTTATAGCACGACATTTCTTGACGGCACTACTTTCCCTAGAGACAATTATTTCAAAGGCGTGCTAATTAGTAACTTTTTTAAACGCTTCTTTGCTAAGGTTTAAATGTGTGCTGGTCATTGATCTAGGCTCTTTCAACATATCACAAAATAGATCATTAAGTAGGATCACATTGCAAGCCCTTCGTAGGCCAAATTTCTATAAGGTAATGGTGTTCAACCGATCATCAAAACATGTTTAAATGTTGTGATATAAGATATATGACACATTGATTTTGAGGCCCATGATAGGCACCAATTTTTCCTTATGCATTCCCCAAAACCTAGAATCCCACTTAGAATTACAAATATTAATCCAAAATTAATTTAATTGTAATTATTTTTCTAGCTTCATAATTGAATTTATCTGATCACAAGGAAATGGAAAGTCTCAAAACTCATGTTACAAATCCTTATCATATGTATGAAGTTTCACATCTATAAGTCATCAGTTTATGATTCTATCTTTTAATTATGTTTGGTATCACTAAATAGGAACCCACCTAAGTTTTAAAGAGCCTAAAGTGTAGGGAGAACATTGTGAAATCTATCTCTCATTCATTAGCTAGTCTTCCAATGTCTTTAAGCATAAGGTGTTGTAAATATTTAGAAGTCACTAGAATATACAAGTTAGGGAACCAACATATTGCTGACTCTATTAGGGATTTCTTGGAAATATTTATATATATATAGTGAAATTCAATTAATTTAAAGATGTATGAAGTTGTGATGCTCTACAAGTGGATTGAACTCAGAGAGTATTCAACCTTTGAAGAGATTTTAGTTGTCCAAGGGTTTTATCCTCTTTGTTCAAAAGGTGTCAAATCTATTGATAGAATCTAATAAATGGTGAAGAATTTATTCCTTTGTGCACATATATTGCATAGATTTATAAAAGTTTCTAGTGAGAGGAAGATGCTATGAAATGTCTAAAATATTTTCTAGGTATTTACTCTTTTCTTATTCTATTTTCAAAAGAGAAAATTATTGTTCTATGTGTATCAATTTTCAGAATTCTCCATGAAGAAATATTATTCCAATGTTGAATATTAGTTTAAATTGAAAGAAGGGAATTAGGATGAGCATTGTGAAATTATGTGTTTTGGAAAACATGATCATGAAATGTGTGTGCTCGTAAAATATGCATAGTAAAATGAAACTAGAGAGATAGTTCATGTTTCTGTGTGCATATTTAATAAGAGTTCCTATCAAACTTTTATAGATGCATAAAATTTGTGTAACTCATAAAGATGTGAAAGTTTGGTAATAAAGAAGCTTGAGAAATTGGAGAGATAAAGAGTTATGTTATGTATTGTTAATTTGAAAGAAGTTCAAATACCATAACGAATGGTACACAACAACATCAGTCATGTCCTTAGAGAAATGCTTTCTCTATTGAAATCTATACAAACCATAGGATTTTAGTGGCATCCAAAATTATCCTAATCTTATTCCTAATGAAGTCAAAAACCATTTTCCTAAGTTCAATAGGAAAATCTACAAATCCACAAGAAAAAATCTAGAAGAATTCAATGACTTAATGGGAGATTATGAGATTGAGGAAGAAGATATTGTAATGAAGTTATTTGTGTGGTCCTTAAAAGATGATGCAAGGGATTGGTTTTCAATTTTTTGTGTGCTCTCTATTTCTTCATGGAAAGAATTCAAAGAAATAGCTATAAACACTTTGGTGAAAGAATTTATGTGAATTCATTGATCAACAAACTTTTTCACATTTAGAAAGATGAAGACAAATTGGTCCCTATTTTTAATATAAGCTTTAAAAATGCAATAAGAGATATTTGAGAGAATGTTAGACCAAATGATTCAATGTGTTACATTTTATATCTAGGTGCATTCAATGAAGAGACGAGTTTCTTACTAAGAGATAAAAATCCTACATCACTCCATCAAGCATATGTTATAGCTAGAGACATTCAAAATAACCTAGATTTTTTAATGATGAATGATATATTGTTTGCAAGTATTGATAATTGTAAAACATTTATTGTGGATGAAGAATTTAGAATAGGAAATAAATTGATTGTCATAATAAGAGCATTTGTGCTATTGCATTTAATTTATCATTGAATCAAATTCAATCCTTATAAAATTCTACGGAGAGTATGAGAAGAAAGAAGTTTCAATTGAACAAGAGGAGTGCAATATTGGATCAAAATTTGAATAAGAAGGATATGATACCTAGTTAGGAGTCATAAATGGAACATCCAACAATGAAGTAAGTGTTGATTTTAGTTGTAATCTAGTTGATGAGTTAGTAGAGAAAGGATACAAAGGACCTCATAGCTCAATATATGCTCATACAACTAAATTTCATGGTATTAATACAACAATTCAACTTAGTCACAACTTACAACCTTCATGACTTATCAACATAGGAATTAAAATGCTTCTCTTGGTGCTATATATAAGTAATTGGAATTGTCATGGGTGGACCATGATCTCAATATTATGATACAACAATTTTATAATTAAATGCCCAAATTTGATGGACGCATGAGTTCACAAGGAGATCATCATATTCAAGAATTTTCAAATTTCATGGAGCATTTTTGGTTCACTGATGAAGAAATGTGGATGAGATATTTTACTATGTCTTTGCATAGTGAAGCTAAGGAATGGCTAGTGAGTTTCCCTAATTATTATTTCTCTAATTGGAAAGATCTTGGTGCAACTTTTAACGAGAAATGTGTACATAATATTAATCATGTATCTCTTTTCCAAGCAATCTTTGGCATTAAAAGGCATGAAGGAGAATCACCATATGATGTTTATACAAGGTTTATGGATACTCTATTTTTGATCCCTAAATGTTATAGACTTGAAGACTTTGTATATATTGACTTATTTGGTGAAGCTTATGAGATAGGTCTAAGCACCATACAAAAAGAGTTGAAACCTCTTAGGGTTGATCAAATACATGAATGGATTGTGCTTCTTGAGAACATTAGATGTGATTATACTTAGACCATCATGTACTCAATTTTCAATGGTAGTGTTCATATTGCCTAGTGTGAGAAAATGAATAATATAACACATGTGGATGAACAGAGTAAAGTAGAAAGTTAAGATGCATCCTACAAAGATGAAAGTAAAGTTTATAATCATTCCACTTATATAATATGTGATAATAAATATTACGATCATGATAATTGAAATACAAGGTATGATGAGGAAAAATATATATACAAAGTTGTACATTATGGAAGCTCTACTAATCAAGGAGGATTTCAATGTCTTCAAATATTCAATCAAGTGGATTAGCTCGCATGATCAGTGATTATACTAATAAGGAGAATGTAGTAAATATAAAATTTCAGCTTGATGATGATATCATTGAAGGTAAATTTTCAATAATTTTGTATGAGGAACCTGAGCATATTTTTAACAATAAGTTTTCTTGTGGTGTAGACTATGATGACAACAAATCTAGCTTTTTTCTACCGATCATGGTTATTCTCAAGAATATGAATTAAATATATTTACCTTAGATAAAGAATGAATTAATGTGAATGCTAATGAACACATGTTTCCACTCATGAATGAATAAGCTTTATGCGGTGGTGAATATAAGGAGTATGGGCCAACATTATTATCTTTTGATAACACAAATAAAGTTGAAACTTTATCTACAAACTCTTCAACTGACCATGATTTATTTTAAAATTGTTGATGTTGTACATAAAGGATTTAGGGCTCTACATTGAGAAGGAATAAGACATAATTTTAGATGAATCATTTAACAATTATATTTTTGTTATGACTAGTTATGAAGAGTTTAATGCAAAATGATATTTAAAACTATTTTGTCCATCTCTTGAGGCATTCAAGATGGATTTGAATGAGGACTCAAAAGATAGGTAAAATCTTATTTTTGAACCCAAAATGGAAAGGTTTATTAGCATATGGAATGATGATGAAACTAATGATTTTTGTGAGATTCATGATTTGAGTGTTGATATATATATTTCCATGATAATTGATTCCTCTTTAAATAACACTAGAACACATGATGATATGAATAATTTGCAATGCTCAGATGAAGGTAAATGTAAGTGTGATGTAGCTTAGATGGAAGAGATTCCAATGTATGAACATTGTTTTTTTCAATACATTAAAAGACTTCCTATTGTATATGGGGAAAATTAAGATTTTGACTTAGTTGATTTGTCCCAAACCTCTAGTTCTTATCAATGTGGTTTTTTTTAAATTGAAGCTAAATTATGATTTTAGTAGGATGAACCAAGCACACGTTGAGGTATCTCTTGAACATAATACTTATGACAATTTCAAATTTGATGTGGAAATAAAAGATGAGGCTAGTGTCCATGATCCCTACTATCTAATGGATTATGAACATTTTCATTTCTCAATCCAACTTAATGAACTTGTGGCAATGCATTATAGTAAAATGTATGAAGTGAAGCATTGCAGTGAAATTGGGTATGATATATTTGACAATTATGGAATTTGTGCATCATATGGTGAAGTATCTCAATGGTTACTTATTTGGAAATTTCAGATAATCCTAACAAACCTTAATAGTGGCAAGTTCAAAGTTGTGATGAGAAGTGTTAATGCAGATGTTAGTGCACAGGTATATGATGGTTGTGTCTTCAAATTAATTTTGGGAAAAATCATCAAAGGTTTTTGATAAAGGAAATATTGGTTTGATATTTTTTGGGGCGGTTGATCCCACAAAGCTGGTTTACAATTTCTGGGAGGAACAAATTTTTGCTGAAATCACATATTTTTAGAAAATATAATTATTTAAGCCTTAAAAATTTCTATTTAAAGCATTCCAATTGAAGAGGGTTTGATCAAACTACCTTAAATCAAACCCCCTTGGATAGAACCCCTCTAGTTTTAAACCATACCTATAATGGAGTCTCCTTTACACCTATCAAAATGCTGATAAAAACCCACTTTGGATTTACCTTTTGGGGGATCAAATAAATTTATTTAAAATTTTATTTTTTGTAAGTATATAGTCCTTATTAAAATCTTCCCAAAAAGTATAATTTTAAATAAATTTTATTTTATTATTATATTTATTTTTTATTTCTCGTGAATGTAGGTTTTTCACCGAAAATCAAGCTCTTTGTTCTTCACATGTGGAAAAATAGCAGATTATAAAAACAAAATTATGGAAAATATGAGTGCACCAGATATTGAAGTCCTTGATCCAACAAAGATAAAAAAATTGAATTTTGATACATACAAAAAAAGTTACGCGTTATACAGTCATGCTATGTCTAAATTATAATTGGTTTGACTTTGAAACTTGATTAAAGAAAAAAATTCAATAAAAAATTATCTAACCAAGTGGAAGCACTAGATATTAGAGTTATGAATCTAAATCAAAAGAATTAGAATTTTATCCTTCATAGAAAAAAAGTTATGCATTATACGGTGAGCGTCACTTTTTAAAAATGTTGTTTTCTGAAAAAAATTAGTTTTTGAGGGAGATGGAAAAAGAAGTGTAATCTGATTCCAAAAATTTTGAAAAAAATATATTTAGAATCTATAGACAAAATTTCATAAAACTCTAGTTTGCATCATCTTCAAATTCCTCATGGTTTAGTTGCTATAAGTGTCTGAAAGTGAAGATTTAGTTACAAAAAAATATTTTAGTGTCCAGTTTGGCCAAAAATTGTAGACCACTATTCTGGGATCACCCGGGCCTAAAGCCACCAAATAATATTTGAAAAGTATGAATTCAAAGCATTACAAGTTGAACAAATATACAACATTCATGTTGGAATTTAAATATTTTAGTGTCCAGTTTGGCCAAAAATTGTAAACCACTATTCTGGGATCACCCGGGCCTAAAGCCACCAAATAATATTTGAAAAGTATGAACTCAAAGCATTACAAGTTGAACAAATGTACACAAATCTCTTTTGGGATCTCAGTATGCCCATAAGGGGAATTTTTTCTCGAACAAAAGCCTCTTTTGTGCCCTATAAATTTTCCAAGGGTTTTTTACCATAGGGTTGAGCCCATGGAATTTATTTTAAGTCATCTTGTTTATGACTCGATTTTATTGGGAAATAAAGTAAGTTTACGCTTTCCCATTTCAAGTGGGAACCCCTTTTCGTGGCTCCCTCTTGAGTCGATGTGGAAATCTCTGATTGCATCACCCTTTCTCTTTGAAACAAATTTTCCCTCCAAATGCACTTGAGTTAGGGGAGAGGAGCCAAAATGTGTGTAGGGGCCCTAATGTGCGATAGAATTGGTACATGTTGGGGTCCATAATGATACGTTGGTCCTCCACAAGTTAGGAAAATATACTTGCATAAAAAAGCATGATGAGATCAAACAAAAATTAGATATTAAATGCACACATAATCATATATATTTTTCAACAAAACAAGTACAAGTTGGCAGCCAAACAGGTAAAAGTGTTTACAACTTGTATCTAACATCAAACACTATAAAGTTATAACAATTGTCTCATAATTTAAGTTTGCACCCTTCCCCATGAACATTCAAACCCAACTATCGCATCAATCCAAGCATCACTTACACATTAATCACAACTACACAACAAAATAGAGGTCCCACATCAACGCAATTCAAACCCATGTGTCCCATCTTTTGACAGAAATGCTAACCAATTACAACCATGTTTCCCACCGTAGCATAACCAAACCAACACACAAATGCATCCTCCTATCTCATCAAACATGAGACCTACAACACGTATCAGCAGGAGTCTATCCCATCTTGCCAAGCAGGTTGTGCACGTACTAGCACCTTCCTCAAAAATCCCACCTACATCCATCTTTACAAGATGTAAGGTTACCATTATAAAAAAATAATAATGGAAACAATTGCAAACAATCAACCAAACCAATCAACTCAAGAATTAATGGCCCAAATTAATCAAATCTACAATTCATATCACCAAAAATTCAAATTCGAAATAAGACAAGGATTTAATTCACCACACTAAACAAGCATCGATCAGATTCAAATGATTCCCAATTCATATAGTAGAGAAAACCTTCAAGTATTCACTTATTCTATAGTGAGACATAAGAAAAGGAAGAGTGACAAGCAGAAAATTGACCGACTTAACAACAAGAGGAGGCAGCAGCATAGATTCCAGTCCAGCAACTTCCATATTGTTCTAGGTATTCCTCTTACTATTTTCCATTTGTGAACTTTATATTGTTCTTCATTATAGCCATTAAATTCATAGGTTAGTAGTTGTGTTTCCTTGTCATAAAATGTAAGTGTGGTTCCTAGATTGTTGTGCATGAGTATGTTTATGTTGTGCATTCCTTTAATATATGATACTTTTTAATAAGAAACTTATTGTTTTCCATTCGTAAGCTTTATATTGATCTTCATTACAACCATTATAGTCATAGGTTGCCATTTTTGTTTCCCTAGGGTTTATATTGTAAATACTATAGTCACAGGTTAGCATTTGTGTTTCCCTAGGGTTTATTTTACAAATATTGCAGTCATAGGTTAGCATATGTGTTTCCCTATGGTTTATATTGCAAATATTACAGTCATAGTTTACCATTTCTATTTCCCTAGGGTATATAAAAATATTACAGTCATAGTTTACCATTTCTATTTCCCTAGGGTTTATATTGCAAATATTATAGGACCATAGTTTTGCATTTCTGTTTCACTGGGGTTTATATTGCAAATATTTGAAAGGAAGAAAATCGTCATTAGCTATGGTTTAGGACATAGAACAATAATCTTCTACACTTCTCATTCAAGGACAAAACCCTAGAGATCTCTATCCAATGAAGAAAGGGGAAAGCAATCTTGCGATAGAGTTTTCCTAGGGTCTGATTATAAACTAATGAGGGGTTCACCACCAAGCTAGGGCTTGGAAAGACAAATGCAATGCCAATCAAGATACGTAACCCTAATATGATGCAATACTTCACTAAATGATCTAAGAATACATATAAATCAGAACAGAGAGCTACAGGATGAAGTGTATGCACTTGGAAACCTGAAGGAGACTGAATGAAGCTCTGAAATGATAAAAACAATAAAATTTTGGCACTTTAGGACTCATACGATAGTTTGGGCATATCAGTCCCAAATTAGGGTTTCTGGTCTGAAATAGGTTTATGGAAAAAGGGTATCTGAAATTGAAAGAATTTAAAAAAATTGTTTGTGGTCGGACTCAGACACCACTTCTAGCGTATCAGTCCCATTTTGCTTTTTTGAGAATTAAAAGTTTAGATCTATGCTCCAATCTGTGCTCTTTCCTTCCAAACTGATTTCCTGATCCGAAACCTTGATTTCAGACCTGTAGATGACTTTTTGTGAAGATAGCAACCTTTCAAATGAGGGGACAACTCCAACAAATTTCTCCAAGCTTGTAACCTAATCTTTAAGGGATCTTCAAACTCCAAGATGCCTAGATCGGTAATCACATATCAAAAAGAAGAAATATTTGTTGTTTGTTATAGGATAGGGGTTTGCCTAGGTCAAAACCCTTCTAGGTAATTAAGCCAAATGATGAGATAATGAAATAAGGACATGAAACATGAAACATGAAACATGGAACATGAAAAATGATACCTTGAATGATGTCTTGTAAGTCAACAATCTAACACGAAATGGTCATGAAAGATGTAGATCTAGATCTTGAGATAAGTGTAGAACAATGCTTGACCTTGGATCTTGAATGCAACTTCACAACACTAGCTCAATAACATGCTTAATGCTTGATATCCTTGACATGATGATGGATCTTGAATTGCTGCAATAAATGATGATGAATTCTACCCTTGAATGCCTTAGAAATGATCTTGAATGTTCTCTTGATAATCTTGTAGAGTCTTGGAAATCTTAACTATTGAGTGCTTGACTTGATATCATGAATGCTTATGTGAAATAATGATTTGATACCTCATTTATATAGGAAATCCATCTAATATCCTGTTTATTAGATCCCACATGCCGACAATCATAAAATTTGAATTTAAAACCCTAATTTCCCACTCAAAACTCAAAAAAGGAGCCAAATGGGACTCATATGCCATTTGTGGCATATGGGTCCCACCTGGGGGGGACTCATATGTCCAAGGTGGCATATGGGTCCCATAGGGCCTTTTTGGAGAGAGAAAGTGTCAGGGAGTTAAGAAATTAAGTCTATTTGATGTCTATGTCAAAATTTTGGCTGAGACATGCCTCAAGATGCATAATATAGGGTCTTAGGGGCCTATTAGTGATGATATAAAGGTCATAAATGCAAGAGGACCCAAAAATCAATGTGAAAGTGTAAATAAATATACTTTACACCATCAAATTAAGGAAAAATTAGGTCTATTTAGCTTAAAAGGGCCCTAAATCCAATGTGAATGTGTACAACACATTACAACACTAGATTAAGGAAACATTAGGTCTAAGGGCCCTAAATTTAATGTGAAGGTGTAAATGAATACACTTTACAAAATTAAAACAAGGCAAAGTTAGGTTTATTTAGCTTAAAAAGGGCCCAAGACCTAATGTGGATGTGTAAAACACATCACAACACTAGATCAAGGCGACCTTAAGTTCATTTCAACATTAATTATTCCCAAATTAAGTGTGAAAATGTACACGATGACATTTTTTGACACTACATTTTTCCCCCACTTTATTGAGAGGATGAACTTGCTTCAAACTCACACTAAAGTAAACATTCAAGAGGGGTATAATCATATTAGTGCAGATGGTCTACGATAATAGAGATCGAGGAGGTGGTCAAGCCTCCAAGATTCGAGATCCTACGTCAAGCTGACATAAGCACAAAAAGGACTCACACAAAGGTGTATAATATGTAGCATCAAGATACACAAACATGCAATGTCAATAACTAAAAGAAAGAAAAGAAAAAATAAAAATGAGGTGGATCAAACTTTGACTGTTTGTCCATCATGATGTGGATCAGATCTAATTTGTTTTTCCAAAAATGCATGCTCACTCTAAGGCAACAGAACTTTAGGCTATCCCCTGGGTGAGTATCAAAAAGGGGCAAGACACATACACACATGGCTAGTATGTGCTCTCAAACACACGTGAGTAGCTATGGGAAAGTCATGCCTTGAATCAACTTCTCATCCAACTAGACCAAAGTTATACCTCTTGATAACTTTGATAAGGTGCCACATAATAATGAACTTTGAGCTTAATGAGGTAAGCAAAGCTTCATATGCTTGGAACTCATGAACAAACAAGATGGCTCCACAAGCATGCAAAATGTGTTATGCAAGGTGGCCATATAACTATTATTGTGAATGTGAAATAGTGTAAGGTACATTCAAAGGGATTTTTCTTAGTTCATGTAAGGTCTCATCTTAGGGAACATTGTGTCTAATGTCTCCAATAGAGGACAAGTCAAAGAAATATCATGCTCTCAGAGGAAAGCAAACCCAATGACACCACCAAGAAGAAATAAAATCATACAGTGAAACATGGGTGTCAATGTATGCCCCCACTTTAAAGTGGTTGCTAACACCATTGCTGTGAGCAATTTCTTTAAAGTAGAAGAAGATATGAAAGCTTATTTGGAAAGCCCTATGCCCAGTCATATATTTCTGAATCAAACTACATCATGAATAAGTATGTCACATGTGAGCCAACTTAAGGAATTCCTCCAACATCCCAAGCTTGCTCTTATATGTACATGAGAGGTAGTCAACTAGCCAAAAGAGACAATGACAAGTGACATACGAGGAAAAGGCTACCTAACTCCTTTCTCCCACTTAGTGCAAGAAAAGGATGAGCCAGATAGGATGAAAATAAGTATCAATTAGAGGAACTAGGTGCTTCAACACACGGAAGAGCACCATGATCCTTAAGATGTTGAATTCGATTACTTAAAGCCTTACACTCATTAGTAGCATGAACATGAACTCTGTGATATGCACAAAATGAACTTTTGTAATAAAATTTCTTTCATGTTCTTGGAGGAAGGGATATCAAATGTTCTTAGAGGAGTCTCGTCAATATACTCTCTTGATCAAAAGTAGAGGATGTTTCATTATTTTGCGACAAAAATATCTCTTGCTTAGTACAAGATGTCATACTTACATAAGACTCTTTAGATTGCAAAATTTTGTTCCCTCCTTTATAGGAGGGTGTAAAATCTAACGAATTGAAATCATTAGTTTTTTACGTGATGGCATTAACATTAAGCGAGGATTTCATTGTTTCTTTCAAAGGATAACAATCAAGACCACTAGTGTCTATCAATTCAAGGTGCACTATTGTTAAAGTTGAATTAGAAGAATCTTTTGTAAGAGTGTTGATATTAAGTGAAGGCTTGTTTGTTTGTTTTAGAGGACAATAACCAAGACCACTAGTCTTTTCTTGTGTGTGAGGCTCTATAGGGACACAAATAACTTGTTCATTAGCAACACATCCTTTTCCAATATAACCGAGTTGTTTCATAAGTTAATAACCTCTTCCATAAAGCTTTTTCATTTCTTTTGGATTCAGTGGTTTTTCATAGTCAAGTTCATTAAAGTTTGTTGTGTAATTTGTTGTCTTTTGTTCTAAAGTGGTTGAGGTGGATGCTTTCGAAAGGTCTTTCGAATTTTTTGTTGACATTACCACTTTTTATTTTCCCTTGTCTGGATATTTGTTTGTGATCTTGTATTCTCCCATAAATTTTGGTTCAAAATCTAAGGAGCCCCAATCACCTTATAATAGCTTTGTGACTTCCTCAATATGTTTTTCTATGTCTTTCTATTGTATGGGTTCCACTTGTGTAGCTAGTGTTAATTTTTCCAAAGGATTTTCCTTATCTTTGTCAATGTTCAAGCAACTCCTTGGTTAGGGTCAGCTTTGATTGTATATTCTTTGTTGTTATAGACATATTTCATGATATGATGACTTGGGTAGAGGTGACTGCATGCATCTCATGAATACATGGTATTCCTAAAAGGAGGTTGTATGAAATATCATGAGGCATAACATGAATCAGGGTTCCTAATGTGGCCTTTCCAACTGTAATAGGTAATGTAATCACTCCAAGCGGTTGTTTTCCTACATTGTCAAAGCCCTGAATAGATAAAGAATTAGGTTGAATTTTTTATTTATCCATGCCAAGTTTATCCAAAAGGGTTACACTACACAAATTAAGGGTAGAGCCATTATCAACAAGGGTTCATTTTATTCCCAAACTATTATGGATAACTATATCATGAATGCATCATTTTTCTTTCTCACTTCCAAAGGAGGCAGCTCATGGTGATGAAAAGTAATTTCTACATTGTTCGAAGTTATAGCTTGAATTTGGGCTGCTACTTCATTTGATTGCATGTTAGGAACTTGTTGTAAAGCACTTTGAATCATGTTGTGATAATGAGGGGAGGCTTGAATAAGGTCCCATAAGGATATCTTAGCAGGAGCATTCTTTAGTTGTTCAACAAGATCATGTACTCCTTTCCATTTTGTGTAGGCAAATGAGGAGGACCTGGTAAGATAGTATTAGGAAATGGGAGGAATGTTGAAGGTTTTTGTCTTGGTTGTGGATTTTTTCTGGTGTTATATGTATGAGCAATGGTATTATGACTCAGCTACTACAAAACATTATTCTTAGGTGGATAAAGGTTAAGCTCGGGTTTGTTTTGAGTTTGAAGTTTGTGTGAAGGTGCGTAAAGGATGACTTGAGGTTGAATAATATTAACTTCCCTTAGTGAAGGAGATTCTAATGCTACTTCATCATCTTCATCTAAGGGCACTATATCATTATTTCCAATGTTATCCTTTTCTTGCACCATGATAATTTCCCTAGGAGGATATTTTTTAGTTGAACTAAAAGCTAGATGTTCATGACATTCAAAGTTTGGTTCTTCTAAAATGAATTCATCACAAATGAGGGAGTTATCAATGGTTGGATTGTATTTTTTATCAATAGTGGCGATATTAAGAGAAGACTCAATTTGATTGTCCATGAAGGTCTCATTCTCTTGTGCCATACTATCTACCCTAATAGGACAACTTGTAAGAAGGACAACTATGATTTTCATGCTTACCAAATATATATTTCCAAATGGTAGGAGCATTAGGGAAGGGAGGAACAAGATTCTCATGACTATTAATAAGTGCATCTTCTAACACCAAATTATTTTCTTCCCATCGAGGAAGGATATTAGGAGAAGGAAAAATTTGATTGTCATGGTTATCTATGATTTCGTCCTCTTTTCACTAAAATATTCTCACAAGCAAGGGATGAGTGTAGACTAGGTAAGGTGATGTTTAGAAATGTGTCTATGATCTCATCTTCTTGTGTCATAGTATCTTCCCAAGGGGGAGGAGGAGAGAGACAATCGAGACTCTCATGATTCTCATTGATTGTATCTTCTTTCACCAAGATACCTTCGTCACTAGTAGGAGAGGTATCGGGAGAAGAATAATTATGGCTTTCATGATTGTCTATGCATGAATCTTCTTGTATCATACCATCCTCACCAATAGGCAATGTAATATTAAGGATTGTGTCAATGGTTTGATCTACTTTCTCTAATATGTTCTCATAACTATGAAAGATAATAGAAGGGTGACTAACATGTTTGTTAATGACCTCATTGTTGTACTCTAAATTGAACTCATAAGAGGGGATGTTGTACTTATGCAATCCATTTTTAACCATGTCAAAACCACATCTCTTAAAAGGAAACATGCTAACATGCAAAAGTAAACTATCTAATTTATGCAATTCTTCAAAAATGTAAACAAATGTTCGACATATCTAAAGATTTTTACTACTGAAATGGATTTTTGATATGCTTTTTAAAAATAATTGACTACACTACATGGATGATTTGACCTAGATACATAAAATAGAAGTTACTAAAACTTTCTAGGTTGATACTACATCTTACCAGCAAGCTTGGGAAGCATAGAAATGATTTTTTTAATGTTGTAAAAGGCAGTTTAAATTTTGGACTAGGACAAAATCGCCCAGAGGGGCGTATGAGTCCCAATTAGGGGTTTTTTCACAATTTTTTGGAAATTTTAAGTGTTTTCTATGCTTTTTAGTTTGTATGAGTTGTAACCTAAGTGAAAATGAAGATTTTATATGATTTTCATTGATTTGAGATGCAAAAATGCAAGCTATATGCACTTTCAGTAATGCAAGATTTATAAACCCTAGAATTCCAAATAACTAATGCAAACCCTAATGCAATGTTAATGGAAGCAAGATCTAGGCTGATGATGCACTCCAAATTAGAATTATGATGTTCTAAATGTAGGTTCACCAAAATGAAAGGAAGAAAATTGTCATTGGCTATGGTTTAGGACATAGAACAACAATCTTCTAAACTTCTCATTCAAGGACAAAACCCTAGAGATCTCAATCCAATGAAGAAAGGGGGAAGAGATCTTGTAATAGAGTTGTGCTAGGGTATGATTATAAACTAATGATGGGTTCACCACCAAGCTAGGGCGTGGAAAAACAAATGCAATTCCAATCAAGATGATTAACCCTAATATGATGCAATACTTCACTAAATGACCTAAAAATACATATAAATCAAAACAACGAGCTACAAGATCAAGTGTATGCACCTAAAAAATTGAAGGAGACTGAATGAAGCTCCAAAATTTTGAAAACACAAAAAAAATTGGCACACCGGGACTCATACGCCAATAAGGGTGTATCGGTCCTCGATTATAGTTTTTGGTCTGAAACAAGTTTTTGGAAAAAGGGTATCTGAAACTGCAAGAATCTGAAAAAAATGTTTGTAGTGGGACTCACACGCCACTTCTAGCACATCAATCCCATTCCACTTTTTCGAGAATACAAAGTTCAAATATGTGGTCCAATCTCTACTCTTTCCTTCCAAACTGATTTTTAGATCCAAAACCTTGATTTCAAACCTATAGATGACTTTTTGTGAAGATAACAACCTTGCAAATGAGGGGAAAACTCCAAAAAAATTCTCCAAGCTAATAATCTAATCTTCAAGGGATCTTCAAACTCCAAGACACCTAGATCTGTAATCACACATCAAAGAGAAGAAATATTTGTTGTTTGTTAGAGGATAGGGGTTTGCCTAGGTCAAACCCCTTTTAGGTAATTAAACCAAATGATGAGATAATGAAATAAGGACATGAAAAATGAAACATGGAACATGAAACATGAACAATGATACCTTAAATGATATCTTGTAAATTGGCAATCTAGCATGAAATGGCCATGAAGGATGCAGATCTAGATCTTGAGATAAGTGTAGAATAATGCTTGACCTTGGATCTTGAATGCAACATCACAATACTAGCTCAATAACATGATTGATGCTTGATATCCTAGACATGATGATGGATCTTGAATTTTTGCAATAAATGATGATGAATTCTTCCCTTGAATGCCTTAGAAATGTTCTTGAATGCTCTCTTGATGATCTCGTAAAGTCTTGGAATGCTTAACTCTTGATTGCTTGACTTGATATCATGAATACTTATGTGAAATAATGATTTGAGACCTCATTTATATATAAAATCCATTTAATATCCTGTTTATTAGATTCCATAGGCTGACATTCATGAAATTTGAATTTAAAACCCTAATTTCCCACTCAAAACTCAAAAAAGAAGCCAAATGGGACTCATACACAAATTGTGGTGTATGGGTCCCACTTGGGTGGGACTCATATGACCAAGGTGGCGTATGGGCCCCACTGGGCCTTTTTGGAGAGAGAAAGTGTCAGCGAGTTATGAAATTAATTCTATTTGAGGTCTATGTCAGGATTTTGGTTTCCATGCATTGGGATGCATAATATAGGGTCTTAGGGGCCTGTTAGTGATGATATAAAGGTCATAAATGTAAGAGGGCCCAAAAATAAATTTGGAAGTGTAAATAAATATACTTTACAACATCAAGTTAAGGAAAAATTAGGTCTATTTAGCTTAAAAGGGCCCTAAATCCAATGTGAATGTGTACAACACATTACAACACTAGATTAAGGCAACATTAGGTGCAAGGGCCCTAAATATAACGTGAAGGCATAAATGAATACACTTTACAGCATTAAATCAAGGAAAAGTCAGGTTTATTTAGCTTTAAAAGGGCCCAAGACCGAATGTGGATGTGTAAAACACATCACAACACTAGATCAAGGTGACCTTAAGTTCATTTCAACATTAATTATTCCCAAATTAACTGTGAAAATGTACACGATGAAATTTTTTGATGCTACAATATTATAGTCATAGTTTAGCATTTATGTTCTATAGGTTCTACAAATTATCATTCACTTTGGTTATCTTATTCTCATAGGTTCTACATTATCATTCACTCTAGTCATCTTATTCTCATTGGTTCTGCATTATAATTCACTCTGGTTATCTTATTCTCATAGGTTCTACATTATCATTCACTTAGGTTTTCTTTGATGTGAGTCATTAATTTGGGGGTGTCTTTATTAGGTTTTATTTCATCTTTTTCATAGGTTATGCTTCATCAACTTAGTCATTCAAAATATTACATCATTTAAATTCACAAAGATTTATGCCTATGAATGAGTTTGTCATGCACGAAAGATGTGAGATTTATTAAACTCTTATTGTTTTTCATTCGTAAGCTTTATATTGTGTTTTTGTATGGGTTATATTTGCAACCATTATAGTCATAGTTAAACAATTGTGTTCCCCTATACTTTATATTCATATCACTACAGTCATAGGTTAGCAATTGTGTTTCCCTACATTTAAGATATGAGATCTGTTAAGCTCGGACTTAGTGTTTTACATTTGTAAGCTTTTAATTTTTCTTCATTACATCCATTAGATTCATAGGTTAGTAGTTTTTTATATTGCAATCACTATAGTCATTGTTAAATAGTTTTGTTTCCATACAAGTTATATTGCAATCATTATAGTCATAGTTAAAATGTGAGTGTGGTTCCCAATTTGTTGTGCATGAGTATGTTTATGTTGTACATGCCTAAGAGATATGATATATTATTAAACTCTAAATCCCTTGCATACAATATAATTTTGTACTTCTCACTCCTCTTTTCCTTATGTCGCTCACTCTAGAATAAATGTAACTCTGTAAATTGTTAACAATATTTATAAATTTAAATGCAACAAACTAAAAATAAAACAAATAAATTTAAACTAATTAATCTTCTATTCAAGCATCATTGTCTTCATACATATAAAGATAATTGTTCAAGCATTTGTGTTTCATAGTTTAGCATTTCTATTTCATAAGATCTGCATTATCATTCACTCTGGTTATCTTATTCTCATATGTTCTACATTACAAACTAATTATTATTCTATTCAAGCATCATTATCTTCATACATATAAAGATAACTATTCAAGCATCACTATTTTGATTGTACTTATTATGTGCAGATGGCTAAGGGTAATGCAATGGTGTCCCATACTAGGACCAAAAAAAGAAAAGAGCCATGACAAGGTTTCCCTCCCAGAAATGAGGGGATAAATTCCCCTCTAAAGAAGATCGTGTTGCACAAGTAGAGAAGAATTCTACTCCTCAAATACCACATAATGAGGTGCCTACACCTTGAATACCACATAAGGTAGCAATGAAGCAATCCTCTGGTCTTTGGAGAACATGAAAGGGGCACTCTATGACGTTAAGGAGAATGACATGTCAATAAGGGGAGCTTCCAAAAAGTGGAAAATCCCAACATCCACATTGTCCAAATGGCTAGGTGGACTAACAAAAAATTCCAAGAAAGGTCCACCAATAGTTTTCACTGAAGAGGAAGAACATATGATTGTGGAATGGTGGAAGAAAATGGCCGAGGTTGGGCATGGTCTTGAGATTGTCAATCTTAAGGCTGCGGTTGCCCAAATTTGTCAAAATAGGCCAAACCCTTTCACCAATGGGTTCTCGGAGAAGTTCTGGTGGACAAGTTTCAAGAATAGAAAAGTTTCAATGAAGAGTAGAACTCTCATCTAATCACTAGCATGAAGTTGCTCGTGTACAAGCCCATAGGACATATGCAGGTGGGCGACTACAACATCAAATCCATTGGCTTGGCTTTGAACGAAACTCTCCTACGTGACAAAGTGGTCCCAACTAAGGCCACTCAAAAGGTGGTATATGCAGATAATGAGAGGCTAGATAGAAAATTAAAGAAGCATGAGGTAGAGTTGATAAATGTGAAGGAAACAGTGAGCAAGTTGAAGAACAAGATCCGAGCTAGAGATGTCAAGATGGCCCATGTCGGGAAAATTCAAGGTCAATAATGGGAAACATCTAAGTTGCTTGCAGAAGATCAGAGCGGATAGGTTCAGCTTCATGCTGAAATTGAAAAATTGAAAGGTGAGTTGGCTACTAAGCACCAAACGAATGCAGAGCACTAGCACACTCAGGAAAGTATGAAAAGAGAGATAGATGGTGTTTGATCTCAAACCTCCGACAATCTTCGAAAGGCCCATGTGGAAGTAGAAGAGTCAAAATAGGAGATTGGAAGGCTGAGCTCAGAACTAACAAATGCCCTCAGAGAAAGAAGTCAAATGGAGGAAAGTGTAAGAGAAAGAGAAGCTCAATTTAACCAGGAGCTAGCTGCTGTATGAGGATCTGAAACCCTCCTGATAGTGAAGAAGCTGATATCCATGCATTGGGAGTGGATCATAGTTGTTGTTGCCATTCTCGGACCCACTTTACAATTCTTAAGAGATGTTCAAAAATTGAATGTTAAGGTTGGTTCGATGACCGATCACTTTATGCAAACATTCTCACCCCGAGTGGTGGAATTGCAAAGCTTCATTTACAAATTGTGCCTAGCCACTAAAAAGTCCCTAGAAATTGCAGAGATTCCCGACCAGAGGGTCGCCTCCATCAAAGCAAATGAGATCATCAATTGCCGCAAGGTTGCAGCAAAGTGCAAGGAGTTTCAGATGGTGTTGAACAAGCGGGTCAATGAAATCAAGAAATATTTTGGAATCCTAATCAACTTCGAGCTTCCCCCTCTTCTTTCACTGGATGGAGTTGTGCTAACAGTTGAGAAGGTCATAGGCGTGATTTGACACAAGGTCCAAACTTCTATAAAACTCTTGGGTTCAAGTGCAATGCCCACGACTGATGATAGTAAGCATGTCATTTTTCCTCTTTCTCAGCTCTACTATCACCTTGGAGCGGTTTCTTCCAGATGGGGATTTTTTTCTTTCAAAGAAGTTTTCGATCTAGAATAGGCATATAGATAGATCTGTACTCTCATCTGATCGACTGATGCAGATTGGGAGGCACAACATTTCACTTTCCTCAAACTCCAAGAATTACTAGAGGCCTAGGTTTGTGCCTCCGCAAGCGAAGACCCCCTGTGAGTCACCATAACTGTGAATCATTTTTTCCTTGATTATTTTGATTTTCAGCTTCTATAATGTTTTTAGTTTCAGATGTGCCCACACTCAAGTAGAGTTATCATAAAGGTGTGCAATATGCCACGTGGTCGTTGTAGAACTTTCATTTTTGACCTTCCTTTTGAGAGAGAGTTGGGACACATGTCAACTCATCGAATATTTTCTCAAGGAGCTATATTCATGAGCTTGAGAGTTTCTTCTTGTTTGACGCATCATCTCTTTGCTATGAGCACATTGTGCTTCTTATGAAGCGATATCTTTTGGGAGTTTTTCAGAGCTTGTTTTCCTTTTTCTTCCCTTGGTTTTTGGGATGGAAGCTTTGAGTCGGTGTCATTGCATGATGTGATTGGTCAACTAGACCTTTTTCCAGGCTACTTTCTAGGATTTGATCATTTATAGACCACTATCTTTGCTAAATATCTAAAAATAATTAATGCGGCAGTTGAGAATTGATGAGAAAATATTGTTGTGACCTAACTAAAGATCTACAATCAGATCATGTGGTATCAAATGCCAACATTTGAAAGTAATTACTTTTGTTTTGTGGCAGCGGTTTTCTCTTTTTGTAGCTATAAAAAAGAGAAAGTGACCGATGAAAGGGTTGGATTCCAAGTTTCAATTTCCTTTGTTAAGGAAAAGTTTCTTTAGTTTTCTTAAGATATAGAGCTATTTCAGAAGTAAAGTTGTAGAACTTCTTTTCTCTGGAATGTTATATCTTTTAAAGCTAAAACTATTGTCAGATTGGCATCCGACCTCTATTTTAAAGTTCATTTGATATTTAAAGCACAAATTATTGAGAAGAAATCTTTGAGACTATGCATGTATGGCCTTTATCAAGCTTTGTTTCTTTATGCTTTCTTTCTAAATGAAACACTGTGTCAAGCTGAATTTTAATAGTTTAAGAGATTGATTTCCATGATGTATGCATGTATGGTAGGATAATAACTTGTGAAAACTGGATTATGTCAGTGACTTCTCTATTTTTCTGAAGGGTTGTTGTTTTGTTATATTATGTTGTATTAGGAGAGAGAGTTTATGTAATTTATGAATGTTTTTCCATTACCCTTAGAAATATTTATGTTTTATTGGACCTTAAAGAACACTACTTGTGGAAAGATTTGAAAGTATGCACTATGCTTGTTGTTAGCCTTTTTTGTTCATTCTTTTTCCAACAATGAAGGGTTGTGGTATTTTGTGTCTAATTATATCACTCATAGGAATGATTGGGTTTGAAATGTTGTAAAAGTATTGGCGTATCGCCATTTTTATGTTTTATGTTTACATTTCCTTCTACCCTTTTCTCCAAAGCCCAAGGAATATTCAACTTTCTATAAAAATCCTAGAGGTATTCAGTGATGTGAAAATTAGTCCCCCACTCACTGAATTTCCCATAAGACTATTGGAGATGCACAAGCTTTGATGATCAACACTACCTTAGTTAAATTTTCTTCTCCCTCAATTGTTCCATTATACTTTAGAAATCTTGACAATCACATCAACATGTATGGATGATGACATCACCATGACATCAACATATATGGATGATGGCATCACCATGACATCATCATGGTATGAACCCTTCTTTGCTTCCTTTGTTAGCAGCCAAAGGTTGAGAAGGAACTTGTAACTCTATCAATGGTTTCACTAGTTCTTAGAACCACCAAAACTTATAACCTCTCCATACATTAGCAATTTTTGCTCAAAACTCCACCAAAATTAAACTAGGGGCATCCAATGAGCTCCTCTACATGATGAAAATTGAAAAATGCATTATCCTCTTCAATTTTATCCAAATGATTGGTTCCCACTCAATCATGAACTAAATCAATACATAAAAGGGGGACTAGTAAATTTTTGGTGGTTACGAATATTCTAGGAATTGGTGTTGATGATGATGATGGTTCTCAAAACATTTGGTTGGCCATGACTTGGCAAAAAAATGCTCCAATTTTCACCAAACTTGAACTAGGGATACCTATTTGGGAATTTAACAAGATGGAAAGTTCATAAAACCTAAACACTTATCCAATAGTGAGATATTTTGCATTTGGGTAAATGACTAAGGTATGATAAGCAAAATCGCAACATTGAAGTGTAATTGACCCAAATAGCCACAAAGATATCTCAAATTGGTTATCAACAATGGCAAAAAAAGCATAGCACAAAGTATCAACATTTTTCCATCTTCTATAGGATGTTTGTGTATTAAACATGGAAACCTAGAATCCTTATCAATTCATTAGGCACAATCATAGGAATTGCCTCAAAACACAATAAAACATTATGCAAAAATGTGCAAGTTGCACTTGGAGGAAAAAATAAACCTCATCTAACCTAAACTAACCAACAAGAAAATAATTTTAAACAAAACCACTAACTAGATTATCAAATTAGCTACCGTTTTTATCATCCTAGGATGCTTTACATGTTCACAAGAAACTAACAAGAAAAAAAATTGATAGGAATCCAATAGGATATTGGAGTGTCTCTCAAAAAATTCTAGAAAAAAAAATTACCCACTTAAATTGATTGTGAATTTCCGTCTTAATTGAATGGGAAAGAAAATCTTGCTCTCCTTGATTTTCATCTTCATTCTTAAGAAAATTATGACCTAGGGTGACTTTGTCACCCCCAACTAGGCTAGATTATTGATAGTACATACTCTTGAAAATACTAGGTTTGGGAAGCCAATACTAAATTAATGTTTAGGATTCACTTATTTGATGTCTTGATGGCCATAAAATGTTAGTTTTGATGATTCATTTGGAAGTACATAGACCTCCCTATTAGACCCATGTTCCTAGATATCCTTTGGTTTAGGAGATGATGTCTTTGTTGAAATTTCATGCCACCCTTTGATGACCCATCATTAATAACCAATCTGAGAGATCCTACATGGGCCACATTTCATGAATTTCCCTTGGAAGTCCTAAATTTGGCTAATTCTTAAAGTCATCAGTCTTTTGTCAATTCTCAGAACTTTCTCAATCATCACCTAGGTTTTCATAACCTTTTCTTTTCTTGACGCAACACATAAGGTTTATCTTTGTCAAGTTATAA
The DNA here is from genome assembly GCA_007258455.2 of Sequoia sempervirens. Lineage (NCBI taxonomy): Eukaryota > Viridiplantae > Streptophyta > Pinopsida > Cupressales > Cupressaceae > Sequoia > Sequoia sempervirens. The sequence goes on along the minus strand of VDFB02000003.1, from coordinate 226,703,602 downwards.
AGTGTGTAAGTGTCTATAAATGTTGTCTTAACCTTCAAAAG
>VDFB02000003.1:226550423-226703461 GCA_007258455.2 Sequoia sempervirens | reverse complement strand
ACTAGGAGTAAGAACTCTTGAGATCCCAAAGTCCACAATGAATGTGTTATTGCGGGAAGCCATGAGTCTAAAACTTTGTCTCACTAAAGTGTTAGTAATGGGGCACCAAACACTCATACAAGTACCACACAGGATGGGGTGGATATACATGTAATTCAATCTAGGAGTTTAAAATGAAAATAAAAAAAAGTATGCAAACTAAAATAGAGAAATAACAACAGAGAATAGAAATGTAGTAAATGCCCAAAAAATTTCTGAAAGTGTTTTTTGAAATGTGCAGGTGGATTGATTCACCCAAGGTGGCGAATGATTCCAAGTATGATATTTTTTGTTTTTTAGAAAATTTAAAGTGATTTTAATTATTTTCAAATGCAAATTGAGGATGAAAATGTATATTTTCACTTTTTGAATGATTTGATATGAAAAAATGAAGTCTAAAAGAGTTTTTCACTAATGCAATTTGAGAAACGCTAGGATGAAAAAACAAAAAAAAAAAAACATAATTGAATGTTGATGCAAATGAAACCTAGGATGCAAGATGCAAATGAAATCAAAAAGAGAAATTTCTCAATATGCAGGTTCACAAAAATGAACCGATAATTTTGTGGTGTCTATAGGCTAGTCTTGCACTCTTAGGGTTTTTCACCTAAAAGGAGAGAGATAAACCCTCAAAATCAATGTCGTTTAGTCAATCTAATGTATGTATGATGTAATTAAGAATAAATACAATGTTGTAAATGCAACTAAGCAATGAAATTGACTGATTATGAATGCAAAACCTAAGAAATATGCAATGTTTGAAAACATAATGTGATATGCAGAAAATGTAATAGAAATGTAAACTAATGCAAACAAAATTAAACAAGGATGAATAGAGTGCACCTGTGCAATGAATGTTTAATATGGAATGATCTAAATACAAACATAAATCAGTGAAAATCACTAGTGGAACTCATTCGGCACTGATGGTGAATCAGTCCTACTATTGGTAAAAACTCTTGAAAACTAGCTTTGTGCTGTCGGGATCTAAAATCTGATAGATTCTAATTTTCCATCTGTAAGGTGGGACTGGGACTCATTTTCCATCGATGGAGAATCAGTCCTCTCCCAAAACTCTATGAAATCAATGGTCAATTCTATAGCTCTAGATCTGCAGTTGTCTTCTTGTTGGGTTGATAGAGTCAAATCTATAGAAAATAGACTATAGGTTATCTCCAAGCCTAAAATAGGATGCATTTGACTTGAAACACTTTTTTGACTTCTTCACCACCTTTCAACACCTAATTTCTTGACAAATTTGCATACACAAGTTTGTAAACACACATGCAAAGAGGGGAAAACTTGTTAAGGATTAGGTTATAGGGATTTTCCTTCATTAAATCCCACTTTGGTAATCAAACCCTTAATGAATAAATCAAATGAATGGTGATCCCAAAATAGTGGTTTAAATTTTTTGGCCAAACTAGACATCAAAATATTTTCTAACTAAATCTTTAGTTTCTATAGCAACTAAAATGTGAGAAATTTGAAGATGATGCAAACTAGAGTTTGTGAAATTTTTTCTACGGATTCTAAATATATTTTTTCAATTTTTTTTAATTAGATTGCACATCTTTTTCCATCTCCCTTGAAAACTAGTTTTTTTCAAAAAACAACATTTTTAAGGTGTGACACTCACCATATAATGCATAATTTTTTTCCATCAAGGATAAAATTATAATTCTTTTAATTTAGTTTTTAACTTTGATATCTAGTGCTTCCACTTGGTTAGATAGTCTTTTATTGAATATTTTTCATTAATTAATTTTCAAAGTCAAACTAATCACAATTAGGACATAGGTGGACCATATAACATATTCTTTTTTGTATGTATCAAAATTCAATTTTTCTTTTTTATTGGATCAAGGAGTCAATATATGGTGCACTCATATTTTTCAATTTGTTTTCTTGATAATATACTATTTTTCCACATGTGTAGAACAAAGATCTTCATTTTTCAATGAAAAACTTACATTCAGAAATAAAAAATAAATATAATAATCAAATTAAATTTAATTAAAATTATACTTTTTTGGAAGCTTATAATAAGGAATACATACTTATAAAAAAATAAATTTTAAATCAATTCATTTGATCCCCAAAAGGTAAATCAAAAGTGGTTTTTTATCATTATTTTGATAGTGTATAGGAGACTCTATTATAGGTATGGTTTAAAACTACATGGGTTCTATCCAAGGGGACCTTTTCTAAGGTGGTTTGATCAAAACCTCTTCAATTGGAATATTTTAAATGAAACTCTTCAAGGCCTAAATAATTATATTTAATAAAACATATGTGATTTTAGCAAAAATCAGGATCTCCGAGAATGTGTAAACCACTATTGTGGTAGCACCAAAATGAACAAGGTGTTGGTATTTTCCAAATACACCTAAGGGATCTCTAAATCGTATCCAACTCTTATGTTTAAAACCCTTAAAGTGAATGGAAAACTGACAATATTTAGTCAAAGATTGAAATCTTCTACTCTTTAGGCTCTGTGGGACCTAGGAGGGTGTTTCCTTTAGCATTTTATTTTACTATTTCAATAAATGGCATAACAAATCATAGATTGGTTCCTATAAGGTGTAAACAACACAATTCACTCAAAGGTTGGCTAATCTTTAAGCAAATATCCATCCAATCACCAGTAACATGGAAAATGTCCCATATACATGCTTCATTGTAGATAATTTTAAAAAATTTGTATTCTAACCCTAAATCAACAGTTTGATATATTATTATCATTTAAAAGACCAATACCAAGAAAAATAGACTAGTGTGTTCATCGATTGGGAAATGCAGTCATAGATATTACAACCTGTCATGCAAAAATTCCTTAAACTTGATAATTATGGACTATTTCCACAAGAACTTACATTATGGAAACTCTTTGCACATAATTCATCACTTCTTACCCAATTCTTAGTAAATCATCACAAGCTCATGACCTCACTTAAAAATTTAATTAATTCATTGAACCAAAGAACAAATGAAGACATGCGTTCAAATGAAACATCTAAAGATAAACAAAATATACTTGTGGAATGATCTACAAAGAAGAGTAGATAAACTATGTATGGAATTTACTTTCGATATCAATAATTTATACAAAACCATTTAAGATTTTGAGATGCAAAATTCAGAACCCAGGACAATTCTACTATCCTATTTTTTGGTATTCTACTATTTTCTACCCCTCTTACATATCAAGCTTGAAGACTTAAAAATGCTAGAACCCCCTGCAAATGATCCCTGAATTCCCTTTTATAGAACAAGGGAGCCAAAATTCTTCAATCTTGAAATGCATTTACATTACAAAAATCTCATTTCAATTGCATTTCAAAATTCCCCACATGATAATTTTGTTGAAACGGGGAAAGAAAAAATTTCCATAGCCGCCATGAGGAAGAAGAAAAGTATCGCCAAAATTTTCCTCGACCACCATGTAAGCAGTAAAAACCAATGCCCATACCTCCACGAGGGCACACAATCAACATTCAACACCCAAAAAGTTGCCACACACTCGGATAGAAAACAACCACCACCGAAATCATTTATCAACATAAAAATCTTAATCACCACCACCTTTTCACTAACTGGAAGCCCTTTTACCAGCAACACACACACCATGATACAGATGCCCACTTCGCATTGTGGTGAGGGTTAGGGATGAAAATTCAACCCCTTCCTTGTCCTTTTCTCATTTCATCATGACCCCATCACACCTGCTCAGAGTCCTGACCACCAGAGGCTGAACAAACAATACCTCAGCTCCAAGAGATGGAGCTTGACTGAGAGCCTTGAGGTATTGACGATATTTGGAGTCTGTCTCAATATTTAATGAAATCTCTGTGATATTGATGGGTGAATTATGTCATCTAAAAGAGTGACGACCATACCGAAGTTTGCACAGAACTTTGCTAGAAGGCCTAGTAGTCTTTCCTCCTTTTGCTGCCACCACCGAGCTCTCAACCTTGCATCTCAAACAGTAGCTATATCTAGTAGCACTCGGTAGAAAACCCCTTCCTCAAACATCCTCATGTGAGCATTTATTTTGTTCTAGGTCCTCATCATAGGATCTCTATAAGCTTAGTTGGGAAGAACTTCATAGTGGAACCAACAGAACACTAGGCTTGCTCATTTTGCTACAAGAAAGTATACACTCAAAATTTGACTCTTTGTACAATCTGAAAGACTTGAAAATTACTTGCCATAGTGAAAATAGCAACTCGCTACTTCTATTTATTGAGAAATATGATTTTATCAACCATGAATGCTTAGTGAAACACACACTTGCAAACTAGACAATTCATTATCATGCATATTGTCACTGTTTAATTCCCATGTGATCTCAACCATTGGTTTAAAACCACAATCCATGAACTTGATAGTGGAAACTAGGCCCCATGTCCATATCAAGACATGTTTCTTTCTTTTGTTGTTCTCACATTGCATAACTGGCCGACATTTATCACTTGTGAGTTGGCGGGGTATGGTCAGGCTCTCTTCCCATAGCCTCAAATATCAAAACCTGTACACATAGAAAGGTTAGTATTTAATAAAGGGATTTTCTTAGGGCAATGGTGACATAACTCTCACATGATGACAACTTATGCTAGGATAAATGGGAAAAATTAGAACTTGACTTTAGGAGATAGCTAAGGTCAATGGGTCAACTAGGTGACCAACACTCTTAACTAAAGGGGCCAGTTGGAAAATGCATATGATTGGTTAGGTGATGACTCAAAGAACAAGAAACTAGCATTGCAAGTTAATGCAATATTAGAAAATTTTAATGCTTTCAAAGGGAAAAACCTACTCACACATGGGGACAAGGGTTTTGTGTGCCAACAGGGTCCATGGGTTGCTTAAAAATTGGAAAATTTTGGAAGCTCCATCAGTGGCTCATGTCTAGGGACGTATACCCCTAGTGGGTATAGTGAGAATATGGATCTTAGGTTGAAGAAAACCAGGGTAGAAGACCAAGACCCAAGAAGTTTCCTAGACAAGGCAAGCAGACACAACAAAAAGTAAACACCAGACCAACCTATCTACACTATTTACAAAATAGACATTACAATTTTCTTCAATAAATTGGAGGCCCTTGACCCCCAAAATTCAGGGATAATTCTTTCCTTTGTCGAACACTTTGGCATGTTTTAATAGTCATGGATCCATATGAACATTATGCAATTCCAAGCTACTAGAATTAGAACAATCAACATTTCCTATGATATTTGACATAACATTGCTACATTTATACTTCCCAACCATAAGTTCATCAAGCTGGAGTGGGAAGATAAAACCCTCATACCCCACATTGTCATGAAGTGTAAAATCACATTCCACTTGCTCATTAAACTTAAAATCCACATAAATTTTCTGGCTTATATCTATCCAATCTTATATGAGATCAAAGAAAAGGAAAACATGATCAAGCATATCCTTAATTTGTTTATCACAAGTGTATTCTTCATGAGATGAAATAAGTTCCATGATAAGGTCCATAAGAAAGGGACCATCTACAAAAAACTCCACTGCAACTTCATATTGAATTATATTATTCCTTTGGTTACCTATTCCTTTGAACTGCTCCTTGCATAGATGAAATAATCCTACAATAGTAACATATTCTACATAATCATCAAGTAGTTATTTCTCCTCAATATAAAATAGTGTTGTATGATTGTCCATGCTTTTATCCCGATTTACCTCTTGGTCTCCTAAAAGTGAACTTCCTTTCATGTCAAGGAAAATATCATCATGTGGAACATGAATAGCTGACATTTTAATTATCTTTTCAAGTACATAGCTAGTCACCACAAGGAAATCAACATAATCATCTACATCCCTTTTGACATACCTACCACATCCAAAGTTGACATCATCATGTTGAACTTCTTTATCATGTGGGCTATTGTCACATTTAGACTCCAGCAAGTCTAAGAAATTCTCTTGATACTTATTAAGCACAATTTCCTCAATCACATGCTGGGAAGCTAATTCACTAGTGTTTGTGTCTCCATATCCTTCATTTAACTGGGAGATCATCAAGTCAGGGTGACATTTTCAAAGAAAAAGTTTCCAACACTTATATCACCTTGAATTTTGTTTGTTTCATCCGTGACACATCCACTACTAGCACTTGTTAAATACTCATTAGGGTTATCTTCAAAAAGAGGATTTCTTCTATACCAATAAGGATTATTATTTATAACCTCACTGTCTAGTGCAAGTTCATCAAATAAAGGATTTTTCCATAGCTTCATGGTAATTGGATGTATCTCATATTCATCAGTATCAAGATTTCAACAATCCTAATCATCAGTGCATTCAAATTCAATGTAGTTACTTGACAAACATAGAGAAACATCCCCGACATCCCCCTCATCATTTACACTCACAATAATCAATACACATTCAAAACATGAAGATTACTGCTCACTACCTAGGAAACACACACCCTCAACGCTATTAACATATCCCCTACTAGAAGTAAGGGATTCCATCTCCACTTCATAAGAAGAATCATTTTCAATAGAAGAATATCCAAATTCAATCTCATCACTTTGATTCCTCATTTGTGCCATTTCATTGAAACCAAGTGGATTCCCCTCATTGACTGGTGTATGATGAGTGCTTGTTGAATCATTTTGTGAGGTTTCACCATGTACTTCCTTTTTTTTTTATATCTTATGACATCCCAAGGAAGATAATTAGGTGTTACCTCCTTGTTCTCACACTCTGTCTCTTCATCCCCATTATTGCTATAGGAACTTGCTTCTATGTTATTTGTAAAATAACAACATTCAACAACTAGTTGCTCAAACTCTGATGCTTCTCCTTGATTTGTCAATCTTAGTCTGTAATCCTCCTCACTGTGGCAATTATTGCCCACATTCTGGGAAATAGCTAGGGGTATATGACCATGCTCAATTTCTTCCATAATATTTATCCAATCTAATACTTGATCAAGGTTGTGAGGCTTTTGATTCTCAGACCATTGGCTTGATCCTAATATGTAAGCTTGACAAAACAAATTGTTGCTCATTAAATTGCTAGGCTTAAAACTCTTGGGTATCTCCATTAAAACATCCAAGAACCTTGAAAAAAAGTCATATGGTGACTCATTCACATGTGTCTTCATTTCATACAAAATTCTAACAAAGAAAATCAATTCATCCTTCCCCATCCTTGGTTGGTGTGAGGTCGATCCTTGCTCATATTTTGCACCTAGTGGGAGTAATGCAAAAGCAACATCTATGGGATCCTTTTCTTAAAAAACACTACTTCTCCCTAATTGGTTTGGCTCACTAGCCTGAATACTATTAGAACTACTACTACTAATCGTAGGTCCTCTCATGATTGAGTATTTAAAATTATTCTAAATGTTTATTTCCTCTTGGTAGGATTTTTGTAAGGTGGTAGGCTCTTTATCTCTTAACAAGAATTTCATCTTACTATCAAATTCTCCAAAATATACAACCAAACACTCAGCATCATTTGGTCTCATGTGCTCAGGGATTTTCCTTATGACCTTGGAAAATCTAAGGTTTAAAGTAGGGACCAATTCGGGCCCTTATCCCTAAAAATCTCCATAAAATTCTTTCTTGCAACACTTGGATTTATCCTTTTACCAAACTGGTCCATGAAGGATGCCTTAATTTCATTCAAACAATGTATAGAAGAAGCATGCATAAAAGAGAACCAATCTCTTGCATCTCCTTTCAAAGATTGAGCAAATAACTTCATAACCACATCTTCACAGTCTATCTCATAATCACCCATCACATCAATAAATTCTTGCACATGCCTACTTATTGATTCTGACTTGTCACCACTGAATCTTGGTATTTTTTCCCTGACCTTTGGTGGTACCATATTTGGGTAACCACAAATTTTTTTGAAGTTAATAGCCTTGCACCTATCAGTATTGAAATTTCTTTAGTGAGACAATGATTGTTCACCTTGCATGTCCTTTTGCATACTTGTGTCAGATGATGTGAATTGATGACCTATCCTTAGTTCTTGAGAAGGAATTTAGAATAATCCAAGAAAACATATAATATTATTCCAATTCCTTTCACCTAATATTATCCTAAGCTTCTAGCATATGTCCTTACAAATGCTACCTAAGATCTAACAATTTGACATGCTCCTTTAATCATTCTATAGAAATTCAACTTGTACATAAAAGCATGCTAAAATATTACTATCATTCCCTCATCTAGTGCTAATTCAATCATTAGGGAATCATTTACATCTTTAGCATGGGAAATTTATCTTGATTTACCAAAAATATGCTCTTATTTCTTCAAATTCTATAAAAATACTTGGTAATTTACAACATGTGACTATCCTTTTCCTCATAAGTTGCAGATCCAATCAATTAATGTATGATTTGATAGGTTTAAATCAGAGTCACCACCTCCTTCCGAAGGAATGAAATTCAAGTAAGATGAAGTTTCTTTGTAAGTATTACACGTTCTGGGCTATCTTTCACAATAGAGTCATGTTCGGATCCTTTAGTCTTTGCTGCACTCAAAGTATTTTCCAAGTTCTAGAATTTTTTGTTATGCAATCAAGATGTTTAGGTTTACTTCACCCTAAGTTGAATCTAAATTTTGTATCTGTGTTTGGAGAATGATAATTTCCCCAATGAGTCTCCATTTTGTTGGTGTTTTCCCAATACACCTAAGGGATCTCTAAAGAGTAGCCAATACTTATGTTTAAGACCCTTAAAGCGAATGGCCAACTAACAAGATTCAGTCAAAGAATGAAATATTCTACTCTTTAGGCTCTGTGGGACCTTGGAGGGTGTTCCTTTTATCATTTTATTAGAATATTTCAATAAATGACATAGCAAATCATAGATAAGTTCCTATAAGGGGTAAACAACACAATTCACTTAAAGGTTGGCTAATCTTTAAGCAAATATCCATCCATTTACCAGGAACGTGGAAAATGTCTCACATACATGCTTCATTGTATATAATTTTAAAATATTTGTATTCTAAGCCTAAATCAATAGTCTGATAGATTATTATCATTTTAAAGAACAATACCAAGACTAACAAACTAGTTTCTTCATCGATTGGGCAATGGATTCATAGATATTACAACCTGCCATGCAAAAATTATTTAAACCTAATAATAATGGACTATTTCCACAAAAACTTGCATTATGGAAACTCTCTACACATATTTCATCACTTCTTACCAAATTCTTAATAAATCATCTCAAGTTCATGACCTCACTTAAACATTTAATTGATTAATTGAACCAAAGAAGAAATGAAGAAATGCATTCAATTGAAACATATGAAGTTGAACCCAATATACTTGATATTATATTCAAAAATTCTTAAATGATCTACATATAAGAGTACATAAACTATGTATGGAATTTACTTTCGATATTGATTAATAACTATTACAAAACCATATAAGACTTTCATACGAAAAAATTAGAACCCAAGACAATTCTACTATCCTATTTTCCAGTATTCTACTATTGTCTACCCCTTTTACATATCAGACTTGAAGACTCAAAAATGTTAGAACCCCTTGCAAATGAGCCCTGAATTTCCTTTTATAGAACAAGGGATCCAACAAGCTTCAAGCTTGAAATGCAGTTACATGACAAAAAAATTATTTCATATCGCATTTCAGCTACATTTCAAAATTACCCACATGATAATTCTATTAAATAAGGAAAGCAAAAATTGCCATAGCCACCATGAGGAAGAAGCAAAGTATCACCAAAAATTTTCTCGATTGCCATGTAAGTAGAAAAAATGAACACCCAATCTGCTAGGAGGACACACAATCGACATTCAACACCCAAAAAGCTCCACACACACAGAGAGAAAACAACCACCACTAAAATCATTTATCAACACAAAAATATTAATCACCACCACCTTTTCACTAACCAAAATCCCTTTTACCAGCAACACACACACCACAATACACACACCCACTTCATGTTGTGGTGAGGGTTTGGGATAAAACTTCAACCCCTTCCTCGTCCTTTTCTCACTTCAACATGACCCCATCACACATACTCAGATTATTGACCACCAAAGGATGAACATACAATACCTTAGCTCCAGGAGATGGAGCTCGACCTAAAATCTCAAGGTATTGATAGTAGCTAGAGTCTATCTTTGTCTTTGATGAAATATTTGTGATATTTATGGGAAAATTTTGTTGTCTAAAAGATCCACGACCATACTAGAGCTTTTGTTGAACTCTACTAGAAGGCCCAACTGTCTCTTCTCCTTTTTTTTTCGTCGTTGAGCTCTTAGTAGCACTAGGAACAAAACCCCTTCCCTAGACATCCTCATCGGAACATTGATTTTGTTCCAAGCCCTCATCATGGGACCTCTGTGAGCTTAGTGAGGAGGACCTCCATACTAGAATTGATGGAACACCAGGCTTGCTCATTCTACTACAAGCAAGTATACACTCGAACTTCAGCTCTCTGCACAAACTTGAAGACTTGATAATTACTTTCTATAGTGAAAATAAGAACTTGCTACTTCTATTTATTGAGCAATATGATGTTATCAACCATGAATACTTAATGAAAAATACATGGACAAACTGGACAATTCATTTCCATGCGTATTGTCACTGTTTAATTCCCAAGTGCAAGGAAATTTGTATATTACACTTCATGATTACCAGAAATTAAGTCTCCACATGCGCAGAGATCAATTTGATCACACCCATAGCGAGTATATCATTAATGTCCATTGGTTGCAAAATGAAATGACTATCATGTGCCATTTTACCAACTTTCAATATTGGTCATTGATCTCATGATGAGTTGGAAAATCGAATGGATCCATTTAGGTTGAAAAGGTTTGAAATCCAATAGTGCTTCACTATTTTTTCCTCGGCCAATGATGCCAACCCACCTAGTATGGCAATTTCTCTATCAGCGAGCTCCATCCATCTGACAAATTAAGTGGATTGATCCATGTGTCAAGATCTCATTGATTTCACAACTTTTAACGATCGTTCACTTTCTCCTTGTGAGCTAACGGGGAATGGTGGAGATTATCCTTGACATGTGATCTCAGCGATCAGTTTAAAACCATGGGCCATGAGCTTGATAGTGGAAACTGGGCCCCACGTCCATATGAAGACATGTGTCTTTCTTTCATTGTTCTTGCACTACATAATTGGTCAGAATTTATCACCCATGAGCTAGTGGGGTATGGTTAGGATCTCTTCCCACAACCTCGAATCTCAAAACCTACACACACAAAAAGGTTAGCATTTAATAAAGGGCCTTTGTTAGGCTGAAAATGACATAAACCTCATAGGCTGATGACTTAAGCTAGGATCGATGGGAAAAATTAAAACTCAACTTTAGGAAATAGCTAAGGTCAATGGGTCGACTAGGTGACCAACACTTCTAAGAAAAGGGGTCGGTTGGAAAAATCATATGATGGCTCGGGTGATGACTAAAAGAACTAGAAAATGGCATGGCAGGTCAATGCAATATTAGAAAATTTGAATTCTTATAAAGGAAAATCCCTACTCACACATGGGGACAAGGGTTTTGTGCGCCAATAGGGTCCATGGGCTACTTAAAAATTGGAAAATTTTGGAAGCTCCATCACAAGGAAATATGAATAAACAACATGCAAATGTCCTAAACTCACCACAACCTTGTTGAAGAAATATGAAGATATGTCAATGATTGCTCCAAGATACTTGATTGATGGTTGATTAAATGATGCAAAGTGCGCAAATGTGAATGAATGCTTAGTTGAATTAGTGAGTGAATTGGGTAAATGGAGAGGATGTAAAATGAGGAGAAAAACACTTATTTATACACATTTGTCCCTTAGTAACCCAATAATACCTCATCATAGGCCAACATAAGGTAATTTTGAATAAAACCTAAAAGAAAATTTGAAATATTTTGAATTTGGAGGGCTCCAAGAGGGACTCATTCACCACCCATGGTGAATGGGTCCCACCTTGGACTTGTATGTGGATGCCAGGAACTAAATTACATTTAATGTTGTTTGTTGGGTTTACATTCAAAAATACACTTCATTAAGCCTTATAATGGCATAAAGGGGTCATGTAAAGCATAAGAAAGGTGTAAATAGTGAAATCGGGCCTAGAAAAGCATGAAATATTGTTACAAGACTTTACAACACTTCAAAATAGGACTTCATAAGTGATGAAAAGGTGATTTTTAGGTGAATTGTAATGAGAAGAGTCTAGAAAAGTGTAGAAATGTGTTACAACACTTCACAAGACCTTCACAAGATGTCATAATTTGAATGTTTAGGACCTAATTTGAATGTAAAAGTTACATTGCAACATTAAATCAAAGAAAAATAGATCAAGCATCATGAGAGAAAGACCTAAAAGACCATGAAAATGTCCAAGATCCATTTTCCTATGGTACAATTAGCAAAAAAGATTTTGGTATCAGTGGGATTAGAAATAGTCAAAGAGCTAGCAGAGGAAGTGATGGAGGAAGGATCCCTCTAGGATTGGGATAATATAGAAGGAAAATTAGAAATCAATTCCTTAAGCCTCATGGTCAGATAGCTCTGGTCATTTCACTAGACAATCTTCAAAATCAGAATGGAGTTGTGGTTGATACTGCGTTGGATTATTTATAGTCTTTGGATGTTTCCTAGGATTTGTTTCATTCAACTAAATAAAATGATTTGGTGGAGTTACAAACACAAGGGGATAAGGATGTTGTTGTTGAGGATATAAGGGATTCTTCTGAGTTTGATTATTCACAATCTTTTTCCATAACTCGGACACCTTATCAATCAGTCCCAAAGAGGTCTTTGAGTAAGAGAGGTCACAAATAAAACCTTGCATTACATCATACCATTGTAAACTCAGTAAACAAGCATCTGAGGAGAGCATGTTTCTCTCCTTAGGTACAATGAAGATTCTATCATGGAATGTTAGGGGCATTACTTCCATTGACAAGCATGCTCATATCAAATGTCAAATTAACAAATGCAAAGCTGATATAGTGATTCTTTAGGAAACAAAAACTTTAGAAGATACGTACAAAATTTTAGTACAAAAATAGAAATTATGGAATTTGGTGCACTCATCTACTCAAGGGGCTCTTGGGGGTTTTGTGTCCCTTTGGAATCCAAAGCTAATCTTGTGGCCTAAAGAAGAAGTGAGAATAACTAGTAATTGCTAGAAGTAGTCAAATTTGATCCAAATTTTGGTTGTTCAACATATATGGCCCATCATTCACATTGGACAAGAAAAATGGGAACATCTCACTCAAACAATAGTGGAGTTGGGAGATGAGAAAATTATTTTGGTCAAATATTTTAATGCTATTACGTTGTTGCAAGAAAATATTGGGAGCATTAGTCCTCTTCCTAAAGTAATAGTAGATTTTAGTACATTCATCAACACTAATGCTCTAAGGGATACATTCCAGTTAAGGGTAAGTTTACATGGACCAATAGAAAAAAAGGATTTCTTTAGATAGCGGTAAGATTGGATAGATATCTTGTCTCTTCAAATTGGTTTAGCTTGCATCATAATTTTACGTTTGAGATCTTTCCTTTTCTAGACTCTGATCACTATGCAATTTCTCTCAATATTTCAAATGTATCTTCTTCAACTTTAAAATCATCTTTTAAGTTTGAAATTATGTTGCTCAAACATCCTAATTTTGTGGATTTGATTCATCAATGGTGGATTTCAGCCCCTTATGAGAAAGGAAAAATGATGTTTCAGTTGTGTAGAAAGCTGATGCATATCAAACAATAGCTTATGAAATGGAACAAAGAGGTTTTAAAAAATGTCTTCCATTAGAAAGAGATCTAGCTGATAAATAATTAGAATATGTGCATGAAAAACTTATTCAAATGGCTTGGATGAGAATTTATATGAAAAAAAAGAGCTTGCAAGAGGAATGGGAAGAACAGTGTGCAAGAGAAGTTTACTGGAGACAAAAATCAATGGAATTGTGGTTGAGAGAGGGTGATCAGAATACTAGTACTCTCATGCTTCCACTCAGATTAAAATGGTTGCTAAGGTTTTCCAATCTATTCAAGAGATCTCAATAGGTAATTGGCTCACTAAGGAAGAAGATATAAGAAGAGAATGTTTCATATTTTTTTCAGATCTCCTATCTACTTCATAGGACAAAAGTGATCAAAATGACAAGGATGTGTGGAATAGAAAAGTGGAAAGTCTTGAGAAAAAAGATAATTTTACACATAATTTGGACCTAGTTTTGAGTAACCCTGCATTATTTATCCTTCAAAATAGCATTTATAGGCCCCTAAGACCCATTATTCTTGATCTAGAGGCCTGTTTCACTTAAAAAATACTTAAAACCTGACAAACAATACTCTATTCATTCATATCCCAAAAACCCACCTTAAAAAACAACTAGTGGGACCCATTCTCCACCTTGGGTGAATGAGTCCCCTCTGGTGGGACCCATTTTCCAAGGGTGGTGAATGATTGCCTTTTTAGGGAAATTTTAATTTTGATCAGGAATTCAATTAATTTAACTTAATTTTTTGGTAGATGTTAGGATTTTAGGTCTAACTAATAGGAAAATTAGGTGTTGATGCCTATAAATACACATTTTAGGTCATTTTCACATCTCCTAGTCACTTTTACAAAGCAATTTTCAAAAGTTAAGTTTTAGGAGTCTTCCATAACAAGTTTTATTTGCATTTTCTATAGCAAATTTGAAGCTTTAGGATAGAAAACTAGGATTTTTGTAGGTCTTCAAGCTCACTTCTTCATCAACATTCAACATTGAAAAGTGTTGTTGATGTATGCCTATGGTGAATCATGGAGAAATCTAGGTTGAGGAGATGCAAAGTTAGCCATGAAATCACACCTAAAGAGTTGTTTTCAAAGTGATTCCATCTTACATCTTCTCTCTATCTTCAAACTTAAGGTTTGCATTAATTTTGCATGTCATTTACATGTATTTGATATGTTTTAGGGTTTCTAGGGTTGAAATCTTCCATCATTCAAATCACCTTTTCCCATCTTATTCTAGCACAATATAATAGGGTTTTGACATACTTCAGATTTTCCTAGTTTTTAACACACTCAAGGCTAGGGTTTTATGTAGATTTTTGTCCATTCAAGGTTTGATTACCCAACTAGGGGTTTGACCAAGGAAAACCCCCCATTAGACAACCAATTTTAAGCTATTTTGCAAGAATTTTTTGAGATCCCAATACTGGTTTCTATCAAGAAGTGTTGTATAGGTGACAAGGTGTAGGTTTGAGATATGACTTTGTAGAAAATTGAAAGTGGACTGATTCACCATGGATGAAAAATGAGTCCCTCGTAAGGTGACTATCAGAGTTAGATGCAGATCCAGATACCCAATGAGAAGAAACTAGTTTTTGGGAAGAAAACCATGTCCTAGGACTGATTTGTCTAGGGTGGCGAATGAGTCCCAGTCAACATAAAAGTTAAATTTACTAGATTTCTAGAGTGCTTTCTAGTATTCATTAGTCTCACATGTGCACACATTCTGAATTACAACTTTCTTTTTAGTTTCATTTGCATTTTGATTTATCTTTCTAAGCTTTTTGCAAATCTCGCCATGTTTTCAAACATTGCACATCTCATTAGTTTTGTATTCATAATTAATTAATTTCATCACTTAGTGTCATTTAGATCATTTTATTTAGTCATAATTCCATCATGCATTCCTTTAGTTGAGTGAACCACCTCAATTTTAGTGTTCTATCTCTCTCCTTTTAGGTCAAAAACCCTAAGAGTGCAAGAGAAGTCCATAGAACACCTCAAAATTGATGGTTCATTTTGGTGAAACTGCATTTTGAACATTATATATCTCTAATTTCCATTTGTGTTTGCATCCTAGGAATAAATTGTATTGTCTTTTGCATTGTTTTTGCATCATAGGGCTTCTTGCAATTGCATTAGTGAAACGTTCATTTAGAGGTCAATATTACATTTCATTTCATCACACCATTCCAAAATTCTACACTTTCGGCCTTTATTTGTACTGTACAGACCTGAAAACATCCAAAAAAGACAAAAAAAAACAAAAGAAAAAAAATTAAAATACCTATCCTGGGACTCATTCACCACCTTGGGTGAATTAGTCCCAGTGCACTTTTTGCATTAGTGTTTTCAAAATTTAGTTTCCTCTTTTGCACTTTTTTCTGCAATTCCTTTTCTATTTTATTTTAGTTAGTTTCTATTATATTTAAATCATTTGCATAACACATCATTTCCTTTCATTGCATTTATGGATAGTCTTATATTTTTGCACGTTTCCTTTTCAACATTAGTTCCTAGCTCTTTTAAATCATATTTTTCAATACATAAAAATGGCAAGAAACCACAAACATAAAACCAACCTTTTAAACAAATGATTCAACTTATAAATACGATCTCATCCAAGCCTCTTAGTAGTGATGATGTAGATAAGTTAGATAAAGTTCTTCAGGACTTTATCTCACTCACTTCATCCTCTAAATCTTTTCATGAGAAACCTAAAACAATTGATGATAACCTATCCCTCAAATCTTTTAGTAGTGATGACCTTGACTTGTTAGATGAAGCCTTTCAGGACTTCATCTCACCTAAGTCATCCACTAAGGTTTTTCATTGACAACCTACAACAAAGAACATTAATGTCTCTAAAGTTTTCTATGAGCAACCTAAAACAATTCATGATAACTTACCCCTCAAACCTTTTAGTCGTAATGACCTAGATATTTTAGATGAAGCCCTTCAAGACTTTGTCTCATCTAAGTCATCCATTAGGGTTTGTTGTGAAGAATCTAAAAATAAGGATGTTAATGTGATTCAACCTCAACTCATTCTTTACCCACCCTTGCATAAACTTAATCCTTCCAATAAACATTAATTCACTCTTTACCCACCTAAAACTAATGTGTTGTAACAATTTAGTAATCTTATTGTTGCTCGTACATATAATACCTGAAACAATTCATAATCACCACAACCAACCCCACCCTCTTTAACTTTACCTAATCTACCTAGTGGTCCCTGATTTCCCTCACACAAAAAGGAGTATGATCTTGTTGAACAACTAATGAATACTCCTTCAAAAAATTTCCCTTTGTGATTTACTTCAAAATTCACCAAATTACCAAACTATTCTTCAAAAAACTTTACAACACATTGTGGTTCCTCTTGGTGCAACTCTAAATGATGTGGTAGCTTTAATATATGGAATGAATAAAGTTAATCTATAAATTACTTTCCATCAACATGAGCTCCCTCCTTTAGAGTTTCAAAAGCAAAATGAAGCCTTTATGATAATTGCTCAATTCAATCGAATAAGTATCAAAATAAACCTCATTGATAATGGTTTTGCCCTTAATGTGTGTAGTGTGAATCTCCTTGGTAGATTGCATGTTGACAAGTCACAAATAAAACTTGATTCCTTATCCATTCAAGGATTTGACAATACAAAAAAGAAACCACTCAATGTAATCACTTTTCCTATTACAGTTGGGGTGGATACTATGGAAAATCCTATTCATTTCATGCCTTATGATCTCTCGTATAATTTTCTTTTAGGAATAACATTGATTCATGAGATGAATGTAGTGCCTTCGACCCTTGATAGTATCATGAAATATTTCTATAACAAGAACATTTATCAACTTGAAATAGACCTCAAGCTTGAAACTTGCTTGCACCTTTAAAAAGGAGCCACAAGTCCTCTTAATACATTAATCCCAACATCTAATATAGAACCTCTAAAAATTGAACAACAAGATGAGGAATCAGTGTCCAAATCATTTGGTGATGATTGGGGATCCTTAGAATTCACATCTTCATTTATGGGTGAAGGGTATTTGCAGGATCATGATGGGACAAAAAGTGGCAATATGATGGGTATGTGGTTGATGACTTTTTTTTTACCCAAAATTGACGAACTGAAAAGGGTTTTTGAAGGAGATTCTCAACTTTCCACCAATATAAATTATGCTTTACTTTGAATTGAATAAGTAATTATTATTCATTTTCTATTCAAATTATGACTAAAGTCCTAATTGATAAATTGATTGAAAAACATCTATAACTTCCAAACTGTATCACATTTTTTGAATCCAAAACATGTGTCACATTCTATGCTTTGTATAATATAGGATTAAAAAAAGAAAAATTGAATTTCATGAAGTTTTGACCAAGTTAAGGTGGTCAGACATATGAGGTTTTTATATATTTTTAAAGTTGTAATAAAAAATCATAATTAATTATTTACATGGAGAAAAATTACAAAAAAATATGTATCACATCGGGCCATGAGTCCTCTACTTATATCTAAAATCTTATAAAAAACTATTATCATTTTATTGTGGTTAGGGTGGTCAGACACACACCTACTTCTTATTTTTTCCTTGAAATTTGAGTACTACTACATTGAAATTTCAAATTTTCACCAAATAGATCTCTTTATTTTTTAAACAAACCTAGTAGTTTAGAAACTACATTCAATTTGCTACATATTCTATTGTTACATATTTTTGAAATAATATAGATAACTTATTCAAATTTTTACATCAAGTTGCCTCACTCTGATTTTTCTAAGTTTTTTGCCACTTAAGGGCCTGTTTTTTCCATGATGATCCTGCACATACCCCTATTATATAATCACACAAAAGAAAGATGAACAACTAGAACAAAAAACCATCATGTCAATTCAAAATTCTGAAAAAATATTCTCACACAACTACCTCCTCTACTTTGGAAGAAATTACAACATTCACAACAAATTTTGATGAGATAGATTATCAACATCCGCCTAATCTGAAAGAAATAGAAAGACTTTATGGAAAAGCTTGTGAGCTTGTGAAACAATTAGGATATACAAGAAAAGGGTATGGAAAGTATGAACAAGGTATTTGTGTCCCTATAGAAACTAATACACATGTGAACCATCAATTTTGTGGTTTCTATGGACTTCTCTTGCACTCTTAGGATCTTTCACCTAAAAGGAGAGAGATAGAACCCTAAAATTGAGGTGGTTCACTCAAACTAATGCAAGTATGATGGAAATATGCCTAAATGGAATGATCTAAGTGCAAATAAGAAATGGAATTGATTGATTATGAATGCAACACTAATGAAATATGCAATGTTTGAAAACACAGTGAAATATGCAAGAATGAACTAAAACATGAACAAACACAAACAAAATTGAAAGAGACTGAACAAAGTGCACTTAGGAATTGAATGTTGAATCAAGAAGGCTATGAAAACTAGAAAAAATCATTGCAAATCACCAATGGGACTCATTCACCACTGATGGTGAATCAATCTTGCTACTAACAAAAACACCTAAAACTGCCTTCTGACTGTCAGGAACTACATTGTGAAAAAATCAATCTTTTCATCCCTTAGGTGGGACTCATTCACCACTAATGGTGAATTAGTCTTCCTCCAATAATTTTTGAAATCCAAGGTCAATTCTATAGCTCCAAATCTGTACTTTTCTTGTTGGGTTGACAGAGTCAAATCTATAGAAAACAGACTGTAGGTTGTCTTCAAGCTTGAAATAGCATTTGACTTGAAACACTTTGTTGACTTGTCCACTTTTCAACACCTAATTTCTTGAAAAAGCTACATAAAAAAGTCTTATTGAAGAAATCTAAAGATATGTCAATGGCTACTCCAAGATGCTTGATGTTTGCTTGATAGAATGATGCTTTGATGCTTCAATACTTGAATGGTAATTGATGTTGAATGGGTGAATGAAAATTAATGGGGCTTTAAGTGAGAATAAAAACACTTATTTATACACTCTTATGCCCTAATTACCCAATCATACCTCATCACAGGTCGACATAAGGTCTTTTTGAATAAAAACTTAGAAGGAAATTTGAAATATTTTTAATTTGGAGCAAAGAGGGACTCATTTTCCACCCATGGCGAATGGGTTCCACCTTGGTTTTGTAAGTAGTTGTTAGGAATTAAGTTACCTGTAATGTTACTTATCAGGTTTACATTCAAAAATACACTTAATTAAGTCTTATAAGTGCATAAAGGGGTCAAATAAAGCATAAGAAAGGTGTAAATAGTGATAACAAGACTAGAGAAGTGTGAAATCTTGTTACATGACTTTACAACACTTAAAAATAGGACTTGATAAGTGATGAAAAGGTGATTTTTAGATGAATTATAATGAGAAGAGTCTAGAAAAGTGTAGAAATGTGTTACAAGTGTGGATGTGAAAATCTGCAAATGGTTAAAACTTTAACACACACATCATTAGCATGCTTAGTGTTTTAAAACAAAAAAAACCTCCAACATCCCCATCAAATAATACATCATGCTTCAAAATGCAATCAAATTGCAAGCTAACTAAAGCATATGAAGAAAACATGAAGTATACCTATTCCATTGTGGATTGGTGCCACTTTGATATGAAAAGTGGCCTTTTCCAACCCTTGAAAAGCCAATGGACAAAATTAGCTCTCAATGTGAAGAGAGTAACTTTGCATGAATTATGGATAATTGAATGAAGGATAGCCTCTCCATTTATAAAAGATTTTGATGAGAGAAGAGGCAAAAGGGATGAATGTGGGACTAACTTTCAACCAATGGCAAGGTGCAACTTTTCAAGAGATGGATGGGTGAAGGATGTGCAAGCTTTGATGAATGTGCCAATAAATGAAATTAGGTGGCCTTTCAAATTTGAAATTTGGCTTGTTGGAGGGAGAAGAAAGGGTCTTAAATGCCAAGTAGGGGACATGTAAGAGGGGAGTTAATGCTATGTTGGAAGGGATAAGTCATTTTAGAGGGAGATTTAAAATGGAGGAATATTCCATCTTTATGCCATGTTGATGGAAATTAGAGGATTTAATAAATCAATTAAATTATTTATTTGTGCAAGTGGGAAAAGCTAGAGGATGTGACATGAGTTAAGATTAGACTTAATCAGGATTTGATTAACTTAAGTGAAGATTAGGTGATTTGACTTTTTGACTTAGATTTATGGATTAAAATAAATCAAAAAGAGATGGAAAATGATTTATACTTAGTTAAATAAATATTTTGATTTATTTAACTAGAGGGGATGATGTTAGTTTTCAAGATGAATTTATTTAATTTAAATGGAGGACTTTAGAGCTTAATCAAATAAACTTGATTTATTTGATGAATGGATGATAATGAATTAATTAAATGCATGATGATAATTTTGCATGTATACATTATGCCCCTCTTTGAAGCAATGTACTTGTTGTGTTGGTTCAAAAATAAACTTTCCGTGATAAAGATTCAAAATTTTTATCATTTTTTCGGATGCCCTAGGCAGTGGAAAGAAGTATACTAGTACATTTCCCCCTCGAGAGATCGAGCGAAAAGAGTCGATTTGAGGGTCAATCTCACGACAAAGAGGTTCAAGATGGACATATGGATGGTTATGATGATGATGAAAATTATATGGTTTTAAGATGCTTAGAATAACCAATCTATATTATCCTAAACAACTTAAATGATGATGATGTGATAATTCCTATATGATTAATATTAAGCAATGGATGTTTTATGCCAATGTATGGTTTATGAGATGCTTAGACTAATAGATTTATATTATGATGATGATCAATATGATATGATATGATGTGTGGTATACTGATGGTTTTTGGATGCAATATGGATGCATTGGTGATGATGATTACCTAATCATGACATGATGTTAGCATGGAAAAGAAGAAATAAGAAATGAGATGATGACAAGAGGATCCAACAAACCAACTTTATGAGAGATGATGATGAGAAATGGATGATTTTCTTATCAGGAATTGGGATTTTATAAGGGATAATTACCTTATGTTTTAACACACACACAAGTACGATTCCTCAAGGTATAAAGAACTAGGATGGCGTTGCACCTAGTGTGATGGACTTTGACTTGACAATTAGATAGGAGTATTTTTGTTCACACGTAGCATACAAAACCTTATTCAGAAATGTAGTTCAAATGTTTGAAACATCTCAGACCAAAACATAGGAATGCAAGCCTTCCCATGTGGTTAAAAAGATACCTAAAACATCCTCCCTACATCTAAACAAAGCACGTATGACCAAGGTTATATTATAAAAATATCCAACAAGCACAAAAAATAAAAGATAATGATCATTTCCCCATTCCTATCTCTCTAAATCCTTTTGTTTGAACATCATCGAGAGGTCCTTGGAATGAGAACACTAAGATAAATCAAAAGACAAAGATGATGTAAACAAACAAGCTAATGTTCTTCAATACCACTAGCCAAGACTAAACTACAATGATGTCTGATGTTGATTTCCATTGGAGGAAGGATGCATCCTAGGACATGACAATATCAGATGATTTGATATGGAAATGATTGGATGATAGGATATTGACACAAAGAGTCAACCAACTTGTTTACATACTAACCTAGACTTGAGACTTTGATGATTGAGTTTCCACTTTTAACTTGCTAGACTTGTTTCTGACTGTTTCACCAAGGGTTGGGGATGATAATTGTTTATTGTGAGTGATCTTTATTGTGGGTGAAAGTGAGATGAGATGGATGAATTTTTCAAATATTTGGATTTTTTTGGTTTTTTTGAAATGTTTTGAGGTTGTGAAAGTGTTTTGAAATGTTTTTGTGTTTTCTGAGATTTTATGAATTCTTTTTAGATTCTGGTGTTTTTTGAATGTTTTTGTGTTTTTGTGTCTCTGGGGATAATCAAAGATTAACATTGCCTATGTTTAAGCTCAGAGACGATATAGTTTAGACTCCATGTTTTTGATGTTTTTTCTGACATTTTGACCTATTTTTGGATTTTGATATGTTTTGAATGTTTATGTGTTTTTTATTTTTTTATGTTTTTGGATTTTTTCTCATGATTTTGACAATTTGGATATGGACATGTGTGATGATATCAGTGCTTTGTTTTGGGATTTTGTTGTAAACCAAGCTAAGGTTGATTGATTAGATCGATGGATTGATGATGATAATTCATTGTTGAGGATGCACAAAAATGCAAGGATAGTGTTAAGCAACACAAAGATTAGGGTGGATATCCGAAGATGATAAGGGATTGATGATGATAACATTGTTGAGAATACGCAACAATGCAAGGATTTGATTGATTAGGATTTATGATGATAACATTGTTGAGGATGCACAACAATTTAAGGATAGTGTTAAGCAACACGAGGATTGGGAAGGACCTCTCAAGATGATGATGAATTGATGGGATTTGATTAATTAGGAATTTGAAGCTTGATTTCGAACAAAACTTGTTTGAATGATTTTATGTGATGTTGACATGCAAATTAGATGCAATTGATATTGATTGTTTGGATTGATGTTTGATGAAATATAAAGCTTGATAAGGAACATCTTGTCAAAATGTGCCATGGACTAGTGATTTGGATTCTAGATCACAAATGTTTGACCAATTTGATTTCACATTTGCCAATGTTTGGATCGCCAAATAAGTTGGATGATATAGATCAAGATTTATTCCCAAAGCAAGATGTAAATATTTTCCCCCAGTGTCTAGAAATGTACGGAATGCCCTAGATGGATGCTTGGATAGGTATATGGGTGGATGGATATGGATTATATTTAAAAGATAAAGTGTTCAAATAGAGGAATGCTCCATTGAATAATGATTCATGGCTTAGATAACATTGGGTAGGATAGGATCAATTAAAATGACCCATGACAAGATGTTTACCATAAGCAAGTGTAAAGTGTGCACCAAACTTTTTCAAGATCAAGATAACTTAGACTGTGGATGCAGATATGTGCAAATGGATTGGATAAATGGTTCATGGATGAATGGATTTATTATGGCTGAGATGGATGGAATGTTGGATTTATTATGGATGGGATGAGATGCTTCCACTTGAACTGGTGCACGTAGATGCTCGATTCTACACATGATGCCTATTTTCCAGGTTTTCATCATGGTACCTATCCAAAGTGCCACCGAAGTGGTTTTCACTAGAGGATGATTTTTCTCTTTACTATTTTTATTATTTTTTATTATTTTTTTGGATTTTCATATTTTTTAAATTTATTTATTTATTTGAAAGATTTTAAGCTCATGCTGAATCACCTTCTGTTGTCAATGTAGATGCTTCTATCATAATGCACTAGTCATTGATATCCTACTTGAAGAAGTTTATTTTCCAAGATATATGGACTTGAATGTAACCTTTGTGATTCCTGATAAGATTTGTTGATACTAGGGTTAACTCTACCTTTGTGCACACATCGCAATAGAGTGCCATCTGAATCCTTATGATAAAGGGTCATTGCCAATACATGGTCAATTTGAGAATTGGATATAATCATACATAGAGGTGTGGATGGAGTGTGTTTAGGAATAAAAGATGAATTGGTTGACAGCTTGGAACCCTTGATTCTCCAAACTTGGGAAGACGAGCAATGATGGGTACATACAAAAGTGTGCATGAAACTAGGACCAACTGCTTGATATACCTTGTATGTTGCTTGAGAAGCCTACTTTTTCCTTTGTGGGCATCTTTGATGGATAATTTTCCCTCTTTTATTTTTCCCCATAGTTTCTTTGACTAATGGAGTTTGATAGGGATAATCTTTCTTTGTATTCTTTGGTATCCACTTGTATTTGATTTTTCCATTATGCTCCTTATCTTCTTTTACTTTGATAACGTTCTTTGTGCTTTGATTTAACTCTTTCTTTTGATGTTGGTCCCAATTCATGGATGGGGTGATGGGTGGATGAAGATTCGTGACATGGCTGGTTGTAGAATTAGCATCAGTTTCATCATAAGGATTCTTTATGCTCCCTATGTTGATGTTTTCCTGAGACATAGTTTCCCCTAGTATGGTGGTAGTGGCACCTTTGTTCCTTGATTCTGCTTGTTTTGAGATGTCTTGTTCAGTAAGCATGCTCTGATAAATGACCATTGTAGATGATGTTTCAATTTGCTACTCTGCTAACTTTGGAATGTCCCATTCCGTCTGACATGTTTCTTTGAGTGGATAATGTTGGATATCTTCATACATGATGTCCCCAGTCTAAATTTGGGATATATTTGATCATGATGTTGACAACTCTATTTGACTATAGGAATCAATAACCTACTCGTTTTGTGTCATAATATCAGGAGTAAAGGAATCCTATTTTGAATGAAGATCATCTACAAGTCACTCCACAGAAAAAATCTCATGAGTAGATGGAGGAGTATGTGCTATGTGGATATGGGACCTCATATTTTGCAACATCTTTTCTAGATAGGAGAGTTTCCATTAGATCATTGTAGTATCTTGGAGATACAAATTCTTGATCTTGAATGATTTCAAAATTTCTTTTGACATGCTTTCGATCAAGTTTTTCAAGTGGGTCAGTTTCAAAGGATGGATTGCTTATAAATGGTTCTTGGATGTCATCATTAGACATGGGAAGTGGCACAATATCCTCTTGATCTTTGGGTGGAATTAGGTCAAATTTTGAGTTGAGGATCCCTTTAGTATCTATAACCACGAGGTCAAAGGGTGTCAAGATGTCTTGGAAAGGACCATTGCTAGACCTTGGTGAAAGATGTTGATCATGGTTTGGAATAAATTCTTGAGATATGTCCTCTAACTCATTAGGTGATGTAGAGACATTTTCAACATGATCATTGGTCAATGGATCGTGCATTATGTCAATAGGATCAAATAATTGTAACACTCCTTCAAATAGATCACTAAAAAGTGGCTCTTGATGTATAGTGAGTTGATCATCGAATGGGGTAGAAACATCTTCAATGTGTTCATTAATGGAGAGATCTTGAACATTGTTTTCAACAATTGTGTTGGAGAGATTGTGAATGTCTCCAACCATAGGGTCAAGTGATGTTGACATTTCTTGAATTAGATCATTGTTGGGTATTGTTGGTGGATTTTTATCATTATTGAAAAATGACTCTTGATATATGTTGATTTGATCTTCGGATGAGGTAAAAACATCTTCAATGTGATCATTGATGGACATATCTTGATCATTGTTTTCAACAATTATGGTGGGGAGATTGTCAATGCTATCACCAGTGGTTCAATCTTTATCGTTGTCCCCAATAGTTATTATTTTTTTATCAATAAGGTCTTGGATGATATTTTTGAGTTGAATACAATCTAATGTTTTGTTTCCCTTTATTTTGTGAAAATCATAAAGGTGTTTTTCATTGTACCACGACAGTTTCACTAAGGGTTCTTGATAGTTCTCATAGACGGGTATTTTAATGATATTTTCCTGCACCAACTGCTGCATGAACGATTTGATTGGCTTCCCAAGTGGTGTGTATCCTCGTTTGTTACCATATAAGATTTTTGCTTTAAATTGACATTGTGGTGATTGATTTTGGAGATGTGGGGGTGGTATATGCTGATGTGGTTGATCTTGATATCTAACTTCTTGACATTGGAGATATTGTTCTCGATGTGGTTGTGGAAACAACTTGATGCTTTGATGCAATGGTTCAACCAATGGAAGAGTGTATTGATTTTTTAGTGAAGATGTCTCTTGTTGCAATGCTTCAATTATTTTGGAAAGTGAAGCAATTTGATCTAGCAAAGTTTGGTCTTGATTTTGATCTTGAATTACTTGATGTGGTTGACTCTTTTGTTCAAGCAGATTTGGAATGTGTACTTGTGTTTGTATGGGATCATGGAAAAATTGTTTTTGGACAATGTGCTGATTTGGGATGATGCTTAGATTTGGTATTATAGGTTGAAATTGAACATTGTTTTGGTTGGGAATCCCATTTCCTTGATTTTTCGTAGCTTTGATTTTGCATGGTGTTACCTTGACTTGGATCATTACATGGAGTCATGAACATCTTGTTTGGAATTTGAACAACATTTTTATGATTTACAAATATATCTATCCCAAAGTTTACCAAGAGTGGATTTGAAATGTTCATGTTTTGAAAACTTGTACATGGCATGTATGGATTTGGTGGTATGATGTTGTTTTGTGGAAGAATCATGCATTGGGTGTTTGGTTGATAGATTTGTATTTTTGGACTTGGATTTAAATCTATCATTGGGAAAGGTGTTCCAAACATTTGACTAGGCACACTCACATTTGTTGTGTTGAAAAATGAGGTGTTTTCTTAGCTTAATATTCTGTAAAAATTTAATATTGCTGATCTAAGTAAGCTCTTTCTTTGTTACATATATTATTTGTGGGTGATTATCTTGATTAATTCATTTTACTATTGTAGAATGAATAGAGAAGTTGATAGAAGAACTAGACTGGATATTAGAAACACCACACAAGATATAACGTGGAGAAATCCTTTTGGAAAAAAATCCACCAAGAATTATTCTATTATTCAATATTTGAATTACAGTAGCTCCAATTCTTGCTTGAGAATGCTTCTTCTATCTTTATCAATCTTCTTCACACCTACAATAAAAATTATGAAAACTCTCTTCAACTTGAATGAGATATAGAGACAATATGCAACCTTGTAATCTCCAAAAGGTGATAATTACAATGCACAAGCTCAAGCCCTTGAAAAGGTATGCCATATTGCTTCAAGTTGAGTTCTACCATGAAGACCAAAGCTTAGAACATGTGCTTTACCCATTTGGGCATCCCAAACTAAAGCTACAACTCATCCTTTACTTTGGTGATAATTACAAAGCTCTTCCTCAAAGATGGTGCCCAAATGAGGGTCCCACTTAACAAAGCCTTTAAAAATATCTTATCATGCATTAGAGTTAATTACAAGAAAGCATCAAGGGTGCCCTAGTTGGATCGAAGTGATTTCTAGTTAACTAAAACATTTACTCAACACCATTCCCAAAGAATGGTCATCCCCTGTTAACTGGAGGTAGTCCTTGTTATCTGTCATACAACTTAATGTTATTAGCCATGTATTCCAAGTTAACTGAAGCTAACTAACATACAACTGAAACTAACCGAAGACAACTAAACCATAACTAAAATGAACTAAACTAAACTAAACTAAATTGATTCTGAACTAAACTAAACTGAATTGAACTAAACTGAACCAATCTGAACTAAACTGAACTGAACTTAAATAATGCAAACATCAAATCCTAACTCCTAGGATCTTTACATGCATTCAAAAGTGTTAACTGTTACTCTGTGTAGTTAACTAAACACAAGGTGAGTGTCACCTTACCATGTGGGTACCCACATGTTCCTATTATTTTGGAATAACTACAAATTTCAATTTCATGATTTATTTCATCCAAATAATTAATCTCATCCTACTCTTAGTGTTGTTGAACACATTCCAAGAAATTAGGAGATACATGAAATAATTAATGCTTGGGATTTATAGTTAAATGGCATCCTATTTCCAACATTCTCCCACTTGACATTATACATTGCAATTATTCTAAACAAGGACTAATAAAACAAGTACAAGACTCAAGGCCAATGACCTTCTTGCACCAACTAATCAAACCATTCTAACTTCAAATGCAACCTGCATAATCATGAAGCTTCCAAGCAAATGATTAAAACCAAGAGAACTTATCTGTATGGTTTCATAAGATAATCTGTAACATTAATTAAAGTGCTAAATTTCTCAATTAATACCTTCCCATTATCAACCAAACCAATACCTTTCCCAAGTCTCTATATCCAAACCACCTCTTTGGGGGCATGCTAAACCACTAAGTGTGTTGAATTCACATTCAACCAAGGTGTAGGCTCCTTGGTTTTTTTTGTTAAATTTTTTTTCTTACAAGTAACCATTCCAACAAATGTCTCTTACCATAAGAGAACTCCAACCTCACCTATTTCTCCAAGTATCCATGAGGACCTGTAACCAACCAATCCATGCCAAACTCCAAATGCAACACAACACTTTCATGAAGTAATCAAACAAATGATTAAAGAACCCAATACTTAAGAGAACTACACAAGATCAATGCCAAAGCTCCAACCTTGAACAAAAACATGACATCCATGATCTAACCATCTCCTCTTAGGAGATCACATGCATCATAACATACTTATACATCCTAGTCTCAAGAGAACCATGTAATATGCCAAAATCTAAATGCATATCAAGAGTAAACCATGACATCAATAAAAACTATACTCTAAACCAAGAAACCATATTTGTAATGACATGGAGATAACCTTACCAATGATGCATCCAAGTCACTGCCAACAACTCCCACTAAATCGTGATACCAAGTCACACATGGCATTGTGACTACCATCCTCTCTATGAAGATCACTCTGAAACATGAAGCAAAGAGTTGTCACAAACAATATTAGCTAAAATAACCAATGCATCATTACTATCATCCAAGGACTCCTTTATAGAAGAATCAGAACTTTCTTTCTTATTCTTACAATCCTTCTTCTCATGTTCCGGTTTCCCATAGTTCCAACACTTTACCTTACTCTATCCTTCTGACTTACCCTTCCCTTCCTTGTTTCCCTTAGGCTCCTTTTTGTCAAGCCTACCTTTTACAAATAAGGCATCTTGGATTTCCTCCTTAGAATTCCTCCTCATCTCCTCTGATAGGAGAGTAGGAATAATGTTGTCCATCTTTGGATCTGTACATTGCAACAATTAGATTTTCCCAAGAATTTGCTAGAGAACAAAGTAATAGAATGCACTTATCCTCATCTTCTAGCTTTACATCTGTGGATGCTAACTGACTGAGAATTAAATTGAAAGCATTTAAATGTTGTGCAATAGATTCACCATCTTTCATTTTCAATGAATATAATTTCCTTTTCAGATACAACTTATTGGTGAGACTCTTAGTTTGATAAATATCCCCTATTCTCTTCCATAATTTATATGTAGTGATTTCATCAGAAACATTTAAGAGAACAACGTCAGCAAGACATAACCTAATTGCTCCTCTTTCCTTCTTATCTAACTTAGCCCAATCTTCATCTGAAATAGTTGTAGGCATCTTTGTCTCATTAATAATAGCTAACCACTAATCTCTTTCTTCAAGAAGATCTTCCATTTTTAATTTCCACATTTTATAGTTAGAACCATTGAACTTTTTAGTATCTAACCTTGAATTCATTGTAAAAAAACTTAATTCCAAAATCAGCAAACAAGAAAAATAATAAAAGCTCCCACTAAGCAAAAAAACCTCTAATATTTTAAGAGAAAGGCATCCCAATACTCTACCCAACCTCAGCTCTGGTATCAAATGTTGAAAAATGAAGTGTTTTCTCAGCTTAATACTCTGTACAACTTTAATATTTTTGATCTAAGTAATCTCTTTCTTTGTTACACATATTATTTGTGGGTGATTATATTAATTAATTAATTTTACTATTGTAGAATGAAGAGAGAAGTTGATAGTAGAACTAGATAGGATATTAGAAAGATTGCACAATATATAACGTGGAGAAACCCTTTTGGGAAAAAACTCCACCAAGAATTATTTTATTATTCAATCTTTGAATTAGAATAGCTCCAATTCTTTCTTGAGAGTGCTTCTTCTTTCTTTGTCAATATTCTTCACACCTACAATAACAATTATGAAAACTCTCTTCAACTTGAATGAGATATAGAGACAATATGCAACCTTGTAATCTACAAAAGGTGATAATTACAATGCACAAGCTCAAGCCCTTGAAAAGGTACACCATATTGATTCAAGTTGTGTTCTATCATGAAGAACAAAGCTTAAAACATGTGCTTTACCCATTTGGGCATCCCAAACTAAAGCTACAACTCATCCTTCACTTCAGTGATAATTACAAAGCTCTTCCTCAAAGATGGCACCCAAAAGAGGGTCCCACTTAACAGAGCCTTTTGAAATATCTTATCATGCATTGGAGTTGATTCCAAGAAAGCATCTTGGGTGCCCAAGTTGGCTCCAAGTGATTTCTAGTTAACTAAAACATTTACTCAACACCATTCTCAAAGAATAGTCATCCCCTGTTAACTAGAGATAGTCCCTATTATCTTTCATACAACTTAATGTTATTAGCCATGCATTCCAATTTAACTAAAGTTAACCAACATACAACTGAAACTAACTAAAGAAAATTGAACCATAACTGAACTGAACTGATCTAAATTGAACTGAACTGAACTGAACTGAACTAAACTGAACTGAACTAAACTGATTCTAAACTGAACTAAACTGAACTAAACTAAATTGATTCTAAACTAAACTGAACTGAACTGAACTGAATTGAATTGAACTGATCTAAATTGAATTGAACTAAACTTCAAGCATGCAAACATCAAATCCTAACTTCTAGGATCTTTACATGCATTCAAAAGTGTTAACTATTACTCCGTATAGTTAACTAAACACAAGGTGAGTGTCACCTTACCATGTGGGCGCCCACATGTTCCTATTATTTTAGGAATAATTTCAAATGTCAATTTCATGATTTATTTCATCCAAATAATTAATCTCATCCTACTCTTAGTGTTGTTGAACACATTCCAAGAAATTAGGAGATACATGAAATAATTAATGTTTAGGATTTGCAATTAAATGGCATCCTATTTCCAACATGTTGTACCATTGAGGTTTTTAGGAGATAATGATCCCATGTATGGATTGTATAAGTGTAAGTGTTTATACTCAATTGGAATTGTAAGGATTTGATAGTTTGGTTGATTTGGATTACTCATGATGTATGGATCAAGTTTATATTCCATGTTCTTGTGTTTTGACCTTGCTGTAAAAGTGAACCTCTAATTAATTTAGGACCAATGATGAGATGAAGGATGAAAGGGGTGAATGATATGGGTTTGAACTTTTAGGAACTTTGGACCAATGCTAGACTTAGGGTTTGATTTTGATTGGTTTGAATGGATAATGAACTTGTAAACCCTAAGACATTAGATGTTATCTTAGGATGAATTTTTTCAAAAGGGTGATAATTTAACTAAGTGTGTGAGGAAGGATTTATCCACACATACCTAACTAAACATATGATTTTGATTTGGTTTAAGGATGTACCGAAGTCTAGATAATGATGTTTCCAAATCTCTAAAGTTGTTTGTGAGATGGGATGATAAATGTTTTGGAATGAATGAAGTGTTTGATTTGATCCTAAATGGACCTAAGAAGGACTTGTTTACTAGACCAAGATATTGGAGAACTTGATTTTCTCTTAGAGTACTTCAAATAAAAAGACCAATGTTTGCATAGGAAACCATGACCAAAAGATAACAAGCATATGTGTGGGGTTCAATCAATTTAATCTTGGTTAATGAATTACTTTTTACCACATCAACATTTCTTGCTTAGTTTTCAAACTAAATGTCCAATGTCCCAATTTTCTTTCATCCCACAAAGTGTAATATGTGGAACTCGAGGAAATCAAGGGAAAAAAAATTCCTTTGTTGACTTTAGTAGGAGCAAATTGAGATGAAATCCAAATGCTTAGAATCCTCTAAGGATATGAACCCCAAGGGAAAGCAATAGCATGTGAATTAATTCAAGGATATTTTCTTTTCCTAAAGGGTTTGAAATTTTATGCTCATGTTGAGTGTTTTTTTTTTCCAATGTTTTCAATCAAGCAATGTGTTTTGATTTCAAGAACAAGTACAACCCTATGGATATTTGAAACAATATTTGTTGAGTCCCCACTTGGACAAGTCTTGCACAAACAAATAGACAGGGATTTTGGCCTTTCCAAACAAGGGTTTTAATTCAGACTTTCCTTCCACAGAGATTGACCCATGCGCCGAGAGACCATTGCTTCCCTTCTCGTCAGAACCAACCATGTGATACTGGCCTTTGTTCCAATATCCACTTTTATATCCCAACTAGAAATACACTTGGCTTTAGTTTATTACCGGTTGGGTCATTCCCTTGGGTGAGTACTTTTTCCCACAAGGAAGTCCTTCTAAGATAAACAAAAGCAAGCAAACATATTCATAGTTCGATCAAAATTTGTTTAGAAACAAAGGGAGAACATTCAAGTAACATGTTCCACTCACACTCACAAGATGTTTTGTTTAATTTTAATCCTAAAATGAAATGCGGAGGTAATTACTTTACCTAACTTAAGATCACCAAAAGGCCTTTTGATTCTCAAGACCACCATGAGGTGCGAGAGAAGCACATACATCCTTTCGATGGTATTACTTTGAGTAAGCAATTACAAAAAAAAGAAACACTTGTTCATTTTAAGTCCAAAAAGAAATGATTTTGATTCAATTTAAAGCACCAAATCAAATGTGGAATTTTCCTTGTTCAATTGTTAGCCTCAAATGAAATCTAGTGAGTTTGTTGTAGGATTCATTTTAAGCCCTTTGTAGCAAAGACTCAAATGTTCTTTTTAGAACCCCAAAAAGATGTGAGTTGAATTAAAATAGAAAATTAAAGCATGAAATGGAAGCTCTTTAAAGTATTTCAAAACACTTTGTCAACTTCAAGTTTCAATGCTTGATTTTCCAACTCGATTTAGCTTGTGAGTTATCCACTTTGATGAGAAATACCTATGAAAATAACAAACAATGGTAAAAATCAGATTTGAAGGAACACCATATGATCAAAGATAGCAACATAAGCATGACAGTAACTAGCTGGAAGCTTGTGAAAATATAAATAAAGGCTTTAAATGATAATTTAATGCATTGGTCAGTATTATTAAAATTCCCCTCAATAATGATATCATGCCAGCAAAGGGTTTTTGCAATCTTGAGGTTTTTTTATGAGCAAAACAAAACAAAACATGAACTTCAGTTTCCTATTTAATTCACCAATCAATATTCAATGCATAAGGTACAATGAATAAAGTGTAATCTCCAACACATTAACTATTTATTTGTTGATTTAGTAATCCTCCAACCACTAGTCTATGAATAGAAATAAATATTTTATACAAATACACTGTTGCTAAATAACAAAAAAAAATATCCCCATAAAGATGTCGTTCTAAGAAGATTTCCACATAAAGAGGTCTAAATATTACTTAGTTAAAAGATTAATAAAATAGATACAACCACTCTAACACCATACAAATTTGATGGATGATTACATAATTAGTTACCAACAATAGAAAATAAAGTCAAATAAAGTCTTCAATGTGATTTTATGAAAAAGTAAATATAGGAGATCTTAAAAAAATATAATTAGATTCCAACAGCCAACTATGTTTTGATTAACATTTAAAACATCACATCAACATTAGTGTACCCTTAAAATAGAAACTATCTCATCCCTCAATCCTGCCAAAACATTTGACAAAAAGAAGAAATATCAATTCTTAGTATCAAGCATTTTGCTTGAGGAATCACGCCCTCCAAGCTATATTCAATAGTCAATATTAAATACTCAAATAAAGACAGCCTTGACTTTCCAAAAGAACAAAAATCTTAATCAATATAAAGTTAGCTCAAAAAAACTTCTACCCAAGCATAAGATTATACATTCTACTAGTAGTTCTTTGTTATTATACAAGTGTGAATTAACGTGCTACTTACCTCTTCTTATTTTTTTTGACATATCTCAACCATTACATCGTGCTAGTAAGAATAAAGTTTGAAGTTTATTTATGGCAGAAAAGACAATGCACTAATAATATACTTCAAACTTTGTTTGACTTTGTAAAGTCATTCACAGGTTGCCAATGTATTCTACCATTTAACTTCTGAAGGTGCAGCTAATCTAAAAGCTATGAAGAGATACACACTTTGTATAAAACTCAAGAGAGATATACAAACCTCTTGAGAGTATAACCATTTCTGATCTATAGACACTAATACTCTCTAGCAAATATAAACTGTGATCAGATAATACAAAATTTTTGCTAATATCGTTAGAGGAGCTCATTTCCTTATGATGCCCACCTCAGGATTCTCCACAAATTATCTCATTTTTATCCAACAAATAATCTATCAGCACCAAAATTGGAGTGTTGATCAAGCATAAGAAGAAAAAGGGTGATAGGTTTTGTCTTTTAGATGCTGCAGTCATAACTACCCTAGTAAACATAAATGTGAAGTGTGGATGTGTAGACTAGGCACATGAATCACTTTGAGCAAATACCTCAAGAAGATGTGGTCTCTTGGAATGCCAGAACTGGTTGAGTATGCACAAATCGAATTTTTTGGAAGGGTTGAAGAAACTTTCAAGAAAATTCAAATGGTAAGTGTAATGCCCAAATTTCAAGTGAATGCATTTGACA
The DNA here is from genome assembly GCA_007258455.2 of Sequoia sempervirens. NCBI lineage: Eukaryota > Viridiplantae > Streptophyta > Pinopsida > Cupressales > Cupressaceae > Sequoia > Sequoia sempervirens. The sequence goes on along the minus strand of VDFB02000003.1, from coordinate 226,668,268 downwards.
AGGACAAAGCCAAGTTATTAGACCTTTGACCAACACCTTACTATGTCATTTTTTTTTTATTTCAAACATTCAACATAAATGATTTTCCATACGATGATGCTCAAATGCAAAATGAGACGATGAGAGACACAAAATACCTTGAGAGTTTATAATTTGCTATGCTAAGAATTATCAGTCAAATATCATCTTTGGAAAGTGCTGGCAAGCACAGTGATAGTATGTAACAAAAGAGCATGATAAAAGGTTCGTCATACCTTCCTTCAAGGAAAAATCATAATTTTTTTCCTTTGATAAGAATCCATGTGGTTACTTTTTAATGGGCAGAGCTAAAGCTACAACATTTTACTTGACTATGCTAGATGCAATAGGGTATCCACGGTATTAAATGCATTGGAAAAAGATCAAGTGAACGTCATAAATACCAGTGTATGATAGACAAAAGATAAGAGTACTTATAGTCACGAGTCTATAGAAGATGTAATGGAAAAGGATAATACATCAAGAAATTTTCAAATTCTATGTAGTTCATGAAAAATTCTAAGAACTAAGTCTATGAGAGACATGCAATGGTTTATTCAACTTTCAAGGATGATCTTTTGATCACATCTTACTGGAGTAAAATATGCCAAGCAGTGGTTGCAAAGAATAGTATGGATGAAACTACTGAGTATGAGCTAGAGTGAATGAAAACAAGGGGAGTGTCATCCAAGATGCACAAAAGGTTTTCAAAAATGCAAGCCAACCTACCCACCATTACGACTATAAATAGAGAGATCATCAAAATAAAAATATGAAGTGAATAAAGCTCTATTGTGTGTGAAGATCACGAGTCAGTGATTTTCCTGCAAGAAATAAATATGTTAGATGACATTGATTGCGTATAGCCGATTGTGATCTTCCAAACATAATTATCTTGAGGTCACCATAAACTGAATACCCTGACAGTCACTTAAACACATCATAAATAATATGTAGAAAAGTATTTTGAAAATGGGGAAGCATTTATGGAATGGCGAGTTGAAATTAAGAGAGTATCATTATTTCTTGACAATCAAGTTTATAATCAGACTAAGTTAAATTAGCCTTTGAAAAATATAATTAAAGAACTTAGCAAGTCAGTAATCCATTACAAATGCAATTTTAACAGTAAATTATCCAAACTAACCAAAAGATGCACATTTCATGAGATTGCGTAACTTGATTCCTATATGTTTTGAGTACATTTGTGCCAAAATTTTGAGAGTTTCTCATTTTTTTGTATCAATTTCACAATTATCTAGTCACAATTTTATGAAAAAGTGAAAGCATCTAATTCATAGCATCAGGACTAATAAGAGTGCAACTAATAAAGATTGTATAAATCAAACATAAGAGTGTAGCTAATCTTTGATGTTTACCAACACACTACTTTTATTTTCTCTATGGATGACAATTTACAAACAAGATTGAAAATATTAGTAAACTATTAGATGGTTTACAAACAAGATTCAAAAACATATGCATCCATGAATGAAAGTCTTAGATTTATTGTAGCCCTCCTTCTAATGCCATTATATGGATGTGAAAATCTGAAAAATGGTTAAAAATTTAACACACACATCATTAGCATGGTTAGTGTTTTAAAATAAAAAAAACCTCCAACATCCCTATGAAATAATACATCATGCTTCAAAATGCAATCAAATAGCAAGCTAACTAAAGTATATGAAGAAAACATGAAGTATGCCTATTCCTTAGTGGATTGGTGCCACTTTGCTATGAAAAGTTCCCCTTTCCCAACCCTTTACAGGCCAATGGTGAAGATGCAATGCTATGACAATGGACAAAATTAGCTCTCAATGTGAAGAGAGTAACTTTGCATGAATTTTGGATGATTGAATGAAGGATAGCTTCTCCATTTATAGAAGATTTTGATGAGAGAAGAGGCAAAACGGATGAATGTGGGACTAACTTCAACCAATGGAAAGGTGCCACTTGTCAAGAGATGGATGGATGAAGTATGTGCAAGTTGTGATGAATGTGCCAATAAATGACATTAGGTGGCCTTTCAAATTTGAAATTTGGCTTATTGGAGGGAGAAGAAAGGGCCTTAAATGCCAAGTGGGGGACATGTAAGAGGGGAGTTAATGCTATGTTGGGACAATTCATTTGAAAGGGAGATTTGAAATGGAGGAATATTCCATCTTTATGCCATGTTGATGGAAATTAGAAGATTTAATAAGGGTATGTACAGGATCATGATGGGCCAAAAAGTGGCAATATGATGGGTATGTAGCTAATGAATTTTTTTACCCAAAATTAATGAAATGAAAAGGGTTTTTAAAAGAGATTCTCAGATTTCCACCAATATGAATTATGATTTACTCTGAATTAAACAAGTAATTATTATTCATTTTCTTTTTGAATTACGAATAAAGTCCCGATTGATAGGTTGATTGAAAACATCTATAGCTTTCAAATGGTATAACATTTTTGAATCTAAAATATGTGTCACATTCTATGCTTGACATACTATAGGATTAAAAAATAAAAATTGACTTTGATGAAGTTTTGACCAAGTTAAGGTGGTCAAACATACAAGGTTTTTAATATTTTTTAAAGTTGTAATAAAAAATTCATAATTAATTATTTACTTGGGAAAAATTATAAAAAATATGCATCACATTAGGACATGAGTCCTCTAGTTATATCTAAAATATTACAAAAATATATTATCATTTTATTGTGATTAGGGTGGTCGACAAACACCTACTTATTTTTTCCCTGAAATTTAAGTACTACTTCATTGAAATTTCAAATTCTGACCAAATGGATTTTTTTTTTTAAACAAACCTATTAGTTTAGAAACTACATTCAATTTGTTATAGATTATTTTCTTACATATTTTTGAAATAATATAAATAACTTATTCAAATTTTTATGTCAAGTTACCTAACTCTAACTTGTTTTGATATTTTTACCACTTAAGGGCCTGTTTTTTCCATGATGATCCTGCACATACCCATAAATCAATTAAATGATTTATTTGTGCAAGTTGGAAAAGCTAGAGGATGTGACATGAGTTAAGATTAGACTTAATCAGGATTTGATTAACTTAAGTGAAGATTAGGTGATTTGACTTTTTGACTTAGATTTACAGATTAAAATAAATCAAAAGGAGATGGAAAATGATTTAGACTTAGTTAAATAAATATTTTGATTTATTTAACTAGAGGGGATGAAGTTAGTGTTAAAGATGAGTTTATTTAATTTAAATGGAGGACTTTAGAGCTTAATCAAATAAACTTGATTTATTTGATGAATGGATGCATATGAATTAGTTAAATGCATGATGCTAATTTTGTATGTCTACAACAACACTTCACAACACCTTCACAATACATCATAATTTGAATGTTTAGGATCTAATGTAAATGCAAAAGTTACATCAACATTAAATCAAGGCAATATAAGAAAAAAATCATAAGAGAAAGACCTAAATAACTGTAAAAATGTTAGTGATCCATTTTTCTATGGTACAAGAGACAAAAACTGTGTTGGGATATTCTTTTTCTGAAATGACAAAAGCTACTCAATGACCATATTTGAATATCAACACTATTAAATGTCAACCAAAACACAAACTCTCAATCAAACATCCTGAATTGCTTGATATGACCTTATTCCCATCATGGTTGTATGTTTATAGTGATGAAACTCTAAAACAAATGTTTGGATTTTATGATAACACATCCTCTACTACTCCCATGAAATGGGCTACTTGTGCTATGATCATTACCAAGAAAAATGATATTGATATCACTAAAGAACCATATGATCCTGAAGTTCCTAAGTCTAATGCACTCCCCTTAGGAGATACAATTGATGTGCCAATGGACATAGATGATAAAGACAAAGTTATTAAAATTGGTAAGTGCCTTCATGATGAAGAACAAGAGGACGTGCTACAATTTTACTTCATGATTTTCCTAAAATTTTTGCTTGGAAATACTCTGATATGCTAGGAATTGACCTAAAAATTGTGACACACAACATTGTTCTCATTGAAAATGATAAACCTATTCTCCAAAAGATATGAAAAATCAACCCTAACATAGCCTTGCATGTTAAAGTAGAGCTTGAAAAAATCCTTGATGCGGGCTTCATTCACCCTATTGATTATTCTCCTTGGATTTCAAACATTGTAGAAGTTCCTAAACCCGATAATCGTATTAGGGTATGCACGAATTTTCATGATTTCAATAAAGCCTCTTTAAAAGATGACTTTTTGCTTCCTAATATTGGCATGATCATGGATTCAACTATGAGACATTATTTTTTGTCATTCATGGATGGATTTTCTGGTTATAATCAAATCCTTATCAACCCTCAAGATCAATGTAAAACTGTATTTACAACTATTTGGGGAACGTTTTGCTAGGTTGTGATTCCCTTTGGTTTAAAGAATGTCAGCGCAACTTATCAATGAGAAACGAACCTGATATTTCATGATATCCTTGCTAAATACTTAACAAGACAAGACAATGTAAATATTCTGTGAAAAATCTTTGAATGAATACATAAATATAACATGCGATTAAATCCAAAAAAGTGTATTTGGCGTAGATAGTGGGAAAATTTTGTGGTTTGTCATATCTCACTGAGGCATTAAGGTGGACACAAAGAAAATTGATGCCATTATTAACGTGCCACCTCCTTAAAAAAATTTTGAAATGTGCATGTTACAAGGCCAGGGAATGTGCAGGATCATGATGGGCCAAAAAGTGGCAATATGATGGGTATGTGGCTGATGACTATTTTTTAACCCAAAATTGATGAAATGAAAAGGGTTTTTAAAGGAGATTATCAGCTTTCCACCAATATAAATTATTCTTTACTTTGAATTTAATAAGTAATTATTATTCATTTTCTATTCAAATTACTTAATTAAAGTCCTAATTGATAGGCTGATTGAAAAACATCTATAGTTTTCAAATGGTATCACATTTTGAATCCAAAACATACCACATTCTATACTTCACATACTATAGGATTAAAAAATAAAAATAAATTTCATGAAGTTTTGACCAAGTTAAGGTGGTCGACATACAAAGTTTTTATATTTTTTAAAAAATTTGTGATAAAAAATTCATAATTAATTATCTACTTGGAAAAAAACAAAAACATATGCATCACATTGGGGCATGAACCCTTTATTTATATCTAAAATATTATAAAAAAATATTATCATTTTATTGTGGTTAGGGTGGTCAAATAGACACCTACTTCTTATTTTTTCCCTGAAATTTAAGTACCACTACATTGAAATTTCAAATTTTCACCAAATAGATTTTCTCTTTTTTTTTAAAAACCTAGTAGTTTATAAACTACATTCAATTTCCTATAGATTCCATTCTTACATATTTTTGAAATAATATAGTTAACTTATTCAAATTTTTACGTCAAGTTGCCTACCTCTTATTTTTTTGAATTTTTTGCCACTTAAGGGCCTGTTTTTTCCATGATGATCTTGCACATACCCGCCGAACTCAAGATATCCATCATTTCCTATCATCTTTATCCAATCACACGTTACCCTTCATCATCACCTAAAAAAGAATGTACACTTTGTTTGGAACAAGGATTGTAAATAGGCTTTTGAGAGTTTAAAAGAATACCTTGAAACTCCACCTATTTTACAACCCTCAGTGCCAAACAAACCATTTATCTTGTACATAGCCACATTAGCCCATGCTCTTACAACATTGTTGGCTCAACAAGATGATCAGGGAAAAGAACATCATATTTATTACATTAGTCGAACTTTACCTGATTATGAAACTCAATACTCACTAGTTGAAAAATAATGTTTAGACCTTGTATTTGCTACTAGTAGATTGCGACATTATTTACTAAATGTTGAAATACAAATCATAACAAAATCTGATCACCTTCAACATCTTTTTAATAAAACTGAATTGTTTGGATGGTTAGATAAGTGGCTGATGTTGTTAACTAAGTTTGACCTTAAGTTTGTTTCACCAAAAGAAATCAAAGGACAAGCCTTAACCGATCACTTAGTTGATGCTCCTTCTCCTCTCGCTTTACCTAATCATGAATCCTTTCTTGATGATAGTGTCTTGACCATGGATATTAAAACATGAGAATTGTATTTCAATGGATCTAAGTGTATAAGAGGTTCTAGTGCTAGAGTGGTATTAATTTTTCCCGATGGAAACTCTATTCCCTTGTATTATCTCTTAAATTTCCTATGCATAAATAACACAATTGAGTATGAGGCATTAATCGCAGGATTGTGAACTGCTTTAACCATGGGTGCTAAAGATATCAATATCTTTGGTGATTCATAATTAGTAATCAAACAAATCAATGGGACATATAAAGCTAAACATGAAAAATTATTAAAATACAACGACCAAACAATGAAATTGTTAGAGAAGTTTGAATCATTAGCCATTGATAACATCCCATGAAAAGACAATCACCATTCAGATGTGATGGTGAGTGTCACCCTTCTTATAACCCTCATAATCCTTTAATAGACTTCACCTTTGTTGTTCACCCAATCATGAAACCTTTTATTGATACTCACTTCAAAGACATTTTAACTACAACTCAAAAAACCTCGTGAGAATGGTATGATAGAATATACACTTATTTAAAAGATGGTACCATTCCCGAGCCCACAATGACAAACACTCAAAATAATTTATGCAAACTAGTAGCCACATACATCATCCTTGTTGATGTGTTGTATAGAATATCCTTCAATGATCTCTTACTAAGTTGTCTTAAGGACTCTAAAATTCCTATAGCCCTTGAGCAATCTCATGCTGGTGCATGTGGAGGTCATTTTAGAGGACGGTAATTAGTGCAAAAACTTATCCATATAGGATATTATTGGATTCATATGGATAAATGATGCTTTTCTTACAATAAAAAATGTCACAAATGTCAAGAACATAGCAATTTGATCCATGCCCATATTCCCATTTGGTCATTTTCAGTATGGGGGTTAGATTTCATTGGAAAAATTTCACCACCCTCTTCTGTCAAACATACATTTATAATAATTGCAATTGACTACTTCACAAAATGGGTGGAAGTTATTCCTCTTCGATCTACAAAAACTGAAGTAATTTGTTGTTTCATATTGGAACACATAATTGCTTGCTTTGGACTTCTGTCCACAATTGTTTCAGACAATGGAACCCCATTTAAGAATAATCAAGTAAATAAATTTCTTGAAACATTCAACATCCAACATCAATTTTCTACACCATACTATTTGCAATCCAATGGACAAGCTGGAAGCACTGATAAGATTATTGAACAAATCCTAAGGAAAACTATTAACAAACATCATAAGGATTGGCATATGAAATTACATTATGCGCTTTGGGCTTATTGAACAAGTGTTAGATTATCCACGAGAACCACATCCTATAACCTTATTTATGGTACTAATGCCATAATTCCCTTGGAGTTAGAAATTCCTATGTTGTGAATTGCTCTCAAAAACCTTATTGACAATGCAACTTATAAAGACCAACGATTGCCCCAGCTTGAGATTCTTGATGAAAAGTGCATTAACACTCTTGTACATCTCCAATCTTACATTAAACAATTACAATGCAACCACAACACTCATGTCATTCCTCAAAAATTGCATAAGGGTGATTTCATTCTCTATGAGAATCAATGAAATACTAACATTGATCATGAGGAAAAAGATAAATTCATCCCTGATTGGTTAGGACCATACATAATTGATACCAATTATGGTTCTGATGCTTACATCTTAATTGAGCTCAATGGAACACCACTTAAGGAACCTATTAATGTTGTGCATCTATGTAGGTATTATCTGTAGTCCCTTGCAATAATATGGATTAAAAAGTGGTGTTGTTTAAAGTTATTTGGTTTCATTCTAAATAACTTTCACATTGCTTCACTCTTGACAACTGATCATGTGTTTTCTTGAACACTAAGGTAATTATTTTAGTTCTTTTTATAATTATTTTAGATTTCTTATTATTCATCCTCATGTTATGTTAAGTTTGATCTTTCTATGAATTATAGGTGTATCTAGTTTAACATATTTTCTCTTAATTTAACAATGTTGTATCTAAAGTGAAACAAAAATATTTTTTTCATTAGATCACATCAATCATGTTAAACCACGTAGACATTAATTAAATAATTTTAACTAAGCTATTTAATTAATCACATTTCCATTTAACATTCAACCACATTCAAGACATATTACAAAACATCAAATTTTCATATATATATATATCAAAAGTTCTATACATACATCTCATCATCATATAAAAAGTCACCAAGGTCTATGAGAACTAAACCCCTCAGGATCTAGCTTCTCTGATCTGGTCCCCAAACATCATGAAACGATCGCGTATGACTGTGATTGCGAACCACCGACTTTGAGTGCATACTCCAGATGTTGTACTCACCCAAGGGCTACAAGATGATTCTTTGCAATCTAATCCCTCTCTACTGATACATGTGCTAGCTCTGCATGGAGTCTCTCAACCTCTGTTGAAGTTTGTGATGACTATCCTACACTCTCAGCTTGATGGAGTGATCTCCTCACGCTCTCATAAGATTTTTGCAACCTTGTGAAAGGTCTGAGTGACTCTAGCTCCTCCTCCACAATTGGTGGGGGTATGTAATTGAGGTCCACCTCCTCCTCATCAATTAATGCAGGCACTATCTCTGCGGTGACCTGACAATAGAACTCTCGCTAGTCTGTCGCTGCTCCTACAAAGTAGAAATAATACATAATTAGTAAACATCATCATGATAAAAATATAGAAATAAAAACTAAAGTAAATACATAAAATCAAATATCATCACTTATATCTCTAGTCCACTGGGGGATATCAACCTTGTCCTCTGTATGACTATGGGTCCCGACGTCTGTTGTAGCTATTGCATGCGATCTAGTCACACAAGTGTTTGAGGACTCTCCTAGCTAATGTTGATCCTTAGTTGCTACCTCGTCATCCTCACTCAAAGGTGGCTCTTCCTCATACTCCTCCTCCTCTTCCTCTCTTCCATCTTGTTCCTCATAGTTAGGATCAACCTTTGAATCATACTCATCATCGATAACATCAGCAAATATGTTTGTTGGCCTATATCGTACATCCTTGGCCCTATCCTCTAGCTCATCTCCCTTATTTGGTGTTGGTCTTGTATCACCAATAGGGACATCCATGGGAAATAAAGGAGTTGGTCATGTTACTAACCACCACTCCTCATGCTCATATGTGTTGCCAACATCATCAACATTAGAGACTGGTGGCTAATCATGATTTGAATCATCCGAGTCACTCTCACGAACAAGATCTATAGTAATCCAAATAGTATCACCTGACCTTTGGGCACTCCGTACTGATTTACTATTGAAGGGGAACACCCTCACTGGTGTTTGCACCTTCCCAAACTATCACATGACTTGGCCATAATAGAATGGATGTACAACATAGTCATGTCACCCAACTAGAAGTATTTTCATCTACATCCTCCTCAAATATCCTATGAGATCTAGCACCTATAGGGTGATTACGTAAGGTTTCCATAGGATCTTGTCCTCCTCCATCTAGTCAAATCTCACTCTCCACAAATGTAACTCATATTTCTTTTGAAACTAGCAAGCTTTTGTTCCTAAGGATTTGCCACTCTGGGAGGCATCCTAAAGGATAGTCAAATGTTGTGGATATCTTGTGACTATAGAACATGAGAACCCAATAGGTCTAGTGCATGTAATATGCTTGAGGCACCACACCTGCAAAAGTGTACAATGCACCATATTGTCTATCCCTTAGAACACAAATTGGCCAAGATCGTAATAAAGATGTGCTAGGATGCAGCTTATCTAAGCATAGATTGTCCTGTGCTTTGTCATCCCACAAATCAAGTGTACCAATCCTCCATCTAGGTGTGTCGATCGTCCATTAAGATTGAAAACAACAGCCACTGTATGCATCATAATCTGTCTCACAATGGGGGCTTGCAAATATAGAAGCATAGGAATCTCGATTCGTGCTCTCATGTACTCATCATGAATAGGTCCACCTAAGCAATACTGCATGCCCACCTTCTTCTCCTAGAATGATCAATCTCCTTGTAAATATACCCTCTCCCCGAATAAGAACTCAGAGAATATGGTGTACATCCTCTAGAGTGATGGTCATCTCCTTGGTCAGAAGGTGAAAGGTACATGTGTCGACATCCCAATCTCATAGGTGGCATCAGATATTCCCAATAAATTCCTAATACCTGTAGATTTTATGCCTCTACTACTAACAGTGTTGGGGCTAAATCTATAAGAAAGCTAATTTGTCTCCCTCCTAGCCGCTATCATGACTAGGCTAGAACCTATCAAATGCACAACAATATGATCTAAAAAATCATCTAATATCTTCAATTTTTACATTATTCATCATTCAAGTGTACTAAATTTTATCTAGTGTTCTTTTCTAAATGCCCTAGATGATTTAGAACCCTTTTGGGACAATTCACAAAGAAACGAGACACTTTGTGAAGAAATGGGACACTTTGCAAACAAAAGGGACACTTTGCAAACAAATGGGACACTTTGCGAAAAAAGGGGACACTTTGCAAAAAAAAATTCCAAGATCCCAAATTAACCTATTAATACATTAAAAAATCATAAAATCATTACAAAATCACTATGCAAAAGTTGCAGAATCAACTCACATCATAGTATAGCTTGTCGCACACCACCTATTCTCAAATCTCATCTAGTTGTGAAGGTGTGTAATCCCATATACTCGACATCTTCTCATCTCACTTGTCTTTCTAATGCTACATGAAGGTAAAATACAATAGGAAGTGACAAATTACTCTCCTTTACCTCTTTTCACCTATTTTCATTACTTTTACTCATGCAATAAAATAGGGTTATTTTCTAGTCCCCTAGGGGATATCAACCTTGTCCTCTGTATGACTATGGGTCCCGATGTCTATTGTAGCTACTGCATGTGATCTAGTCACACAAGTCTTTGAGGACTCTCCTAGCTCATGTTGATCCTTAGTCGCTACCTCATCATCCTCACTCAAAGGTGTCTCTTCCTCATACTCCTCCTCCTCTTCCTCTCTTCCATCTTGTTCCTCATAGTTAGGATCAACCTTTGAATCATACTCATCATCGATAACATCAGCAAATATGTTTGTTGGCCTATATCGTACATCCTTGGCCCTATCCTCTAGCTCATCTCCCTTATTTGGTGTTGGTCTTGTATCACCTATAGGGACATCCATGGGAAATAAAGGAGTTGGTCATGTTACTAACCACCACTCCTCATGCTCATATGTGTTGCCAACATCATCAACATTAGAGACTGGTGGCTAATCATGATTTGAATCATCTGAGTCACTCTCGCGAACAAGATCTATAGTAATCCAAATAGTATCACCTGACCTTTGGGCACTCCGCACTAATTTACTATTGAAGGGGCACACCCTCACTGGTGTTTGCACCTTCCGAAACTATCACATGACTTGGCCATAATAGAATGGATGTACAACATAGTCATGCCACCCAACTAGAAGTATTTTCATCTACATCCTCCTCAAATATCTTATGAGATCTAGCCACTATAGGGTGATTACGTAAGGTTTCCATAGGATCTTGTCCTCCTCCATCTGGTCAAATCTCACTCTCCACAAATGTAACTCATATTTCTTTCGAAACTAGCCAGCTTCTGTTCCTAAGGATTTTCCACTCTGGGAGGCATCCTAAAGGATAGTCAAATGTTGTGGATATCCTGTGACTATAGAGCATGAGAACCCAATAGGTCTGGTGCATGTAATATGCTTGAGGCACCACACCTGCTAAAGTGTACAATGCACCATATTGTCTATCCCTTAGAACACAAATTGACCAAGATTGTAATAAAGATGTGCTAGGATGCAGCTTATCTAAGCATAGATTGTCCTGTGCTTTGTCATCCCAAAAATCAAGTGTACCAATCCTCCATCTAGGTGTGTCGCTCGTCCATTAAGATTGAAAACAAGAGCCACTGTATGCATCATAATCTGTCTCACAATGGGGGCTTGCAAATATAGAAGCATAGGAATCTCGATTCGTGCTCTCATGCACTCATCATGAATAGGTCCACCTAAGCAATACTGAATGCCCACCTTCTTCTCCTAGAATGATAAATCTCCTTGTAAATATACCCTCTCCCCAAATAAGAACTCAGAGAATATGGTGTACATCCTCTAGAGTGATGGTGATCTCCTTGGTTAGAAGGTGAAAGGTACATGTGTCGACATCCCAATGCTCATATAGGGCCATTACCATGGCATCATGGTATCTCATAGGTGGCATCAGATATTCCCAATAAATTCCTACTACTTGTAGATTTTATGCCTCTACTACTAACAATGTTGGGGCTAAATCTATAAGAAAGCTAATTTGTCTCCCTCCTAGCCGCTATCATGACTAGGCTAGAACCTATCAAATGCACAACAATATGATCTAAAAAATCATCTAATATCTTCAATTTTTACATTATTCATCATTCAAGTGTACTAAACTTTATCTAGTGTTCTTTTCTAAATTCCCTAGATGATTTAGAACCCTTTTGGGACAATTCACAAAGAAACCAGACAATTTGTGAAGAAATGGGACACTTTGCAAACAAAAGGGACACTTTGCAAACAAATGGGACACTTTGCGAAAAAAGGGGACACTTTGCAAAAAAAAATTCCAAGATCCTAAATTAACCTATCAATACATTAAAAAATCATAAAATCATTAAAAAATCACTACGCAAAAGTTGCAGAATCAACTCACCTCATCGCACAGCTTGTCGCACACCACCTATTCTCAAATCTCATCTAGTTGTGAAGGTGTGTAATCCCATATACTCGACATCTTCTCATCTCACTTGTCTTTCTCATGCTACATGAAGGTAAAATACAATAGGAAGTGACAAATTACTCTCCTTTACCTCTTTTCACCTATTTTCATTACTTTTACTCATGCAATAAAATAGGTTTATTTTCTAGTCCCCTAGGGGATATCAACCTTGTCCTTTGTATGACTATGGGTCCCGATGTCTATTGTAGCTACTGCATGTGATCTAGTCACACAAGTGTTTGAGGAATCTCCTAGCTCATGTTGATCCTTAGTCGCTACCTCATCATCCTCACTCAAAGGTGGCTCTTCCTCATACTCCTCCTCTTCCTCTCTTCCATCTTGTTCCTCATAGTTAGGATCAACCTTTGAATCATACTCATCATCGATAACATCAGCAAATATGTTTGTTGGCCTATATCGTACATCCTTGGCCCTATCCTCTAGCTCATCTCCCTTATTTGGTGTTGGTCTTGTATCACCTATAGGGACATCCATGGGAAATAAAGGAGTTGGTCATGTTACTAACCACCACTCCTCATGCTCATATGTGTTGCCAACATCATCAGCATTAGAGATTGGTGGCTAATCATGATTTGAATCATCCAAGTCACTCTCGCGAACAAGATCTATAGTAATCCAAATAGTATCACCTAACCTTTGGGCACTCCACACTGATTTACTATTGAAGGGGCACACCCTCACTAGTGTTTGCACCTTCCCAAACTATCACATGACTTGGCCATAATAGAATGGATGTACAACATAGTCATGCCACCCAACTAGAAGTATTTTCATCTACATCCTCATCAGATATCCTATGAGATCTAGCCACTATAGGGTGATTACGTAAGGTTTCCATAGGATCTTGTCCTCCTCCATCTAGTCAAATCTCACTCTCCACAAATGTAACTCATATTTCTTTCAAAACTAGCCAGCTTCTGTTCCTAAGGATTTCCCACTCTGGGAGGCATCCTAAAGGATAGTCAAATGTTGTGGATATCCTGTGACTATAGAACATGAGAACCCAATAGGTCTGGTGCATGTAATATGCTTGAGGCACCACACCTACAAAAGTGTACAATGCACCATATTTTCTATCCCTTAGAACACAAATTGGCCAAGATCGTAATAAAGATGTGCTAGGATGCAACATCTCTAAGCATAGATTGTCCTGTGCTTTGTCATCCCACAAATCAAGTGTACCAATCCTCCATCTAGGTGTGTCGCTCATCCATTAAGATCGAGAACAAGAGCCATTGTATGCATCATAATCTATCTCACAATGGGGGCTTGCAAATATAGAAGCATAGGAATCTCGATTCGTGCTCTCATGCACTCATCATGAATAGGTCCACCTAAGCAATACTGCATGCCCACCTTCTTCTCCTAGAATTATCAATCTCCTTACAAATATACCCTCTCCCCGAATAGGAACTTAGAGAATATGGTGTACATCCTCTAGAGTGATGGTCATCTTCTTGGTCAGAAGGTGAAAGGTACATGTGTCAGCATCCCAATGCTCGTATAGGGCCATTACCATGCCGTCATGTTATCTCATAGGTGGCATCAGATATTCCCAATAAATTCCTACTACCTGTAGATGTTATGCCTCTACTACTAATAGTGTTGGGGATAAATCTCTAAGAAAGCTAATTTGTCTCCCTCCTAGCCGCTATCGTGACTAGGCTAGAACCTATCAAATGCACAACAATATGATCTAAAAAATCATCTAATATCTTCAATTTTTACATTATTCATCATTCAAGTGTAGTAAATTTTATCTAGTGTTCTTTTCTAAATGCCTTAGATGATTTAGAACCCTTTTAGGACAATTCACAAAGAAACGAGACACTTTGTGAAGAAATAGGACACTTTGCAAACAAAAGGGACACTTTGCAAACAAATGGGACACTTTGCAATAAAAGGGGACACTTTGCAAAAAAAATTCCAAGATCCTAGATTAACCTATTAATATATTAAAAAATCATAAAATCATTACAAAATCACTAAGAAAAAGTTGCAGAATCAACTCACCTCATAGTACAGCTTGTCGAACACCACCTATTCTCAAATCTCGTCCAGTTGTGAATGTGTGTAATCCCATCTACTCGACATCTTCTCATCTCACTTGTCACTCTCATGCTACATGAAGGTAAAATACAATAGTAAGTGACAAATTACTCTCCTTTACCTCTTTTCACCTATTTTCATTACTTTTACTCATGTAATAAAATAGGGTTATTTTCTTTTAATAGTCCAATAGAGTACCTTTTCTTCAAAACAACATAATAAGAGCTAGGGAACTTTGTTTTCAACACCATTTGATGTGTTGGAATCATGATTTTGCAACCAACATCATCAATCATCTATGATTACATTGCATGGTACTTGGAAATTCCCTACAGTATGATGTTCTTTATTCGATGTGGCTAGACTACTATCTTGATTCCACCTATGTAAAGCAAGTGAAATCAATGGGGGCATACATCTACCTTTGAAAGGGATTCCTAGGAGTCAAAAAAAAGGATTTTTGGACAATTAATGAACTTTTGTTGTAGGATGTGGTTCCTAATGTTGTGGTTTTGCAGATAACTACACTAGGGCCTTCGTTCTCCCAATTTTTTGGAATAAGTATCCTTTTGTGCAATAAAGTGTAATATTTGGAGTCCTTTAGCTTACGTATGCATGTAGAGTCATATGGGTGCTAAAAGTTGGAAATATATGCCTCAAACAATACAGGGTGAAACCTCCATTAGAGCTAAGTCGGTGTGACATCTTCATTGTCTGGCCGACAAGCAGCTTGATTCATTCTAGTTTGTACAGGTCACAGTGACCTTGCAAATGTCTTCCTGAATGTTGTCACTGTGGAGCTATCGCTATGACCAGGAGTGCTCAGTATGACCCCTTAGCATTCGGGAGACCTCTGGCCGACAAGCCATTCAATTGGTTATTGGGGAGACTCATGGCGAACACAGGCTTTGGGGTAGCTTATAGCGGCTCAGTGAAAAGTCCCAGCAAACAGTGAATGTCTTGCCGATAGGAATATATTTGATGTCTCCACCATAACATAAGCGTCCCGGTGTGATGCCTTAGTGATAGATGAAAGTCATAATGACGGGGACACACTCAGGAGTCATCAATGTAACACTAAGGTTTCGTTATGAAGTTTGGGTGATATGCAAATGTCTCACTGACAGAGGCTCAAGGGTTGGCTATCGGGGTAACTCAAATATCTCGGGAAGATGTCTCAGTGAACGTTGAAAGTCTCACCGATAGAAACTCCTTTTGGGATCTTCAGTATAACTCTTGATGACAGATGAAGCTTTCAGGGCAAGTCCTAGAGCTCAGTGAGAAGTCTTAGTGAGAGTTACATGTCTTGCTGACAACGCTCTATGTTGGAGCCTTTGGGGTAACATATGGAAATCGGTATGATCTCTCGGCGAAGGGCGTATGTCTTGGTGACTGTTGATAGCTTTGGGGTGACAATAGAGATCTTAGAGAAACCTCTTGGTGATAATGTTAAGTCTTGTCGATTGGTGTTTGGAGCTCGGTGTAACAAATGACTTTGGTATAACCTTTGGTGACTCGCTATGATATCCTGGCGAAAGCGATAGGTTTGGTCGACTGCTTGGTGTTTCAGCGTAACATTGAAAGCTCGATAGAACATCTTGGTGACTAGGGTAAGTCTTGGTGATAATGATATGAAGGTTATGTGGCATCGACAATTCATTTTGAAAGTTCTGTGAGGAAGCTCAATGGACATGGAACAACAAGGATATACTCTGTGATTGTAGTTGGTGGTTGGTTGGTTTGAAAGATTGTTGTTGATCAGTGAATGTATTCTAATCTGTAAAGGCTGTAACTTGAGAGTTTCTATTCAAAGAATCTTCACGGTGAATGGTAATGTATAATGACATCAGAAAGATAAGTCTGGAATTTGTATGTAAACTTCATTACTATAATACAAAATGATTTCTCTTGGTGTGGTGGGTTTTTCTCCCACAAGGGTTTTCCCACGTATATCTGGTGTTCATGTGTGATTGTCAAATACTCTATTTCTAATATCTATTTCTTAGTGCATCTTAATTGGACTGTAGTTGTAAATTTTGAAGTGCATCTACATTCTTTCCTAAGGTATTGACATTAGGAGAATTGTTTCTAGATCTAATTTTCCTTACCAGTGGTATCAGAGCCTGGCCAGTTGTGTTATCCTTGTGGGTATCTTGGGTTTTTTGAGTCAGTTCTATTCAGTGGGAGTCTTGTAGAAATTTTTTATTTCTGATTATAGGTTGAGATGGCTAGTACATCTGGAAAGTTTTAAATAGAGAAGTTCAACGGCAGTAACTTTGAGTTGTGGAAACTCAAGATGGAGGATCTTTTACTGGATCGTGATCTTTGGATTGTTGTGGCTAGAGTGAAACCTACATACATGAAGCAAAGAAGATTGGGACCTTGTAGATAGGAAATCTAAGGGGTTGATAAGGCTCTGTTTGGTAGACTTAGTGCTTCTGAATGTGCATGAAGAGAAGATTGCATCTTCCTTGTGGAAGAGACTGGTGTCTATTTATCAGGGGAAGTCCTTGGTGAATAAACTATTCCTGAGGAAGAATCTATACTCTTTGAGAATGCAAGAAGGAGGGTTTGTAGCTGACCATTTGAACACATTTAACATGCTGCTTGCTCAATTGACATCTGTTAGTGTGAAGACTGAAGAAGAGGATCATTGTATGCTTCTATTGTGTTCTTTGCCAGACTCATGGGATCATCTGGTGATGGTGATTAGGAGTACAACATCCAGTTTCAAGATGGAAGATGTTGTTGCATCTTTTATGTCATAAGAGATGTGAAGGAAATCTTTTGAGATGGTGAAGGAAGCTCTTGCTGTCAGAGGAAGACCAAAGGAGAAAGGAAAGAAGAAGGACAAGAAGTCCAAATCAAAATCAGAAGGGTGATCAAAGTCTCCTGGAAAGAAGTCCAAGGTGAAGTTTTGGAGCTGTGGGCAACCTAGTCATGTCCGAAGGGATTGTAAAGAGGAGAAAAGGAAGAAGGCCTCTTCTAATAACGGTTCTTCTCATAGTGATGGTGACGCCTTCATTGCAACCTTGGCTACTCAGGCATTAGATGATGTCTGGCTGATTGATTCTGAAGCATCTTTCCACATGACATCTCACAGAGAATGGTTCATGAAAGTATGAAGAATACAATGGTGGAAAGGTGTACTTGGTGAGTGATTCAACTTTGGAGATTGTTGGCTGTGGAAGAGTCAAGATACAATTCCCAGATGGCAGAGTAAAGGGAATCAATAATGTTATGCACATACCAGGTCTGGCTCAAAATATATTGTCTGTAAGTATGCTAAATGATATTGGTGTACAAGTTACGTTCTCTGGAAATGGCTACAAGATGACTAGAGGTTCAATGGTGCTGGCTAGAGGTGCTCAAATTCGTACCCTATACAAGCTGGATGCATAGGTTGTTCAATGTAATAGTGTCTCTGGAAAGTCACTGAAAGCTGCTCATGAAAGGAAAGAGGGAAATATCCCTAATTATGTAAACTCTATGGAAGTAAAGCTTCCTGCAGAGAAGACTATGCTTTGGCATCATAGGTTAGGCCACATAGGAGAAAAATGTTTAAAAACCTTGAAGAATAAAAACCCGGTTGAGGGGCTTGAAGATTGTAATCTTGAATTTGAATTCTGTGAACACTGTATATATGGAAAGTAGCACTGTGTTTCATTTTATTCTAGTCCTCATAAATATTCTGGTTTGCTAGATTATATTCATTCGGATGTGTTTGGTCTAGTAGATGTTCCTTCTTTGTCTAAATCAAGATACTATGTGTTGTTCATTGATGATTATTCAAGAAGAGCATTTGTTTATTTTTTGAAAAGTAAATCAGAAGTGTTCAGTCGATTTAAGGAATTTAAGAACCTTGTTGAAAATTAGATTGGTAGAAAAATAAAATGCTTAAGGACTGATAATGGCAGTGAATTATGTTTTGATGAATTTGAAAGATACTATAAAGACCAAGGAATTAAAAGACACAAGACTACACCTTATATTCCACAACAAAATGGAGTTGTAGAAAGGTTCAATAGGATAGTGATTGAGAGAGCACGAAGTATGCTCAGTAGTGTTGGATTGGAGGAGAAATTCTAGGCTGAGGCTGTGTCAACTACATGTTATCTAATTAATCATTCTCCAAATTCTACTCTTGTTAAGAAAACACCTTTGGAAGCGTGGTTTGGTAAGAAGCGCTCTCTTAGGCATGTTCGTGTTTTTGGTTGTGAGGCATATGCTCATGTGTCGGATGTGAAAAGATCTAAATTGGAGAACAATGTTGTCAAATGTATTTTTATTGGCTATAGCACCGTCATAAAAGGATACAAGCTTTGGAATCCTGATATAGAGAAGGTTGTATACAGTAGAAGTGTAATCTTTCATGAGCTAAAACCTTCTACTTTGGATTTGCAGTCAGAGGAAAAGTCAGATAACAATAAGGATGTAGCATTAATTCCTCCTACACCAGAGAAAGAGGAATTTAAAATTTAAAATGTACTGAAACTAAGGAGAGCTCCAGCAGTTCTGAAAGTTCTGAAGATGAAGAACCTCAACCTCAGCAAGTGAGGAGGTCAACCTAAGAAAGAAAACAACCAGATAGGTATGGGTTCTCTTTGATAGATTCTACTTGTTCCTATGCTTTGATTTCTAGTACTGATGAGCCTAGGATTGTCAAAGAGGAATTTAAAATGTCTGATTCAGATTCTTGGTTGGAAGCCATGGAAGAAGAGATGGCATCATTAGATAAGAATGAAACCTGGAGTCTAGTGCCCTTACCTAAAGGAAAAAAATTGTGGGCTGCAAATGGCTATTTAAGAAAAAGATTGGTCTGGATGGCAGTGTAGAAAAGTACAAGGAAAGACTAGTTGCAAAGGGTTATTCCCAGGTAGAGGGAATCAATTATGGGGAAATATTTTCTCCTATAGCAAAGCTGACATCTTTTAGATTTCTATTGTCACTTGTAGCTCTGTATGACTTAGAGGTCAAACAGATGGGTGTGAAGACAACATTTCTTCATGGTGATCTTGAAGAAGAAATCTATATGTCCCAACCTGAGCACTTTGTTGAAAAAGGTAAAGAAAAACTAGTATGCAAATTCAAGAAGTCTATGTATGGGTCAAAGTAGTCACCTAGAATGTGGCACCAAAAATTTGATACATCTGTATTGTCTTTAGGATTTGTGAGATCAAAATATTATCACTATGTGTATTATAAAGCTAAAAGTGATCAAGTATTAGTTATTGCTCTCTATGTTGATGATATGTTGTTCATAGGAAATAGCAAGTTAATGATTTCTGATCTTAAGTCTTAGTTGTCTGCTAAGTTTGAAATAAAGGATCTTGCTGCAGCAAGGTATATTCTGGGGATGGAGATAACTAGGGATAGGAAGAATAGAAAGCTTTGGCTTAGTCAGAGTAAGTATATCAGGACTATTCTTGAGAGATTTTGTATGAATGATTGCAAGCAGTTAGTTGCTCTAGTCATGCAGGGAACGAAACTATCTATTGAGGACTGTCCAAAATCTCCTACTGAGATGGAGGACATGACCAGTGTACCCTATACTAGTGCAGTAGGTAGTCTTATGTATGCAATGGTCTGTACAAGGCCAAACATTGCCCAAGCAGTGGGAGTCAGTCGATTTATGGCTAATCCAGGAAGAATGCATTGGGATGTTGTGAAGAGAGTGTTTAGGTATTTGAAGGGAACTTTAGATTTTGCTTTGTGTTACCATGGGAATTTGGTTTAGTCACAGAGGACTCTCAACATTCGTGGCTATGTTGATTCTGATTGGGTAGGGGATATTGACAGCAAGAGGTCCACAAGTGGATACATTTTCATATTGAATGGTGGTGTAGTGAGTTGGATGAGCAAGCGGCAAGCTGTAGTCACTTTGTCCACTACGAAGGTTAAATACATGGTAGCTACTCATTCTTGTAAATAAGTTTTATGGTTGAAACAATTGTGTTCTAACATTGATTTTGATGTAGGGGAAATAACTATTTTCTATGATATTCAGAGTGCAATTTGTCTGGAAAAGAACCCTAGTTTCCATGCCAGGACGAAACATATTGATGTATAGTGCCACTTTGTACGAGATATGGTGGAGGATGGAAAGGTTAGTTTGAAAAAGGTTGATACTCTAGAGAATGTTGCAGATTCATTGACGAAGCTAGTGAGCACAGACAAGTTCAGATGGTGTGCCAGTTCAATAGGCCTTAGTGCCCATGATTTTCAGTAAATTATGTTGTGCTCTAGAGGTGATTGTATGATCTTCGTCAAGTGGGAGATTGTTGGAAATATCTGCCTCAAACAATATAGGCTAAAACCTCCATTAGAGCTAATTCAGTGTGGCATCTTCATTGTCTGGCCAACTAGCAGCTTGATTCATTCTGGTTTGTATAGGTCGCTGTGACCTTGCAGATGTCTTGCCGAATGTTGTCACTGTGGAGCTATCACTATGACAAGGAGTGTTCGGTATGACCTCTTAGTGCTCAGGAGACCTCTAGCTGACAGGCCATTCAATCAATTATTAGGGAGACTCATGGCGACCATGAGCTTCAGGGTAGCTTATAGTGGCTTGGTGAGAAGTCCCAGCGAACAGTGAATGTCTTGCTGACAGGAATACATTTTATGTCTTCGCCATAACATAAGGGTCCCGGTGTGATGTCTTAGCGATAGATGAAAGTCATGACGATGGGGAAACACTTGAGAGTCATCGATGTAACACTAAGGTTTCGTTATGAAGTCTGGGCGATATGAAAATGTCTCACCAACTAAGGCTCAAGGGTTGGCTATTGGGGTAACTCAAAGATTCCGGGAAGACGTCTCAGTTAATGTTGAAGGTCTCACCGACAGAAACTCCTTTTGGGATCTTCCATATAACTCTTAACGACATATGAAGCTTTTGGGGTAAGTCCTAGAGCTCAGTGAGAAGTCTTAGTGAGAGTTACACGTCTCACTGACATCGCTCTATGTTGGAGGCTTTAGGGTAACATATGGAGCTCGGTATGATCTCTCGGCGAAGGGTGTATGTCCTGGCGATTGTTGATAGCTTCAAGGTGACAATAGAGATCTCGGGGAAATGTTTTGGTGATAATGTTAAGTCCTACTGACTGGTGTTTGGAGCTCAATGTAACAAATGACTTCAGTATAACCTTTGGTGACTCGCTATGATCTATTGGCGAAAGCGATAGGTTTGTACGACTACTTGGTGGTTCAGCGTAACATTGAAAGCTCGATAGAACATCTCGGCAACTACGGTAAGTCTTGGCGATAATGATATGAAGGTTATGTGGCATCGGTGAGACACTGTTGGTGTCTCACCGAGATGCCAACATAGTGGAAATTCTATTGACAGTTTGACCGTCCTATGTGGAGTCTCGTGGACTAATAGGAGGAGTCAAATCTAAACAGTTGGAAGGCAGTTCATTTTGACAGTTCTATGAGGAAGCTCAACGGACATGGAACAATAGGGATATACTCTATGATTGCAATTGGTGTTTGGTTGGTTCAACAGATTATTGTTGATCAGTGAATGTATTCTAATATGTAAAGGTTGTAACTTGAGAGTTTCTATTCCAAGAATGTTCATGGTGAATGCTACTGTATAATGACACCAGAAAGATAAGTCTGGAATTTGTATGTAATCTTCATTACTATAATACAAAGTGATTTCTCTTGGTGTGGTGGGTTTTTCTCCTGTAAGGGTTTTCCCACGTATATCTGGTGTTCATGTGTGATTGTCAAATACTCTATTTCTGATATCTATTTCTTAGTGCATCTTAATTGGACTGTAGTTGTAAATTTTAAAGTGCATCTGCATTCTTTCCTAAGGTATTGACATTAGTAGAATTGTTTTCGTATCTAACTTTCCTTACACTAAATTGGGGGATAAATACAACATAGAAAATTGGACACTCTTGAGAAAAGAGACAATTTGATACTTAATTTGTACCTACTTTTGAGTACTCCTACATTATTCATCCTTCAAAACAACATTTATCGGCCCTGAAAACCCATTATTCTTGATCTAGAGGCCTGTTTCACTTAAAAAATAACTTAAATCCTTACAAACAACACTCAATTCACTCATATCCTAAAAAACCACCTTCAAAAACCATTAGTGGGACCCATTCGCCACCTTGGGTGAATGAGTCCCCTCTGGTGGGACAAATTTTAGGTCATTTCTCACATCTCTTAGTCACTTAAATTATAAAGCAATTTTCAAAATTTAAATTTTAGGAGTCTTCCACAACAAGTTTTATTTTCATTTTCTACAACAAAGTTGAAGCTTTAAGACATAAAACTAGGGTTTTTGTAGGTCTTCAAGCTCACTTCTTCATCAAGATTCAACATTGCAAAGATTTTTTTGATTGATTCCTATGGTGAATCATATAGAAATCTAGGTTGAGGAGATGCAACTAGCCATCAAATCATAGCTAAAGACTTATTTTCAAAGTGATTCCATCTTCCATCTTCACTCTATCTTCAAAATTAAGGTTTGCATTACTTTTGCATGTCATTTACATCTATTTGATATGTTGTAGGATTTATAGGGTTGAATTCTTGCATTATTCAAATCACCATTGCACATCTTATTCTAGCACAATAGAATAGGGTTTTGACATACTTTAAATTTTCCTAGTCTTTAACACACTCAAGGCTAGGGTTTTATGTAGATTTTTGTCCATTCAAGGTTTGATTACCCAACTAGGGTTTTGACCAAGTAAAACCCCCATTAGACAACCAAAATTTTAAGTTGTTTTGTAAGAATTTTCTTAGATCCCAATTCGGGTTTCTGTCAAGAAGTGTTGTATAGGTGACAAGGTGCAGGTCTGAGATCTGAGTTGTAGAAAATTGAAAGTGGACTGATTCACCATAGATGCTAAATGAGTCCCTCATAAGGTGAATATCAAAGTTAGATGCATATCCAAATACCCAATGAATAGAAACCAGTTTCTAGGAAGAAAACCCTATCTTGGGATTGATTCACCTAGGGTGGCGAATGAGTCCCAGTCAACATAAAAGTCAAATTTACTAGATTTCCAGAGCTCTTTCTCATCTTCACTAGTCTCACAAGTGTACACATTCTGAATTACAAATTTTTGTTTAGTTTCATTTGTGTTTTTATTCATCTTCTAAGCTTTTTGCAAACCTCACTATGTTTTCAAACATTGCACATTTCATTAGTTTTGTATTCATAATCAATCCATTGCATCACTTATTTGCATTTATATCATTTTATTTAGTGATAATTCCATCATACATTCCTTTATTTGAGTGAACCACCTCAATTTTAGTGTTTTATCTCTCTCCTTTTAGGTGAAAAACCCTAAGAGTACAAGTCCATAGAACACCTCAAAATTGATGGTTTAGGATGAGGTGGAATTATTGTATTCAATTCCAGATACTATTTCTATAAAGGAAAATGAAGATCTATAGAGACCATTCATTTTAGAGGAACTTAAAAAAGTAGTTTTTTCTTTGCCACCAGACAAATCTCCTAGTGCAGATGGCTTTACTGCATTATTTTTCCAAAAAATTTGGGACATTTTTTATTTTTATCCATTATGGGAAATTGAAGAATCAAGAAGAACAAGGACTTTAGTCAAACAGTTTAATGTAACAAACATAGTTATCATACCCAAAGTAAAAGAACCAAAAACATTTGTGAAATATAGACCAATATCCTTATCCAATACAATCTATAAAATCTTTCCTAAGGCAATTTATTTAAGGTTGTAGCCTATTATTCCAAGGATTATTTCTCAAGAGAAAGGGGGTTTGTTCTAGGAAGAGATACATTTGCAAGGGCTATTGTAGCCCATGAGACTCTATATTGAATTTCAATTAATAAAGTCCCTTCTATCATCATCAAATTAGATATCATGAAGGCCTATGACAAGGTCAACTAGAATTTTTTGAAAAAAATATTGCTAAAGTTTGGGTTTAGTGCAAGATGGTGTAAATGGATAATAGCATACCTTTCAGGGGCTAAATTTCCAATCTTTACTTAATGGATCTCCCACAGGTTTCTTTAGTGCATCACAAAGAGTGTGGTAAGGGGATTCACTTTCACCTTTTTTGTTTATAATCATGGCTGAGGCATTGAGCAAATTTATCATCAAAAAAAATTCTCAAGGGTTATGGAAAGGGATGCAAATTGAAAATATAGATTTAGTTGTTACACATTCACTTTTTGCTAATGATGCCAATTTATTTGGGAAAGCAATGCTAGCGGAAGCAAATTAGATAAAAGAGGTCTTAAAAAAATATTCATCAATGTCAGGTCAAAGGATAAATTCCTCAAAATCAAAAATTTATATCCTCAACACAAGTGAGGACATTGAAAAGAAGATAGTCAAAATTCTCAGATTTGAAAAAGCAGCCTTACCATGTTCATATCTAGGGATACCATTCTTTTCAGGCCCAAATAAAGTAGCATACTAGGTGAAAGTAATAGAAAGACTTAAGTCAAATATCTTGGTATGGAAGGTCAGATGGTTGTCTCTTGTTGGGATAATTTTATTAGTAAACGAAGTTTTGTCTTCAATACCTAATTATTTTCTTGAAGTTCTCAAGGCACCAAAAATTTTCATTGTAGAATTTGAGAAAATGATTAGAAGTTTTATTTGGAAAGGAAACATTGATGAACAGAAGAAGGTGCCTCTAATATCTCTTGAGGCCATGTCATGTGACAAAGATCAAGGTGGAGCGGGTATCTTGAACCTTCAGAAAAGGAATAGAGAATTTTGTGCAAAAATTACATGTAAAATTTTTGTTCACCCAAAGGATAAATGGTGTAGAATCCCACAAGGAAAATATTGGATAGCATGTACCCTTCAAGAATCTTTACTATTGCTAATCCCCCAAAAGGATCAGCTATAGGGAACTTTCTGATCTCATGTAGGAAGTTAATTGCTACATACATCTCATGGGAGGTAAATGATGGTCAAAGTCTAAAATTTTGAATGGATTCTTGGAATGGGAACCCTCCACTTCAAAATAATCTTGATCTAATTTTGTAGCATAGATTTTTGGCACCCAGTTGCTTTCTAGCTCTCCTAGTGTTTTTCACCTAGAAGGAGAAAGATGGGCCAAAAATGCTCATGTTACATTCAAAATCAATGCAATATGGATAGAATAAAGATAAAATATTCCTAGATATAATGCTTGAATGCAAGAAATGAATGAAATTGATTGACTAATGAGTAAAAATTAAAGGAAAATAACTTGTTTGAAAAAACATTATGTAATAAATAATTGTCTAAAAATGAATGGAAAACTGCAACAATAATGAATAAAATTGAAAGTGTTCACCTGAGATATGGATGAGGACTGGAAATGACTTCTGAAATGATACTGATGTTGACATTTTGGCTTGGAGGGACTCATTCATGATTCTGGGTTAATCAGTCTCATTTCTGCCAAACTGTACGGGAACTTGTTTTTGACAAAAGGGTACTAAAAAATGTAGAAAACTAAAAATTGACCATGGAGTGGGACTCATTCACCACTCATGGTGAATGAGTCAAATTTTGAATTTCTAGATTTTCAAAGGTGTATTCTAAAGCTTTCAATCTACACTTTGATGCCCTACAGATGTCCACTTATGAAACTCTAATTTACAAGTTTGAAAATGGATTTTTGTTGATATTTTGACTTGATGAATGAGGAGAAGACTTTAGTAATCTTTCAACTGATCTTCAATGATTTCCAAGCTTCCAAGAGACCTAAATCTACAAACATACAAGATGAGAGAGAGAGAGAGAGATGTTGAATGTTAGGGCATGGGGGTTTTTCTTGGTCAAACCCCTTTTAGGTAATTAAACCAAAATGATGAAAGAAAGGAATGAAACATGAAACAGTGGAATGGATTACCTTTCCATGATGATTTATCTTGAAATTATGCAACATAACATGTATAATATTTCCTTGGATGTCTTAGGAAGTTAAATTGATGACTTGCAATGTAAATGCCCTAGCTTGCTTGACATGAGATAGAAGATAGATGATGAATGCATGATGTGAATGTGTTAATGGATGAATAAATGTAAAAATGATTTTAGAGAGGTTCTTTTATAGGAAATTCACCTTGTTTTCCCATTAATTAGATCCCTAAGGCTGACATGGAGAAAAATTAAACTTAAAACCTAATTTTTCCACTCAAAACCTCAAAAATGGCTCAATGGGACTCATTTGCCACTAATGGTGAATGAGTCCCACCTAGATGGGACTAATTCACCACTAATGGTGAATGGGTCCCATAGGGGGCATTTTTACTAGCTGGAATGCCAAGAAGTAAGAAAATTAGGCTTATATGATGACTATGTTGATTATTTGATAAAATTATGCCTCGAGATGAACAATATTGGGTCATAAGGGCCTATTAATGATGATATAAAATCTAATTAGGGATTGGGATACATAAGTCAATGTGAAAGTGTGATTAAATACACTGTACAACACTAAAATGAGGTCCACTCATCCTAGGAAGGCACACGAACCAATGTGAATGTGAAAGACACATTACAACACTAGTTTATCATTAAGTTTATTTTACAATCCTTCTAGATTGATGTAATAATGTTATTAAACACATTTTATAATGTTTAATTAAGGATAAATAGGTTAATTAAGTCTATAAAAGAATGAAAGTATCTTACAACACTTTACAACACCTTTACAAGACGTCGTTAAAAATATGTTATTCGATTTGCAAGGGTCCAAGACCTAGTGTGGACACAAAAAATGTCTCACAACACTAGATTAAGAACTCATTAAGTCAATTTTATCATGAATTAATCCCATGTCAAGCAAAGGGTACTTTTTTCTATGGCACATTTAGCCCCCACTTTAGTGAGAGGATGAACTTGCTTCAAACTCACACTAAAGTAGAAATTCAAGAAAGATGCACATGTAGGTAAAGCCCCAAGATACAAAATAATGCAAAGGCAAGAAAGAGAAAGATAAAAATGAAAAGGTGGATCAAGATTCGATAGCTTTTCCAACTATTTGTGGTTCAGATCTAGGTTGTTTGTCCAAAAAGAAGATGCATACTCACACTGGGGCCACAAAATTTTTGGTTGTTTGTGGAGTGAGAAAGCCAAAAATAAGTGGTTTAGTGAGAAATTCATGCTAGTGTGTGAGCTTCCCATTATAAAAACCATACCAAAGTTTTGCTCCTAATAACATTGATAAGGCACCACAAGGTAATGCTTTTTATAAATGTTTTTGAATGTCATATAAAACATTTGTTGAAGGGGATTTTGCTTTGTTCATGTAAGGTCCTCTTCTTAGGGAACATTGTTCCTAATGTCTCCAAGAAAGGACATTTCAGGATGTTAAATCATTATCCATGGGATGTCTCATTTGCATCAAGCCACTTCAATTGATCATATACTCTTGGAAGGCATCAATCCCACTGACACCACCAAGGAGGAGACCCGTCACAAGAAAAAGTAAATCGTGCCATGAAATTTGCAAAATGATGTTACCTATGTATTCCCACCACTTTAAAGTGGTTGCTAACACCATTATTTTGAGAAATTCCTTTAAATTAGAAGACGGTATAAGAGCTTATTTTAAAAGCCCCGTGCCAGGTCATATGTTTCTGATAAGCTACATCATGAAAAAGGCTAATATGTCACATGCAAATAAATCTTAAGACATGTTGTCCACATCCCAAGCTTGTTATTACATGTTCATGAAAGGTTAATGATGATTCAAAAGATACAATCACAAGTGACATACAAAGTCAATGTTATCAAACCCCTTTCCCCCACTTAGCATAGGACAAAGGTGAGCCTAAAATGGATGATGGTATGATGCCCCTTGCGATGAATGTAAAACATCGAATGGTGAGTATGTTATGATCCTACAACTATTGCATGAAAAGGAGTAGCAACTAATGTTATTTATGTGGATAAGTAGAGGGTATGTGTAGGATTGTCATGGAAAAAATAGGCCCTTAAGTGGCAAAAAATTCAAAAAAATCAAAGTTAGGCAACTTGACATAAAAATTTGAATAAGTTTTCTATATTATTTAAAAAATATGTAAGAATAGAATTTGTAGAAAGTTGAATGTAGTTTCTAAACTACTAGGTTTTTTTTTTTTTTAAATCTATTTGGTGAAAATTTGAAACTTCAATGCAGTAGTACTTAAATTTCAGGGGAAAAATAAGAAGTAGGTGTTTGTCTGACCACCCTAACCACAATAAAATGATAATATTTTTTCATAAGATTTTAGATATAAATAGAGGAATCATGTCCAAATGTGATGTATATTTTTTGTAATTTTTTTCCAAGTAAATAATTAATAATGATTTTTTTATTACAACTTTTAAAAATTATAAAAACCCGTATGTCTGACCACCTTAACTTGGTCAAAACTTCATGAAATTCAATTTTTAATTTTTTAATCCTATAGTATGTGAAGCATGTTTTGGATTCCAAAAATGTGATATTGTTTGAAAACTATAGATGTCTTTTAATCAACCTATCAATCAGGACTTTAGTCATAATTCAAATAGAAAATGAATAATAATTATTTATTAAATTCAAAGTAAAACATAATTTATATTGGTGGAAAGCTCAGAATCTTCTTTAAAAACCCTTTTCATTTCATCAATTTTGGGTAAAAAAAAGTCATCAGCCACATACCCTACAAATACCCATCATATTGCCACTTTTTGGCCCATCATGATCTTGCACATACCCTAAACAAAGTTTCAGCTTGATTGTCTTTGATTGTATATACTTTGTTACATATGTGAGCAAGGTCATTGTAACTTGTTTGGTATGAAACATTATGCTTGGGTGGGTAAAGGATGATTTGGGGTTGGTGTTGATTTTGTTGCTTGTGCAATGGTGGGCAAAGGATGAGTTAGGGTTGGTGTTGAGTTTGTTGCTTGTGTGATGGTGGGTAAAGGATGAGTTTGGGTTGGTGTTGAGTTTTTTTCTTGTGTCATGGTGGGTAAAGAATTAGAGGATTATTTGAATGGCCCATGGGGTATGCAGGCACTTCATTGATTGAATGGGATCTAATGGACACTTGCGCATGCATAATCTCGATGGTCTTGGTTTGATGTATCCCTAGGGAAGACATATTATTTGCTTGCACCAGAATAGTCACCCTAGGAGGAGAGTTTTTAGGAGTATGACAATCCAAATGTTCTTGAAATTCAAGGACTTGTTCATCATAATTAAGGGAGCTATCCATGGTTGAATTATCTTGGTCCATGATGTGTTCCCTCATAAGATTCTCATGATTTTCATTGATTAGATCGTGTAACACCATAATATGATCTTCACTAATAGGAGAGATATTTGGAAAGTGGAAATTGTCTTGTGCCATAACATCTACCCTAGTAGGAGATCTTTGACAAAAGTGACAATCAAGAGGTGCCTCACATGTCAAGGCTTCATCACAAATAGGGGAGTCATGAAGGGGAGGACAACTAGGATTATCATGTGTGTCAATGATTGGATATTCTTTTTAAAATAGAGCCTTCCAATTGTTAGGAACATTAAGAAGGAGAGAAATAATGTTATAACTCTCAATCATTGGGTTTCTTGAAACCAACATATCCTCTTCACAAATGTGTTGGTCTTGATCATTCATGAAAGTATTGTCACATTTATTGGGGAGGTGTTGGGAGATGAATAGAGACTAGGTAAGGTGGTGGAAATGCATTCATCTTGTGTTGTTATACTATCTTCCCAAGGGGAATGAGGAGGACAAACAAGACCTTCATGATGCTCAACGATTGTACCTTCTTTCGTCAAGATACCTTCATCACTAAAAGGAGAGGTATCCATAGAAGTACAATTAGGATCATCATGTTTATCTGCATTTGTATTCCTTTCTTACACATCGTTCATACAAATAGGAGAGATAGGAGGAAGTGTAAGTTTAAGACAAGCATTAACATTTCCATTCTCTTGTACTAGGAGACTATCATAACTAGGGAATACATTGAATGAAGGATATGAATGTTTGTAACCTATCTTTTTCTTTGCAAATTTGGAAAAGATTGAAGCTAACATTTTGAAAGAACAATCTATGCTAACTAAAAATGAAATGTAAAAGGTTGAAATGAAATGAAATCTTTAGATAATAATTGAATAATTATGCTATGTAAGAATATGAGAATGCAAATGTGAAATTTAAACCATGCATGAAATGAGCTAATTTAAGCTAGATTTGATGAAATGTATGATATAGAAATGGAGTCAACAGAAGCCTAAAAATAGGGTTTTTAGCTTTTTAAAAGATAGTTTTAGGGGTCAGAAGGGACTAATTCACCCAAGGTGGCTAATGAGTCCCAATATGGACCTTTTTTTTAGAATTTTCAAAATAATTTAAGTGATTTTGATGTGTTATGAGTGCTATGATGCAAACCTAAATGAAAAATGTATAATTTCATCAAAATGAGCTTACATTTTTGGCAACCACTTGCTTTCCAGCTTTCCTAGGATTTTTCACCTAGAAGGAGAAAGATGGGCCAAAAATGCTCATGTTACATTCAAAATCAATGCATATGGATAGAATAAGGATCTACAATATGCCTAGATATAATTCTGGAATGCAAGAAATGAATGAGATTTATTGACTAATGAGTAGAAACTAAAGGAAAACAACTTTTTTGGAAACATAATGTGTAATAAAAAATCACCTAAAAATGAAAGGAAAACTGCAACAAAAATGAATCAGAATGAAAGTGTGCACTTGAGATATGGATGAGGATTGCATATGACTTTTGGAATGTTTTTGTTGCTGAAATTTAGGCTTGGAGGGACTCATTCATCATTCAAGGTGAATCAGTCGCAATTCTGCCAAACTGTGTTGGAACCTGTTTTTGACAAAAGGGTACTAAAACATGCAGAAAACTCAAAATTGACCCTAGAATGGGATTCAT
This sequence comes from Sequoia sempervirens, assembly GCA_007258455.2. NCBI lineage: Eukaryota > Viridiplantae > Streptophyta > Pinopsida > Cupressales > Cupressaceae > Sequoia > Sequoia sempervirens. Next base: position 226,636,375 of record VDFB02000003.1, on the reverse strand, counting down.
TCACCACTCATGGTGAATGATTCCACTTTTGAATTTCTAGAGTTTCAAATGTGGATTTTGAAGCTTTCAATCTACACTTTGATGCCCTATAGGTGTCCACTTCTAAAACTCTTATTTACAAGTCTAAAAGTGTATTTTTGTTAATATTTTGACTTGATGAATGAGGAGAATACTTTAGTAATCTTTCAACTTGATCTTAAATGATATCCAAGCTTCCAAGATACTTAAATCTACAAACATACTAGACAAAGAGAGAGATGTTGAATGTTAGAGCATGGGGGTTTGCCTTGCTCAAACCCCTTTTAGGTAATTAAACCAAAATAATGAAAGAAATAAATGAAACATGCAACAATGGAATGGATTATATTTCCATGATGTTTGATCTTGAAATTCTACACAATAACATGTAGAATATGCTCTTTGATGTCTTAGGAAGCTAAATTGTTGACTTGCAATGTAAATGCCCTAGCTTGCTTGACATGAGATAGAAGATAGATGATGAATAAAAGATGTGAATGTGTTAATGGATGAATAGATGTGAAAATGAGTTTAGAGAGGTGATTTTATAGGAAATTCACCTTATTTTCTGATTAATTAGATCCCTAAGGCTAACATGGAGAAAAATTAAACTTAAAACCTACTTTTTCCTATTCAAAACCTTGAAAATGGCTCATATGGGACTCATTCACCACTAATGGTGAATGGGTCCCACCTAGATGGGACCAATTCGCCACTAATGGTGAATGGGTCCCATAGGGGCTATTTTTGCTAGCTGGAATGTCGAGAAGTAAGAAAATTAGGATTATATGATGACTATGTTGGTTAGTTGATCAAATTATGCCTCAAGATGCATAATATGTGGTCATAAGGGCCTATTAATGATGATATAAAAGTCAATTAGGGCTTGGGACACATAATTCAATGTGTAAGTGTGGTTAAATACACTTTACAACACTAAAATGAGGTCCACTTAGCCTAGGAAGGCACAAGAACCAATGTGAATGTGTAAGACACATTACTACACTAGTTTATGTAGAAGTTGAAAAACCAACTTCACAGTCCCCAAGAATCACTTGCAAGCAATCACCTATCACATGCAAAGATATTCAGAACAAAAACAACAGAAGTTCTGTAAACCCTTAGAGCCAATGTTTGTAAGAAAAAATCAGAATTATTGATTATTGAATGAAATTGTATTAGAAATAATACAAAAGCCTTCAAAAAGGAAATGATGCAATAAAGCATGAAAAGACAACCCTAATCTTATCTTGAGCAAAAAAGATAGCTCAATAAGATAAGATAAGAATTAAATAATAATTATCCTAGGAAATAAATAATTACCTAAGTAAACTTATCCTAAAGTGTAATTAAATAATTAATTACACTAACATCCCCCCATAAGTGCAACATAGGGAGAAGAAAATTATTATGCAAAGATGAGTCCTGAAAACAAGGCCTGATCAGGTAATCATGTACAAATGCAATGTAAAATAAATCAAACCGGGTAAAGGAGAAAACCACATGGGAAGAAAACTCCTCCCCAAAATAGAATGCAATAAACTACCTAAGTGATGAAAAATGGAGGACTCCATAAGACCCCCCAAGGACACCATTCATCACAATGATACATGAAAGAATCCCCTCATAAGAGAGGAAGAAAGAGACCTCATATCCCCCCCAGAATGAAGTAACTCCAAAAGAAGTGAAGAAACTGCATCTCCAGAAAGAAGTGAGAGGGAAGAGATCGAATGAAAGAAATCTGTGAAGGTGGAATAGGTGCAGCCCAAGATGTCCCCATAGAAGTAGGTGTGACCTCAACAAATGAAGAATAGGTGAAGAGTCAATAGAAACCTCCAAAGATGGATGATCAACATGATCCTGTTGCATTGAAATAGAAGAAGCAACATGAGGTGGAGGAGAAGGAATGGAAGGCTCAAGAATAGGATCTAAAGTGAGAACTCCAATGTTTAAGAAGCCAAATCTCTCCACTGAATGATGAGGCACACTTAAAGTGTGAGGAAAAATTATAGGAACATAAGTGCCACCAATGAAAGAATACAATCGAGATGAGTGATCCACTATCCCAGTAGCAATAACTACTCTACTCTCCAAGTCTCTAATGATAAACAAATCAGGTGTGAACTCCACAGATCTCCCATTGCCCCCATGTGTTATCTGATAGATGGAAAGAAGGTTATTTGTCAAGTGAGGGACACACAAGACATCTTGAAAGGGGTGATCCCCAAAACTAATAGACCCCTTCCGTCTAACACTCATGTAAGTGTTGTTTCCCATCAAAATGGGAGACATAGTGCAAGGCTAAAAGGAAGTGAACATAGAATGTGAAGATGCCATATGATGAGATGCTCCTAAATCTAGAAGCCATCTCCCTGATCCAATACCTGAAGAAGCACAAAGTGCATGTCCCCTCATATATGATGAAGTATGTAAACTAGTTGTGCTTGTGCTATGCTGCTCTAAAGAAGAAGATGATGCAGACATCCTAGAAGGAAAATCAATTTGATGTTTCTAAAGATGTTTCAGCTCATCAATGTCCTTCCCTCTTGCAATATGCACATGTAGAATTATCCTTCCTAAATTATTTCCCCTTAGAAGAGGAGGATGAATCTGAGGACTCCTTTTGCTGTTCATGAGGTTTGGAATCCTTTTGTTTCTATTTATTGCCTTTTCCTGTAGAAGCCTTCTGATCTCTGGGCTCTTGTGATGCAGTAATTGCATGTGAAGAGGAAGAAGGTTTCACGATGCCCATGCTAGATAACTTAGCTTTCTCTTGAGTTCGAGATGGAGAAAAGTCATCAAGAGATGGCATAGTGAATCTTATACCAAGTGCATCCATAGTGGCATAAAAGGTAGATACAAAAACAAAATAATTTGGTCCAAGCTTAGAAATAATGGACAATATCAACTGAGAGTCTTCTTTCTAAACACCACACTGTGACAACTATAATCTAAGAGACTTGAGTTTGGTGAAAAACTCCTGGATGCTATCAAAATCCATAGGATTTAAGCCAATAAGCTCATTCTCTAACTGAAACCCTCTCATAGTATCCTACTTCCCAAACAAAGACTCCAAAGTAGCCCATATCTCATTTGGTGTAGTGAAAAACTCAATGTGAAAAATAAGGTTAGATGAAAGAGAAAGAAATAATGTACCATAATCTTCATCACACCTATTAAACCATTTTCTCTTTTTAGTAGCACCTGTAGGTTCAATTTTTGTATGCATGGTTACCCTATACAGCCCTTTATGTTTCGAGTGAATCTCCATTTCTTTTTGCCAACCAAAATAGTTGAATGGAGTAAGGGGTGCAATGTGATATAAATCCATGATAGAAAAACAGCAATAGATACTCTCAAATAAAAAAACAATGCTCGCTAATCTCAAGAAAATAACTTAAAAGGTAAAGGCAGAGATCAAACAGAAATATCAGATACCTAGTAAAAAAATTGGAAAATATAGGTCTGAGATCTATGTATAGCACTGAACTATCTTTCCAATTCCTATTCATTTTTGAAAAACGGAGCTAGGACGCAAAAGTTATTCCTCTTGGAGTGAAAACAACAACTTCTAGCTTTGACAGGAAAAAAATGCATGAAAATTGCAAAATCAGAAAATCAAACCACCACCATCGGGTCTATCGTCGAATCAGCTTTCCATCAACTATTCGTTTTTGAAAAAATGACTCCGTTTGCAAAAGTTATGGAAAAATGAAAAAAATCCCTGTAAAAGGGCACTTCTAGACTAAGTAGGTGCAAAAATGAAGCACTCTGGGGCTAGAACTTTTCGGCTCCTACTCCTCTCAGCAACCAAGGGGCTAGGGTCTGAAGCCTGGTGGTGGAGCCCCTGGATCCAATGTGACCAGTGACTTAAAGTTTAAAGCCCGTGGGAGCTAAGGCTTGGCTGGTGGCGCGGTGGACGAGGGAGCTCGGCGGAGCTCGACAGAAGGGCCACAGGGGCCACAAGTGGTAGGGTTGGTGGCCGGTGGTGGGAGGGAAATGGTGTGGATTTAAACTGGCCACATAGAATTTTAATAATTTTTTAATTTTTTTTAATGTTTTTTTTTGCATTTTCAGCCTTGATCTACGTGCCCTGGGGCCGTATGGCCTTAGGGCTAATTTTTTTTCCTTTTTTTCAACTTTTGTCTAAATTGACGAAACAAAAGGTATTTCTAGAGTTTTTTGGATGCTCTGATCATGATCATAACATCCGTTCGAGCCCAAAATGCTCTAAAATTTTGGCTACCCCCAGATCTACAAAAAATCAATCTGACTTGAAACCCTTGCACATAAAAAGATGTTGTGAGAGAATATCTTTAGATCACGAATAGGCAGCAACAGGTCTAGAGCTTTGATACCATGTAGAAGTTGAAAAGCCAACTTCATAGTCCCCAAGAATCACCTACAAGCAATCACCTATCACATGCAAATATATTCACAACAAAAACAACATAAGTTTTGTAAAACCTCAGAGCCAATGTGTGCAAGAAAAAAACAAAATTATTGATTATTGAATGAAATTTTTTTACAAATAATACAAAAGCCTTCAAAAAGGAAATGATGCAATAAATCATGAAAAGACAACCCTAATCTTATCTTGAGCAAAAAGACAACTCAATAAGATAAGATAAGAATTAAATAATAATTATCCTAGGAAATAAATAATTGCCTAGGTAAACTTATCCTAAAGTGTAATTAAATAATTAATTACACTAACAGTTTATCATTAAGTTTATTTTACAAGCCTTCTAAATTGATGTAATAATGTTATTAAACACATTTTATAATGTTGAATTAAGGAAAAATAAGTTAATTAAGTCTAGAAAAGTGTGAAAGTATCTTACAACACCTTTACAAGATGTTAAAAGCATGTTATTCAATTTGGAAGGATCCAAGAGCTAGTTTAGACACATAAAATGTCTCACAACACTAGATTAAGACCTCATTAATTCCATTTTATGATGAATTAATCCCATGTCAAGCAACGGGTACTCTTTTGTATGGTACAAGTTCATGTCATGGAAATTTGGAAGGAAGTATGGGGGGAAATTTTGTTGGATTATGTTTAGTCAATTAATTCTATAATAGTTAAAATAACCTTGAAAATAATAATAGAACCTTCATGACCAATTAGTAGGGTAGTGTGTTACAAAAAGTTTTAAATGAACAAGTGGACTATCTTTCTTCAAAATCAAACAAATTGGTTTGGGAACCTTCAAGGGATGGAAATTACATGGTCAAACAAGGTTGTAAGGCTTTAAGTCATAATTCAGGACATCTACTTCCCCAAAAGGCCTATTCTTTTCATTGGGATAGTAAATTTTTACCCAAGGTAGGGAGTTTTTCTTGATTGGCATTGAGGAAGCGAATATTAACTAGTGAACAGTTAGGAAAAATAATTTTTTTTTTTCCTTTCATGTTCCCATTGTCAAATGAGTAGATTGAGGAAGTACATCACCTTTTTGTGAAATGAAAGTTTGTGCAACAAAGTTGGGATTGTGTTATGAACAAGCTTAACTTTTAGATTCCTTTGCCAAATTCTTTATGGGATTTGTTTCAAATTTGGTCAGTTCTATTCAAGTCATATTTCTTTGCATGTATATGGAAAGTGGTCCCAACACTAGTTGCATGGAATCTATGGTGGGAGTGAAATTTATGCATTTTTAGGAAAGTAGTTTCATCAAATGATGTAGTAAATGTAAAAATAGAGAAGGAAATTTCAGAGATAGTAAATGCAAGTGTTCAAGAGCATAAAGGTATTAGTTCAACATTTACAAATTGGGACAATCACATCCTATAGGAATGGAAGTATTTAAAGCTACCTTTCCCAAGCAGTCTCTTGCAGCCAAAGGCAGAGAAGTGTAATAGGAAACATGTTAGATGGAAGGAACCCTAGGATGGACACATAAAGTTGAACTTCTATGGTGTCTCAAAAGGGAACCTAGGAGAATTAGGGGTAGGAATTTTTTTACATGATTCAAGGGGTAAGGTAATAGAACTCCATTCAAATTATTTCCTAAAAGGATATAATAATTTAGCAGAATCAAAAGCATTGTTGATAAATTTAGAAATTGCTTTGAAGATTGGTGTTAAAGACTTACATATTGAAGGAGATCCTTATTGATAGTCAATGCTTGTAAAGTAAAGAATTTTCAAATCTTGATTCTTCAATATGTGCTTCAAGGGGTCTTGGATTTGCTTGACAGATTTTAGAATGATCAAATCACACACATGTATAGAGAAGGAAATGCATTAGCTAATTATTTAGCTAATATGCAAAGTAACAAGTAGGAGCTCTTTATATTACACGACCTCTCTTGACTCATGGATTTCCACAATTAGTGGATATTGCTCAACAGGATGCCTTAGATTTGCATGGCGGGTCAATTTGAGGGACAATTTGCATTATGTTCTTGAAAGAGCTTGGGCTTTGATAGAGAATTTTCAAAATTATTAGGTCACTCATACATACTATGAAGGAAAAAAATTAGCAAATTGTTTGGAAACTATGGGGTGCAATAACCAAGAAGTTCTATTTAGCTCAAGTCATTGGTTGCATACAAGATTATCCTCACTTAGTGGAAATTGCAGAACAAGAGAAGTTAAATCTTGTTTAGGTGACAAGTAAAAATGAACTTCTTGTGTAATTTGTATATTTATTTCATACCATTCAAAAATGTCGACAATGTAGGTTGCACACATTGTCAAAGGATATAATATGCATTGGTTGGTAGAGATCATAAAATGTAAATGGAGTAGATTGGTAAGTTCTGTCACATGCGAACAAAGACTAGATACCATCCATGTGGCAATATTTCCATCGGTTATGAGCTACAAGCATTTCCCACATGGAAAATTTAATTACAATGACTGTTTCATTAATAATTAATGAAGTACATTCTCATTCTACCTTTGTGTGCCTAAATTTGGAAAGGAATTACTAAGGACATCTTGGCCTTAGTTGAAGGGGAAATATTTTCCTTTCCATTTACAAGTTGTAGATTACTTAAAGGGTTTGCAAAACTTTGTAATTAAGAGATGATTCTAGAATAGTCACCTCATTCAAAGTGCATTGGTAATGGTAGGCCTTTGGTTCATGTGATCATCAAATCCCCATATCAGAATCATGTTGGGAAAGGATGCTCTCAAGAAAGTGAAGGAAGATCTTTTTATTTGCTAACCTTGTTTGGATTTTTTGTAGGTGATTCCTTGTACCTAACACCACCTATAATGATGATTTTGTATGCTTGGTGAAAGACGTTAGATTTAAAAATTCAAAGGTAGAGGCTGCTCATAATCATGATGATTTCATCTAGATGGTATCTCCTTCTTTCAAGTGTACGAAGGACTTTATATTATTTCCAGCTCAGTTTCATTTTCTCACAATTTCAAGCGCAACAGTTGAAGGGTTTCAAGAATATGGGAATGCAAGTTCAGTCTTCATTAGAAGATGAAGGGGAAATCAAAGTTTACAGATCCTATGGAAAAACAACAATGGAATACCTATCATGTAACCATAGAGTACCTATTCCATTTGAATAATGGGAGCTTCCTTTCTCTGAAATAATTGGGATTTTACAGCTAGCCCTGGTATTTAAATCCCATTGTTACTAGTATAGAAAGAGTGTTTTTTGAATTATTGGAGAAGAGGTACTTTATCCCCAAGCTTGATAGGCCATTTTTCCTTCTCAATTGGTCTCTTTCATTCTATCTAATGCTTATGACTTGCTTCAATCTTTACTTGATCTTCAGTTGATAGCTTCAAAAGCTGTCAAGGATGTCTTTTTGAAAGATGATAAATTTCTCAAAGGTGTACAAGCATACAAATTTTGGAAAGGCCAGTGGAGAGTAGGTGACCTTTTCCCTCGACATTTTCTTCTCAACGGGAATGTGTACATCTATGTTCTTGATGTCATAAAAAATACACTGGAGATGTGTAGCTTTCATTACCTACAGTTGACACTGGAAAGACATAGAGTGGTAGTTGGTGGGGACATCGCAGATGATATCATATGGTAGAATAATTCTATCCTCACTATGCTCAACCATGTTCATCCTAAGCCAATTAATGTGCTAGTACATCCAACTTCTCAAGTACCTCAAGTGATTCGTCTAGTTGTCATTTCAGATCATGCAAGCTCTTCTACTCCTCTATAACAACACGAGATTCCTAATCTTAATATTTCTCTACAAATGAACCACATGGGAAATGAAGATCAAGAACTCAAAGAAAAGTAAGTAGAAAATGACATTGTGGAAATGGAGGAATAAGTGGATTTTGGTTTCTAAAGGGTTGATGAAGGGAAATAGATGTATATACATGTAGTATATTTAGGATGAGGGTTTTTTGTTGTGTTTAGTTGCTTTTATTTTGACATATAAGAGTTAATGTCTATAGGTAGTGAAGCATAGAAAATATAAGGGGAATTTTGTAATCTAATTTTTAGTAAGCTACTCTAATATAGTCTTATTTTTCAAGAACCATAGAAACTATTTTGTAACCTCATTATATATTAATATATATCATCTTTTCATCTTTAAAAAAAAAAAGAAAAAGGCATCATTTAAGGATGACTTTCATTTATCAAATATTAATATATCATTATTGATTTTTCTATAGGTCATGAGATTCTCCCATTTGTGGAAGGTTTTTAATCATATAATAAAATACACATCAATCCCTAATATCAACATAAGATTACTTTCATATGTTTTCATTAAGAGGCATATTGTTGTATATATATTTTTTTTAGTGATGAATATTTTCTAATTGTAAAATAGTTAAAGCTAGGCCCTTAGTTTATTATGAACATTATAAATTATAAGGAATATAATAAATTGTTACATTTAACAAATATTTAGTTTAGCATTGGTTAAATCACCTAACCATGTGATTTTATTGAACTTTGAAAGTTAATCATTTTAAGACAACTAAACTTCATCCAACAATAGCATCTAAATATTGTAATTTGATTATACAAGAACTTAGAGTGCATACTTGAAAATGTCTAATATTTATATATGTGTGTGTGTGTGTGTGTGTGTGTGTGTGTGTGTGTGTGTGTGTGTGTGTGTGTGTGTGTGTGTGTGTGTGTGTGTGTGTGTGTGTGTGTGTGTGTGTGTGTGTGTGTGTGTGTGTGTGAGTGCATTTAATCAGAATAATGAACATAATATACACGAGTGTATGCATAATAAAATATATTAAAGTCCACATGAAATGTTAGATATATATAGAGCTAGTCTAGAATAAAACATGTATGAAAATATATCTCCAAAGATATTAAAGTTTGTATAATAATAAATATGTAAATGATCATATATAACTCATGAAATGTACTAAAATATGTCTAGAAGTGGACATGAAATAACATGTGAAATGTATGTTAAGTGGCACATATATCAATAAAATATACATATACACATGTGCATACATGTATATATAGTCCATAAAATAAAACTAGCTTGGCTTTCAAGATGGTCAGTAAAATAAAGACTCCTCTTCATTCCACATGAACTAGATGGACCTATATCATGTTGTAGAAGAGTTTAAGAAACTTGAAGTTAGATAAAGTTTAAGAAATTTTGATTTGATTTAACTTAATTGATAAAATCATAAAATAAAAATTTTAAATCTAAACTATAAAGTATGCATAAATTACCATTTGATCATTTGAATCTACAGGAACATTTTCTTCAATAGGTGATATAACTTTCTATTGAGGACCAAATGTATGCGTTGCTAATTCCTAGATATTCTTGAATAATGGAAACAATAGGCTAGAAAATATTAGTAATAAAAAATTATTGTAATCATGTATAAATATTTAAAAGAACTATAAATTGTATGGGAGATTTGTTAAAGTTTAGGACTTCAAATGACATGGATGGCTCATGAAAATGACTCTGATCAAGATCTTGTCTAGCACCTATCGGGAAACTGCTATCATCCTACATATACATATATATGAAATGCATATATTTAAATTTAAATACAAATGAAAATAATTGAATTTTAAATTTTAAAATAATAGTGCATCTAGTGAATTTTTAAAGTACATGTAAATTTCAAAATTAAATAAATTTTGAAAACACACACCTGAGATGGCCCATGCATAATAGATGATGATAGCTTAGGAGTGTTCACAACACTTTGTGGTTGGTCATTCATGGATATGACATGACCTCCCTACATATATACAATATTGTTTCACACATGTGTACAATTGAATTAATTTCTATGGACATAAATTAAAATATAAATAAGAAATTAAATGATGCAACTTTAAATTAAAACTACATCAATATGATGCAGCCTATCATGGTCTCAAACTACCACAAAAGAAAGGATTTAAGAAATTATGGTTTGAGGGAGATTCTCTCATCATCATAAATAATTTGAAGAATTGTGCTGCCCCCTCATGGACTATTGAAAATTTTATCAAAGATGCTATTGATATTCTTAAGTCCTTTGATGAATATTACATCTCTCATATTTTAAGAGAGGGAAATGGACTTGTTGATGTGTTTTCAAATCTAGGAGTTAGTGGAGCTATGGAATGGGGAGTAAACAACCCCCTCCCTATAGAAGCAATTGCAAGAATTAATCATGATTGCTAAATTTAAAGTGATTGATGATTTAGTGAGGCTTGGATTGTGCACAACTTTCATCACATGGTGGGATATTATGGTAAGGAATGGTAATAAAAAATTGGATTGAGTTGATGGTACAAGGATTGATATCCATAGGGAACATAACACTAGGTTCATTAATGACTCCTGCCATTATTCTTTTTTCACATAGATTGTGGGCACTATTTGCATACCCTTCTCAAGGTTTCTGCTTATTGCATTCAAAGTTTCAAACTTCCAGATTCTGCATTAACAGAAGCCATGGGAGGAGACAGGAACCAAACTAAATCCTTATCATGTGATGTTTTCAAGAAGAAGCTGGAGGTTTGGAGAATTTTAGAAAAGGGTGGGTTGATTCCATACCTGAAGAAATTACATGGAAACAATCTGTAGATTACTATATTGTTCGCAAAATCTTGGAACAATAGGATTATCAAGTTGGGTGGAACGGAGTTTGATGTGAATGAAGATTTCATAGCCAACATGGTGGGGCTCTTGATGGAGGGAAAGAAAGTCTCTACCATTTAGGATAAGGTAAGTTCCTCTCATGAGGAGGATTCTCTGGGTAAGGGAGTCTTCAACATTGATAAGGAAAATATTTCTTATGTTTTGGGAACTGCTAGAGAGGGTTCCATTATTTTTTATAAGTTATTTAAATGGTTGTTCCACGAATTGAATATGACCAATGTGAAAGTTTGTAGTATGTTGAGTAAAGCTAATGAGTCTCGAGGCCAAAATCAAATTGATAATATGATGAATTCTCTAAAAATTATGGTGAATGAAATGTTTATTATGAAGCAAAATCTTGAAGGTAGGGCTCTCTCCCTTGAAACTCATTTTGAGAAGCTTTATGCTAACATGGAAAAGGGTGGGAAGGTGGATAAATCTGGGGATATTTTTGATTCTATTCATATTACCTCCCCTTTTGAAACTACCAAAAAATACAAGGAGACTATTCAGTTTGGTGAGACTGGTGGTGCTAGCATCCCATTGGAGGGTGAGGTGTCTGGTGAAAAGGGTGATGAAATGAATAATGTTTTGATTATCGAGGTAAATGTGGGTGGGTTTGGGGCTAGGACCCGTAACAAGACCAAAGCTCTGTCTGGTGTACTTGTGAAAGAAATTTTTGATGCCTTTGATGATGGTCAAAAGGGTGTAGCATGTGATGTGGAGGTTGTAGATATTCTAAAAAATATGTAATGCTAATGGTTGTGTTCCTCCTTTTTGGTTGAATTTTTGTTATGGGTACACTGCATTTGGGTTCATTTATACTTACTATAGTTCACTTTGTTTTAGTTGCCTTTTTTGTAAAGGGTTGTGGGCCCCTTCAAAACCCATTTTTTACCTCTAATCAAAAACTACATCTATACATATGCAATTTTCTGGGGTCAATATAAATTGGTTTATTTCAGTGTAAGGTATGCACAATTGTACAATTGTTGATGTAAAATAAACGCAATCATATTGAGATGATGTCCTATAGTCACACATCTACACCAAATACTTAAAATTAATATTATATATAGTTTAAAATGTTATTAAACATGAATTTTGATACATGTAGATGTTGTACAAGTGTTTTTTCATCGATTTCACTTCTCTTGGGGAAAAAGTCATATAACAATTCTCCCCTTGTAAATTAACTACTGTCCTCGGTAGCACAAGATACATTTGCGTCACAATGCAAAGAAGAACATGGCTAGTAATTGAAGATACTAACATTGAATATTTATATTGTTCTATATTATTTTCTTCTTTTAATTCATAAATCATCTTTTTAAATTTTATTTTTTAAATTCATAAATAATTTTAGTAAAATCACTTCCCCTAATCAAATTTTGATAAGACTATATAGATGTCTTATGAAATATATCATGATTGAAAAGATAATTATAGTTTATGTGTTTAACCTCCTATCCTTCAAATTTACTATTTTACCTGCTCATGTAACTCCTTAAAATTACTAAAATATTACAATATGATTACAATGCATACCCAATACTATGTAGTCACTCATGATTTATAAAAGTATAACCTATAACTTCAACATACATTCCATGATGATATTCATGCATTTTGGACTACATGAATATTCTCTTTTCATATATCAAAATCAATGTACAAATAGAATCTTAGTCCTATCTAATAAGTTAAGTGTACAAGGTTATTGGGTTGATCAAGTCCAATTATAAAGTACAATAGAGAAAAAAATCCATTAAGCACATTAAGAAAAATAAAACAATAGGTTATGAATACCCACAAGGTACTTGATAAAAATACTAGGTCTCAATGCCTATTTTTTTCTTATAGGTTTGACATCATAGGAAAATTCACTAAAATGATTTATAAAAGAAAAAGGTGAAAGATTTAAACATCACATAACCTACTTGCATATCATAAAAAATGTTGGAATAGATAGTCTCTCCCCCTGGAAGATTTGACATGTCCCCATGTCTAAGCCTGGGAGACTATTTGATTTCATATCTTATAACAACATGGTGTTATTTGAGACCAACCCATTCAAAACACAATGCCAATTTTCCAAGTTTAAGATGTGAATCCAAGGACCCATGGGTTATGGGCCCATAATATAACTCAAATTTAAAAGAAAATATAGATGTTGATTTTACTCAAACATAACAAGCATACTAAAATCACTCAAAATAAATAGAAAGATAATTAAAAATTAGTATGGATATACAATTTTCACCCTAAAAATACTAATACACTAACTCTTATTTCAAAGACAACTTAAAATAAAATTGCACTACCCAAATAGAAATTTGAACTCTTGTGAAAAACAAATCAATGTTCCAAGAGCTTCATGAATTATTCAAAACTATATTCAAATTTGACATTTAGGGTTCTATGATTCAAAATTAGGCTTTCTATGACATTTAAAACTCTCTAAATATGAATAAAACCTTTGAGGAACATTCTAACAATGCTTGTATAATAAATGAACTACTATATAAGATGTTTCAATGGCTAGTGAGTAGCCATAGATGAAATAGGTAAAATAAATTTTGAACCATTCTTTTTTATGAGTAGATACTCTTTATTCACTGATCATATGGTTTTGTCAATTCAATGTGACTCATAGCTATAGACTAGGGTTGCTAGTTGGTTCATTGGTTGGATTTAATTGAAAATAACGTCCTCATATATAACTTTATGTTTTTGACAAATGTCTTACTTATATTTGATTATTCTTTAAGAGAGGCTTAAGCTTCATGATCTCTATCATCCCTTTATCTAGCTTGCGTATTGGTTGAATCTTTTAGGGTTTGGGTGGACAACTATAGCTACATAAAAATTGCAAATCAAGACTCAATTTTTTATTTATTTATAATTAAGAATATTCCTTCTATTTGACTTGTATATATAAATATTTATACCAAAATATTCTATGTAAAAATATATTAAGCTTCCAAAGCTTAACATGATCCATTAGATGTGTACCCAATGCCTTGTAAATGAATTTAATATGGTTGTTTTATTCACATTCTTAAATAGTAGCTTTTGTGAATGTTGATTAAGTTGTAATGAATTGTGAAACCTCAATTTGGTAAAATTTGAGAATTTAGTCTTAGTAGACCTATCTCTTTTTCTTAATAACCAAATTCAAGATAGAGGAAAAATGTTAAACCTTTTTCAAAAAAAGATAACGCCTAACAATTTGTTGAATTGCACAAATTAAATTAGAAAAAGAAAAAATAAAAACATTTTGGTATTCATCTTGTTTATATATCCTTTGGATTTTAATAAACAATAGGCCCTTGAGAACTAGATAGACCAATGAGGTTTGCATCCTCCTAGAAAATCTAAGATCCTATCTTAGAATAGATATTTGTTTATGTTGGGAAGTTGGTACGAGTGCCAATCGTAAACATAAAGAAAGGTATTTGTATGGAGAACGCGCTAATACCATAGGCCAATTTGATGTCAAAAATGAAAGAATGATAAAAGAAAATTGTGTAATGTTACTGTATTGAATATTTGAGTGGTCAGTTTAGCTATTTTTTTTATCATACCTTTTACCAACAATAATTCATCGATCATGGTGATTGTGTAAATATAGCAATTGATTAATCCACTGATTATCAATCATGAAAATCATTGAATCAATATTTGACAATCACAGTGTATATAAAAATGAGATTCGTTTGATGTCAATAGAAGGAATGTGAAAAATACTTTTTTGGGAATACACAGTTGCAAATTGTTTCCTTTCATGGGTGTTTGAAGAGTGTTGTTGAGAATTTATTGGTCTGTAATCTTTCTTCACCTTTAAACTAGGGCAAATCAAACAACAGACAACACTTCACGTAGCAGCAGAATATGTGCGTGAGAGTATTGCGAGATACATACTCTCTTTCGGAGGAAGTTATCTTGAAATCATCGATAAAGAAGGTAGAACTGCTCTCCACTGCTCTGTAGAAAATTCTCAAGCACATATGAGATCTAGCATAAGCGAAAAGAGAAGCGTTTCCTGTCTCTGAACACGACTTGAGATTAAAGAAGGTTTGTCGCAACTGGATCAATTTGAAGTTGATAAGTGTGACTAAGTATGCTGTCCGTGCACCAACCTTTTTTTTCGATAAAGCATATACAGATTCATTAAAAAGGGAAAATAATGATAAACATTACTTTGTTTTCAATTCTTCAAACGACTTCAACATTTAAGTTTCACTTCTTGAATATTTATAGTGTTTCTTTATAATCCCGTGATTGATGTGCTCTCTTTTCATATGGCATCCCTCAAGACAAGAACCGTTTACTATATTCTACTTCACTAGTAGCGCCCTATGGTGTTTCCATAACCCTCGTGAATGCTAGAGATTTCTCTGAGTTGCTCAGTATTCCTCCACTGTTGCATCTTTAATGCATTGCAAGGTTCTAGGAAAATTCATCGCAATGGAAAATTCACTGTCATCAATTTACTGTGGTAGAAAATTCACCAAGGAAAATTCACCATGGCAGAAAATTAACCGCATTAATATTTTTTAATATATATTTCGAAAGCTTTGATTTTATTAAAAATATTAATGTGGTTAATTTTCAGCCACAATAAATTGTTGGTGGTGAATTTTACTTGACCGTAACATATATGTACATTGGGAACAAAGAACAACATAATTATGCTTTAGAGACATGACCCCTCACCCTAGATGTCTCAACTTTTGGAATTATATTCTTTTCAGCGAGGGTCCCATATTCTATATACAGAAACAAATATTTGCAGCAGTGTGGATGGTTCATAGTCCATGGTGGTCTACAAGAATACATCGATGACAAGATGAGATATATAATAGAACGTGAATAGTGAAAGGAATTCAATCGGTTTAAATGATATAGGCATAACAAAGCGGATATAGATTTGAAAGTGTGAATAATATGTTTAAACTTAATAATTTTATGTTAAACGATGTATATATTTTTAAAATATTCATAATGTATTATAATTGAAGAATATTATGGGTTTATAGATGAATATTTTATTTGAATGTATATATAAAATCTTATTAATAAGTTATTTTAAGTTGAATCTAGGTGTGAATAGTGATTTTTTTAAAGTAATGTTAACTTTATACAAGATTTAAAATGTGTATTTAAACATACATATATGAACTAAGATTTTTATTAATGTTAATTAACAAATAGAAAAACAAAATTAGCATATGAACCAAGGTTATAGATAGGCGTTACTGAATCAAGTCTTATGACAAGGTTAGGACAAAGTGTATAATACTACATACAAGGAGCATTTTAAAGATTGGTTAATATGAAATTTCAAAGGTAGGAAGGCTTGATCATTAGGTTTTAATACCAAATGTGATGTCACTTTTCCTCTTATGGTTATTAAGTATTAGCAGCAAAATTAATATAACAAATATTAGAGTTAATATAATTTATAATATGCAATATTATCAAAATAAATGTGAATAATGAATGTAAGCTACAAACATGTGTGAAAATTAAATAATCAAAATAGTATATGGAATAACACCTTCACATACATTAATGATATTAATGCTAAATCATATAAACAATATTCTCAATATTATTGAATCAATGATTCTCAATACTTATCTTAAAGTCATGGAAAGGCTACTATCTGACACTCAGAGGAATGGTTATAGATCTAGGTTGTTTCTCGGCACAAACACCCTTGGAGGAACCAATTATTGCACAGAACCAACCTACCTTTACGACATAAACTCAACCCTGGCTAGGACACTCCCAGGTGTATGTTGTACCTCGAGTTGGACACACCCCTATGTGCCCCTTCTCCAAATGTTTAAATACCCACCTAGACCCTAACCTTCACTCCTTTTTTCCTTTTTGTTCCTCTTTCCTTTTTATTTTCTCTCCTTGAATTTTCCCCATACTTAAACGTTCTCATGCTTGAATGTTTCCCATGTCTCACACAAATACTTTGTATATGTTTTAAGTGGTGGTTCCCAAACCATCACACCTTTTCACAAAGGTTTACTTTAATAATTATTTAAATAAATAACTATTAGTCCCCTTTTTAAAGAGTGTTTATACATATTCTTTATTAATCTCTCTTTTAAACAAGGATCATAATATCCTTTTATTTTCTATCTCCCTTTTATTTCTAAAGGGTCATTTCATAGATTTATCTTCTCTTGGAGAAAAAGTCACATAACAAATTGGGTTTTAAACCCATCTCAAACTTAGCCCATAATTATCTCAAAAAACAAATGGGAGCCTCACAATTAGCATGTGGTGGATGATCAAATACCATCCACCATTAGTCCCAATAATGTATGTATATTTGTGGGTGTCTACACCATCTAATTAAAATTCATTTTCTATTAGGAGGAATTGGTAGGTTAGTATAAGGGTTAATGAAATATGAAGAAATGGTTTTTTTGGTAATGTGGAGATCAAGGATCTCTCTATATGATAGTCCATTTAAATAAAATTGGCTTCGCACCTCTCTCCATCAGTGAAAACTATCCAAATCTACATTGATAGATCGAACAAAGTTGACAATAGTTTGCTTTGAAGATGCAAAATGTGCTAGGTGGGGGTATATTATTCTCAGTTTTAATCAAAATAATATTTTCTTGAATAATGTTTATGCTTGCATTGATGTTTTCTCACAATTAAGCCCCATTAAATGCAAAGAGTGGTTATGAGGTGGAGAGGGTGGAGGTATGGGGTTTTGAGGTGGGGGCGATGTGGAGAGGGTGGATGTGAGGGTTTTTGAGGTTGCTCATTATGCAAAATTCCATCTATAAAACATCCATCAACTAATGGCAGTTGCTTCATCAAGGACCACTACATGTTAAACAATTAGAAAAGAATATATCTACAAACTAATTACAAAGCATGAATCATTGAATTTACTAATTTTTTAAATAAAATATTTAGGATAAGTTTTGATACTTGTTTTAAAGAGATCATTAAATAATGTACAATTTGAATTGAATATGGCATTAAACACACATTCAAAATATATCACTTAGATACATTCAAAATTAGCATAAACATACAACATGAATTTGGACTAATTTATAATTTTTTGTACATTGAAATTAAACAAATAAAATTAGACCATATGCCACATCAAGTGAACATGACTATAATTACTTTGTGATTTTGATAAATTGACATCTCTTATATCAAAGAAAAAAATAATAATGATCCTAATGATCTACTAGAAAATGATTATAGCATATTCCTAAACTAACTAAATCTATAATTTGAATTGACAAATAAGATTGTTTCAAATAATAGAAATTTGATTCATTTTATTAGGAAATTAGTACTTTACAAATAGATTTTAAATGGAAAAATAAGGATATTATTTTGATGTAACTAGATTATCAAAATATTAGAAATGTATTTATGTCATAAAAATAAAAAATTAAGGCATATAATCATGTATAAGGCACATAAAACACCATCTCATACTCATCTTGGACTAGAAAAAAGATTACACAATTTGTTCCAAAATGCTTTTTTGACCCAAAAATAAGGCAAATATTTAACTTACATCATGGTTAGATATTTAGAGTTTCAAAAGGTGAAGGTAGAAAATGAAAACCCTAATGGTATATAAAGTAATAACATGAAATTTTGGGCCATTAGTGATTTATAATTAAATTAGTATGAATTTCATTTCAAGTTTTCCCAAAAATTGATATTCATTTATCGTAACATCGTATATTTGAAATGAGGAAAATAGGGGTCTCTCTTTTGCTTCTAAGGTTTAGAACCTAAAAGGAGAAATGCTATTTCCAACCTTTCACTTAAGAACAAACCCTTGAGATTTCCATGCAAGGGAGACTAAAATCTGGAAAAGGGGTTGTCCTAGGGGTTGAATGAAATCTAATGAGGGGTTCACCACCGTGTTTAGACTTGGAAAGATAATGCAATGAAGGATGAAATGAAAAACCCTAGTTTTATGCAATGCTTCAATGAATAACCTATAAATGACCATGAAATAAAATAGAAATCTACAAAACTAAAAGTGTGCACCTAGAATCTAAAGAGAGATGAAATTGGGCTCTAAAATTCTGAAATTGTTATTTTTTAGGCCTGGTGGGACTCATTCTCCATTATGGGTGAATCAATCCCATATCTGGGTCTTTGCACAAGATCAAATTTTAGCCAAATGGGTATCCAAATCTATAAAGATCTCTGAAAAAATCATACAATGAAGCTCATTTAGTACAACTGAGGGATCAGTCCCATTTTGCCACAAAGTGTCCCAGGAGCAGAATCTTTAATTGAAATTTTACAAGCCTTTGATGATGGATAAAATAAGCACTTTTCAATTGATTGCATGCAAATATGATGGGTATTTTTCCCTAGATCTGAGTTTCCATGATTCATGAAACTTTTCACGGCAACTTTGACAACATTTGCATCTTTGTCATTCTAGTGCTTTTGAAGGCATCAAATCCACTTTTCTTCAATCTACAAACCTGTAATCACACATTTAAGAGGGGAAAACTTGTTGATTTTTAGGGAATAGGGGTTTTCCTTGGTCAAACCCATTTTAGGTAATTAAACCAAATAATGAAAAAAGATAATGAAGCATGAAATGTAATGCCCCACCATGTAACCTTAAAGAAAGATGCAAACACAATGGAAACGTAGGAATTTTTTTTTTAAATGTAGTATTAACATGTAAAGTGAACAACATATACATCCTCTAAGATATGCGACAACACATTACATTTGAATCCCATTATACAAAAGTAAACTAAGCATAACATATAATTATTACTCATAAAATAAATAGCATACATCCAAAGCATTTAATTCATCTCATAAGATACAAAGTACATTAAGAATCATTTAAAGATTACATTCATTCCATAAAGCAATTACAAAGCTTATTTCCAAAATGAGAAAGTTCATACATTAAATTTACAATTACAATGATACAAAATCCTGCTCAAATACAAATGAGGAATAGTACAAATACATAAGAATCCAATTATACAAAAGAACATAAAAGATAGAACATATCAACTGGAACATGCGATCTCTTCAATCTAGAAGATCCTGCCATCATGAACATGAAATGGGAACCCTGCGGTGTATAGTGCAAGTTCCACCTAACCAAGTGGTACTCGAAGGCCCACCCCTCATGCAAGGAGATAGCAAAAGGTCTCCATAGACATAACCATCTACCTCAATACATAGGAAAACTCAAGACTAAACTAGACAAGTACAATACATAACATGAGGGTAACATTGCTTCCAAAGTAAAAGAATCAAGTACATCAACTGCACAATACATAGTGTTGTCGTAGGAGGAGTGTCACACATAATTTTCTATGGGTTACCCTAGTATAACCGTCCTAGGCTATCAGACCCCCATCCTATGTTACCCTGGTTGCCTCTACTAGCCGTCGGACCCCCATACAAACTATGCTTATCATCTAACCTCAAGCCTAAACAAGCACTTGAACCATGAGAGAGACATTCATTATCTTTATTATTATGAGATTTACCCATTCATTAATTATTTTTAAGTTATCACTTGATTAAACCCTTAATGAGTTACCCTGGTGCCCCTTTGTGTGTCGGACACCCACTAAGACCCACTCCCCTACTGACAACACGAGGATCTAATCCACAACCAAGGGTAAATAAAGTGCACAAAAAATGATAATAAATATCAACCATACTACAAGAGATAACACATCCTATTCGTAGTAACTGGGTGTTTAAACTAAATCTCAACCAAGTGCACTACCTAAGGTAAATCAAGGGGCTAAACCACAATACACAACAAGCCCCTCATAAAATAACATCTGGAAGACTTAAAGTACAACAATTCAATTTCCCCCAAAAAGTAAATAGAAGAAATCACAATAGAGTAAGCAATTTAAGAAAGAAATAAGGCTACGATTAGGATTTCCTAAATCCAATTTTGAAAAAAATAATGCATTGCTTAAATTAATCTAACTTAAAACTATAATTATCCATATAGTGTACCATCACATCAAAATATAAAAACCATCATCGCTCCAATGTTAATAATCAAATAACAGCATAGTATCATAGTCTATCAAAGTAAAAGGACTGTCTGAAAACATAAGCAAATCGGAGGGGTACTACATGAAACATGAAATATTTCAATTAGAAACTTGCCATGATGATGGATCTTGAATTGCTACAACAATTGATGAAGAATTTTTCCCTTGAATGTCCTTGAATGCTCTTGTGAAGTCAAGTTTATATTAAGAATGTTCTCACAAAATTATTAGGTCACTTGATCACTTGTTAGGATAAAATGAGTGAAAGAACCTTCTTGTATTTATACTTAATTATGCAAGAATTCTCAAAATTACAACACTACAAGCTGATATCAGATCTAGGAGAATAAAATCCAATTGGAAATTTGAATTTTGGTCACACGAGACTCATTCGCCCAAGGTGGCGAATGATTCCCATCACCCATAATGTATGGGATCAAAAATCATGTTTCTAGAAAGGTTTAAAAATAGGTTTGAGACCCAAAAAATTAGGTGGGACTCATTTTCCACAAGTGGTGAATGAGTCCCAAATCACTAAATCTAGGCCACACAAGCCAGAAACACCTGAATTATGATTGGTTACTGATTGGTGTCAAGATTATCCTCGAAAAGATGAAATAAATGGGGCTTGTGGATGTAAAATGGGGCCAATTAAAGCATAAGAAAGCCCAATTATTAATAAAAATCCCAGATAAATGTGAATGTGTGTTACAAAACTTTACAACACTCCAAATAAGGTAAGAATAAGATTAATTATGATTAAAATTATATTTATTATGCTTAGTTAATTGATAAAACCCTAGAAAAGTGTGAAAGTGTGTTACAACACTTCACAACACTTTAGCAAGGTAAAATTTAAATATATTAGTTCACAAGGGCCCAAGACCTAATTTGAATGTGTTATCCACATTACAACACTAGATTAAGGTGATATCAAGTCCAATTTATCATTAATTATTCCCAAATCAATCAAAGGATACTTTTTCTATGACTATATCTAGCCCCGCTTTAGTGAGAGGATGAACTTGTTTAAAACTCACACTAAAATAGACATTCAAGAGGGGTCCAAGTGTATCGATGTGGATGGTCTAGGATAACAAAGATTGAGGAAGTGGTCAAGCCCCCAAGACCCAAGATCCCAAGTCAAACCAACATGAGCACAAAAGGGCATGTGCAAGGGTGGATGATATCCAACAAGACAAGATACATAGTCATGTAATGTCAATGACTAGAAGAAAGATGAACAACAAAAAGGTGGATCAAGGTTCAACCATTTTTCTAATGCAATGTGAATCAGATCTAGGCTATGTTTCCAAAAAAACACATACTCACTCTGAAGCGATGAAATTCTTGGTTGTCCGTTGGGTGAGAAGTCCTAATGGGTGAAACACATACACTCATGGATATTATGAACTCACACACACATGCAAGTGGCAATGGGGAAAGTTGTGCTTTGGATTGGGCTTCCCACTTAACCATACAAAAATTATACCTCCTAATAACTTTAACTAGTAGTCACATGCACAGACATGCAACAATAAACCAATAAGGGTCTACTAAAAATGGCCCTATTCAATGGGAAGGAAGGAAGAATTTTTCTTTTGTAATGCAATGTGAAGTACAAATATTCAGAAATATTTGCAATTGTTTGAATGAGTCAAATAAGGGAAACCATGTTAATAATTCAATACGGAATAATGCGAGGTTAGTTTATAGTAGGAGCTAAATGATGATAACATTTGTTGAGTACATTGTAATGAACAGACATGTTCAAAAATCTATTTATATATGATATGGATAATTAGATGGATAGATAAATTAAAGCAAAGTTATGTGTGCAAAATTATTTATATCTCTACATTTAATTGGCGCATTGTAAAAAAAAATTAAACCCCATGTTATAGTCTAGTTATTTATTGTTATCTGACAGGCAATGCATGGGAGATTAAGAACCATTTGCATAAAATGGGAAATTATTTTTTTGCGTTTCCACATCAATTATTTTTAGACTCAAATTGATTATGGAAATGCATAATAAAATCGTAGGCTATCTTGATTATTTCCAATGTATCCATTAATTGCAATCTCAAGAAATTAATCATGAGTAATTTTAATTACAATAATTCATTTAAAATGATTTTAATTAATAATATTAAGAGAATTACTTTTTAATAAAATTTCTCTTAATAAATTATATTTGGTAAATTAAATACAATAAAAATTTGCAAATAATTATTTTTGTTAGTAATAATAATTTCTCTCTAGAATTTAAGGTATGATATAATTTAATATGTATTTTAGTTTAGTATATGCTAGGCCTAGATGCACATCTATATTTGAAATTTTTCACTAGGCTAATCAATCATGGATACTAATACATGGAAAACGTGAAGTTGTGGATAAAATAATATTTATAAAAAACATGGAACGTTAAAAAATTCTCATTTTTTAAAAATTTATTAGTGATCCCCTTAATTACTATAATTGAATAAAAAAATTAAATAGTAATATTGAGTAAAACAATATTCTTTTAAAAAGTTTGTTAATAAATTTAGGTATGGCATATTTGTTGCAATTCTTGTGTGGTAATTGAAGATTTATTACTTTCATGGTATTTTTTGTGATTATACATTATTTGAATATTAGTTATGATGGTCGTGACTAATGATTTTTTCAAAAAAAAAAGAAGTTTAATATATAAATACTTTTTATAAATAGTATTTACTCCATAATTTTGTAAATGAAAGAATTATTATCCATGCGGTTTATGTGTTAGTAGTAGTATAATAAAATCGTCACAAGCAAAAAGCACTAAAAAATAGTTCATTACAAGGAAATTGAAAGTAAAAATTATTAGATTTTAAATGATTGATTCTAGTAAAAAGATGTTCTATAATCGATGTATGAACAAAATTAGGAGGACTTAGTTAAACCAAAATAATAAATGGATGATCAAATAGAATAAGAAAAAATAGCACTTAGAGAGGAAACATGTGCATATTCCAATTGAAGACTAACTTACACCATCTTTGATGAAAAATGAATAAATAAGACTAGCGAGAAGAAGAATACGATAGCATGAAACATATTTTGTATTTTTAGAATAATTGAATTAAAAGCTATGCCTTGTTTTGTGGGGAAACAATGATTTATTTGACTTCAAAAAGGATATTGTACTCGACCCATTGGAATAAAAAAGGAACAATTAAAAGTAACTAGGTATATGTGCAAAAGCATTAAAGACAATGTGAAACTAAAAATAATTAATGGTATTTATAGTTGGTTCACCGAATCTATTTATTGATATGGTAGCATTATATTGTTGGGAGTGATGAAATTTTTTTGGAGCACCCGTTTTGAAGTAAACATAAATGTAGCATAGAATCGAAATAATCACCATGTGGAAAATTTGACGCATGCACACCAAAGCACTCCTAGCCTACAGGGTATGCAATCACAAGTGTTATAAAATCCATGGAAAATAGAATAGATTATAATTTCTTGGCAAATGAAATGAATTTTAAAGTCATGAGAAATGCCACGATTTTTCTAACACTTGCCTACATACCTTGCAGGCCAAAATCATTTCTTTTGTTTCTTCATGTCCACCATTTTAAATGAAATATGTGCTACACAAATATCTATCTGATGAACAACATATCTGATGAGTACAATTATGCATATTTCCACCTACAAAAGCAACATGCTCATGAGAAAAGAAGAGTTTCATGTTTATGAATTACATAGCATCTCATTTGCTATGCTTAGTTGTCTATCTGGAAAGCTAGATTCTTGGTAGAATTACATTCCATTGCAAGAAAAGTGAGAGAAATAATTAATAATATTTAAAATTGGTTCACCAAATCTATTTATTAATAATAGAAAAGTTTTGTACTTACATGTGATGTTGGTGGTGTTCAACAAGAATGAGCAAGATTAGATCAACGTTTTGGAATAGGAAAGAATTTGAAATAGACAATTTACAATACACTAATTTCCATGTCTATCTATTGTATCTATGCAACATTATAAAGGAAAAAATATAGATATATAATAAAATAGGTTAGCATTATTTGTTGTAAATAGAAAGAGATAAAATAGGAGATTTTGAATACATGAGATATTGGAAAAGAATTGTGTATAAATAATCTACTAAAGAAGCTAAAACGAGAGCTATGGAAACCATGAAAAATACAATGGATAGAATAGAATATGTTTTTTGGAGGATAAGTGGATGTGATAATTTGTGTGTCCACGTATATAAGCAAGAACAAATGTACAATGATAGAATCCAAAAGTAGTAAACCCACGCTCGTTGTCATCCTTACCATATTGGCATCATGAAGCCTCATGGGCTCTAGCCAAACCTTAGAGTAAGAAAAGTAGGTAAGGTCCATGGAAAATCTCAAGGACTATTATCATATATCACACAATAACAAAAATAGAGAAATTCTAAAACAACTATTGGAAAAACACTTAAGAATCACAAGTTGAAATAGACAATTTCAATACACTAATTTCCTTTAATGTCTATTGTATCTATGCAACATTATAAAGGGAAAAATATAGATATAGAATAAAATAGGTTAGCATTATATGTTGTAAATATAAAAAGATAAAATAGAAGATTTT
Source organism: Sequoia sempervirens (assembly GCA_007258455.2). Taxonomy (NCBI): domain Eukaryota; kingdom Viridiplantae; phylum Streptophyta; class Pinopsida; order Cupressales; family Cupressaceae; genus Sequoia; species Sequoia sempervirens. The sequence continues at coordinate 226,610,567 of VDFB02000003.1, read as the reverse complement.
GAATAAATGGGATACTGGTAAACAATTATGTATAAGTAATCTATTGAGGAAGTTGAAAAGAGAGTTGTGGAAATAATGACAAATACACTGGATAGAATAGAGTATGTTTTTGGTGGAAAAGTGGATGTGAGATTTTGTGTGTCAATGTATATAAGCAGCAACAAATATATCATGATAGAATCCAAAAGCACTAAACCCAGGCTCATTGTCCTCCCTACCATATTGGCATTATGAAGCCTCGTTGGCTCTAGTCAAACCCCCAAGCAAAAAAGGTAGGTAAGGTCCATGGAAAATATCAAGGACTCTTATCATATATCATATAATAACAAAAATAGAGAAATTTTAAAACAACTATTGTAAAAACACTTAAGAATCACAAGAGATGGTTGGAAACCCCCATTAAAAAGATTGATTCAAGACAAACAATGTCAACAGATTGTTATGGAAAACCAGGAGAAATGAGAATTGTGATACATATTGATACATATTAAGGAAAAAGAGAATGAGCTCCTTATTAAGATGCATGACATCATTGCAAAAGAAGAGGAATTCTGGAGACAAAGATCTAGAGCTTTATGGTTATCTGCAAGTGACAAAAATACTAGGTACTTTCACTTGTTGGCCTCAAAACATAGGGTAGTCAATAGAATCTCTCATATTGAAGTTGATGGTAATAGGTATGAGGAGGAGGAGGATATCAGAAGGCATACTATTATCTTCTTCAAAAATCTTCTTTTTGAGAATGAGGAAAATAACCAAAATGATCGGGATCATTTGATAGAGGCTATACCAAATGTGATCAATCAGGAAGATAAATCTATGTTGAATGCTATTCCCTCTAGTGAGGAAGTTAGGAAGGCTATTTTTTCCTTTGAAGGGAGTAAAGCTCTGGGTCTCGATGGGTTACCTATGTTCTTATTTCAATAGTTTTGGGAGATTGTTGGAGAGGATGTGGTGAATGCTGTAAAAGAATTTTTTGGATCCAGAAGTCTCCTAAAAGAGTTGAATGCTACTTTTCTGGTTCTTATCCCTAAGAAGCCTGGAGTGGTGAACTTTGATTCTTTCAGGCCCATCAGCCTCTATAACTCGATCTATAAAATAATCTCGAAGGTTTTGACTTCCAGACTTTTAATTCTTTTGCCAACTCTGATTTCACCCCAACATAATGGATTTGTCTCTGGCAGATAGATCCTTGATTCAATAGTCATAGTGCATGAGAATATCCATTCCTTGGTTGAATCAAAGACTGAAGGCTTCCTATTAAAGCTTGATATTTCAAAAGCCTATGATAGAGTTGACTAGAAATTCTTGTTTAAAATTTTAAAGGCATTTGGGTTCTACAACAGGGTTCTTCAATTGGTGGACCAACTTGTGTCTACTCCTTCTATCTCTGTTATGGTTAATCGATCTTCCTTGATTTTCTTCCAAAGCTCTAGAGGTCTAAGAAAAGGAGATCCTATCTCTCCTATTTTATTCACTATTTTGGCTGAAAGTCTTGGAAGAATTTTGAAAAGGCTGATAGATCAAAGATCCCTTGTTGGTCTTAAACCATCCTCTAGCAATTTGATCTGTTCTCATCAACAATTTTTCAATGATACCATGCTCTTACGAAAATCTACTATTTCGGAGGGAAAGACTTTGAAATCTCTAATGGATGCATATGGGAGGGTGTCTAGCCAGTTGATTAATAAACATAAAAGCTCTCTCTTCTTCTTTAATAATCTTGAACACAAACAGAATAAAATTGCCAAAATCCTTGGTTGCAGGGTGGAGTCTTTACCTGCCACCTATCTAGGCTTACCTTTAAGCCTTAAACCCCTAGAGTCCTTTTGGAATTCATTGGTTGAGAGGTTTAGTAAGAATCTTGCTGGATGGAAAGGAACTTTGCTAAGTCAAGTGAGTAAATTACAAATCCTCAAAGCTACTCTTCAGAATCTGTCGATTTATGGTTTAAGCCTCTTTAAAATCCTTACCAAGTTTGTGGATGCCATTGAAAAGATTCAAAAAATATTTCTTTGGTCGGGTGTTGAAGAAAAAAAATGGTTTCCTTTAATAGGGTAGGATCTGGTGTGTAGACCTAAAAAGGCCGGTGGTTTAGGTCTTAGAAAAATCAGAATGGTTAATAAGATAATTCTAGCTAAACAAATTTGGAGGATATTTTCGTCCTCAAGGGAATGGACTAATATCCTGACAAGCAAATATTTGGAGAATAACAAATCTCTTATAATTAAGATGGACTGCTATCTTCTACCCAGAGGCTCAACCTGTTGAAATAATTTGATTATTGGAAGAAAAGTTGTTGACACTAGAGTGGGTTGGCAAGTCAGGAATGGAAACCAAACAAGATTCTAGGAGGATATATGGTTGTTTAATGAGTCCATTATCAAAATTGAACCTTTTCACGAGTGGGCTAAGATTTGCAAAGCTCTATTTGATTTGTATGTTAAATATTATCAGTTAAATGGAAAATGGGTGGATCTATGCCTTATTAGTTAGGCTCTTGCTCCTATTCACTTATCCTTGTTGGATGTTAGACTTTTCCATGATCAGATGGAAGATCATCTTGTTTGGATCGATGAACCCTTAGGGAATTATTTTTTTTGTCAGCATTTGCCAGGCTGTCTTCTATATAGGTTCCTCCTCCCTTTTGGTTGAATGCTTGGTTCAAACACCTGGTTCCTAAAGTCAACATCTTCTTTTGGATCCTTCTTTAAAATAAAGTGCTTATGGTTGATAATATTTCTAAGCATGGCTTTCAAATACCTAGTAGATGTTATCTTTGCAAGATGGAAGCAGAGTCAGTTTTTCATTTGTTTCTTCATTGTCCTTTTGCTACCTTGATTTGGGAAAAATTCCTCTGTTACTGGAAATTATCATGGGTTTTCCCCTTTTCTATTGAAGACTTCTTCATACAATGGAAAGCCTTGACTCACAATCCTGCACTTTGAAAACTATTGGATTTTTCCTCCCCTCATGTTGCTTGGGGTCTATGGAAAGAATGAAATAATAGAATTTACAGAGATAAATAATCTTTGGTGACCATTGTGTTTGAAAAAATAATCAAATTATTGAAAGAAAATTTCAATACTATCCCCAGAAGGTTTGTAATACTGAGAAAGTGGCTTGTTTGTCCTATGATCTTATGGTTGCTAAGGAATGGAATATTAGTTTTGATATTTCTTGTGCCCCTAAACATGCTAAGAAGGTTAGGGAGGGTGTCTGCTAGACTTTTCCGCCTAATGGTTGGATCAAGGCCAACTTTGATGGGGTGGCTAAAGGTAATCCCGGGGTGGTGGGATGCGACAGAGTTATAAGGGATTCTCTTGGCAATTTCCTCGGTGTGATTGCCACTCCCCTTGGTTCTCAAACCAATCACCTTGTAGAGGTTGTTGGAGCTTTTCATGTAATAAATTTGGCTCATATTCTGACTTTTAAAAGCCTTTGGCTTGAAGGGGACTCTAAAAAAATTATTGAATGTCTTTTAGGTAGGTTCCCCCCCCTCGTGGACCATAAAGTCTTGGATTGATGATGCTATTTCGACCTTAGCTAAGCTTGATAATATAAAGGTTTCACACGCCTATACAAAAGCCAATGTTGTGGCAAAAAATTTTGTGAACGAAGGGGTTAAAAGTAAAGGACAGTGCACTTGGCTGAATATTAGTGATTTAGGTGCTAATGTTCAAGCCTTATTGAACTATGATGCATCACATGGTCAAGATGTGTTTCATCTCATTAATGATGATAGAAGAAAGTAAATACATCACTATCATTAGATTGCATGGGACCAAGTCAATTTGTTTATCCTGTAAGTTTGCTTGGCATGCTTTGTGGGCTCACTGATTTGGCAAGACCATTTCAAGTCAAGATTTTGTCTCTTTCTGCTTTACTGTGCTTGCTAAAATGGGAGGAGATAGAAAAAGAGTTGAGTTAGACAGCTTTGAGATGCACATAAGAAACACTAAAGCGTGGAAAAAAGTCAAAAGTGGGGGCTTACTCCCTTTTGTAGAAAAACTCCATGGGTCTAATTAGGAAGCTACAGAGCATTTTGAGAGGAATTGGGAAAATGGGGAATTAACCATTTTTGGTAGGAAAGTTCATCTCGATGAAAATATCATAGCTAAAGTGACTGGTATGTCCACTGAAGGACACAAATTTTTCCATGACAGGGTTTTCTCTGATGAAGCGGTGGTTAGATTTCTGAAGAAAGATAAAGAAAGATTGAAACTGGTGAAAGTTTCTAACAATTACTTTGAGGTTGACACCATCAAGGCTCTCTAGAGAAAATTTCTTCATGTCATCATGGAATATATCACTCTGGATGGCCATTTCACTAGGGTCTATAGCTATCATTTTTCCTTGCTCAACCATTTTTTGCTATAAGGTCAAGGTTTCTCTTCCCTACTATCTTCTTTGTTCCTTAAGAAAGAGTCTAGAAGACCATAAGAAAAACCCAAAAAGACATCCTATATTGCATACTGGATTGATTAAGTTAATTTTTGAAAATTTTCAAAATATGTCGACCCCTGCTAATTTGGATGCTTCCCCAGAGTTTGAGGAGGATGGTACTAAACCTAATTGTTTGGGGAATTTTCCCAATTTGAGCCCGGTAAGGATGGTCCTGAGTCCGCCCTCTATACAAACTGGAAAGAAAACTCAAATCCATAATCCTCAGTCTAATAAAGCTTGCCTTGCTTCTAAGCTTGGAAGCTCTACTCCTAAAACCAAAGGTGTTGGAAAGAATCTTCCTGTCAAAAACCTTGTTTCATATTCTAAAGACTCTCTTGATTCTAAGGATTCTGGTGCTAACAATAATTCATCCTCTACTGTTCCATCGTAGGAAAAAGATGTTAGAATTGGATCCCCTAGAGCCTTCAACCCTGCAAAAAGTTGCTTCAATCTTGATAGCGAACCCTCTGCTGACTTCCTGGGCATTGCTAGCAATAATGTTGTGGACCATTTCAGAATGTCAAAATGGGTCTTTCATGAAATTAATGACCTAAAAATAAAAAAATTGGACCATCTAGAGTAAATTGGAAGAAATGAGAGCTAAGGTTTTTGCGTTATGCAAGAAGGATGTAGAGCGTAAAGATCATAGTGCTAGTAAAGAGATCCAGGAAAATGCAGGTAAAGATAGAAGGATTGAAATAGATTTGGAAAAAATAAAAAATACTGTGAAGATAATTGTTGAACATAACAATAGGATGGAAAGACATAATGCCATCATTATTAACACTATGACTAAAAATTTGGATAAAGATCAATAGGGGTCCTTGGTGGTTGATTTGGAAGAGGTGAAAGATAAAAACTAGGAAGAGGACATTGGGATTTCAAAAAGAACCAGGGCTAATCTGAAAAGGAAGGCACCCCCCACGCCATAGATGATTCAAACCTTCAAGAAGGGTGTTCAGGATATGCAGGACCTAGAGGTAGAGACTAAGTCTGTTATGAAGACTTTGGGTTAGTTATTGCTTGTTTTTTGTCTTGTGTTTTGGCTGGATTTTTTATTGACCTTCCTGGCCTTTTGTGGCTAGCTGCTACTTTTTCTAGTTTTTTCCTTTGTTGTAGCCTATGTATTCCACTGGACTTTTTATTCCTCTTTCTGTTGTTGTAAACTTGGTGGTTTTGGGTCCTTGTAAAACCCGTTTTTTCCTTTATCAAAAACAAATATATAGTGGTGTTGGTTTGATAGTAGACTATTCTAAAAATTATCGGCTTTGGCTCTGTGGTTTGTTTGATAGAGGGCCATTCTAAAAATAGATGGCTTCAGCTCTGTTCTATAGTAGATTGAAGGGTTTGAAAACTATTGTTCTTCACAATCTCTAACTCATTTTACATGGGTGTTTTGCATAAATGATTTATTTATTATTTATGTTAAAAATGGTGTCCAAAAACTATAAGTCATTTTACATGGGTGTTTAGCATTATGGTTTTGTATGGATTGAGAAATAATAGTTAAATCTGCTTTCTTTCATCAAGAAAATATGGTTAGGGTTAGTAAGGGAAAGTATACTCTGAAATGTGGCAGAAAATATATTCATTAGGTTGCATTGTCAAAAGAGCCATTGTGGTGTTGGTTCAAATGATAACATACTATTGTAAAAATTGTGCCTACATCTCTATTTCAATTTACCCATAACAAACTATTCTTCATGATGCTCTTTTCCCCAGTTCCCCATAGCAGACTCTTCATTATTGTAGATTGCTTAAGAATCATAGGTAAATGACAGATCATCAAAAACCCACAGTAAACATATTTATACAAGAGAAGCAATGTATGTAAGAGTTGAGCTGTCAATTGAAATTTTGAACTACATTCTTTGGCAATAAAACCACACTAAACAAAACTTCTGAAGGAAATGGGTGGCAATAATCTGTGCAAAATGGGTATAATACCACCAAGTTAATTGGGAATTTGAGCTACATCACTTGGCAGTAAATATTATAGACAAATAGAGGAGACTTTCCCAGGTTTTTTATGACGATGTGGAACTTACCTCTTAAAAAAGTATGTTGTTAAATGTGCCTCATTGGTTGATAAAATTTGCAAAAAAAATATGAATTTAGAATTGACAACCAAACTGTTACATATATTGGTTGTTTTGTATCAATATGTTTCAAGATATTCTTTTTTCCTCATCTATTCGAAGAGACCTATAATAAATTATTCTATTGTTCTTGTAAGAATGATTGTTTTCAATTTTTAAAATTCTGAAATTTTTGCCATGGTTATTTTGTTTGGATGGAACATGTTATATGCCTTGTATCAATATGTTTCATCATACTCTTTTTTTCTCATCTATTTCAAGTTCACAATAACAAATTGTTCTTCATGATATTGTTTTTTTCAATTTCCCATAACAAACTGTTCATTATCGTAGTTTCCCTCTTCCATGCTCCATATTTTAAAGTTGATTTATGATCATACGTTATGTTGCTATGGTTCTTAAGTATTTTCCTAATAGTTCTTTTACAATTTACCTATTTGTTTATGGTGTTTAGTGCCAAATAGTGTAGCTTGAATTTAGAATTGAGAAGCCAACTCTCAAATAGATTGTTCATCTTATATCAATCAAGAAAATAGACAAGAGTCATAGGTAAATGATAGGTGATATGAAAACATACATAGACCAAATAAATTGAAAGCAAGCCAAAGGTTTTTTTCTATCTGGCATTTACATGTGATTGTTAAATTTTATTCCAGTATGTCTTACAACTATTACTTAGGTTGCTTTCCTTATAAGAATCTGTTCCATCATCCAACAATGACAAGATGCATTAACCCTGATGTGAGCAAACAATTACCATGCTCTTTCTGCACACCAAGGCAACCAACTCAACCACCGCCAACTCTTCTTTCCAATTTCACTTTTTGTCTATAATATTTAGTACTGAATAAGTGCTATTCCAACACCTCTTATACAAATAGTCTATTTGTCTTCAATATATATATATATATATATATATGCATATGTATTTGTCTATGTTTCCAACCATTGATTTTCTCATAAATTTCACATTGTATGTATATATATGTGTGTGTGTGTGTGTGTGTGTGTGTGTGTGTAAATATATATATACACATATACATGCACTGTTGATGGTGTTTAATAAGGAAAAGTTGTATTGGATCGAATTCTTGGACCATGGAATAATTTCAAATAGACAATTTACAATAGACTAATTTTGTTGAATGTCCATTGTATATATGCAGTATTATAAATGAAACAATATAGATATTCAATAAAATAGGTTAGCACTATCTGTTCTAAATAGGAAGAGATAAAATGGAAGATTTTGACTACATGCCATGTTGGTATAGAATTGTTGACAAGGGATCTATTTGGGAAGTTGAAAAGAGAGTTGTGGGAAGAATATGAAATGCAATCGATAGAATAGAGTATGGTTTTTGTACGCTAGCACATTGGAGAATTTGTGTGTCCATGTATATAACTAGCAAGAAATATATGGCATTGGAAAGCAAAAGCTCTAAACTCACAGGCAGTCTCCTCCCAACCATATTCGCATCATGAAGCCTCGCGGGCTCTAGCCAAACCCTAAAGCAGGAAAGGTACACTTATTGTAAATATTCTTCACAAAAAGGGAAATGGTATTGAATTTATATAAACATATATATATGTGTGTATATATTATATATATATGTATGTATGTATGTATGTATGTATGTATGTATGTATTGAAATCCCCCTATCATGTTTAAAAATATAGATATAGGCATAAATATATATCCATATATATATACACCAAGACCACTATGGCTCGTTTCACAATGCAACAACAATCTATATATACACATGTATGTCTAAACATCCCTCATTTGTTTCAAACTTCTTGGAACAAACTATTGAGGCCTGCTTCTAACAACCACAGAGCTTCCTACTTGCATACGCTAGCAGCAGTGTAGCTAGTTGCATCGATACATAGAAGCAAAGGGCAAGTGTTTTCCCGTGTGAGAAATTTTGATTACACAAGACAACTCTTACATAGACTACTTGTCTTGTATCAATATGTTTCATGTGGGTTTCAATCATCTTTCATTTATCTCTAATTCTCAAAGTGGTTTCCTAATAGTTCTTTTACAATTTCTCTATATCATGAAACATATTGATAAAAGACAAGCAATCCATGTAATAGTTGGGTTGTCAATTCAAAATTCAAGCTACATTATTTGACACTAAATATTATAGACAAATAGGAAAACTATAAAATATTTTTTGTGCATTTAATATCTTTTTTCTTGCTTGGAATCACAATGATGCTAGTTTGATAGAAGAATATTATAAAAATCATTCACTCCACCTCTATTTTATAGCAGATTGGAGGGTTTTAAAACTATTGTGCTCTAGAATCTGAGCTGTACAAATATATATATATACATTACTGCTATATGCATTTTATACAGTAGAAGCTCTGTATAAGAAACTCTCGATATCTATGGTTTGCAACTTGTACTCTCCATATGTTAAACTTCCATATAAAATATGTTTTAGATGATCTGCCATTTGAGAGACTCTAAAATAACTGTTACAAAAACACTTGAGAATCATAGGTAAATGACAAATGGTGGAAAAACCCACATCAAATACAAGTTTAAGAGAGGTAGAAAAACATACACGAGCCAAAAAAAATGGAAAAAGGCGAATGGTTCTTATTCATATCCCATTTATGTGTGATTCTAAAGTGAGCTATACACACACAGATATGTGTGTGTGTGTGTGTACACGTTCTAGTTCCCATACCAAACTGTTCATTATCATAGTTTGCCTATTCTATTCTTGATATTTTAAAGTTTTATTTAATGTTGGTTTTGAAACATCTCTCATTTTCCTTTGATTGTTATGTTCTTTTCTAGCAAGTCAGTGAAATGCATGTATAGATTTGATTTTGTAGCATATTCTTTCTTACTAGAAATTCTATCACTGTTTAGACAAGATGCAACAATGAATTCTATGTAATAGTTAGCTTGTCAATTCAAAATTGAAGCTACATTATTTGTCACTAAATATTGTAGAAAAAATAGGGAAACTATAAAACAACTATTAGGGAAAACACTTAAGAATCATAGGAAGCACCAGAGATTCCCTAAGCGTGGTGACATGACCTATGTTTTTTTTTTCTATGGCACTGGTGGAGTTAGTGTCCTCGATACATGGAGGCTAAGTGGTAAGTTTTTTCTCATGTGACGGTTAATGCATTATGTCATTGTTGTACAATGGGGTTGGACAAAGTAAATGCAAGTGGATGAAGTAAATGGAATATTTAATTTCATAGCATGGGAAAGTGTACTTTGATTAAGTTGCATTGTCGAAATAGCCATTGTGGTGCTGGTTACATATATATACATGTATACACACACACACACACACACACACACACACACACACACACACACACACACACACACACACACACATATATATATTTATATATTTATAAACACACATATATATATATGTAATATAAATATATATGCATGTGTATATATGTATATATGCATAAATATGTGTATCTATGTTATACTAATAGTTATGTTACAATTTCCCTATTTCTCTATAATACTGAATTCTAGATAATACACCTCATGTTATACAATTATTCTATTTGTTAGCAGACTAAAAACAATGTGGGCACCATATTAAAATCAAAAGCATGGGAGCTCAATGAAAGTGCAAATATATATATACAAACACAAGAATAAATTATGTTCATATTTGCAAAACAAAAGTCTTAGATAAGATGCAGCCATACCTTGTGTGTGCAACTAGATGTAGTATGAACAGAAGAAAAGAAGGTAGGCTCTCCACCCTACCATATCGAGTCATCCAAGGTCATGGGCTATCACCAAACCCCCAAGCAAGAACACATAACCTAAGAATTTTCTTTAGTTGAAAGCAATGTTTTACATTTTTAAAAATATATATAGTTGCATTATTTATGACAAACAATTTGACATGTAATCATGAAATAAGAGATGACAGCATATTAAAATCAAAAGCATGGGAACTCAATGAATGTGTAAATATATATATGCAAACATAGGAATAAATTACATTTATATTTGTAAAACAAAATTCTTAGATAAGATGTAGGCATACCTTCTGGGTGCAGCTGGATGTATGAACAAAAAAAAAGAAAGCCTACTATCCACCCTACCATATTCGATGATGCAAGCTCATGGCCTATCACCAAACCCCCAAGTAATAACATATACTACCCACCACTATGATCAATGGTGAAGCCAATGTTTGGGCACCTAAGTTTGCTGATTTTGGATATTTGATTGTGTTTGAGTTTTTTCATCCAAAAACAAAAACACAATCAAATATCTAGAAATAAAAAATCTTAAGCATTATAGATTGTGTAAATCTCATAGCATTAACCTAAGAATTTTCTTTAGTTGAAATCAATGATATACATTTTTAAAAACATATATAGTTGTACCATTTATGATAAAGAATTTGACATGTAGTCATGAAATAAGAGATGGAATAAAGGACATATAGCCTTACCTTCTATATAAATAGAACATAGTTGCAGCTTGTATACCATGCCAAAAATGTGATCAAAAAGCTATTTAGTATTGTGGAGATGTGCAGTTACAGTTTAAAATATTTGCAATTTAAAATGGTTTCAATCATATAGAGTTAGTCACAAGGCAAATTTGAAGTTTAGTGCGGTGAACATGTGTAGTTGGTAGATAGTATCTAAAATAGGAAATATAAACAGTTCTATAGTTTATAACAAATAATATGTAATGCATCTATAATAGAAGAGATCACATAAACAAGATGTAGGTATACATCATGCAGAGAGCAGGATAAGCTCAATGAATGTAGGAATATATATATATGAAAACATAGGAATAAATTACATTCATATTTGCAAAAAAGAAGCCTTAGCATCCCATAGCAAACATTAAAAATCCAACACTCAATAAATAGAACTTAAAAACATGGAGAATAGAAGAGGTGAACTACAATAATGAACAGTTTGTTATGAGCATGTGGATATTCATACAACACAAGCAATCTATGTAACAGTTGGATTGTCAATTCAAAATTCAAGCTATATTACTTTCCACTGAATATTGTAGACAAAAATGAGAAGTTGTAAAAGAACTATTGTTTTTAAGTTTCAAAATCCTAGAATTTTGTAGATTGGTATAAAGTAAAAACATGACATTCACCTATACCTTTGCATTTCTTTCAATTCCTTTTGCCTTGTGTATGCGTTATTTGGTTTGGATGGAACATGTTATATGTCTTCTATCAATATGTTTCATGTTATTCTTCTTTCCTCATCTGTTTCAAGTTCATGGTAACAAACTGTTCTTCATGATATTGTTCTTTTCAATTCCCCATAACAAACTATTCATAATTGTAGTTTTCCTCTCCTGTACTCCATATTTTAAAGTTGTATTTAATGTGGTTTTTTGTCTATAATATTTAGTAGCACATTATACTTATTATAATACCTCTTATACAATTCTCTATTTGTATTCAATATTTACCACCAAAGGACGTAGCTTGAATCTTGTATCAATATGTTTCAAATTTTGCTAGTTGTGTATTAGTTAAAGAGATGGGCAAGGTTTTATTTACATAAAAAAATTTAGAATCACATCATATAACCTTTGTCATAACCTAAAGAAAATAGGTATCATCACAAAGAACAAGGTTTAAATAGTTCAATTAGGAAGTTGAAAAGATAGCTCTACAAACATCGAGAAATGCAGTTGGCAGAATGCAATATGTTGTGCTATGTAGGAGCCAATGTATGCGGTGAAAGGGAAAACCACAAAACTCATGCTCATTGTCCTCCCTACCATATTGACATCATGAAGCCTCATGGGCTCTAGTCAAACTTCTAAGCAAGAAAAGTCTGCAAGGCCCATAAAAAATTCAATGGAGCCATATCTTATATCACACAAAGGTGAAACAGGAGAAATTTTATTGTTTCCATATATGATGTCTTATATTACACTATTTTTTTCCATGTAACAACTTTAAAAATATGGATATGTTGATAAAGAGTTTCCTAAAATAGAAGTATACACAACATGTAATCAACATGATGACTATGTGGGAAATCCAACATATGCACACAAAAGCACTCTTGGGCTGCAAAACATGCAGTCATAAATGTTATAAAATCCATGGAAAATAGCATAACTTGTGATTTCTTGGAATATTCCCTCAATTTTAAAGTTATCACAAATGCCACAAGTTTTGTAACATTTCCTTGCACCCTCTATAGGCCAAAATAATTGCTTTTTTTTTTTCATCCCCACGATTTTAAGTGAAATATCTACTTTGTAAATATTTATCCAATGAACTGCAATTATGCACATTTCCACTTCCAAAAGTAACATGCTCATCATCAAAGAATAATTAATATATACATATCTAGCCAAACCCTCGAGTAAGAAAAGTATGCAAGGTCCATTAAAAATTTAATGGAGCCATATCATATATCACACAATGGTGAAGTAGGGAATATTTTGTTGTTTCTATATATGGTTTCTTATATTGCACTATTTTTTTCATGTAATAACTTTAAAAAGATGGATATGTTGATAAAGAGCTGCCTATAGCTAATGTTCACCATAAGCTAAAAAGATAAATGTAGAGTCATGGTAAAATGTAATGTGTAGAATGGACTTTGTTTATTCTATTCTAGTGCATGTAAGGATTGATGCATGTATGTATATCATATATTTCACAATGATGAAGTTGCAAAAAAAAATTGTGTTCTCATATAGATGATTTACCTTTTTGCAGTCCTTTTTTTGCTGCAATAACTTTAAGGAAAAGAGAATGCAGATAAACAATTGGGAAATATGGGACTTGTCTATAACATTGATAATTATAGGGAAAGAAGAATATATGGGAGGTCTTGTTTGAAAACAAAACCAATACATGACATTCACTTGTACCTTTGGACTGCTTTCAATTTATTTTGCTTTATGTATGTGTTATTTTGTTTGGATGGAACATGTTATATGTCTTGTATCAATATGTTTTATGATATTCTTTTTTCCTCACCTATTTGAAGTTCATGATAAGAAATTGTTCTTTATGATATTGTTCTTTTCAGTTCCCCATAAAAAATTATTCAAAGATGAGACTTGTCTATAATGTTGATAAGTATAGGGAAAGAAGAATATATTGAAGGTCTTGTTTGAAAATAAAACCAATTATGTGGATGAAAAAGCCAAATATAGTTAAAAGGAAAACATGAAAGGAATATGAAAGGTTCTAGTTCAAAGCATAAATTGCACACAAATAACTTTATAAACATACCTGATTTTGATATGTATTAGAGCCTATCTAGCCATGTAGGAATAAAAGAGTTGAATGTATAACTTAGTAAAATTTAATTTTATAAAACAAACCTTGTTTATGCTTACAACGATGATCATCTTCTAGGAAGAAATTATGCCACAAATGGGCTTCATATTTCCTTGTCCATCTATGCTTGCATTGAGCCCAACATAATATTATTGCAAAGCAACATTTTATTTGAATATATCAAAATGCATCTCACTTGTTAGATGTGTATGGAATAGGGAAAAGACATTGCAACACAACTTACAACAACAAGAAGAGGCCAAATGTTGTAGGCTATGGAGCACAACACTTGTAGAACGCTCCAATCTACTATCTAACAAAGGTGCATGGTACCATTTTTCAATAGTTTGCTATCAAACCAACCTCACAGGGGCTCATTTTCACAATACAGCCAAAAAAATATACATCCTCAAACTGAAATATTGAATATTGCATTTACCTACCCCTACCCCAGTGCAGAACAACAATAGGATGGATGGGAAATGTGACAGAAATTGCATGGAATTGTATCATATATTAGGAAAAAACACAATGTAGGCAAGGACATATATTTCTGAACATAATATAGAGGAAGAGTAAAAGAATGAAATGGTCAAAAGAGAATTCTAGAGGTGAGAATTTCCTAGCTATGTGAACCACATAAAATCAATTCAAAAGGTGGGAAGAACACATAAGAATATGTGATAGAAAAGCATCAAGGACAAATAAGGAAACTTAGGGTATGTAGGCACAAAAAATAGAAAATTCAACATAGATGTAGAATTTAAAACTTATTATTTAAATGCAACACATTTTTTTTAGAATGTTTCTACACTATGTGCATACATAGTTTAATACATAATTGGGATGTCCAAAAAATGTTACTAAATTATAAAAATTTCAGTACATATACATATACATATACATACATATACATATACATATACATATACATATACATATACATATACATATACATATACATATACATATACATACACATATGCACATACATAAAGTTTTTGTCCTTTGTTTAATATTGTTTGCAGTTATCTCTATGCATCTTTGGAATTATATCCATTACCATAGGAACAATTGTAGTTAAATCTACAAATATTTGACCAATGAAATATATAACCCATGATTACAATTGACCAAATTTCTATCTCCAAAAACAACATGCTCACTAGGGAAAAATAGTTTCATGTCTATCAATTACATGGCATGAGCTTGATGCATAGAGGCTTCATGAAACATTTCACACTCTTGACACCCCACTCCTTAATCATAGCAATTATTTCATAAAGCCTCTATGCATCAAGCTCATTCCTCCCATCATGAAGCTCAGAATAAAAATATCAATTTGTAATGAATTACTTCATAGTACAATTGAAGACTCAGTCAAACATTTTTTATCAAAAACAAATAAACAAACCTAATGAAGAGAAGAGTGTGATAACACAATGCAAAATTTTTGGATTCTTAGAATAAATGAATAAATATATTGAAGAACAAATATATGGCATTAAAATCCAAAACACAAAGTAAGAATTTTCGTACACATGTATCTATGTAAGAAAAAATATATGGCATTCATTGTTTTAGTTATCTTTGTGCATAATTTCCATTACACCCATTAACATAGGAGCAATTGTATATTAACATAGGATTGATTGCATATATGTGTATATGCATAGGGTGTTTGTGAAAGCACAGACATATTGGAGATAAAATTAGTTTGGTGGTTGTTAAGTATTATTCTTTCCAATATGTCTTTTATCTGTTCAATTTATTTGTTTGAAGTTTCTGCAAGGATTTTTTCCAACCCAACCATGAATAGGATTCGTTGTGCAATAGCTCCTTTACAATTTCTCTATTTTTCTATTGTTGTTGCATTGTGAAAGGAGCCACAATGGTCTTGGTCTATCTATATGTATATATATTTCTACCTCAGGTGTTGGTCACATTACTTTTGTCAAGCCTAGTGCAAATGAAGAACCTATTCCTAGCGAAGAAATTGTTGTTACACCTTGTTTAGATACTAATAGAATTTCATTTGGGAGAATATTCGAGTGTGACTGAAGTTCTATTAGTATGTCGACAAGGTGTAACAATAATTTCTTCACTTGCACTAGGGTCTTAATTTCAACTGCATTCTTCACTTTGAATGTTGTTTGTAACTAATTTCGCATACATATATATGTCCACATATAATAGTTTATTGGGGAAAGATTCCAAATCATAGTAAAACACTTGAGAATCACAGGAAAATGGCACATGATCGAAAACCCCAAAATTTCACAATTTAAAAAATTGAAAACAATCCTTTTTACAAGAACAATAGAATAATTTGTTACAAGGAGTTGCAAATAGATGAGGGGAAAAGATTATCATGAAACATATTCATACAAGACAAGCAATCTATGTATCAGCTACCTTGTCAAATCTAAATTCAAGTTGCATTATGTGGCACTCGGTATTATAGAAAAATAGGGAAATTGTAAAACAACTATTTGTTAAGCACAAATACATATACATATACATATACACATATATGAATATATATATATATATATACATGCATACATATATATGTATATATTTGCATACAATGTCAACTATGTGTGAAAATCAATCCTTTGGAACATAGAAAAATACATATAAACATATATATATTGAAGACAAACAACACTATAATGGCTCTTTCGACAATGCAACTCACTCAATATATTTTATACAATATTTCAAACTATACTTTCCCACACTGCAACACCCATGTAAAACAGCTTACAAATTCTAGAGAACAACAATTTTAACATAAATAATAAATAAACCATTTATGCAATACACTCATGTAAAATGACTTACAAATTGTAGAGAACAAGAGTTTTAAAAGCCTCCAACCTGCTATGAAATCGACCATGGAGCGAAAGGTGGAAATTTTTACAATAGTCTACTATGAAACCAACACCACAATGGTTTTTTCAACAATACAACTTAAACAAAGTATTCTTTCCCACACTGCAACACTCAATATTGCATTTACTTCGTCCACCCCCATCATACAACAATGATAGAATGATTTAACACCCCTACGATATATATACATATAAATTCATATTTCTGTATCAAACGAGCCATAGTGGTCTTTTTTTGTATATATATATATATATATATATATATATATATATATATATATATATATATATATATATATATATATATATATATATATATATATATATATATATATATCTTCCTATATGTCTATTTTGAAATATGGATCAAGCAATTGAATACATATATATATGTGTATATGTATTTATATATCTACTAGGGAATTCAATACAATTTCACATTTTTTCTATAATATTCAATACCCAATAAGTGTTAAAAATGATAGATGTTTGAAAACCTAAATTAAATAGAACTTTAAATTATGGAAAATAGAAGAGTTAGATGATGATAATAAAGAGTTTACTATGGGGAACTGAAAAAAGAATATCACGAGGAACAGTTTGTTATGGGGAACTTAAAATAGTTGAGACAAAAAGGGAAATTGGAAAAGAGATATTACAAAAACACTTAAAAATCACATGAATATGACAGATGTTTGAAAACCCACATTAAGTATAACTTTAAAATATGGGGAATAGAAGAGGAAAACTATGATAATGAATAGTTCTCTATGGAGAACTAGAAAAAATAATACAATGAAGAATTGTTTCTTATGGGGAACTTCAAACAGTCCACAAAAAAAGAGTATCAGGAAACATATTCATACAAGAGACAACATGTTCCATAGAGACAAAATAACCACAGAAAATAATAGTTATAACAACCTTCCATAGAAATAGAGAAATTCTAAAAGAGCTATTACAATAACACTTAACAGCTTTCATACTAACCCTCTCGATATACATATATGCAATCAATCTTATGTTAATATGTATCAACATGGACAAAAAAATACTTTATTGGCTTTTAAGTGTTATTCTAGTAGATCTTTTATCTGTTTAGCTTTATATTTTTAGCTGACAGTATATTTGTTTGAAGTTTCCACTAGGATTTTCATTAGCCCAGACCTGAATAGTATTTTTTGTCATGGAAATACCACCAAAAATGCATAAAGATAACTACAAACAATAAACTAAGCGAGAAAAAATTACTAACCCTAACTATATTTTTTGATGAAAGAAAGAAGATTTACCCACAATAAATCTATCCATACAGAGCCATAATCTCTTTAAAGTCTCCAAAATGGGTATAATGACAAAGATAAAATCATATATCAAGTAACAATAAGCAGAGAATGAAACACATGAATAATAAATTAATCATTTACACAAAATACCCATGTAAAATAACTTATAGATGCTAGAGCACAATAACTACAAAAAATAAATGAAACCTGAAAAAATTACTAACCCTAACCATGTTTTTTGGCAAAAGAAACAAAATTTAACTACAATAAATCCATCCATATAGAGCCATAATCTCTTTGAAGTCTCCAAAATGAGTATAATGGAAAAGATGCAAACATATCACAAGGAACAATAAGCAGAGAGTGAAAGAAATGAACATTATATTCATCATTTACACAAAATACCCATGTAAAATGACTTACAAATTCTGGAGCACAACAATCTTAAAACCCTCCAATCTATTATCAAACCAAGTCGAAGGTGATGATTTTTATAGTAGTTTGTTATCAAACCAACACCACAATGGCAATGCAACTTAATCAATATACTTTCTCACACATTTCACAGCACATCAGTGTTAAACCCTCAAACCTACTATCAAAAGGAACAATGAGTAGAGAAGAAACGACATGAACAATAAATTAATCATTTATGCAAAATACCCATGTAAAATGACTTACAAATTCTGTAGCACAACAATTTTAAAACCCTCCAATCTGGTAAACAACAGAGCCAAAGACGATGATTTTAACAATAGTCTACTATCAAACCAACTCCACAATGGCTCTTTGAAAAATACAGCTTAATCAAAGTATACTTTCCCACACTACAACATTGAGTATTGCATTCACTTCATTTGCCACCATCGTACAACAACAACAAGATGCATTAACCCTCATGTGAGCAAACACTTACGTTTCACCTTCTGTGTACTAAGACCATCAACTCCACCACTGCCAACCCACGTAAACACAAAGCTCCACATGCCAAAAAAACCCTAGTTAATTCACCACTAGCCATAACATCTCTGGTGCCAGCAAATCCAATTCACGACTCAGTTCACGAAAATCCCAACGAAAACTTCAAACAAAATAGGCTATCACACAATAAGGCACCACACAAAAGAATTTTTGAGCTTCACGAGACAAGAAAAACTTGATATGCTTAGAGTTCATGAACAAATGCAATGGCTCCATAGGAATGCAAGTTGTAACACTCCCACCGTGAACCGTAGAGGACAACACTCTAGCAACTGAAAACAAAACATTTTTTTTAAATTGTAATGTTGCATGATTGAAATTGAACAAAAACTTAATTACTATCCTATGTCCTTTAAGGTTCATGTTTGCATTACGTAGTTCCCATTATCCAAATTTACAAAGCCATAAAAGTTTGCAATAACCAGTTTCTAACATCAATTAAGAATCACATCTACCCATTACATATAATCAAGTGAATCATGAGATATGACCATAATATAAACATAAAAGATTAATTTATTGCATCCATTCCACTTAATATAAGCAAAATCATTGAATACATAATTCATCGCATAAAAGAGTTACATCAGTTCCACCTTTACAATTACATTATATACAATAATACCTTCTCGTTACATGTGCTCAGAGTGTTCAATAACAAGATACATGATACTTTCATTGAGATACAATAAAAATACAAATACAAGGATCACAAATCCCAATGGAGAATGAAACACGTTCCAACCAACTGTGTAGACCCAAAGGTCCACCCCCATGCTAGGAGGTAGCAAACGGCCCGACCTTCACTGACAGAAAAAGGACTAAAAACTTCACAAGGCTGACATGACATGCAAAAGCAAGTAATACAACAACAACCATCAATGACTATACTTCTAGAGGCACATAAATATTCAAGGCAAACAAAAGACAAAGGGATACATAATTGTCGTAGGAGGAGTATCATCACATAGATTGTCATAGGTTATCTAGATAGACCTTCCTAGGCCTTGGCCCCCATTCTGGGTTATCCTGGTAGGCTCTATCGATCTCTAACCCCTCATGCAACCTATGTGGAATTAGCCTACCTCTCCTGGAGATAAGGTGGTTGATTTTTCCATTCCAGGCATTCTCGCCTCATCTCAAGCCTATACGAGCATTTGAGTCCTGAGTGAGATATTGTCTTATCTTGTTAAATATTATAGCTACCCAACCCCTAGTATGTTTTAGGTTTACACTTGTTTACACATTTTCCACACAGGTTATCCAAGTGCCACTTTGTGCGCCGACCCCCATTGGAAGCCACTCCCTTACTAACAACTGGCAAACTAATGAAACCAAAAACAAAACCACTTGCACAACTTAAAACCCAAAGAAACTCACATAGCGAGGCATTAACCTTCCCAATCACAAGTTTAAACTTAATCATAAGGTGAACATAATGTGCATGGAAAATGACCAACTCACACATATCAATGCATCATAACCAACGCAATGATTCCAAGGAATTTCCATTATGAAAACTAAAACTCCAACACCCACTTCACACAATGACTTAAACATTTGAACAATAGATAATAAACAATCACCCCAAAGGATACAAAGAATTCCATCAGAAGGACACCTTTTCCTAGCCTCTGGAAGATTGACTAATCATTGTTGCACAATAACTCCCATCAAAGAAATGAAAAAATCATGAACAAAAAAGGACTATTTACAAATAACACTCACAATCAAGAGTGGAAACATCATCAAGAAAATAATCAACTTCAATCATAGAACAATTTCAGTCAAGGAATCCCACTTTAACAATTAACACAATTACTTCAATATACAGTCATCCACTTAGTGATGATACAAGAAGACATATCCAATAAAGTTTACAATAGATTTACTTTTCAACCACAATAGATACCAAGAATTTAGTAAAACATCAGATAATCTATTTTTTTCTTATAAACAAGTCCCTTGATTATTTTCTATGTTTAGATCAATCTTATTATTGGAAAACAATCTCATAATTAAACAAGGGCACAATAACCTAGACAACTATGAAGTTATCATAAGATAACATTCACTCGTTCAATGACTTAAAGGGATTCAACATTATCAATAATTACATTTTGTCTTGATTAATTTTCCAATTTACTATTTACCTTCAAAATTACAAAAAAACAATAATCTTTACTCTGCTCATAATGTAACCTCATGTATATATATATATATATATATATATATATATACAATATTGCCATTGTAATATAATAATTAAAAATATAAGAACTAGTATAAATAATATGCATTTGTTTCCCCAAACTAATGTCCTTACATACTAACAACACAAAACTCTATATAAATAAATCAACCTTCATCCTACAAAATTTCATTACACTTATTTACCTCAATAAATATATATATATATATATATATATATATATATATATATATATATATATATATATATATATATATATATATATATATATATATATATATATAATTATTTTCAAATAACCATGTGTCTTCTAATAAGACAAAACTTCTATATTTTCCATTTTCCCATATGGAATAGTGGCAAACAAATAATTAGTCACAATTAGACATCGATAAAACATCCATATACAGGTAATCACAATATACATATTGCATAGTATTGAAACCCATGGAGCAGAATTTGATTTATCCAACATCATTAACTATTCTCAAGGAAGGATCAAAAGTTGTCATGCAATGCCAGACTCCCAAAGCAAGATCTAAAAGCGGCCATTATTAGTGAGTAGCTAAAGTTTCACAACTTCTACTAGTTCCGAATAATAAAGATTAAATATAATTTTGTAACTCCTTCCTAATTTTCTAAGGTTTATTCTCATGCTCAAAGATTTCAAAGTTGCTTAAGCTATATTATTCTCGTAAAGAAACGGGTTACAGAACTATATTTAAGGACCTCATAACTTAGAAAAATAAGTAGATGTGAACATTGAGAAATTAAACATAAAGTGTTCAGAGAGAAAATAAGAGACTATTTACATGCAATTGAATCCTTCGCCAGCTGCAACCGAGGTTAGAACCGTAAAGAATGTGATAAACCTCAAATACTATCAAATAAATATGTTTAGAAGAATTTGCATTACTGAATACAGAAATATTCTTTGTTCCATGTTGGTTCTGAGGCTAATAAGGATAAAGACCCGAAAATGCAACTAGGGTTAGTTCCAAAGTAAACTTTGATATTGCATACTCATTTAACGACAATGATGAAAATGGGGAAGTGAAACAAAACCCTAGGCTGAGGTAAATGGAGAAGGATTCACAGCACATCGACCCTGGGGAACAATGATTAAATCCCACATTCGATCTGGTGAAAAGCTAGACCTTAAGGGACACCAGTTAAGGAAGACTATAGCAGGAGCATACAAAAACCTGAATTCATTAAATGATGACGTTTGACCAATTTTTGAATGTTTCAATTACACAAAAGAAAGTCTTATCTACTAAATCATCAATTCGAATCTTTAGACTTTCTAATAGATAAATATTTGATGGCCAGAAGCTTTTAATCTTCATCGACTCTAACAGAAATTATCTATATTTCAAATACCAGATCAAGGCTTATGGTCGACAGTTTATTTAATCAAAGTTCTACGCCTTAATAGATCTCGCATAATATTCAAAAAGAAGGTTGTTATCATAAAGTTAAAATGAAGGCAAACTGTAGATAACTATGTGAATGGATACAAGTTCGACGAGTTCTCAAAGATAACCACAGGTTTCATTTGAATATAATATTTGATTTGATAGGTATTTCAATTGAAGTGACGGAAGGAGTTATACATTGAAGCTAAATATCTAACAGTCTATCCGGAATAAGAGATAATATTTATCTATTAACTATCAGTTAACAAGGAGATTATTGTACATAACGACTCTAATTACTTATGACTTGGATTCGATGCCACAAAGGCATTAATATGGCCTACCTCAACCTTATGGCTTCAACAGAATATTTATATTCTATAAACCATGAATTTTAGAGGAGTGTTAGAAACTAATCACCGTGTACACAGGTGATGACAAGAATATTTAAGTGCAGACTGCCAATGTAGGGGGGGTAACCATGATATCTATAGAAAATAAGAAGACCAAACCAAACATGTTCCATGTTGTAGCAATTCGAATAATTTTTTTGCCAGAGTGAATTGGGAGATTATTCAATTTAGAACTATGGTTTATTGTTTAGAGTTCCATATGCCTTCATGAAAATAACGCATTTGATCTATACGCGGATAAATGTTTGAAATTGTGGCATAGGATTGAGACAGGGGAGTCTAGGAAGATATAAACTTCAAATTGCTCCAATAAAAAGGAGTAGAAAGACATTCCAGAAGTACGTGATTAGAGAATAAGACCATCGAAGAAATTTCTAAACAAATGTCAAACATATGCTCGAGTATTAAAAGAATTCATTTAAGATGCAATACAGTTTGGGGAAAAGATAAAGACTTGAAGGATTTACCAAGAATGACTCCAGAAATAAGAGGAATTTCAATTACAATTCAACTAAAGTCCAAAGATTGAATAATACTGAAATAAAAAGGGCACCGGAAGGTTAAGAGCTTAGAATCTTGTAACAGCAAACTAAAGAATGGACCAAAACTATATAAAGATTGAAAGCACTATGACTTGCATAGTTCAACCCCTTCCACTTGGTTTCCAATTATTTGCTTCTGATATGTTTTATTGTTTAATAGTTATGATTCCAACACAACATTTCAAATACAAAGAAAACCTAATTACAGAGGAATACAATTTTCAGACTACAATTCCTACACCTTATTTTAATTCAAAATCAACTAATGAATAATCAATGAATTTCTACAGGAACAAAGCACAATGGAAGAAAATGGTGGAACCTAGAATGATTTGCACAGCTGAACTAGATTATGGTTGTCGGATTCAAACCCATGCTGCAGCTTCAACTTCTTCCAAAAATTCCACTCTGCAATTTTAGTAACTCTAAACACTTTGAATTCCTCTATTACTATGCAACCTCCAAATCCCAAAATTTTCCCAAACTTTTCCAGAACCAGTTTTCAATAAAATAACCCCAAAAGACATTCACATCAAGCATTCAAGAATCAATTTTGCATCTGAGAAAAATAAGCCAATTGCCCCTCTTTAGTTAGCTCCACTTCTTTATTTATTGACCACACCCCTGATGCAGCATAATTCTTATATTTAAAATTTATTTATCTTATCCCCCCGATAAAAGCTAACTTCCTTGTTGAGAACATGTGTCTCAAACTCACTGGTATAATCTTGCTTTTGTCACCAATCAGCTTAGAATTACATAAGTGTAACTTACATGCTTGTACCGCTATACCAATAGGTGATTATGAGAGAGGTGTAGTAGCATAGTTACTGCCATACTATGGGATCCTTATGGCTGAGACGTGGTAGTGTGGTGTATACCGCCATACTATGGGAGCCTTCAAACAGTCGAGCAGTAATACGGTATACCTCTGTATCGTTGAAGCCTTCAACCTATCTAGTGGTACTGCGGTTACCACCATCCCACGGGAATCTTCAACCTACCTAGCGATGGTACAGTAGAAGTACCATGGGTGAATGAGCACGGACTTGGATGACTGCTAAGGTGTATGCTTATTAGTGGAGGATGTTGTTGACTTGGAGATGGTCATTCGATGAATGGGAAGTTCAATAGTTGTTCAACAAAGGAAACTAAACCGAACCATCTATACAAAGAATGAATCGATTATGGTTGTTGCTATACATTGCAATGTACTATAATTGTTATGGGTTCGATGGGCGGATGGTCGAGTGCTCATTGTTTGTTCTCCATTGTATGTTGTACATGCATTATAATAGCAGAATTTGTTTTGTACAAGGTTGATCAAGGAAATGTTGCTAATGTGAGATTGATTATCTGAAAGGAGAGTTTGTAACTTGTATGTAATTCAATTACTATAATATAGGAGATTTTTCTTTGGTGTAATGGGTTTTTTCTCCCGTAAAGGTTTTCCCATGTAAATCTGGTGTTTAATTATGTATGTGTATATTTCTCCATTCTATTATTCCTTTCATGTGCATCATAATGAGTTGTAAATGCAAAATTTAAAGACATATTTGCATTCTTCTCTGAAGTTTGACAGTAGAAGAGTTTGTTCCGCACCTCTATCTTTCCTTACAAGCGGTATCAGAGCCTGACCAGTTGTGTTATCCTTGTGGGTAGGTTGGGTTTTTTGTGTCAATTTTGTTCAGTGGGAGTCTTGTAGAAGTCTAGTAATTTAAATTATAGATTGTGATGGAAATGACAAGTACATCAGAAAAGATTGAAATTGAGAAATTCAATGGCAGCAATTTTGAGTTGTGGAAACTCAAAATAGAATATTTGTTGAGTGATTATGATCTTTGGCTTGTTGTGTCTAGAACAAAACTTTCTAGAATGAAGTAAGAAGATTGGGACCTCACAAACAAAAATCAAAACGGTTGATAAGACTCTGTTTGGTAGACTCTGTTCTTCTAAACATTCATGAAGAGAAGACTGCATCTTCTTTATGGAAAAGACTGTGAGACATTTATCAAGGCAAGTCCTTGGTGAATAAGTTGTTCTTAAGGAATAAGTTGTACTCGTTGAAAATGTAGGAAGGAGCATCTATTCCTGATCATTTAAATACTTTTAACATGTTGATTGCTCAGTTAGCATCTGTGGGTGTGAATATTGATGAAGAAGATCGTTGTATGCTATTTTTATATTCTTGGTTGGATTCTTGGGATCACTTGGTGATGGCTATTGGAAGTACGACATCCACTTTTAAGATGAAGACATTGTTGCTTCTGTGTTATCGAAAGAGATGAGAAGGAAATCTTTTGAGATGGCGAAGGAGGCTCTTGTTGTTCAGGGAAAATTGAAAGACAAAGGCAAGAAGAATGACAAGAAGTCCAAATCGAAATCAGAAGGAAGATCAAAGTCTCTTGGTAAGAAGTCCAAGGTGAAGTGCTAGAATTATGGGAAGCCTAGTCATGTCTGAAAGGATTGTAAAGGGGAGAAAAAGAAGAAGAAGAGGAAGAATTTTTATGATAATGATTCTTCTCAGAGTGATGTAGATGCCTTCATTGCAGCTTTGGCAACTCAGGCATGAGATGATGCCTCATTGATTGATTATGGATCATCTTTCCATATGACATCTCATATAGATTGGTTCACAAAGTATGAAAAATACGATGGTGGAAAGTTCTATTTAGCAAGCGATTCATCTCTGGAAATTGTTGGTCGTGGAAGAGTCAAAATTCAATTTCCCGATGGAAGAATTAAGGGAATTTATGGCGTAATACATATAGCATGTCTGGTTTAGAATTTACTTTCTATAAGTAAGCTAAATGATGTTGGAGTACAAGTCTCATTCTCAATCAATGGTTGTAAAATAACTAGACGCTTAATGGTGTTGGCTAGGGGTGCTCGATTAGGTACTCTGTATAAGTTGGACGCACTTGTTCAATGTAGCAGTGTCTCTGCAAAGTCATAGAAGGTTGTTCAAACATAGAGAAGGAGATTGAAGTCCCTATTGGGGAAAATTCTTTGGAGGTTAAACTTCCAGTAGAAAAGACTATGCTCTAGCATTATAGACTTGGCCACATTGGAGAAAAAGGCTTAAAAGCTTTGAAAAATAAAAACATGGTTGAAGGGCTTGATAACTATAACCTTGAATTCAAATTTTGTGAACATTGTATATATGGAAAGCAACATTGTGTTTCATTTTATTCTATTCATCATAAATCTTCTAGTATACTTCATTACATTCATTCTAATGTGTGTGGTCTAGAGAATGTTCATTCATTATCGAAATCTAAATATTATGTTTCCTTTATTGATGACTATTCAAGAAGGGCATTTGTGTACTTAAAAAGTAAATCAAAAGTGTTCAGTCATTTTAAGGAATTTAAAAACCTTGTGGAAAATCATACTGGAAGAAAAATAAAGTGTTTAAGGACTATCGATGGTGGTGAGTTATATTCTGATGAGTTTGAAAGGTACTGTAAAGATCATGGAATTAAAAGAAATAAAACAACAGCTTACACTCCGCAGTAAAATGGAGTTGCTAAAAGGTTGAATATGACACTAATGGAGAAGGTAAGAAGTATGTTGAGCAATGTTGGTTTGGAGTATAATTTTTGGGTTGAGGCTATGGCTACAACATGTTACTTGTTGAATCGATCTCCTTCGTCAACATTTTTTGAAAAAATGCCTATGGAAGCTTGGTCTAGTAAGAAGCCCTCTTTAAGACATATTTGTGTATTTGGCTATGAAGCATATTTTTATGTGCCAGATGTGAAGAGATCTATGTTAGAGAAAAAAATTGTTAAATGTATCTTCATTGGCTATGACATTAGTTTTAAAGGATACAAGCTTTGGAATCCTATGACTGAAAATGTTGTATATAGCAGAAGTGTAATCTTTCGGGAGTTGAAATTTTCTTTAGTGGATCTGCAATTAGGCATGAAAGGAAATAAAGAATAAAATGATGTTGTTGAAATCCCTCTAACTCCAAAAAAATAGGAACAACACATTGATAGTGTACCTGAAACTGAGGAGAGTTCGAGTAGCTATTAGAGTTTTGAAGAAGAACCACAACCTCAGCCTCAGCCTATGAGGAGGTCTACACATGAGAAAAAACAACCTGATAGGTATGGGTTATCTATGTTAGATTCTACCCATGCATATGCTTTGATTACTAATACTGATGAGCCTAGGACTGTAAAAGAGGCAATTGAAATGTTTGATTTAGATTCCTTGTTTGAAGCCATGAATGAAAAAATGGCATCATTAAAGAAGAATGGTACTTGGGATCTAGTTCCATTTCCTGAAGGCAGAAAGCATGTGGACTACAAATGGGTATTTAAAAAGAAAATTGGTTTGGATGGTTGTGTTGAAAAGTATAAAGCGAGATTGGTTGCAAAGGGTTATTCGTAGGTAGAGGGAATTGATTATGGAGAGATTTTTTCTCTTGTAGCTAAGCTGATGTCTATCAAATTTCTTTTGTCACTTGTAGTAGCATATGACTTTCATATTGAATAGATGGATGTGAAGACAACATTTCTTCATGGTGATCTTGAAGAAGAAATTTATATGTCCCAGCTTGAGCACTTTATCGAAAAAGGTAAATAAAATTTGGTCTACAAGTTGAAGAAATCTCTATATGGTTTGAAACAGTCACCTAGAATATTGGTATGTGGAAGATCATAATGGGCCAAAAAGTGGAAATATGGTGGGTATGTGGCTAATGACTATTTTTTACCCAAAATTGATGAAACAAAAATGGTTTTAAAAGGAGATTATCAGCTTTCCATCGATATAAATTATGTTTTATTTTGAATTTAATAAGTAATTATTATTCATTTTCTATTCAAATTACAACTAAAGTCCTGATTGATAGGTTGATTGAAAAACATCTATAGCTTTCAAATGGTATCACATTTTTGAATCCAAAACATGCTTCACATACTATAGGATTAAAAAAAATGAATTTCATGAAGTTTTAACCAAGTTAAAGGTCGGGACATACGATTTTTTATATTTTTTAAAAATTTCTAATAAAAATTCATAATAAATTATTTACTTGGAAAAAAATTACAAAAAAATATGCATCACATCAGGGCATGAGTCTTCTACTTATATCTAAAATATTATTAAAAATTATCATTTTATTGTGGTTAGGGTGGTGACAGACACCTACTTCTTATTTTTCTCTAAAATTTAAGTACCACTAGATTGAAATTTCAAATTTTCACCAAATAGATTTTTTTTTTTAAACAAACCTAGTAGTTTCAAAACTACATTCAATTTGCAACAAATTCTATTCTTACATATTTTTGAAATAATATAGATAACTTATTCAAATTTTTACGTCAAGTTGCCTAACTTTGATTTTTCTAATTTTTTTGCCACTTAAGGGCCTATTTTTTCCATGATGATCCTGCGCATACACATGTGGTACCAGAAGTTTGACACATTTGTTTTGTCATTGGGATTTGTAAGATCAAAATCTAATCATTGTGTGTATTACAAAGATGAGAATGATCATATTTTAATTATTGCCCTGTATGTGAATGATATGTTATTCATTGGGAATAATGAGTTGATGATTTCTGATCTAAAATATTAGTTGTCTATAAAGTTTGAAATGAAAGATCTTGTTGCAGCTAGTTATATTCTAGGGATGGAAATAACTAGGGACAAGAAAATCATAAAGTTTTGGCTAAGCCAGAGTAAGTTGAATCATAGAGGACTCTTAGCATTCGTGGGTATGTGGAATATGATTGGGTAGGGAACATTGACCGCCAAAAAACCACTAGTGGATATATTTTCATGGTGAATGGTGTTGCAGTTAGTTGGATGAGTAAGCGGCAGGTTGTAGTCACTTTATCCACTACAGAGGAAAAATACATGGTAGCTACACATGCCTATAAGGAAGCAATCTGGTTAAAACATTTGTGTTCAAACATTGGGCTTGATGCAAGGCATATTACAATTTACTGCGATAATCATAGTGTTATTTTTCTAGCAAAAAATCCTACTTTCCATGCAAGGATGAAACATATTGATGTGTAGTATCACTTTGTATGAGATATGGTGGAGGATGGAAATGTTTGTTTAGAAAAGTGGATACTTTGTAAAATGTTGTAGATGCATTAATTAAATCAGTGAGCATAGACAAGTACAGGTGGTGTGCTAGTTTGATGGGCCTTGGGGCCCATGAATCTTAGTAGTTTTTGAATGCTCTAGAGGGTTCAATGAGTTCTTCATCAAGTGGGAGATTGTTGAGAACATGTGTCTCAAACTCACTGGTATAACCCTGCTTCTATCACCAATTAGCTTAGAATTGCATAAGTGTAGTTCTTACACGCTTGTACTACTATACTGCTAGGTGATTGTGAGAGAGATGCAGTAGCATGGTTACCGCCATACCACAAGAGCCTTCTAGCTGAGATGTGGTAGTGTAGTGTATACCACCATACCGTGGGAGCCTTCAAGCAATCAAGCGGTAGTGCGGTATACTTCCATACTGCAAAATCCTTCAACCTCTCTAGCAGTAGTGCAGTTACTGCCATCCCATAGGAGTCTTCAGCATGCCCAGCGGTGGTACGATAATACCATGGATGAATGAATGCAAACTTGGTTGACTGCTGAAGTGTATGTTGATTAGTGGAGGATGTTGCTAACTTGGAGATGGTTGTTCGATGACTAGGAAGTTCGACAGTTGCTCAACAGAGGAAACTGAACTAAACTGTCTATACAGAGAATGAATCAATTCTAGTTATTGCTATGCATTGCAATGTATTGTAACTGTTATAGGTTTGATGGTTGGATAGTTGAGTGATCAGTGTTTGTTATTCATTATATGTTATATATGCTTTGTAAAGTGAGACATAATGAAGTGATCATAATTTGTTCTCTATGAGGTTGATTAGGGAAATGTTGTTGCTATGAAATTGACTATTTGAAAGGAGAGTTTGTAACTTGTATGTAATTCAATTAATGTAATACAAAATATTTTTCTTTGGTGTGGTGGGTTTTTTCTCCAATAAGGATTTTCCCCTATAAATCTGGTGTTCAATTGTGTATGTGTATATTTCTCCATTCTATTATTCCTTTCATGTGCATCATAATGAACTGTAATTGCAAAATTTAAAGACATCTCTGCATTCTTCTCTAATTTTTGACATTAGAAGAGTTTGTTCCACACCTCTATCTTTCCTTACATACCGTTCATTTTGAATAACTTTATTTAGTTTCCCACAATAAATCCACTTTAGGATATTTAAATTTATGAAATCTAAAGTACCTTTATTTGAATTTATAAAATCTAATTTTACCATTAACTCTATTGCACCACAGCTTAATCAATACTTTTACTTTAATATTCCTTTATTAATTCATAATTTAATTTATTTAAACTAATTAAAAATACTAATAATAATTTATTTATCCAACTACAAATATATCAAAAATCTTAATTAAATTGCCAAATATCCGTCAACCTTAAAAAAATATATTTATTACAAAGTCAATCTAGTAGATAACTTAAAATAAATAGAATACTCAATAGTATCAGACTGCACACAAAACAGAAGACAAATGATAACAACAACGACAGCCAGGGAAAAGCGCGGAGGGGCACTACACAAGTTATGTTATGCAAGATGGCCATATATCTGGTGTTGTAAATGTGAAATAGTGTAATATATGTTCAAAGGGATTTTTCTCAATTCATGCAAGGTCTCTTCTTAGGGAACATTGTGCCTAATGTTTCCAAGAGAGGACAAGTTAAAGAAATATCATGCTCTTGGAGAAAATAAAGCCTAATCACACCACCAAGTAAAGGACGCATTGCAAGAAGAAGGAAATTGCACAATGAAACATGACGAGTGTCGATGTATTCCCCCAATTTAAAGCGGTTGCTAACATCATTACTATGACAAATTGATTTAAAGTAGAAGAAGACACGGGAGCTTATTCAAAAATTCCTATGCCAAGTCATAAGTTTCCAATAAGCTACATCATGAATAAGTATGTCACATGCAGGCCAACTTAAGGAATTTCATCCACATCCCAAGCTTGCTCTTATATATGTTCATGAAAGGTGATCAACTAGCCAAAAGAGACAACGACAAGTGATGTACAAGGACAAGGCTAGCTAACCCCTTGCCCCCACTTAGTGTAGGACAAGGGTAAGCTGAATAGGATGAAAGTAAGTATTAGTTAGAGGAATTAGGTGCTTCAACACAAGGAAGAGCACCACATTCCTTGAGATGTTGAATTTTGTTAGTTATTTAGCCTTACATTCATTAGTAGCATGACCATGAACTCTATGATATGCATAAAATGAATTCTTGTCATAAAATTTCTTTCATGTTCTTGGAGGGAGAGATATCAGAAGATCTTGGATTAGTCACACCAAGATAGTCCCTTGATCAATGGTAGAAGGTGGTCATATAGTTTGCGACAAATATATATCTTGCTTAGTATTAGATGGCATACCTACGCAAGACTCTACAGATTGCGAGATTTTGTTCTCTCCCTTACAGGAGGGTGTAAAATCTAATGAATTCAAATCATTAGTATTTTGCATGATGACATTGAAGTTAAGCAAATATTTCTTTGTTTGTTTCATTTCTTGCACAAAGGATAAAGACCACTAGTGTCTATCAGTTCAAGATGCACTACTATTAAAGTCATTTAAGAAGAATATTTTGTAATAGTGTTGATGCTAAGTGAAGGCTTGTTTGATGGTTTTATTCCTATCATGGGAAAATAACCAAGACTATGATTTGCTTCTTGTGTCTTAGGCTCTATAGGGAAACTGATACCTTTTTCTCTAGCACCACATCCTTTTCCTCTATACCCAAGTTGTTTCATAAGTTTGGGTATGTCCAAGATCAAGATGGGCCAAAAAGTGGCGATATTATGGGTATTTGTAGGGTATGTGGCTGACAATTTTTTTTTTACCCAAAATTGATAAAACAAAAAGGTTTTTAAAATGAGATTCTAAGCTTTCCACCAATATAAATTATGCTTTACTTTGAATTTAATAAATAATTATTATTTATTTTCTATTTAAATTACAACTAAAGTCCTAATTGATAGACTAATTGAAAAACATTTATAGCTTTCAAACGGTAACACATTTTTTGAATATGAAACATGTGCCACAGTATATGCTTCACATACTACAAGATTAAAAAAAAATTAAATTTCATGAAGTTTCGATCAATTTGAGGTGGTTAGACATATGAGCTTTTATATTTTTAAAAATATGTAATAAAAAATTCATGATTAATTATTTACTTGGAAAAAAATTACAAAAAAATTTGCATCACATCCGGACATGAGTCCTCTACTTATATCTAAAATATTACAAAAAAGGGTATGTGCAGGATCATGATGGGCCAAAAAGTGGCAATATGATGGGTATGTGGGTGATGACTGGCTTTTTACCCAAAATTGATGAAACGAAAAGGGTTTTAAAGGAGATTCTCAGCTTTCCACCAATATAAATTATGCTTTACTTTGAATTTAATAAGTAATTATTATTCATTTTCTATTCAAATTGACTAAAGTCCTGATTGATAGACTATTTGAAAAAATCTATAGATTTCAAAGCAAGTATCACATATTTTGAATCCAAAACATGCGTTACATTCTATGCTTCACATACTATAGGATTAAAAAAGAAAAATTGAATTTCATGAAGTTTTGACCAAGTTAAGGTAGTCAGACATACAAGTTTTTATATTTTTTAAAAGTTGTAATAAAAATTCATAATTAATTATTTACTTGGAACAAAATTACAAAATATGCATCACATTGAGACATGAGTCCTCTACTTATATCTAAAATTTTATAAAAATATAATCATTTTATTGTGGTTAGGGTGGTTAGACGGACACCTACTTCCTATTTTTCCCTAAAATTTAAATTACTCTGCATTGAAATTTCAAATTTTCACCAAATAGATTTTTATCCTTTTTAAACAAACCTAGTAGTTTAGAAACTCTATTTAATTTTCTACAAATTCTATTCTTACATGTTTTTGATATAATATAGATAACTTATTCAAATTTTTATGTCAAGTTGCCTAACACTGATTTTTCTAATTTTTTTGCCTCTTAAGGGCCTATTTTTTCCATGTTGATCTTGCACATACCCAAAAATATTATCATTTTATTGTGGTTAGAGTGACCAGACAAACACCTACTTCTTATTTTTTCCCTGAAATTTAAGTATTACTACATTGAAATTTCAAATTTTCACCAAATAGATTTTTTTTTTATAAAATAAACCTAGTAGTTTAGATATTATATTCAATTTTCTATAGATTCTATTCTTACATATTTTTGAAATAATATAGATAACTTATTCAAATTTTTACATCAAGTTTCCTAACTCTAATTTTTTTAATTTTTTTGCCACTTAAAGGCTTGTTTTTTTCCATGATGATCCTGTGCATTCTCGTTCATAACCTTTTCTATAAATATTTGTCATTGCTTTTGGATTTGGTGGTTGTTCATGGTTTAGTTCATCAAAGTTTGTTGTGTAATCTATTGTATTTTTTTCTAAAGTGTTTGAGGTGGATGCTTTTGAAGGGTCTTTCGAATTTTGTGTTGACATTAAACCGCTTTTTCTTTTCCCTTTTCAGACTCTTTGTTTATGATCTTGTATTCTCCCATGAATTTTGGTTCAAATTCTAAGTAACCCCAATCATCTTCCAATAGCTTCGTGATTTTTTCAATGCATTTTTCTTTGTCTTTTTGTTGCATAGGTTCCACTTGTGTAGTTGGTGTTAATTTTTTCAAGGGGTTTTCTTTGTTTTTATCAAGTTACAAGACACTATAAGGCTCATGATCAACATCAAGAGAGGTATTGAGAGAAGAACAAGTATGATTGTTATGACTGTCTACACTTGCATCCTCTTGTGTTATGATATTCTTACATATATGATAGATACTAGGATGGTATCCAACATGCTTATCAAAGGTTTTACTTTGCTTTCCTAGATTATGCCTATGAGTAGAGAAAATAGAATCATATAAGCCACTTGATATTCTAGAAACACTAAATTCCTAAAAAGAACACATGCTAACATGAGAAAGTCAATAAAGTGCAATTCAATGACCTAAAGTAAAATGTTTAAATGCAATTTTTCATATTTGAAACACTATGCAATGATCTAAAAATGAGACATTGTAAATACAAATTTGGAATTGATCAATGCATGAAATGAGCCTATTTAAGCTAGATTTAGTGAAATGCATCTAACAGAAAGTCAACCCATTGAAACAACTAACCAATGGAAGCAAACAAAAGCTTAAAAATAAGGTTTTCAATGTTGTAAAAGGAAGATTTAGGGGTGCACTGCGACTGATTCGCCCAAGGTGGTGAATGAGTCCCAGTATGGAATTTTTTTCAAAACTTTCATAAATTCTCAATTGATTTTTATGCTTTTTAGTTTGTATTATGTGTATCTAAAGTGCAAATATAGTTTTTTGATGATTTGAGATGCAAAAATGTAATGTATATGCATTTTCACTAATGTAAAAATTTAGAAACTCTAGATGCAAATTAACCAATGTAAATCCTAATGCAAAGTTAATGTAATGCAAATCTAGGATGTGAATGCACTCCAAATTAGAAATATGATGCTCTATATGCTGGTTCGCCAAAATGAAAGGAGGAAAATAGGTGTCTCCCTTTCACTTCTAGGGTTTAGAACCTAAAAGGAGAGAGGCTATTTCCAACCTTTCACTGAAAAACAAACCCTTGAGATTTCAATGAAAGGGAGACTGAAAGATGGCAAAGGGGATATCATAGGGGCTAAATGAGATCTAATGAGGGGTTCACCACCAAGTTTAGACTTGGAAAGACAATGCAATTAAGTATAAAATGCAAAAACCTAGTTTGATGCAATACTTCAATGAATGACCTAGAAATAACCATGAAATAAAATAGAAAGCTACAAAAACTAAAAGTGTGCACCTAGAATCTGAAGAGAAATGAAATGAAGCTTTGAAATTATAAAATTATTGTTTTTTAGGTCTAGTGGGACTCATTCTCCATTCTAGGAAAATTAGTCCCATATTTGGGTCTATGCATAGGATCAAGTTTTTGCCAAATGGGTATCCAAATCTGGAAATATCTTTGAAAAACTCATACAGTGGGGCTCATTCGCCACAACTGAGGGATCAGTCCCATTTTGATGCAAAGTGTCCCAATAGAAGAATATTCAACTAAAATTTTGCAAGCCTCTAATAATGGATAAAATAAGCACTTTCCCATTATTTGCATGCAAATTATATGGATATTTTTCCGTTGATCTAAGTTTCCATGAGTATTGACAATTTTGCATGACAACTTTGACAACATTTGCAACTTTGTCATTCTAGTACTTTTGAAGGAATCAAATCCACTTTTCTTCAATCTACAAACTTGCAATCACACATTAAAGAGGATAAAACATGTTGATTGTTAGGGAATAAGGGTTTTCCTTGGTCAAATCCCTTTTAGGTAATTAAACCAAATGATGAAATAAGATAATGCAATTAGAATCTTGTCATGATGATGGATCTTGAATAGCTACAACAATTGATGAAGAATTATATCCTTGAATGTCCTTGAATGCTCTTCTAAACTAAATTTTCTATTAAGAATGTTTTCACAAAATTCTTAGTGGCTTGCACTCACAAAAGGATATGAATATCACAGTAAAACTTTCCTGGGAATTGGACATTCTGACAGGTGACTAATATCTCTCTGTGGATGTTCATTTACTTGTCAAACCAGGGGACGTAGACTTTAAATGGTGCAGCAAAATATATGCACTAGGAATTTATTTTGGTCAAATCTTAGCAAAAATACATACTGGAAAGAAATTCTATCTAAGCTACAGAATGGTAATGCAGAAATCTTTAACTCAACTATGCTTGATTAAAACAGAAACCGTAACAGCTACGACTGAAGCACAAACCATGAACTGGCCTTATGCTGCAGGAACAGTCACAGGGATGGACTCGCTATGCTGCAGGAGCAGTGTAAGACTGAGTTTGCATAAAAAAAACTTCAAAAGATGAAAGCTAACTGGATATCAACAGAAAAAAACATCTAACTAATTAACTACAGATACTTACTAAGTGGGCCCCCTTAGCAAGCATCTACTGATTACACAGATGCTGAACTCAGAACTTCATCGATCTTTATGCATGAAAACATAATGAAATACATTGTTTTGTTGATGTGAAAACTAACAACAAACTCTGCTTCTGGTCAAACAGATTCTGTCTTTCATTATCATACTAATTCTTACATGATATCTGCTACTCTATTTCTATCTTACCTAAAAATCATCTATTACTCATTCTATTCATCCTCTACTCTCTCACACAGGAGGAGTATCTTATTTTTTAAAACAGAAGAACAACTAACTAACTAACTTCATCAAAGAAAGACGTGGAAGTAAAGTGTATCCCTAAATCAAGGAAGAAACTTCATAAATGAATTTATGTGTTCAACCCGATTCAGAGAGAATCTAGTGCTCCACTCTTTCCAGATTGACTTTTCATTAAAAATCTTTCCAAATCGGTTTCGGTCAAAGAGTCTTCGGCGGAGCTTCCTCAAAGTCGTGCAGGAAATGGGCTTTACTGCAAGGTCGAGATCGGCTGCGCTTGACTCGATCATTCTTCAACAACCTGTGAAACAAAAGGTAACAGACATGCAAGAAAAGGCATATGGCACATACACGATATCTATTCATTAATCACACATTTTAAATCTACTTCACCATTCAAAAACTGTATACGATATACCAGCCATTTTTGGGAGTCAACAGGGCAATAAATGCAATCAAGTCTACACAATAGGCTGTAGGAATATAAAAGTGTCTTGCTACAGGATATCCCCATAAAAGGTTTCAACAAAGTTTAAACAGCCGTGAAATAGCAAAAATAAAGTCATTTAAAAATTTATCATAACATCAAATTATGAGCATATTTTAGGCTCATCACTACCCCCTACTTAGCCCAATTATGGTCCTCCAGCATTAACTTTTCTGGTGGTTTCCCTGAAGTCAGTAGTGGCTGCATGACTCTGGAATGGATGTCCAAACCTGTAATAGAATCCTATAAAATCCCGGCACCTTTCATATCTTCGGTCTTCTAATTCACTGTTAAGATTTGTAGCCTGATGAGGATACAGGGGCCACATTAGCACAGGGGGTCTGAATGTCAGTGGCAGCCACAGTTCAAATCTTGTTTGAAGTCCCAATTGAATATATCTGCTGGTTTGTTTGAGTGCAGCTGTAAAGTTTAGGGGACCATGTGGTTCTGACTTCCTTAACTCAACAGTTAATTTTTACCATCTTTTCTCAGTTCTGGTATATGCTAATCTCCAAAATGAATATTGTTGTGCCTGGAATTCATCATATACTTGCTTTTTGATGTCAAATATTTTTGCTCTAGCTGAAACATTATTAATACCATATGTCAAAGCAAACCAATCTTTCAGCATTGCATGTGGGTTTGAACTTTGAGAGCGTAATGGGACAGGCTCTGTTTTCTCAATTTCCTCATATGTTTCCCACTGCCTGCCATAATTCACCTCATTTGTTGCCCACGACATGAATTCTCTCAAATGAATATCACCAATGTATAGAAGAGGATTCCATTATGTTTCAAATGGTATTAAAAAGCCATGCAAATAGAATTCACACAGAGAATTCCTTAACCAGTTAGGGGCTGCTTGATATGCTTCATAAAATTCTTTGGCATAATGGATTATAGGGTCTTGGTTTCTGGAAATTCTCATCAATTGAAACCATAAAAACTGTTCTTTAAGGCACAGAGCATAAACTCTGGGTGGCGGT
This sequence comes from Sequoia sempervirens, assembly GCA_007258455.2. Classification (NCBI taxonomy): domain Eukaryota; kingdom Viridiplantae; phylum Streptophyta; class Pinopsida; order Cupressales; family Cupressaceae; genus Sequoia; species Sequoia sempervirens. The sequence goes on along the minus strand of VDFB02000003.1, from coordinate 226,572,108 downwards.
CTGCATTCCATAATTTGACCAGTTACCTTTAGCATTTCATCCATTTTTGCTTTCAACTCAGCAATTTCCTATTTCTGACTTTCAATTTTCGTTTTCAATTTCTTCTTTTCTACTTGCCACAGACTTTGTTGCATGTCAGTTTGGGCAATGTGTCGAAAAGTCACAGTTTGCAGTGTAACTGTTTCCCAATTATTTTTAACAAATTCCAGAAACTCAATTAAAAAGGTCCTCCTATACACAACAATGGCTTTACACATTGCAGGATGAAATACAACTTCATTAGGCACATTCAGTTGTTCAGCCTGTTCTTGTTCTTGCTGTAGGATAAATTCTTCTTGTTGTTGCGGCAGAGAAGTCTGTGCTTCCTCCGAGAATTGCATAGCAGCATTAGCCAGATCATCAAGATTTGGCAACTCGTGCCCATTATGCCCTGCTTCTTTTATCTCTACTTGTTCCTCTTCAGGAATGAGCGAACTCTGAGCAGCATTCTCAGATTCATTCCAAGAAACATTAAATTCAGATTCAACAGACCCTTCTGAAATTACAATCACCTCAGGTTGCGGTGAAACAGGGGAGGTCCTAAATTGTTTCCTTGTGGAAACCCTTCTTGGTACTGATGTGGCTGTAGGGGGTGTTCCGGTAGCTTTTCTTTTTCTTATTTGTTCAGGGGGCTCTGCCCTACCAGAGGATGACAGTGAACTGGTAATATCAACAGCTGTTGTTGTAGGAGAAATTGTTGTAAGGGAAGGTGCTGCAGGAGAGGAGCATTGCCTTTTCTGAGAACGAGGGTCAGATTCTGGGGACCCTTCTGCCTTTGATTTTCCTTTCTCCCTCCTAGCGGAAGACCTAGTTGTACCCTAGCAAAGGATTTAGCTGTGGCGGCTAAAGGATCGGGTGCTATAGGAGTAGATGACCCTTGCCCTGTTCCACTAGTAGATGCAATTTCTTTCTTCTTTCTTTGAGGCCATAGGGTAATTACCCTAGGGGGTTGTGGAGGTTGCAAACTCTTTTGGGAAACAAATTGTTACTAGGAGAGAGGTGAGACGTCTCTCAAAGAGTGCTCAATCAGTAATTTAATAAGGCCATGATGAGTGACAGAGTTATCTTTCCCTTGTTGAGTTCCATGGGAACTTTGCTCTAAAAACTTTAACAAGAAATTTAGAACATTCACAGCCAGCCCATGCCTTATATGGCTTAATAATTTAAAATGATGAGAATGTAGATAGGAAAAACGGCCTTCACAGGTTAAATACCTCATTATATAAGTGGCATACTCTGAATATGGAAGAGTCAGTGACACTCGCTTGCATCCTTGCTTGGAGACGTCTAGAGGTCCATCAGCAGGCATCGAAAACTCAGCCCTTGCAGCTGCAGTATCTGAAGAAAATTTTTCTCCAACAGCTGGGAGCCCGGTTACCTCAGCAATTTTGTCTTCGGTTGCAACAACTGTTAGACCCCATATGGTGGCTTCCCCTTCAGAAAGTGTTCTCAAAAATTCTGTCGCAGCCTCCTCATCAAAATCATTTAAACTCAGAAAATAATTTAACCATCCACATAGGCTAAATGCTTGGACTGTCTGTGGGTTTTGCAACAACAATTCATGAGCTACAAGCTCATGTCGCACCAACTGACCACCCATGTTTGCAGTTTTTCTAGCTGAACTCAATTTCTTGCTGAAGATTCAAATTCTTTATTTCCCTTTTTGTTCTGGTTTTTCTCTATCAGGCTGCCAATTTCTTTCTTTTTTTCCAAAAATGAACTTTTTTAAACAAGCAGTCTTAATCGTAGTTTGCAAGAAAAAGATGCATTCAAGAAGGACATGTAATCACGTTTGGAAAGTACCAGAAATATATTAAAGAAAGATTATTTTGCAGTTATGGCAGCGGCGAAAAGATAGGTTTCAAACGATGGATTACCCCGCCCCCTACTTAAAAGATGACATGTGTCCTCACATGTACTAAAAAATAGGTAGAGATTCGGGTGATAATGACCAGTACATGCATAGCAGTAATTGAATAGAATGAAATAAATCAAATATGCAATAAGAAAAGATATGGCGTACCTTTAGTAATTACACGTACGTGTGAAGAAAGATGACGGCGCTGCATGAATTGACAAGTTGGAAAGATGTCTTAATTAAGGTTGATGCAGACGGATGAAGTGGATGGTGACGTGGGCAGATGAAATGTATGAATGAAATGGATGGATGGGATGGATGGATGGAAGATAAAGAAGTGAGGTGGGGGTGATAAATGAAAATGGAGAAAAAGGGGTTTTCTTAAAAAGAAAACTTTTATTATGGGCATACTTTTTGAAAATTACAGGAACGCTGCAGGAGAAAGGCTAGAGCCTTCGGCTGTAGGAAGAGTAGCGGGAGGAACCTAAATTAACTACTTCATGAAGTCTTCCTTGGAAACTGGCTTATGGTACAGTCGGAGTCGGTGGCCATTGACGAGCAATTTGAAACGGACTGGATCAATTGTGACCAGATGTACAGCTCCGTTGTCAAACATATTTTCAACTTCATAGGGGCCAAGCCAGCGTGTTGTGAGTTTACCCTGGTTTTCTTGGTACCTGGAATCATATAACAAAGCCCAACCTCCAGCAGAAAATTTTCTAGTTTTGATGTGCTGATCATGCCATTTCTTTCTCTGCTGTTGGATTACTTTTATATGCTGCAGGGCAGCTTTTCTCATTTCGTCCAAAGCATTTAGCTATAGGAGACGGTCCTTCTGTGCTTCAGATAAGTCCATGTTGAGTTCAAGAGCTGTCCTCAAAGTTTTATGTTCAAATTCAATGGGTAACATAATTGTTTTCCCATAGAGCAACTCAAAAGGTGTAAACCCAGTTGTTGTTTTCCATGTAGTTCTGTAAGCCCAAACTGCTTCAGGAAGTCTATTACTCCAGTCTTTCTTATGAATCTGCACTGTCTTTGTGAGGATCGCCTCAATTTCTCTGTTTGTTACCTCTGCCTGACCATTGGCTTGAGGATGATAAGGGCTGGACTTCCTCTATTTGATCTTATAGTCATTCATAAGTGCAGTGATCAGATTTGACGTAAACTGAGCTCCTTGATCAGTTACAAGCTCTCTGGGAACTCCAAATCTGGTGAAAATTTGTTCATACAAAAATTCAGCAACTTTATTATCTCGGGCATTAGTCATAGCTTTTACCTCGACCCATTTTGTGACATAATCCGTGCAAACCAGAATGTATGACTTTCTATTTGATGGTGGATCAATTGGCCCCACAAAATCCATCCCCCATTTATCAAAAGGGTTGACTATTTCTTGCGGATATAGTGGCATTTCATCTGACTTAGTTGGTCTTCCCATACGCTGGCATCTGTCACACTTCTTTGTATAGGCCATAGCATCCTTGTGTAATGTTGGCCAGTAATACCCTGTTGTAAGAACTTTCATTGCTATTTTTTTTGCTACAAAATGCCCCCCACATGGTTCATCATGGTAGGCATGCAAGATATCATAAGTCTCATCTTCTCTTACACATCTTCACATTACTTGATCATGTCCAGTATAGAATAGACAATTTGCAATCCAGGTAAAGTTAAAACTTTTCTCTATCAACAACTTCTTTTCTTTTGGGGAAAAATGAGCTGGTATTCTGTTTGCTTCCAGATAATTAACAATGTCTACATACCAGGGTGTATGTGTAGCAATGAAAAACAAGTGTTCATCTGGAAATCTATCATCAATGACCTCATGTTCCTCAGATGCAGCTGATTGAATTCTTGATAAAAAGTCAGCTACAACATTAGCTCTTCCTGGTTTGTCAATGATTGTGATATCAAATTCTTGTAACAACAGGAGCCATCGTGCCAATCTACCAGAAATGGCAGGTTTGTTCATCAAGTACTTGATTGCTGCATGGTCAGTGTGGACGAATATATGATAACCTGTGACATAATGCCTAAATTTATTCAAAGCATACACAACTGCAAGCAATTCCTTCTCTATAACAGTATAGTTGAGCTCAGGACCTTGAAGGTTTTTGCTGATAAAGTAGATAGCATGCTCAATTGAATTTTCTTGTTGACTTAAAACTGCTCCTATACCAAAATCAGACGCATCAGCATGTATGTGAAAAGGCAGGTTCTATTTTGGACCTTGAAGAACAGGTGCTTTAGTAAGCAAGTCCTTTAGCTGCAGGAAGGATTTTTCACAGGCCTTGGTCCACTCAAATTGGGATCCCTTTGTTAACAAAGCATAAAGTGGACTGACAATTTTACTAAAGTCTTTCATAAACCTTCTATAATACCCTGCATGACCCAGAAAACTTCTAACATCTTTTTGTTTTGCAGGAGTTTGTAAATTCTGAATAACTTCAATTTTAGCAGGGTCAACCTGAATTCCATTCTTTGAAATATGATGACCTAGAACAATACCTTCTTCCATCATTAGAAAGCACTTTTCACTATTTAGAGACAAATTTTGCTCTCTACACCTTTTTAATACTTTTTCTAAATTCACCAGTGCTTCTTCAAATGTGACTCCATATGTAGTGAAATCATCCATATAAATCTCTATACATTCATGAGATATATCAGCAAATATACTAATTACTGCTCTTTGAAATGTTGTTGGTGCATTGCATAAGCCAAAAGGCAAGACCGAATAAGCAAATGTCCCCCATGGATAGGTAAAAGTGGTCTTGTCTTGATCTTCAGGGGCAATTTTTATCTGATTATACCCGCTGTAACCATCTAAGAAGAAAAATATCTTTTACCAGATAGTGAATCTAGTACTTGGTCTACAAAAGGTAATGGAAAGTGATCTTTTTTAGTGGCATTGTTCAACTCTCTATAATCTACACATACTCTCCATTTTCCTCATTTCTTGGGGACAATGACTAATGGAGAAACCCATTGGCTGTCAGAAATTGGGTAAATAAAACCAGCATCAAGCAACTTTTGAAGTTCATTTTTCACTATTTCTCTAAGTGCCGGATTTACTCTTCTCTGAGGTTGTCTAACTGGTAAACAATCTTCTTTGATATATATCCTGTGAGTACAAACTCAAGGATCTATTCCTTGCATGTCCCCATATTCCCATGCAAAAGTTTTATGTTGTTCTTGTAGCATTTTTAATAAGTCAGCCTCTTGAGACTGTGACAACTTGCTATTAACATTCAAACAATGATCTGGAGACAATTCTATCTGCTTAATGAGATTACTCATAGAATCAACAGGTAATGTTTGTACCTCTTGTGGAAGCAAGTTATGAAAAATTGTCGGGAGTTTAGGCAATGAACTCTCAGAATCTAGCTACTGCAGGAAACATTGATGCTGACTGCCACTTGGATCAGATAAACTATCTGTATCAAGATTGAATTGTAGAATTTGAAAAAGCAAGGCATCTTCACTTTGAAGTTGAGAGAATGGATCATTTTGAAGCATCATCAATTGAGCCAAAGAATTGGCTTCTTCAGTTTCTTCTCCCACATCTGGCCAAACAGGTTCGGACAAATCTGGTTGAGGTTTAGCAGGAGGATACAAGGCCAATTTCTTTGTGGACTGCCCATCAGAAATGGTCATATCTCCAGAATGACATCCTATAAAAGCATCAGCAGTTGCTAACCATGGCCTACCAAAGATAACTGGATACCCTCCTAAAGTTGCCTTAACTGATAATATTGTAAAATCAGCAGGATACTCCCAAGATTCAAGAGTGACAATTACATCTTCTATCATCCCATCAGGTTTGACTGTGGAGCTGTCTGCAAGCTGCAGAACTGTCGGTGTAGACCTAATGTTTGAAATATTCAAGGAGTCCATAGTATGCTTTGTCATTAGATTAATGGCAGCTCCTAAATCAATCAAAACATTTTTTACAACTTGGCCATTTATATGTATCTGTACTACAGGGCTTCCAGGTCAATATACTTTGGAATGACTACATTTCCCAACATTATATCAGCCAATTTCCCTAAGACATGAATTGTTTGGGGATCCTTTTTCTTTCGTCCAGGCTTCTTCAAACAGGCTTCTTTAATAGCTTTTCCAAAAATGGGAACATCTTTAATAGCCTGAAACAAAGGGATTTGAATTTGCACATTCTTGAGCTGATCTACAATGTCAAAAATGGGTTCTTCCATGAGTTTAGATTCAGTACTTTGTAACCTCTGAGAAAAAGGTGGTTTATCTTGTCTCTGCAAAGGTTCCGTAGAAACTGTATCGGGTATAGGCATATGCTCAGTGGAAACAGCAGGTGCATTAGATTCTTCAAGGGGTGAATCAGATATTTCTGTAATCAGAGGTGGTTTGGGAGCAGGTAAAGTAGTTGCAGACCTCAGATGGATGTCATTAACATTTAAGGCATAAGCTTGATATTGGTTGGCTTCAGAAATATACATAGGTTGTTGAGGCTACTGTTGTTGCTTATTATTGGGATTAGGCAACGGTTGGGAAGGCATAAGCGTTTGCTTTGGAGGTCCAGGATTTGTGGTAGTTACTGCAGGAGGTGACATAAGGGCCTGTTGTTGTGGCTGTGGAGGCTGCAGGAACCCAGGAGACTGGTTTTGCCATTGTTGAGGACCTCTCCATTGAGGATTTTGTTGCCAATTTCCTGAAGGTGGGGTCCATTGACCTTGTGGCTGCTGCCAACCTCCTTGAGGAGTTTTCCACTGTGGGGTTTGATAATTAGGCCAACTTGGTTGAGGCGGATTCCATGGTGGTGGTGGTCCATATGCTTGTTGCCATTGGTTATTATAGCCAGAATAGGGATTACCAAAAGTTAAAGGGTCTTGAGGCATACCTTGCCTTTGGGCCCATGGTCTTCGTTGTGCAACAAAGAACACTTGATCATCATCACCTTCCACTGGTTTCAAATCAGTAGGCAGTTGTCTGGCTTCCATATTAGCCACCATCTTGCATTTGCAATCACGCTTCTTTCGTCTACAGTATGGACAGAACTCAGCCAAAGCTACCTCAGCTTTTGCATGTTTTTTTCTGAGCTTGCATAGTGTCCAATTATGTAGCCATATTATTAATGATGTCCTGCTTGAAATCAGATAGCAGGTTTGTGATCTCCATCTGGGAAACTCCACCAGAAGAAGACTTCCCCACTGAAGCATGATGACCTCGACCTTTCTTAACTATTGCTCGAGAGTAGTTAAGGCATATCTTTTGTATATCATCCCAAGGCAGTTGAGTTATATCACCTCCTCCCATTAAGTCCAGGGCGTCAATACAGGCATCACTGATTCCCCTTAGAAAAAGTAATTTCTGAGAGTCCTCATTAAGAGTATGGTTTGAGTTTCTTTTTAATGAAAACAAAAACCTTGAAATATAATCTTCCAGACTTTCATCCTCCTTCTGCTGAATTCAGAATATGTCATCACCTTTGCTGGCACTCTTACAATATTCCTTATACTTTTCAAGGAATTTCGTCTGCATGGCTGCCCAACTATTTACAACGGCTCTTCCCAGACTCATGAACCATCTGGGAGCTCCCTCCTTCAAAGTGGAAGGAAATAGCTTCAGTTTATGAGTGTCTGTGTTGTAGTCATAACTGCGACAGAGGACATCAAATTCAAACAGAAAGGTTTCTGGGTCTTCTGTGACCAGGCCATAAAACTTTGGAAGCAAGGAAGAGGGGATGTTTTTAAGATTGTCAGTATCTTGTTGGGGAACAATGGGGAACTCAAATGCAGGAGGTGGATTATTAGGTGGATTATTTGCCATGTCTGGGTGCTGGAATAGCAGAGCAAATGGGTTTTCCTCATGTTCGTTATCAGCTGGGTCAAATGGTAGTTCAATAAACAGATTTTCAGGGAGGAACCTTCCCAGTGCATCTCTTCTTCTTCTATGCATGCAATCCGGTGAGTAATGGCTTGAAAGATTTTGAAATTTTTTTACTAACAGACTAAACTAATGCTGAAAATGACTTTGTCAAACTCCTAGTTAGACGCCATCCCCGACAACGGTGCCAAAAATGGCTCGCACTCACAAAAGGATATGAATATCATAGTAAAACTTTCCTGGGAATTGGACATTCCGACAGGTGACTAATATCTCTCTGTGGACGTTCATTTACTTGTCAAACCAGGGGATGTAGACTTTAAATGGCACAGCAAAATATATGCACTCGGAATTTGTTTTGGTCAAATCTTAGCAAAAATACATATTGGAAAGAAATTCTATCTAAGCTACAGAATGGTAATGCAGAATTCTTTAACTCAACTATGCTTGATTAAAACAGAAACTGTAACAGCTACGACTGAAGCACAAACCATGAAGCCCGGCCTTATGTCACTACGAGGAGCAGTCCAGGGGATGGACTCTCTCTCTCTCTATGCTCGCGAGGAGCAATGTAAGGCGAGTTTGCATAAAAAACAAAGATGAAAACTAACTGGATATCAGCAGAAAAGAACATCTAACTAATTAACTATAGATACTTACTAAGTGGGCCCCCTTAGCAAGCATCTACTGATTACACAGATGCTGAACTCAGAACTTCATCAATCTTTATTCATGAAAACAGAATGAAATACATTGTTTTGTTGATGTGAAAACTAACAACGAACTCTGGTTCTGGTCAAACAGATTCTGTCTTTTATTATCATACTAATTCTTACATGATATCTGCTACTCTATTTCTATCTTACCCTAAAAATCATCTATTACTCATTCTATTCATCCTCTACTCTCTCGCGCAGGAGGAGTATCTTATTTTTAAATCAGAGGAACAACTAACTAACTAACTTCATCAAAGAAAGACGTGGAAGTAAAGTGTATCCCTGAATCAAGGAACAAACTTCATAAATGAATTTATGTGTTCAACCCGATTTAGAGAGAATCTAGTGCTCCACTCTTTCCAGATTGACTTTTCATTAAAAATCTTTCCAAATCGGTTTCGGTCAAAGAGTCTTTGGCGGAGCTTCCTCAAAGTCATGCAAGAAATGGGCTTTACTACAAGGCTGAGATCGGTTGCGCTTGACTCGATCATTCTTCAACAACCTGTGAAACAAAAGGTAACAGACGCGCAAGAAAAGGCATATGGCACATACATGATATCTATTCATTAATCACACATTTTAAATCTACTTCACCATTCAAAAACTGTATACGATATACCAGCCATTTTTGGGAGTCAACAGGGCAATAAATGCAATCAAGTCAACAGAATAGGCTGCAGGAATATAAAAGTGTCTTACTACAGGATATCCCCATAAAAGGTTTCAACAAAGTTTAAACAACCGTGAAATAGCAAAAATAAAGTCATTTAAAAATTTATCATAACATCAAATTATGAGCATATTTTAGGCTCATCACTTAGGTCACTTGATTGCTTGCTAGGATAAAATGAGTGAAAGAACCTTGTATTTATACTTAATTATGCAAGAATTCTCAAAATTACAACACTAAAAGCCAACATCAGATCTAGTGTAATACCCCTTATACTGTTTAAACTTGATACTTTTATGGTTTTGATTGATGTTTTGTGACTGTGATTGTACTCCTTATGGTTTGGGTTTGGTGGATTGGTTAGTTTAGAGTGATTGATGATTATGTTACTTCAGGTGATGACATTATGATTACATTGATTCTATGATGTTTAATTTGATTCTAGTCATATATTTTGATGTGATCAGTTAATTAGAAATATTATTTCATCATTGATATTGTATTTATTAGTATAGCTTAGGTGAGAAAACAGTGTAACACCACTCATTCATGAGTGCCCTGCTACGCTGCAATTCCTCCTCACGACATCATGTTTTCGATTATATATATGTGTTACTTGATGGTTATTTGTATGCAGGATTTGCAGGAAGAAGTCTTGATTCCATCTGCTTTGGCAAGGGTGAGCATTAAAATTAACCCAACGGGTAAAATGTTGAAAAAGGGAGTTGATTTGGAAGTGTCCCCGTCCCAAGTTCATCGTCCTGTTGTGAGTTGTTGTGTCATGACTGAGGTTTTGTCATTGTCATTGTGTAGTTTGATTGTTGAGTATTTATTTTATTTATGATTAGTGTTTATTTAATTATTCTTATTTTATTAGATAATTAATTAATATTGTCTTGTTACTTAATTAATTGTGAGTTAGTTAAATGTTGAATTTTAAATATATTGTAATTATAAAAGATATTTAATTAATTAAAAGTGTAAGAAATGAAATTAAATAAATATTGATGATGATAATTAAATATTATCCTTTTCTTAATATTAAATTAGAAAATCTTGTGCGGATAATATCTTGATAAAATAATTAAATTTTAATTAAAATTGTAGATAAGTCTGCTTTTAAAAGCTGGAAAAAGGACCAATGAGAAAGGGGGATTTTTGAGGAAAAAGTTGAAGAGCTTTATTGATTTTGATTTATTATTTTTTGAGGAGAGAGTTTTTTGACACACAAAATATTTTTCTGTTGTTTTTGGTCTGTAAAAGAAATGAAAAGAAAATAGCTTTGTTTGTGCTTCTAGTTAAAAAAATAATTGTTTTGAAAAAAGAGAGATTCAGAAGAGAGTTGAAGGCAGGGATTCAAGAAGAGGCTCTAGAGGAGATTCTACATCGAACGAAGGACTTCAGGTTCTTCTAAATTATTATTTTCTTTATTTTATTATTTTGTAAACAAACCTTGTTTGGTGTGTTTTCTTTTTGAAAATTAATTACTCTATGGTTGTCAAAGAGGATTTTGTAGTTGGAAATTGGTTGATATAGACCTTTGAAATTATCTATTGAAAACTATAGTAAAATCCTTTGAAATTATTCAATAAAATTTGTTTGTGAAAATAATTATTTTGAAAAGAAAATTGTTTTAGTAGTTGAAATTTTTATATCCAAATCTATACTGAATTTGTTAGGAAAACAATTTATTTATATGATCTGTTTTGAATCTCTTTACATATATATATATATATATATATATATATATATATATATATATATATATATATATCTGATTCTTTCTAAAATACATATATATATATATAATCAATTTATATATATTTTGAATCTTGAAATTTATGTATTGAATTAAATTGTGCATTTTAATGGGGTTTATTTCGAATTTAATTCGTATTTCATTCCAAACAAAATACATGGGAAAATGATTAAATATTATAATAAAATTGTTGTTTAAAATAAAATATTAAAAAAAATTTATTTAGGGGTGGGAATGGTCGGCCGAAGCTGTACCATCCCCACAGCCCCGTGTTACTATTGCACACAGTCACCACTGACTACGCACAACAACCTATGGCTGATGTATGCAACCAGTGGGGATTGCGGCCTCCCCACAGGGAGTACACAGTACCTATGTACTGCGTCCTCCCCACAGGGGGGTACGCAGTACCACTGGTACTACATGGGTGGCCTTAGTAAAGTTTTTATTTATTTATTAAAAATTTAATTTAATATATTTTGTTTTATTAACTGGTATATATATTATATATATACATAATTACAATGGATTATTAGGTTAATTTGTATAATGTGATTTAAATAGATGATTATAATATATGTTTTATATATATTTATTTATATATATTATATATATGTATACATGTATATATATATGTGTGTGTAAATATATATATATATATAAAAATATATGGTGATAAGTTAGAAATGTTGAGAGTATGAAATAATAGATAATTTTCATAATTTGTAATGTTATAGTTAAATTGGGAAATTAGAAATAAAGTATGTGTTCTTTTATTAAATTGAATTTCTTCGACTTATTGATTTATTAATTTAGTGAAATTTATGGTTCAATGTAATTTGTTCATGGCATTGTTTTATGTAGTTGCCTTCTCTCGAGTTTACTCGTTTTATCCAATTGTGATTTTCTTGTGATCAGGTTTATGTTTTACAGGAAAACCCTAGAGTTAGCCTATCCTGGTATAAGAGCTTAAGTTGTTGTTTAGAACTTCTAGAGGTGGGGATATTGTGATTATATTTGACCTCGTAAATTGATGATTGCCCTTATATGTTGGTTTTGGTGGTGATGATAATGTACACTTGGATTGTACCGTTTGTGAATGTTGTACGTATGTTTTTGGGCAAGATGGCTATGCCTCACAGATGATCCATTTGATTGGTTCAGTACTTCTTGTTGATACAATCCTTTGGGTTGGGTGTTTTGTGTTGAGTGTTTAGAGAGAGTGGCTCTAAGTGGGGGCCGATGCACAAAGGGGTTGTTAGGGTAACCCACGTGGAGTTAGAGTAATCAGTGATAACCTAAGTAATAAATCATGGGTGGGGATTAAACATTAATAAGATAATTGTGGTGCCTTGTCCGCCTGTTAGTGCTACCATAGACTAAAGGGAATTTGAGAGAGAGAATTTTGTGGTGCTAAGGTCATTTGCTTAACTCCATGAAAGGTTAGCGATCCCTCATGAGTAACCCTATGGAGGCTGGGATAGGCTATCCCGGAGAACCATAGATGGAAATGACACGAACTAGGTTGTCGGGAATGAAATCCATGTGTATATAGAAGGGAGGTGGCACCTTGTGATAGGTTCTCTGGATAATCCATGTTAATCCATGTGATGACACTCTCCTCTAACATTCTATTTGTGATATTTTATTGAAGTCCTCTGGAAGTAGTCCTTTGATATTGTGTCTTGAGATTTATTGATGATGTGTTTTCATGAGTTATTGTTGTATCATCTGTAAAGTGATTTAATGTTAAGTTTTGAAAGTGGTCTAATGTTATGTCTTTTGGTGAATTATCATTGATTGTCTTTAGTGTGGTTTAGTGACATTATGTTGTCTTGTCTAGAGTTAGTCTTGTGTTACTGTTATATGTGCTTGGTCAGGGATCCTTCCTTGTTAACTCCCAGCACGGGGGTGGTTGGGTGGAACATGCTTCGCACCCCGTTGGGTTCCCTTTTGTTACAAATGTATCTTTTATTGCAGGGTTCTGGCAGATGTTGTTGATCTAGTGTTCTTATGTACCAGATGGATGTTTATACTTCAGATGTAATTTACTTATTGATGTATCATCTCCCACTTATGATGGGAAGACCTTGATGTAATTTGTTTATATGTTCATCGTGTTGTTCTATCTTATGGATGTAATGTATATTCAGGCCATGTTTTTATTCGGGAACTATCACTTGTAATAGTTGGTTATGATGTGTTGTATCTGTCAAAATATATAACACTTTATATCTTTATAATTTCATATATTGTCATATGTACATATGGTATTAATATGGTTATTGTTAATGTATATTTAAAATGATGTTATGAGAATGAGTGGATTTATGTAATTGTTTAATTATTGTTTAATCTATTATCTTTGTTATGGGTTAGTGTAGTAATGTCCTCGTGTACCCCAAGGGATTTAGTTGTGTAACTTAGAACATAGGGGTATGTGCAGGATATGATGGGCCAAAAGTGGCAATATGATGGGTATGTGTGATGACTTTTTTTAACTTAAAATTGATGAAGCGAAAGGGTTTTAAAGGGAGATTCTCAACTTTCCACCCGATATAAATTATGCTTTACTTTGAGATTTAATAAGTAATTATTATTCATTTTCTATTTGAATTCTGATGAAAGTCTTGATTGATAGGCTAATTATGAAAAACATCTATAGCTTTCAAATAGTATCACATTTTTTGAATCAAAACATGTGTCACATTTTATGCTTTGCATACTATAGGATTAAAAAAAGAAAAATTGAATTTCATGAAGTTTTGACCAAGTTAAGGTGGTCGGACATATGAGTTTTATATTTTTAAAAGTTGTAATAAAAATCATAATTAATTGTATTACTTGGAAAAAAAAATACAAAAAATATGCATCACATTAGGACGTAAGGTCTTCTTATATCTAAAATCTTATAAAAATATTATGCATTTCATTATGGTTGGCATTAATTGAGAAAGAGACAACTATTTCTTATTTTTCATGAAATTTAGAATTACCTCTTGCATTGAAATTTTAAATTTTCATAAAATAGATTTTTTTTCTTTTTTTTAAACAAAACCCTAGTAGTTTAGAAACTAAATTCAATTTGCTACAAATTCATTCTTACATATTTTGGAAATAATATGAATAACTTATTCAAATTTTTAGATCCAAGAGTTGCCTAACTCACGATTTTTTCTAAATTTTGCCACTTAAGGCCTATTTTTCATGATGATCCTGCACATGCATGAAGTTATGATGGAATACTTAAATTACATTACTTATGTTCTTTACAAAAAATTGTTCTTCTTTACTAGTTCCTTTGGGGGTTTTCTTGTGGCGTTACAACATGGTTTTATTATTTTTTAAACCTTTAGTTTGAGTTTTAATTGGTATAATTTATATGCCTTCATCTATTTTTAGTTTTGGTATTATACATTTTCTAAGAGTTCCTGGATATGTCTATTCTTACTTGATAGGTTTTATATAGGGAGCTTGTGATTGAAATTTATGGGTCTAATATACATTATGTTATCTTGTAGTATATCTTGTGTTATCATGTGGCTTGTATATTTTATCTCTCTATTATATAACTATTTTGTAACCTTTCATGCATTATTTTCTCTCATGGTGTTAGGTAGGAAAGAGAATAAATAATTTGGGTATTATGCAATTAATTTCTTAGCAAATCTATGTTTAATTTCTTTTAATTTTATCCTTTACATAATAATTTTTTTGTTGTATGGTATAAACACCACTTTTTTCAAATTTAATGCATTAAATGTAAAAAAATAGTTATTAAAAGTTATGTTAAAAAACTAACAAATTATTTATTAAAATTTTAAATAGTATATTCAAAATATATACATGAAATCTCAAAAAAAAATAGTTCACATTGTTTTTTTTTTTAAGAACCAATCTTATTCTCATTCCTTAATAATGAATTTTCCAAAACTCAATTATTAGCAAGGTTGAGAATTGGCCAACACCTAAGTGAAGCATTTAAAACCCCACTTCTTCTTTTCAGGCTCTGTGAGACCCAAGAGGGTAATATCATTCATTCCCATAATATCCCTACATGATCAAGAGCATCTACAATCATAGATGTATTCCCTAGGAAATGCAAATAAACAAATATCAATAAAGGTTTGATAGACCTCTTACAAAATTGCTACTTATTATATGGAATACGTTACTATAGAAGGTTTGAACGGTGTAATTAAAAGAATGTTATGAGTTCATTCCCATTCTAAGTCTCTGGCTAGATTCATCACTAGCTCAATAAAACAAAAAATAAACTAATGGAAAGACTAGTGCCTAATATGAGGTAACAATGGAGTCATATTTTGCAATCAATCAATAATACAACTATAGTTTAACATCAGTAATCAAGGGACTATTAGCATGCTACTTTGTGGAATCCAACTCTCTATGTTTTAAAATATTTCTTCCTTAACAAATATTGTATCCTTTTCCCACAAGCTAATGGCCTCATTTTAGCATTAAATCAACTCATTGAATTAAAGCACAAAAAAACCCATTCATTCAATGCAAATGGAAGAAGACAACTGAAATTATAATTAACAATTTTAGTTATGATTTTTAGGAAAATACACAAGAGACCACATATTTTAGAACTAATATTTTCTTTCATTACTAATATTCCTTTGTAAAACTATTTTTAAGATCATTATATAGTATGAATTATTCCCTAGAATAACTCCTAATATATTCACTAACTTATCTATTTACATTCTATTTCTCTCTGAGCATAGCTTTCACCTAGACCTTTCTTCGAGTAAAAATTTTTTCAACTCCTTTCTTCAGTAATGAAATCCCCTTTATAAACAGGGGAGCAACAACCATCCGGCTGAGTTACAATTTCATTTCACTTCATTTCAAAACCTAATTTCAACCAATTCTTGAGAAACTCCCTAGGTGGTTTTATGCAATCTTTTGAGAATAGGGGAAGACAAAAGACAAAACACATGTGCAGGGTACCATTAGTCATTGTCACCATGTCCACATTGAACAAAAATATTTTATATTATATTAGCCAAAGGACCTCCACATCAACATGCAAGAGTAAAAGACAAAACCACATGCATATTGAAAAGAACACCTCCTATGCAAAGACCATGGTTTCATCAAAAAAAAAAACAAGGAGAAAACTCTATTCTGAGTCGTTAGCATTAGAGAATGCTTGACCACTCCTTGTTCATGATGAAATTGGAGGAACCATTACCACATCATCATCAGAGCTCCCATATGGCACCAGAGAGAGAAGATAGTAGCTATATCTCATGTTAGTGTCACCTTCAGCATCTAAAGGACTATCAGATAGCACAATGGAAGAATTATGTTTTCCCATGTAGGCCATATGACTCCTTTTTTTTCTCTTGGCCTTATTCATAGGCTTAGTTGACTCCTTTGCCCTTAAACTTGACCAATTCTTTTGGAATGGTCCCATTTTTAAATTGTAAGTACTTTGAACAATTGATTTCTTCTTGTGACCTCAAGACCTCCTCTTACCCTTTGAAACCTTAGATGTTTCCTAGTTTTCTTACTCTATTACAAACGTATCTTCATAACACTCAAACACATTAAGCCAGCTAGACCTCCTAACTGGGTGAATTAGCACACCAGTCTTTCTCATCTCACAAAACTAGCTAGTCTCAAATGAGCAAAAATTGACAACTTAAAAGACTCTGAATCAAAGTTGTAGGGAAACACACCTATAAACCCTAAAAATTACAACCAGACCTAGAAAAAAGGAATTCCTAAAAGGACTAGAGTATGAATGATAGAGAGCCCAATTGAAGACTAACTCACCCAATACAAGAACGTTCACCTTTCAACTCAAGGAGAATTAAAATTTGCATACTTCTTCACTAACCTACACCTCACATTCACTGTAGACTAAAAGATGGTGAAAAAAACTAGGAAGCAATCTGCATTACATAGATAATTTGGAGCATGCAAAAATTAATGATTCAAGAACTCCACATGCGAGTGATTTGATAACTTAGCAGCCCAGCTTTGAACCTAGACCGTTGATCTTAAATCATTTAAAACTTCATCCATGGTGATCAAGAGCATCATTTTCTGACCTTTAGCAACTTGTTCCTAGAAAATAGCGATTCCAATTCAAATGTTGCCATGTTTTCCATTAATCTTGATTAATCATACATGATTTGATAATTAACATGCATCACCAACTCAATTAGTGCTCCTTCGTTAATATGGGCGTAGTACATAAAACTGGTGCTTTCAAGCGAACAAATCCTCATATATTTCATCACTCATCATGAGCCTCCCCCAAATTCTAGGGTACAATTAGTGATGAGAGTATTATCATTATGAAGCTTAGTCCTTTGGATCATCTTGTTTTAAAGCCACATCAATGGTTATCCATTCACCTCACTACTTTCTTTATTTCTTTATATGATGTCCTCAAGATTTTTGCATGTTACCTTTTCTAGTAATAGTTGTCACCTATCGTTGATACATCTCATCCTTCATCAACTCCATTAGCAATGCAAGCATCATGCAATAAAATATTAGCCCTTGGATCTATGGCCTATCCTCGATCACATTCATTATCCCATTGCCAATCGCTAATTTAACTTTGCACCTTAGATCCTATTTGTGACGGGAGATATAGTGAAGAGGCTAGGCTAAGACATGTACACCCGCATGAGAATCAATGATAAAAAATACATTGCACATAAGATTTATTCAGATTAGTGAAAGAGAACTCCATTGCTCATCGCTATTTTGAAACTTAAGATTTGGAAAAAATCCACAATGGGTGATAAAATACAAAAGCACTAGGCTATCTCTCATTGCTAATTCTCCTCATATAGTTTGCAAGCAATTTGTGATGAGATATCTACACAATGACATTGAATACTTGTATTGCATATCACTAATATAAAACTTAGCACTCAAAACTCATCTGCAATATGTGAAGCATAGGTGATCCATCATATTGCTCATTGCTATTTGAAAACTTACCATTTCATAACCATCTGCAGTGAACAATAAAATGAAGAACTTAAGATCGGAGACCATTACTTATCACTATTACAATACTCAAGGCTCAAAATCCATTAGCCTTCAATGATAGAAGGAAAAGAAAAGAGCATTGATCATTTCACATTGATATTAGGAGCTCTAGAAGCTATCCGTGATGAGCGATGACAAAGAAATACTACTCATTGCTTATCGCTGATTCCAAACATACACTCCAAAAGTAATCTACGATGAGCTTATAAAATAAGAACTCACACCTAAGCTTGGGAACCGTTACTCCAATGAATGAATGGTATAAAAAATTTAAAATTTGACCGTAAATGGGCAACAAGAAGTCACCAATGAAATAGGAACCTTCAATAGTGATGACAAGAAGAACCCTAAGCCCCCAGATATCAGCCCAATATTCCAAATGTAACAAGGATTTGAGATGGAACATAAGAAATTTTGTAGGTTCCATCAATGGCTCTAGTTGGGGACATCTGTTTCTCCATAACAGAACAAGAATCCAAAATCTCAGGTGAAGTAGACCAAGAACATAAGACAAAAAACCAAGGACAAAGCAAGAGAACCAAAATTAAACCAAACAACATATGTATAATATTTACATAAGTTATAGGGCCAGACCAGTCTTAGAACTTGTATTTACCTCTATCAAAAACCTTGTTTTTTACCGTTTGCACCATGCCTAAGCTAAAAACATTATCATGAATGGTCCACCAACTGATCATGTCACAACTACTGTGTTCAACCATTATAGACATGTGCCTGATATTACACTTATTCCTATCATTCATGTCCCTTTTTTCATTGTAATCAAGCGTTAACTAGAATATATGATTAGTGTAGCACTCCACCTGATTCAACTTATCATTATATTTCACCAAATGCTCACTTAATTGTTCTTGGAAAGTGAAACATTCATATTCCATTTAACTGATATCAGATTCATTAAAATTAGCATCACACCCATATTGTGCAATAAACAAGAAACACTGATAGATATGATCCTTTTCAAGCTGGTGTTCATATTCATCAAAACTATATGAATCAATTATGGTTCCCAATGCTTCATTTTCTTGAAAAATCAATTTCTCATAATCCAGGGCACTTTCACTTTTACTTAAAGAAAAATCCTTCTTACAAAGGGCATCATTCATATCATTCCAAATATTAGAAATGATTTTTATTTCAGAACCAATATCATAATTTTATTCTTCTTCTCAGTCATCATCTTTCAATTGGAAACAATTTTTTTCAAAAGATGGATCAACTGCTTAGAATTGATATGATCAAAAGTAGGGTGTTCAACTATATTTCCAAATGATAGGTCCATTGATTCATAGGAATGATGACAATTTGGACACATCTTTTATTCTTCTAAATGGAATTTTTCATTTCCTTTCTCAGTAGAAGCTTGGTCAAGAACAATCATGTGTATCTTTGTCACAAGATCTACACATCCTACTTCTGCTTCATGTAAACATTCAGAAACCCAACCCCGCTGACTATCAATACCCATCCCATCATTAAGATCAGGCTCCAGAGTCTGAATATAGACATTCTTTTCTTCAAATTTAACACCAATCAGATCATCAGGATGTTCTAATTCTGAAGTAGTTAGAGTACTTTGCAAGTGTCTATCACATGCAATATGTTTATCTACTAGTAAAGGCCGAATTTCATGAGTATTGGCATAGTCAAATTCCTTGAGTAATAAAGGTTCTTTCAAGTTTTCCTCACACAAAGGTTTGTATTCCTTATGAGAGTAATTAAAATTTTCACCTTTTAATAATACACCAACATTGTTTGTAAGTATGACAACATCATCATTTGTACTATTATGCATACATTCACCTTTAGACGCATCCTTATCCATCCTTTGAGTAACCTCCTAATATTTGTTACTATGGTTAGCATTATTTCCATTTTGAAACCTCATTGTTTTTTAATATTCATGCTTTGCTTCCTCAACTATTATGATCTAATCAATTATTTGATCAAAATATTGATGCTTTAACTCCTTAGGCAGGGTACTAAGCCTTGGCTCATAGATGTCACAGAATAAGTCAATACAAACTAAATCCTCAGGTCGTAACCTTTTAGGGATTTCTAACAAGGAATCCAAAAACCTTGCTAATAATTCGTATGGTGATTCCTCTTTATACCTCTTCATGCTAGACAATCTTAGAATTAACAATTCCTAATCATTATTATTTGAACACTGTTGAAAATTTTCCTAAATTTGCTCAAGATCAATATGTTGTGAGAATGAACAAGATGAGACATAAAAAATGCCATCACATTGATCATCCTTTTCTTATTTATTTCATCTTTATAATGTGTATCCAGAGAACAAACACTTGCAACCATATACCCCTTCATCATTGAGTATTTAATAGTATTTTCAATGTCCATAGCAATATTGTATGCTTGCTGCAATGTTGTAGGTTCCTTATCAATTATCAAATAACGCATCTTATTGTAAAAAGAAGATAGATATGCAATTAAACACTCTGCATCACTAGGTCTCAAATACTCAGGAATATCATTTACTACTTTCATGAATCTAAGATTAAAAGAAGGAACTAACTCTTCTTCATCTCGCTGGATTTCCCTAAATCTTCTTCTTATCTCATTTGGACTAATCCGTTCACCAAATTGTTCTATAAATGCTATCATAAAAGCATCCCATGAAACTATAGAACATTATGGTAGATATGAATACCAGTATCTTACATCCTCTTTTAATGACCGAGCAAACAACTTCATGACAACATCCTCATGATTTATTTCAAAATCACCCATCAGATCTATGAATGCATTTAAGTGTTTGGAAGATGACTCAGATTTTTTCCCTATAAATTTTGGTAAATGTTTCCTAATATCATGAGGAATATTGTTAGGAAAACATTTGATAACTCCAAAGCTTAAAGACTTATATCTCTCAATAGAGAACTTCCTTTGAGGGTATTTTGGGAATCACATGCACGACATACTTGTATTTGATGTTTTACCAAAAAATACAGGGGAATGGTACATTTCACTTGTATCTTTATTCATTTCTTCAAATATTAACCCTATGGTAAATGAGAAACTAACTCCTCGTGATTATAAAAATGCCCAACTCAAATGTATTTTATGCCTTAACACCTTTAAAAATGCAAATTACAGAAATAAGCATACTTCTTCCATTCCATTTAGATATTACAAATTTCAACTCAGATGTATGCAAAATGATCATCACTAGTCCATTCCTTAGTGCTTTCCCTAACTTAGGAATAAATTATTTCTTCCATATTTCTAAAATGGATTTCATACAAAATTATTTCTTCTTTCAAGTCAAAATAGGGGAAAATACTTGGATATATTGGCAGATATCACACTTTATCAGGATCTTTGAATAGAGTTTCCACCTCCTTTGTAAAGGATCAAACTTCAACCATATGAAGTCGCTTCCACCAATTGATATCACTTTAGAATTCCTTGTCTTTCAATATTTTCACTGGTACAGAGTTCTTCAGAGTCACCACCCACTTTTAGTGATAATTTTGTCTTAAGAACCTCCATGACTTTATCAAGACAAAATTATCTACTACAAATATGTTCTCAAATAACTCCCCAACAGAGTTGCCATTTCTATTGGTTATTTTTTTAGAACCAAACTTAATCTCATTCCTTACCTATGAATCTGCCAGAACTCAATTATTAGCAAGGTTGAGGATTGGCCAACACCTAATTAGTGAAGCATTTAAAACCCCACTTCT
>VDFB02000003.1:226509045-226550323 GCA_007258455.2 Sequoia sempervirens | reverse complement strand
ATTGTTTTATGTAGTTGCCTTCTCTCGAGTTTACTCATTTTATCCAATTGTGATTTTCTTGTGATCAAGTTTATGTTTTACAAGAAAACCCTAAAGTTAGCCTATCCTAGTTTAAAAGCTTACGTTGTTGTTTAGAACTTCCAAAGGTGGGGATATTGTGATTATATTCGACCTCGTAAATTGATGATTGCCCTTATATGTTGGTTTTGCTGGTGATGATAATGTACACTTGGATTGTACTGTTTGTGAATGTTGTACGTATGTTTTTGGGCAAGATGGCTATTCCTCACAGATGATCCATTTGATTGGTTCAGTACTTCTTGTTGATACAATCCTTTGGGTTGGGTGTTTTGTGTTGAGTTTTTAGAGAGTGTCTCTAAGTGGGGGCCGATGCACAAAGGGGCTGTCAGGGTAACCCACGTGGAGTTAGAGTAATCAGTGAGAACCTGAGTAATAAATCATGAGTGGGGATTAAACATTAATAAGATAATTGTGGTGCCTTGTCCACCTGTTAGTGCTATCACACACTAAAGGGGACTGAGAAGGCCATGGTTGGCAAGATTGTTTCCTTGTCTTCACGAAAGGTTAACGATTCCACATGAGTAACCCTATGGAGTGACGCCTTGAGATAGGCTGTCAGGAGAACCATAGATGGAGGCGGCACCTTGAATTAGGTTGTCAAGATAATCCATGTAGAGATGGAGGCGACACCTTGTGATAGGTCATCTGGATAATGCATGTGAAGCCATGCGATGAAACTCTCCTCTAACATTCTGTTTGGGTTGTTTTTATTAAAGCCCTCTGGAAGTCATTCTTGATATTATGACTTGAGATTTATTGATGATGTGTTTTCATGATTTGCTATTGTATCATCTGTAGAGTGATTTATTGTTATGTTTTGAAAGTGGTCTATTGTTATATCTTTTGATGAATTGTTGTTGTTTAGTTTTGTGTGGTCTTTTGATGTTATGTTATCTTGTCTAGAGTTAGTATTGTGTTTCTGTTAGACGTGCTTGGTCAGGGATCTTTCCTTGTCTACTCCCAACATGGGGGTGGTTGGGTGGAACATGCTTTGCACCTTGTTGAGTTCCCTTTGGTTGCAGTTGTTTCTTTTATTGCAGGGTTTTGGCAGATGTTGTTGATCCAGTGTTCTTATGTACTAGATGTATGTTTATACTTCAGATGTAATGTATTCATTGATGTATTGTCTCCCACGTGTGTTGGGATGACCTTGATGTAATTTTTTTATATGTTCATTATGTTGTAATATCATATTGGTGTAATGTATATTAGGGCCATGTAATCATTTGTGAACTATGATGTGTAATTATTGATTATGTTATGTTGTATCCGTAGGATATATATATATATATATTTATTATCCTTATGATTAATTCATTTTTTTTTTGCATATATGGTTTAATTTGGATTGCTTTTTTATTAATGTGGTTTTTGTTAATGAATGGTTTTACGTAATGGTTTAATTATTGTTTAATCTATTATCTTTGTTATGGGTTAGTGTAGTAATGTCACCTCATGTACCCCAAGGGAATTAGTGATGTAACTTAGAACATTGTTATGTTGGAATGCTTAAGTACATTTAATATGTTCTTTAAAAAAAAAAATTGTTGCGTTTATATTTGTTCCTTTGCGGTTTGCAGGGCGAGGCATTACATCTAGAAGAATAAGATCCCACTAGAAATTTGAATTAAATTAGAATTTTGGTCACACGAGACTCATTCCTACCCAAGGTGGCAAATGAGTCCCATCACACATAATGTATGGGACCAAAAATCAAAAGTGTCTAGAAAGGTGTAAAAACAGGTTTGGGACCAAAAAAAATTAGGTGGAACTCATTCACCACAAGTGGTGAATGATTCCTAGATCACTAAATCTAGGCCACACAAGCCAGAAACATCTGAATTATGATTGGTTACTGATTGGTGTCGAGATTATCCTAAAAAAGATGCAATAAATGAGGCTTGTGGATGCAAAATGGGGCCAATTAAAGCATAAGAAATCCCAATTATTAATGAAAATCATAGAGAAATGTGAAATTTTGTTACAGCACTTTACAACACTCTAAATAGGGCAAGAATAAAATAAATTATCATTAAAATTATATTTATTATTCTTAGTAAATTGATAAAACCCTAGAAAAGTGTGAAAGTGTATTACAACACTTCACAACACTTTAGCAAGGTACAATTTAAATCCATTAGTTCACAACATCCCAAGACCTAATTTGAATTTTTTATCCATATTACAATGCTAGATTAAGGTGATATCAAGTCCAATTTATCATTAATTATTCCCAAATCAAGCAAGTGATACTTTTTCTAACACTACAATATCAATCATTAATTTTTTCCTAATAAATAGTTGCTTTAGGAGGGATATATACATGATTATTATCATTAGGTATATATAATTATTATCCATATTTCCTAAATGTGATGATGATGTTGAATTTAATGAAAAAAAGGGAAAGTTTCACTTATATGATAATGTGTAAAGATAAGATGCATGTGCCTCAATATAGTAGGTTGAAAAAGCACTAAATTAACATCTTTTCTAGATATTTTATAGATATCTTGGAGTTAATGTGTATATTATTTTGTCACAAGTATTACACCCAATTTATTGGAGATAGGGTACTATAACTTTACACATTACTTTAGAGAAATAAGTTCTTCAAAACTATATTGGAATCCTCTTTTTGTAACTCTTAATAAATAATTTGTAAGGGATAAAAATGGAGAATAATTTGTAACATATTGATGAGATATGAGTAGCATACTCTTCTTGGAGTTTTTCACTAATTTGAAGGGTTTTCACTAGTAATGTTTTCTTATGTAGAATGCGTCTTCTTCATTTTTTCAATTCTATGATATTCTCTATATTTTATTAAAAAAGGAGATTATAAAGTGCATATGGCTTCCATGAATGAATGGTATTATTACCATAGTATGATGTCTTCTATTCCTCATCCATTACATGGTAACATAATTAGTTTCATTCATAGGCAAGTTATTACTTCCTTTTATGAGATACTAAGTACATTTATAAATTAACCCACACATATATCCAAAACATGAACCTCAATTCAAATGTAATTCCCATTAGTTACTCTCCCCTTCTCTAGATTGCTATAACCAAACACATTCTAATATGGGTGTTCTTAAAGGATCCAATGGAAAATTTAGAAAGCCCACTAATGCAATATATGTAATCTTTATATCTCTCCCATACAACCCATAATTATACCACATTATACTCATAAAATTACTGTTCAAGCCACTCTTGTAGTGCCCCTCTATGATTCACCTTATCAGTGTTGTTAGCTAGTATTGCCTTCAATCATGCTTCGTGATCAAGTGTTGGTTGGTATTATGTTCATTTGATTAATGTGGTCGATTAGTACTTTGATTAATTATTGCATTGAAATAAAGTTATTAAAGTTAAAGTCATTTTGATAATTAAATATATGCTTTTATATGATTATGGTTTTGGTAAAATAAAATATTATTAAAGTCGTTATTAAGTTTAAATAAATTCGGATTATATTTTAATAAAGAAATATAAAAAATAAGTATTTTAATCATAGTCTTATGCAAATAGAATTAAAATGTAAAGTTAAAATTAATAAATTAAATATTTTAAAATTGATTAATTAAGTGTAAATAAATATAATATGTTTATAAATAAACATATTGGAAGAGTGGAGGTGAGTGATAGATGGAAATTAAATAAAATAATTAAATTTAAAGAAAAGTTCCATGCAACAACGAAGATGGAAGAGTAGTTATTAAATTAGTTAAATTACATAAAGAAAGGGGCCTTCAGGGATATCTGAAGACAAATCTTGTTTTCTTCCTGGGAATGTTTTCTTGATTCTTGGAAGCTCTTTTTCTAGTTTTGGGGGTTTTGAATCCAGATTTTGCAGAGAATATTGGGGTTGAAGTGATTGGAGCTACAACTTGGGAAATTGTAGCTTGATGTTGAATCTATAGTTGAGCCATTTGATCGAAGCCAACTTCCATTTTTTTATTAATTTTAACTTTATTTGGGGAAATGAATATTTAATGTCTATGTTGCTTAGAAACCAAACATTT
Organism: Sequoia sempervirens; assembly: GCA_007258455.2. Lineage (NCBI taxonomy): Eukaryota > Viridiplantae > Streptophyta > Pinopsida > Cupressales > Cupressaceae > Sequoia > Sequoia sempervirens. Next base: position 226,546,208 of record VDFB02000003.1, on the reverse strand, counting down.
CTATTCTGTATTTAGTTTATTTTAATGCTTCTCTATGCTTCCACAATTCGATTGCTTACCCAACATAGTAATGTGACTGTAACATTTGACATGATTTTCTACCCTTCATTATTGGCATAGCTTTAGTTTATTTTGCTTCTTGCCTTTGGTATTTTCGCCACGTACGATAGCTATCACATATCATTCTTGGATGTCAAATTTAAGCCTATTATGTTATTATTTCCTTTGATGGTGATTTTTTTCTTAGCTAAGGTTGTATGTTGGATGTTAGCACCCTCTTCTTTCTCTACATGTGTTATCATTTGATTCTTTAATGCTGCATGTTCTCAATTGATGGAGAATTTATACATTAATCTATGATTTATATATATACATTTGGCTTTCAATACTTTTGATTAGTGTTTGATGAAAATACAATTTTGATGCTTTCTCTTCATATCCCTTTCCACATTTAATAATGAATGCTTTGTATCCTTACCTCCTATACCCTCCTTTTAAATTGGGGAAACTTGGAATTTTATTATCTTAAAGGTTATAATATATATTATGTTTTGCATGTGCCTAGGATATAGTAAGCCTAAAACGTTAGGATGCACTTCATAATGCTTCATTAAATTGAAGATTTATGTAAGCTCCCTTGTAAAATTAATTTTTGTCTATCCTATAGCTTTGCATTGCATGAATTTGGTGTTCAAGCATTCTTGCCAATTACATTTTCTTGAAAGTTTCTTAAGCCTTTTTAGCTGGTTTCTTTCTTGCATATAGATGGATGTCTTTCTCTGTATTGAAACTCTTATTATGGCATAGGTTGCAGGAATTTTATTTCTCAAAGTCTTAATTTGGGATTGGAGCCTATCGTTGCCTCATTTCAACGTATGATAGCCTATACTGAAGGTTTGATGTTATATTGATGGATTTTCTTTTCACTTTGATGGTTATAATTTACTAAGCCAAGTAGACGTTGTTTTCTCTTTCTTCATATTGATACTATATGAAGTGCCTTATTTTACTGCATTTTATAGATATTCCTAATGTTTTTTAAAGTGATTTTCCCTGCGTATTTCATCTTGTTGATTCACATATTTTGGTTGGGCGCTTGATTTTATATAAGTCACTTATGGAAGGTGGCTATTGGTATTCAATTTTTAGTGGCCTTTGTATATGGCTACCATTTCTAGTTCATATTTATGTGTATATCTGATGTTTATTATTTAGGGATGGGAATGTTTGTTTATTAAATTTAGTAATATTGAAGATGAATATTTTATAATATTAATATATATGCTTGTATAAATTTATCATGGTATGGTTTATATGAAATTTTTTGTATTTATTTAAATAAGTTTCTTAGTATTTGACATCTCCATATTAAATAAAAGGGTATGTGGAGGATCATGATGGGCCAAAAAGTGGTGATATGATGGGTATGTGTAGGGTATGTGGCTGAAGACCTTTTTTTTACCGAAAATTGATGAAACGAAAATGGTTTTTAAAGGAGATTCTCATTTTTCCACCAATATAAATTATGCTTTACTTTGAATTTAATAAAAAATTATTATTCATTTTCTATTGGAATTATGACTAAAGTTTTGATTGATAGGCTGGTTGAAAAACATCTATAGCTTTCAAACGCTATCACATTTTTTTAATCTAAAACATGTGTCACATTCTATGCTTTGCATACTATAGGATTAAAAAAGAAATGAATTTCATAAATTTTTGACCAAGTTAAGGTGGTCAGACATATGAATTTTTATATTTTAAAAAATTGTAATAAAAAAATCATAATTAATTATTTACTAAGAAAGACACCTACTTAGTTTTTCCCTAAAATTTAAGTACTACTACATTGAAATTTCAAATTTTCACCAAATAGAATTTAAAAAAAAAAAAAGCTAGTAGTTTAGAAACTGCATTCAATTCACTATAGAATCTATTCTTACATATTTTTTAAATAATATAAATAACTTATTCAAATTTTTACGTCAAGTTTCCTAACTCTATTTTTTTAAAAATTTTCACCACTTAAGGGCCTATTTTTTCCATGATGATCTTGCACATACCCAAAATTGATAGAAAAAGAGTACGATATATATGTGTGTGTGTGTGTGTGTGTGTGTGAAAAATTTCATATGTTTATTTAAATGAATATTTTTTATATAAATAGGTAGGTAAATTTATATGTTTCCATTTTATTGAAAATTGCATTTGGTTGAGATAATTATTTATATACATAATTATATATGTAATATATATGTGTGTGTGTATTTATATTACGGGGTTAGAAAATGAATATACAAGGCTTGTGATCAAATAATGTGAATGAGTAGAATGGTAAAAATAATTAAATAAGGAAATTAAATAAAGAAAGTGGCTTTATTTATAGTTCATTGAGTGAAGAATTTAGTTAAACGTTTGAGTCTAATGATCTTGTAAAATGATGGCTTCTTTGATGTGTTTCCCTAGATAAATAGTTATTCACACTACAAGTTATCATGGTAAATGATCTTGGGTGAATTTTTTTTTTAGATAATGAGTATTTTAAAATGTGGAAGAAATGTGTTAATTTAGGTGTATTCATGTTTATAATGTATTTCATGGTTGCATTCTTGAATTGTAGCCAGTTTGGAGAAATGTGGTTGATTAGTGAAAATAAGAAGATTTTGATTATTGTGGTTACTTTTGACTTTGAGTTGATTTTGGTTAATGTGTTATGGAGTGGTCCTTTTGGTGTCAAATGGTTGTTGAGAGACTTCTAGAGGCCTAGGAGAGTATTCTATTGATATAATTTTTGTTTCTCTTCTGGAAGTGGATTGATTTTATACTTGAAATGTGATCATGAGGGTTTTAGCCTTGCATTGTTTACTTGTGATTATGATTTGGAAAATCGTGAGTGAGATGCTTCATGCCATGCTTAGGAAATGTGATTCTTGTGGCTTCATTTTGGTGTACAAGATGGCTTACCCTATTAGATATGTTTGGGTCATCTAGTTGTTAGTAGGAGTGGCTCTCAATGGGGGCTTGTGCACAAAGTGGCATTAGGGTAACTCATTAGAGAGTTTATTAACTCAATGATAACCTAAAAAATAAAATTAGGGGGTTGGGTAGATTACACATTAATCAAGATAATTGGAAGCCTCACCCATGCCTGTAGTGCTCGCTTACGATAAGGATGGGGTTAGAAGGCTTGGCTGCAAAGGTCAACTTCCTTGTATTTACGAAAGGATTGTTGGATACACTTGTGTCACCCTATGGGGCCAACAACCTAGTGAGAGGCTATTAGGGTAACCATAGATGGGGGTTGGTGTCTAGACTATCAGGGTAACTCAAGGATGAGGGTCAGGATCTAGACTATCAGGGTGTTACCTGTGTTAGGACAATGCGATGAACCTCCTCCCTATAGCAACCTAACATTCCCTAGTCTTCTGTTCCCCTTGTTGCTTTCATGCCTCTAGAAGTGGTTTCATTGTTGTGTGATGCTATAATGTACTTGTATATTGGAGTCATATTAACCTTTGTGCCATTATTCTATCTTCTTGATTGTTTTGTTCGAGACCTTATTGCTATCTCCTAGCACAAGGGGTGGACCTTTGGGTTCTACATGGTCGGGTGGAATGTGCCTTGTACTCTATTGGGTTTCCCTTGCTCTTGTTCATGTTTGTCATGACTGCTCTTGATGATGTGGACTTTTTCAGTTGTTCGAGTTCATGTGGACTATCTTCCATGTACTTGTATTGAATTGAAAATAATTGTATCATGTATTCTTCTTAGATGTATATTCTTCCCTATTGAACTTAGGAAGCCTTATTGCAATGATGTTATGTAGTAATTAATTTGTGAACCCTCTCTCTTAATGGATAATGTAAACGATGCATCATGCATATGTGAATTAACTGAAATATCTTTGATGTTGTTATATTGATGACATTTAATGGATGTGCATATCGATTGATCATTTAATGTGATGGATTTAATGTACTCTTTAATGTTTGAAAAATAATGTTTAATGGATGAATTCTTGTTAGTTTAGTTTATGGGATTCTAGTAGCGTAGTCACGGAACCTTAGAGGACTTAGGTTAGAATCCAAGTTATTGTATAATTTGCAATCTTTAGTATGTTTCACTTCAAAAAAAAAATTGCTCTATTTTCTTAGTGTTGTAGCATGTTGTCCTCTAGGGTTTCATGGCAGGGCGTTACACATGGTACCAGAGCCCAAGTTCTAATACTGGGTACTCTAGGTATATATTTGAGCCCATTATGTTATCCTAGTTGCATGGACTCTTGAGATTATGACTTCCTCCTTTGTCATCCTTTCCTTGCAAATTGAAATTTGTCCATTAGTGATTTTTTTCCAATGGTACAGAAAACTAGTGGAAAGGATAGGACCCTTGGTGTAGTGTGCAATGCACCAATATATTCTTTCTAGCGGGGATGCATTATGGACTTTTGTGTGGCTTTGTGATGTGACTCTCAGTGATGTGAAATTGTGTGTGTATGTGAATAATGTGTGTTAAATCTAAAATTTTGTGCTTATGAAGTGATAAATGGTGTATCCATGCATCTAAAAAGGTATGAAATCATGGTCTTTTGTTGAATATGTCATGAGATTTGTGTTGAATAATGAATAAAGTTGAACATCTTCTCTGAAAATGATGGATATTTAATAGAAAATGTGTACCTTGAATGCATAATAATGCTATGTTTTGTGAAAATATGGGGTATGTGTAGGATCATGATGGCCCAAAAAGTGGTGATATGTAAGTGATATGATGGCCCATGTGGCTGAAAACTTTCTTTTTACCCAAAATTGATGGAACGAAAAGGGGTTTTAAAGGAGATTCTCAGCTTTTCACCAATATAAATTATGTTTTACTTTGAATTTAATAAATTATTATTATTCATTTTCTATTTGAATTACAACTAAAGTCCTGATTGATAGGTTGATTGAAAACATCTATAGCTTTCAAACAGTATCACATTTTTTGAATCCAAAACATGTGTTACGTTCTATGCTTTGTCTACTATAGGATTAAAAAAAATGAATTTCATGAAGTTTTGACCAAGTTAAGGTGGTCAAACACACAAATTTTTATATTTTTAAAAAGTTGTAATAAAAAATTCATAATTAATTATTTACATGGAAAAAATTACAAAAAAATATGCATCACATCGAGACATGAGTCATCTACTTATATCTAAAATATTATAATAAAAATTATCATTTTATTGTGGTTAGGGTGGTCAGATACACACCTACTTATTTTTTCCCTGAAATTTAAGTACTACTGCATTGAAATTTCAAATTTTCAACAAATATATATATATATATATATATATATATATATATATATATATATATAAAATAAACCTAGTAGTTTAGAAACTACATTCAATTTGCTACAGATACTATTCTGACATATTTGGGAAATAATATAGATAACTTATTCAAATTTTTATGTCAAGTTTCCTAACTCTGATTTTTCTAATTTTTTTGCCACTTAAGGGCCTATTTTTTCCATGATGATCCTACACATACCCTATGGAATTCTAATGTAGAAAATTAGCTAGGTGTTTCATGACATTAGAAGAATTGATATGATCAACATGTGATTACTCTATCATGTAGCAGATAGTTTATGAGTTGGCTTGCTTAATAAGTGATGTTTTCGGATGTGTCTTGGTGAAAGGGATAAATTTGCATTAGTCATTCACGAGTACCCTGCTACACTGTGAATTCCTTCCATGGTGTGCCTGATTGTATGATTATATATATATGTTCAATCGTTTTGTCTGTTGTAGGGTGTAGGTACCAGGCATCGACTCCACCTGAATTAGTACGTGTCTCAGTGTGCCTCAAACCAAATGGAATAGTTGATTTATAGATAACATAAGATCCCCTACCCTAGCCATCATCCTCGAAGAGGATGAGTATTCAAGTTGATACCCTATCAATTTTGTAGTCAGTTTATATTGTTTGAAGTTATGCTTTTACTTTAGTTGGTGGTTAGGTAATTGTTTGACATTTGATTCTCTTGATAATTGATGTTGCTTATATTTACATATGTTTTATTCTCATCTTGCAACTTCCACGACTAATTCAAATCTTAGAGGGGGAGGATGTAGTGCCCCTCCATGATTCACCCTGTCAATGTTGTTAGTTGGTCTTACCTTTGACCATGCTTTTGTGATCAGGTGATGCTTGGTATTCTATTCATTTGATTAATTTGGTTGATTAGTACTTTGATTAATTATTACATTAAAATAAAGTTATTAAGTTAAAGTCATTTTGATGATTAAATATAGATGCTTTTATATGATTATGGTTTTGGTAAAATAAAATATTATTAAAGTCATTATTAAGTTTAAATAAATTAGGATTATATTTTAATAAAGAAATATAAAAATAAATATATTAATCATAGTGTTATGCAGATAGAATAAAGTTAAAATTAGTAAATTAAATATTTTAAAATTGATTAATTAAGTGTAAATAAATAGAATATGTCTATAAATAAACATATTGGAAGAGTGGAGGTGAATGATAGATGGAAATTAAATAAAATAATTAAATTTAAAGAAAAGTTGCATTCAACAAAAAAAGATGGAAGAGTAGTTATTAAATTAGTTAAATTGCTTAAAGTAGTAATTAAATTTAAAGAAAAGTTGCATTCAACAAAAAAGATGGAAGAGTAGTTATTAAATTTGTTAAATTGCTTAAAGTAGTTATTAAATTAGTTAAATTGCTTTTAGGGATATCTGAAGACAAATCTTGTTTTCTTCCTAGGAATGTTTTCTTGATACTTGGAAGCTCTTCTTTGAGTTTTTTGGGATTTCAAATCCGAATTTTGTGAAGAATGTTGGTGTTGAAGTGATTGGAGCTATAACTTGGGAAATTGGAGCTCGGTATCAAATCTACAACTGTGTCATTCAATCAAAGCCAGGTTCCATTGCTTTCTTAATTTTAATTCTCTTTGGGGAAATGAATATTTAATGTTTATGCTGCTCAAAAACTAGGCATTTATTTTGTGTATTCTATTTATTTTATTGCTTCTCTATGCTTCCATAATTCGATTACTTACCCAACAGAGCAATGTGACTGCAACATTTGACAACATTTTCTACCCTTCATTATTAGCATAGCTTTAGTTTCTTATGTTGCTTTCCTTTGGTATTTTCCGTGTATGGTAGCTATCAAATATCATTCTTGGATGTCGAATTTGAGCCTATTCTACTGTTATTTCCTTTGATGGTGAAATTATTTTTAGATGAAATTATTTTTATCTGAGGTTGTATGTTGGATGTTAACACCCTCTTCTTTCTCTGCATGTGTTATCATTCAATTCTTTAATGCTGCATGTTGTCAATCACTGGTGAATTTATACTTTAATCTATGATTTATATATATACGTTTGGATTTCAGTATTTTTGATTAGTGTTTGATGAAAATACAATTTTGATGCTTGCTCTTCGTATCCCTTTCTATATTTAATAATGTATTCTTTGTATTCTTACCTCCTATGCCATCCTTTTAAGCTGGGGAAACTTTGAATTCTATTATCTTAATGGTTATAATATATATTAAGTTTTGCATCCACCTAGGATACAACAAGCCTGCAATGTTAGGATGTGCTCCATAATGCTTCATTAAATCAAAGATTTCTATAAGCTCCCTTGTAAAATTTATTAGTGTTTATCTTGCAACTTTGGTTTCCACGAATTTGGTGTTCAAGCATGCCTACCAATTACATTTTCTTGAAATATTCTTAAGCCTTTTTAGCTGGTTTCTTTCTTGCATATAGATGGATGTATTTCTTTGTATCGAAACCCCCATTGTGGGATAGGTTGCAGGAATTTTATTTCTCAAAGTCTTTATTTTGGTTTGGAGCCTATCGTTGCCTCATTTCAGTGTACCATAGCTTTTACTAAAGGTTCGATGTTATATTGATGGATTTTCTTTTCACTTTGATGGTTATAATTTACTAATCCAACTAGACATTGTTTGCTCTTTCTCCATATCGATGATATATGATGCACCTTCTTTTTCTGCATTTTATAGATATTCTTGATGTTGTTTAAAGCGATTTTCCCTACGTATGTCTTCTTGTTGATTCACATATTTTGGTTGGGTGCTTGATTTTATATAAGTCACTTATGATAGGTGCATGTTGGTATTTGATTTTCAGTGGCATTTGTATATGGCTGCCATTTCTAGTTCATATTTATATGTGTATATCTGATGTTTATTATTTGGGGATGGGAATGTTTGTTTATTAAATTTTTTAATATTGAAGCTGAATATTTTTATAATATTAATAGATATGCTTGTATAAATTTACCATGGTATGGTTTATATGAAATATGTTCTATTTATTTAAAAAAGTCACTTAGTATTCGACATTTCCTTATTCAATAAAATTGCTAGAAAAAGAGTACGATTTGGTATATATAGGTAGGTAGGTAGGTAAATTCACTATTCAGCATCTCCTTATTCAATATTAATTTCTATAATATTGAAGCTAAATATTTTATAATATTAATATATGTGCTTCTATAAATTTATCATATTATGGTTTATATGAAATTTGTTGTATTTATTTATATAAGTAGCTTAGTATTCGACATCTCCTTATTCAATAAAATTGTTAGAAAAAAGTACGATTTGGTATATGTGTGTGTGTGTGTGTGAAAATTTATATGTTTATTTAAATGAACATTTTTTTATATAAATAGGTAGGTAAATTTATATATTGCCAATATATTGAAAACTACATTTGGTTGTGATATATATATATATATATATATATATATTGTAGGGCCACTTGGTCTACTCTCCATTATACATATAAGAATCACTTCTTGTTTTTGGCAAAGTAATCTTGTTAAAAGGAAATTATAAATAAATAAAAAATTGATCAAGTTGTGACTAAGCTAAATGGTTAAGGTAGTTTAGAACTACTTTTTCTTATGTTGAGGATGATTAAATTTACGTTGTACTAATGATTGGTGGTTGAGTGTGATCCAAGTATAGTCTTTATGGAATCAAGGTGGAAAACAAGCTTCATACTTATATAAGGTTTTGACTGATGATGGCTGCAAAATAAGAGGTATGGATTCACTTGACTTCACCTCACCCAATTTTTGTGGTTATAATATTGACTTTTGTGTAATTGAATTATATAAATAAATGATATACATTAGAATCTCACTTTCTTACTTATTGTCTTTATCTATTCTATATTTAGTGGATTACAAAATATTGTTAGCAGTTTTGAATAAATTAAGATTAGCATTTGACATTGATAATGATTGAATAGAAAATAAGAAGGGAAAAATGTTAGTTATTGACTAGAATTAGAATGGTATTCAATATCAAATAGTATTAGTGTTGATTAAGAAAAGTATCAAATTGATGAGTACAAAGTGTTGCTTAAAATATTATTACTGATTTTGTATTTTATAAAATATGGAGTATCTGGTCAATTAAGAAAATTTTGCTATAAATATAGTTTAATTAAATAAAAAAGGATTACAAAAAGGCATGTAAGATCGAGGGAATAAATTTAAAGATCTTCATTTTATTCCAATTGACATAAAATCTGTTGTTTCCATTTTAGAAATTTAAGTTTGATTTGTTTTATTTTGTTTTAAAACTTCCTAAATCTTTAGAGCGAATGCATGTAGAGTGTTTTGGTTTTATTAGTTTTTTTATTTTTATTTTTTATGATTGTTCTCTTGTGGAATGGAAGCAATGAAATCCTTAAGGCTCTTATCTATTTAACCATGAAGAAGGTTGTAGGCTGAAAAAAAAAAAAGAAGGATGCTACCAGGGCACACATAAGAGAGTCACTTCAATCTGGAAGGCAGTCCACAAACTGGGGCCTCTATGCCTATGCATACCTGTGTTTTCTTGAGGTGATACAATTGATTGAGTGGTGGTCTTCAAAGTGTTTGTTGCATAAGCAATACAAATTGCAACATAGGTTTTCATCCTGCACAAGTACGAGAGGCATATCATTGTAACAAGGTAAGTTTTTCAACTAATTAGTAGAGATACATTTGCCTCTATTGTTCTAATGTTAAGTGATTTTTTTTTCTCATAACATTGGAATTCATTTTATGATTCACCATCATATAAACTGCCTCTATATCCATATCTCTATTCCAGTTTTTATAAACCATGCAAAAAAATTTCCAAAAAGGTTAGTAGAGAATCTGTTAAGATAAAAACATGTGTGTCATAGATGAGTAATCATTGTCTTATAACAAAACATTCTATCCACATAAATAGCTATTCATAATCATGTGCCTTGTCTATGCCATAACATTTTGCATGCATGTTTGAGCTTCGATTTAATGCCTAGAATTTGTTTTGTTTTGAATCTAGTCTATTGCATGCTTAGGAGTATATTTTTTTTATCTTGAGTGTGAAGTCCTGAAGATTTGGGTTGATGAGCCAACTCTACCTATGTCTTGAATGGTAGGAAGCGTTGTGGTTGAAACTATAAAATAGGAGCATACAAGATATAAATTATGTTTCAATGTTTTTGATAAAAGGGGGATAAACAGGTTTTACAGGGACTCGAAACCACAAAGTAACACTACAGGAGAAGACCAAAACAGCGGTCCAAAAAAAAAAAATTTGCCAAAGAAAATAAAACCAGCATCAGCAGGCAGCAACAAAAAGCCTCAAAGAAGCCAGCAAACAGCCAGCAAATAGAAGAAGCAGGGCCCGACCACCACTAGTTCATAGAATTTAGGAGCTCATCCGCAACCTCCTCCAAGTTCGCCATTTCCTGAGCCCCCTCCATAAAGATCTGAGCCATACTAGGGGTAGCCTGGACTTTCCTTTTCGTGCTAGATCTAGTACGTTTGGATATCCCAGCTTCCTCGTCCTGGTCTTTCTCCTGATCAAGGTCGACAATCAGAGCTCTCTTCGGGGTTTTCTCCAGTCTTTCAAACATAGCCTTGATGATAACAGAGTTATGTCTGGCAATTCTGCAATTTTGCTCGGCGATCTTTTTCAAGGTTCCTTTGATTTTTTCAAGTTCATTTTTGATAGTGTTGTCCTTTTGAGGAATATTCTTCATATTGTTGTGCTTCTCTGCTTCGAGCTGAATAAGCCCAGCGACTTTAACTTCAATTTCCCCCAGTTTGCTATGAAGAGACAAATTTTTTGTTTTCAGCTCACTTATCTCATGAAAAACCCATTTGGCAGAATTGAGTTGGTCCTGGGAGTAGCTTTTGGCATTACCAACAAAGTCAAAAGGGGGGTCACTTTCAGGATTGTCCCCAGAGAACACCGACTCCGCACCTCTTAGGAGGCTCAAGTTTTCCTGATGAATATTCTGGGGGGCATGAAGTTCCTCAAGGCTAGCCCCAGCTTTCTTAGCAGAAATAGTAGGGGAGTCATCAGGGTAGGACACAAGCTTATTAACTGAGGAGCAAGAGTGAGCCATATTGGTATTAGGGTTAGTGTGGCAAGAGGCCGAAGCAGAGCAAGCTCCAGTAGGTTGAGGGGGGCGGCCAGAAGCAGGAGGGGGAAAAGGAGGCGAAGGGCTCTGGCATGGTCTGGAGAAACTTTGGTTTCGGACAAGCTAGGCTCAGTATCATCTTCGTCAAGCTCCATCAGGGCGAGAGGGTTAGGAAGGGCAGGCATATTCTGAAAGTGCTCAAAAATAAGTCTTAAAAGACCCGTGTGAGGAATCGGGTATCTTTTAGGGCTTCTTCTATGATCAGAAAAGTTGTTTCTCAGAGAACAGAGCAAGAAGAAGGGGATAGAGATATGCACCTTATGCCGGAAGTGATTAAGCAGCACGAAGTGATAACCATAGACCCTTGTGAAGTGGCTATCGAGTGTGATGTACTCCATGATAACCCTTAGCACTTTTCTCCATAGAGCTTTTATAGTGTCCACTTCATAGTAGCTATTCGACATCTTGACCAGATTTTGTTTCTCCATTTCAGAGTTGGGAAATTTCAAAACAGCTTCGTCGAAGAATTTCCTGTCTCTAAAGAATTTGTGCTCTTCCATTGGAATGCCCGTGACCTCCGCAATCAGGGCTTCATCAATTTGAAATTTCCTCCCAAACAGGAAGACCTCCCCATCATTCCAGTTCTTCTCAAAGAAGTCAGTAATCTCCTCCTTAGGGCCATGGAGTTTCTCAATGAACGGAAGTAATCCACCCCTTCTAATTTTACTCCAAGCTTTTGCATTCTTGGTATGTGATTCAAAGCTGGTATGCTCCACCCTCCTCAGTTCCCCACCCATAATAGGCAAGTTAGTACAAATACTTACAGACAAAAGTCCTGTTCCAGAAAGTTCCTTTGTTTCTCAAGACCCACAATACGTGCCAAAGAAGATAATTAATCATCCGGATCCACTCGGCCCTATTATATCTTCAAATATTGCTATTCATGAATCGTACCTTTCTCATTATGACATGACGCCGCCTTTTTTTCATTCACCATATCAAACTCCAAAAGAGCTTGAACATTGGAGTGGAGTTCGGTCTTCTTATGCCGCATAAGGAAAGTGTCACTTTTAACTCCCTCATTGGCAAAAAAATCAGCAACCGCATTCGCCTCACGGTAGGCATGAGTTATTTTTATATTATTGAAGTTACTAAGTAAGGCCTTAGAATCATCAATCCAAATTTTTATCGACTATGCGGGCTGTGATCTGCCACAAAGGCTATTAATAATATTTTTTGAGTCACCTTCAATCCATAGATTTTTGCATTTAATTCTCACAGCCAAGTTGATTATGTAATAAGCCCTCGCCGCTTCCGCCACGTGATTGGTTTGGATTCCCAAGGGAGAGGCAACAACACCCATAAAGTTACATGCCGAATCCCTTAAGACCCCACCACACCCAGCCTTTCCTGGGTTTCCCTTGGCCGCCCCGTCAAAGTTGGCTTTAGCCCATCCTTCCATTGGAAAACACTAGCATATTCCAACCCTGGAATTTTTGGTAGAATTAGGGGCAATGGAAATATCCCAACTAATTCTCCATTCCCTAGCAATCAGGCTATCATAAGGGGAACAAGCCACAGTATCAATCTTATCTTCCCTAAAGGTGACAACAGAAAAATTTTCCTTGATCATTCTAAGAATTCTCTCAAACACAATTTCCTCTGAAGATTCCTTATCCCTAAAAATCCAGTTGTTTCTCTCTTTCCAAATTCCCCAAGCCAAATGGGGGAACGAGAAGGCCTAAATTTTTTTAATAAATGGGTTGAAAGAGGGGGGTTTCCATTGAACAAAAAAATCCTCAACAGACTCCAGAGGGGCCCAAGAGAAATGCCAGCATTTTAGAAGTTTGTCCCAAATCATGGAGGAGAAAAGGCAATGAATAAAGAGGTGATTAGCTGATTCAGCATTGCTTTTGCAGAGGTAGCATCTATTAGGGATCAGAAATCCTCTTTTCCTAAGGTTATCCACAGTAAGAACTTTGTTTTGCAACAAGGACCAGAAAAAAATGTTAACCTTAGGAAGGAGATGCTTAGTCTAGGCTTGCAAACACAGGGGGGAGGGTTAAGAGCCTGGGAACACCTGGCAAAGGTAGAAGAGACAGAAAAGCATCCAGACGGCTCAAATCTCCAAATAAGTCTATCCTCCTGATTAAAGCAAAGTCTGAAAGCATTCAAGGAGGAGTAAACAGGGATCAACACAGGGTTAATCAAGGGGAGATTGATCCACTTACCATCTCGCCAATAATCTTTGACAAAAAGACCAATAGTGTCTTTACAAAAATCCACCCATCTACTGAGATTCCCATCCTGAAACAAAGGTTCATCACACAACCAACAATCATCCCAAAATCTAACCTTGTTTCCAATCCACCCTGTCATAAGCCTTCGAAATGTCAAGCTTAAGAAGAAAACCTTCTGATTTGGAAACCTAGAGGGAATGAACATTCTCATGAGCATGGACAATAGAGTCAAGAATTTGTCTTCCAGGCACAAATCCATTCTGTTGAGGGGCAATTATGGATGGCAAAATAATGAGCAGCCTAGAGGTAAGCACCTTTGAAATAATTTTATAGAAGGAATTACAGAGACTAATGGGTCTGAAGCCTTCAAAATCCTGCACACCAGGCTTTTTGGGGATAAGGACCAAGAAAGTAGCATTTAACTCCTTCAATAGGTTTCTAGAACAAAAGAACTCTTTCATCGCCTTCTCAACATCTTCCCTAACAATATCCCAAAACCAATGGAAGAAAAGTAACGGGAAGCCATCAGGGCCAGGCGCTTTGCTTCCTTCAAAAGAAAAAATGGCTTTTTTGATTTCCTCGCTGGTGGGAATTGCTGTTAACATTTCATTATCTCTAGAATTAACAATACTAGGGATAGCCTCCAGCAGCTAATTTTGATCATCAACATCAATCTCCTCTTTCTCAGACAAGAGATTCTTAAAGAAAAGAATAGCTTCTCTTCTAATCTCCTCCTCCTCCTCATAAGTTCTACCATCTACCACAATCTTAGTAATTTTGTTAGCAGCCCTATGTTTAGAAGCTGGAAGGTGAAAGTATCTAGTGTTTCTGTCTCCAGCTTTTAGCCAAAGAGCTTTGGACTTTTGTCTTCAGAATTCCTCTTCTCTGGTAATTACCTCATGGAGTTTTGAGAGAATCTCATTTTCCTTTTCCTTAGTATCAACCAAATAGCCTTCCTTCTGAATTTTGTTTTGGATTTCAGACAGCCTAAACTGAAGATCATATTTGATTTGAAAGATATTGCCAAAAGACTCTTTTTTCCACTTTCTGAGATTCATTTTAACTTCCCTTAGTTTTTTGGCGATTCTCAACAAAGCAGTGCCTTTAATTTTGATATTCCACCAATTCCTAACTTCTTCTCAGAGGAGGGGATGGGAAAGCCACATCTTCTCAAAGCGAAAAGGGGTATTCCTCTTAATCTTTAAGGGGTCAGCAACAAAACTAATAGAGAAATGGTTAGAACCAATCCTAGGGAGGGTTTTCAAAGAACAACAATAATTTAAAAACTAGATATCAGAAACAAGGGTTCTATCAAGTCTCACCTGGATCAAGTCCGACAGAATTCTTCTATTCGACCAAGTGTAAGAGCTACCTTGCAAATCCAGATCAATCAAGGCATGATTGTTAATGGAATCCAAGAGGTCTTCTTTACTTTCTTCATTAATCTAAGACCCTCCAAACTTCTCACCTAGAAGGAGAGGAGAATTGAAGTCTCCCATGACAAACCAGGGGTCATTTTGAAAGATATTTCAGAAAGCAGCCAACTCTTTCCAAAAAGCCTTACAAGCTTTTTTACAGTTCGGCGCATAAATATTAGACTGAATCTAGCTGAAGTTGTCTCTAATATGAGTAAATCTAGTGGCAACATGGTTAGGACGAGAGAAAAGAGGATCACCTCTTCTGACCATACAGTTCCAAAAAGTTGCCACCCCACCAGAAGCCCCAACAGAATCACTGCCTTGAATGGAACAGTGCTGGAACAAAGAGATTTTTCAACCTTTTCTCTTAACATTTTGGTTTCCTGAATGAGGAGAATATCAGGCTTCTGGTCCCGAGCAAAATTGTGTAAAATATCCTGCTTGTGGGGATTGTTTAGTCCCCTTATATTCCAAGATAATAACTTCATGGAAATTTGGGCGAGAGAAGGAGTTTCGGGATGGTTTTTTGGAACCCATCCGTAATTTCTTGAAAGCTATGGTCCTCTCTTATCAGGTTTTTGGGTTTTCTTCCTTTGGCCACAGAGATTGCCCCACAGTCTGCTTTTGCTCTCGACCTTGTTGAAATCCCACAGGGTGTGATTTTGATTCTGATCTTCGATTTTTTCTTTTTTTTTTTAGAAAGAACTTCTTCTCTATCAGTATCCTCTTGACTCTTTGATTCTTTACTGGAATCCCAATCTTTATCAGAAAGGAATTTCTACTCCCAAGGGAGGGTATCCATAAGTCCATTCTTGGAATGCAAAGAGTTGTTTTTTTCAAGAATACTTGCTTGGCTTGGGTCCAAGAAGGTGTCTTTAACAACATCAGAAGAAGCCAAATCTAAGCAAAAATTAGTTCCTGGGATATTTATCCCCACCAGAGACACAACCAAAGGGATGCCAACCTCAATAGAGAGACCCTGAGAAGAAATATCATCCAGCCCTGGCGTCAAAGGGTTCTGAAAAAGGGGGTTCCTCTCCAAAGTAGAAGAATCTTCTGATTTACTAGGGGCTAAATTCCCTGCTTCCCATTCCACTCTATCCACTTTAATCTGAGAATCGGCTATAAGTTCTGGAAACAAAACTTGGGGGATCTGGGTGGCAGAGCCTTCATTAACAGCTTCTTTAGACATCTTGTGTTGAGATCCATCCATATTACTTAGAGCCAAGGTACCAATAGTATAGCCCAATCCATCACCTTTATTCTGAGGGCCAGCCTTAATCTCAGAGGCAGGAACTTCAGGGGCCATGACATTGGGGCCAACATTAGCAACTTCACCCGAGTGGATGTCAGGGGTAACAGCAGCCTTTCCCTCTTTCCCCATTACACATTTTTCCTCCTGCTTCTTTTTCCAAACATCTTTTGAGACCCTATTGGGTTTTTCTGTTGCTTTAACAACTTTCATGGGGCAGTGCTTTGCCCAATGACCAGATTTTCTGTAGATAAAGCAAGCGAAAGGAATGGTCTCAAACTCAATAGCTTGCGACCAAGAGCCAAGTTTTGAGAGGATCTCAAAAGAGGAGGGGAGATCAGCATCCTGAGAGACACCAACACAAATTCTGGCATACACCAGTCTCCTTCTAGCAGCAGTCATGGGGTCAATCAATAAGAGCTCCCCAAAGGAGCTAGTAATCCCCCTAAACACATCCTCATTCCAATATTCCAAAGGGAGACCATGAAGCCTGACCCAAACCGGAGCATTCTCAAAGATGGAATCCGAAAGATCTAAGTTTGAGGACCATTTTTTAAGTGCAAGAGTGGATTTCCCAACAACCCATGGTCCTTCGCATCTAACAACCTTAATATCATCCGAGTTTAAGAACTCAAAAGAAAAGAACCCTTTAGGGAGGGCTGCAACAAAAACACTACCATTCGTTCTCCATTTTTTTCTGACGAAATCCCTAACAATCTCAATATTTGGCCTTTGGCCCATGAATTTGCCAACTAGGGAGTTTTCCATTATAGCAATATTATTATCAATGATCTCGCTAGGAATAGAGATAGCAAATTTACCAGCTGAGGGGTTGGAGATATTGTTCATTGGGGGAAAGAAAGACTTACCATTGGGTTTAACCCCAAAAATTGAGGCCCACTTCTTTCGTTGCCCACCATTCGAGTCACTAGATCCAACTGCATCCTTGAGGTTACCTTTTGGGCAGTCGCCGACAGGGATAAAAGGGGGAGGGACCAGAATATTCTTTCCCCCTGGGTCATCCGCATGCTTATTTTGGGAGTCCTCCCGCTTCGGCTCCTCCATGCTTTTCTTGATGCTCGAATCAGGCCCGTGACCCACCTAAGCCAACGCAAATCCATCGCCATCACCCTGCTCAGTACCAGAAGATTCAAAAGTCTGGTTTTCCCGCCCACAGCTCCACTCCCGACCGCTCACCATTTAATTATGTTTCAATGTTAAGAACATTATCATCTCTCATTTTTAAGCCTTGTTCAAATTTGAAGTACATACACGTAGCAGTTTTTAATGCATTTTGACTATAGAATATAAGCTAAGTGTTATAATGAAGCATTAGACTAAAACATTCACAATTTATCTGAAAACCTATGACTCTTTGCATTTCATGCAAAAAAAAAATTAAAGGCGTTCTTCCTGTAATCTGCACACCTTGTCAATACATCCTCCTTTCACATAAAAAAAGAAATCCTCTAGATCATTCTGTCAAAATGTCTTGTATGTTATTTTAATTCTTTAGGCATTTAAAGGATAAGAATTTGTATTTAGTTTTATTTAGCTGGAGTAGTAGTTTAATGATCTTGCTGTACCATGATGATGTTCATCAAATGATGCCCATATTTTATGAAATTCCAATTTGGAATATGAAACTTCATGTTAAAGGTTAATTAGGGGAGAACGATAGTTTTGTTTATATATATAAATTTTATGGTGGCAGTCTTACTCCATTATTCGAATGTGTTAGGGTGCCACTTTCAAAATAAATGTCCATTATAGGCCAAGAAAGTAAACTGGGACTGAAAAAATAAGTGCATAATTAGAGCATACACTGAATGCACCATGTTAAGATCTTAACTAAAAATTGTAACTACATCCAATTCAAAATATGGATCAAACTACTAACTACAGCCAACATTAATATAGAGTAAATATAGAGTTGTAATATAAAGCTCCAGATATGTTTTTTTCTTCTTACATGATTTAGAATTGCTAATCAATATTTTATTAAATAGTTAAATTCATAATAGCAAAAGGATTTGGAGAATACTGTTGGGATTTATTTATTAACCTATATATATATATATATAAATCTTTTGGTAATGAACAATAACAATTTATAGATCCATAGTTGGAATAGTTATTATTTGAATTAGTCTTGATTTATGTTGATTGTGAATTTTTAATTATAGAAATAATTTGATATTCATTTACATCCAGGTTTTTATTGAAATGATTTGAGATTTTCTCACATCTATGTTCAAGTAAATTAATGTATTATTTTATGACATCATTCTTATGTAATTTTGAAATGTGTTTTGTTGAGATCAGCATAATATATGAATCTAGTGAGCTTCGTTGCAGAATAAACTGCTCATACACGTTGAGGATTCATGATAAACATTTTCTAGGTTTTATTCCTCGTGATTTTCCCTTTCCAAAAAATATTGAATTTTTGAATTTGGACAGAGTCAAAATTATGGTTATTTTAGTATCATCTACTTCACTGCGATCAGCAAGCTAAAAGTTGTTAGCTAAATTTTAATCATCAAAATTATTAGCAATTTTTCTTTCATTTTTTACCATTATAGTTCATTGAATGTGTTATCCAAAAGTGTTTGTAGAATATCCGTGAATAGAATGTAGATGGCATGTGTTATTGTTGGGCAGTCGGTTATGAGTTGGAATGTGATCATGAGGGTTTTAGCCTTGCACTATTTACTTGTGATTATGATTAGGAAAATTGTGAGCAAGATGGTTCATGTCATGCTTGAGAAATTTGATTCTTGTGGCTTCATTTTAGTGTGCAAGATGGCTTACCCTATTGGATATGTTTAAGTCTTCTAGTTGTTAGTAGGAGGAGTGGCTCTCAATGGGGGCCAACACATAAAGTGGAATCAGGGTAAGTCATTGGAGAGTTTCTTAACTCAATGATAACTTAATAAATAAAATTAGGGGTTTGGGTAGATTACACATTGATGAAGATAATTGGAAGTATCACCCATGCTTGTAGTTCTTGTTTAGGCTAAGGATAGGGTGAGAAGGCCTGGTTGGCAAGGTCAACTTCCTTGTCTTCATGAAAGGATTGTTGGCTCTGCATGTGTCACTGGCTAGTGCCTAGTGAGAGGCTGTCAAGGTAACCATAGATGGGGGCCAATGTCTATACTGTCAGGGTAACTCAGGAATGGGGGTCGGCATCTAGACTATTAGGGTAACCCATGTCAGGACCATGTGATGACACTCCTCCCTATACAACCTAGAATTCCCTAGTCTTGTGTTCCCCTTGTTGCTTGCATGCCTCTAGAAGCGGTGTCACTATTGTGTGTTGTTATAATGCACTCTTATATTGGATTCATGTTAACCTTTGTGTCATTATTCTATCTTCTTGATCGTTTTGTGGTGGGACCTTATTGCTATCTCCTAGCTCGGGGGTTGGACCTTTGGGTTCTACATGGTTAGGCGGAATGTGCCTTGTACTCCATTGGATTTCCCTTGTTGTTTGTGTTCATGGTGAGTGCTATTGGTGATGTGGACTTTTGCACTTGTTCTAGTTCATGTGGACTATCTTCCATGTACTTGTATTGAATTGAAAACAAGTGTATCATGTATTGTGCTTAGATGCATATTCTTCCCTATTGAACTCGGGAATCATTATTGTAATGATGTAATGTTGTAATTAATTGTGAACCCTCTCCCTTAATGGATAATGTAAACAATGTATCATTCATATGTTAATTAATTGAAAGATATTTGATGTTGTTATATTGATAACATGTAATGGATGTGCATATTGATTGATCATATAATGTGATGGATTTAATGTACTGTTTAGTGTTTGACAAATCATGTTTAATGGATGAATTCTTATTATTTTGGTTTATGGGATTCTAGTAGCGTAGTCATGGAACCTTAGAGGACTTAGGTTAGAATCTAAGTTATTGTATAATTTGCAATATTTAGTATGTTGCACTTCAAAAAATAAATTGTTTCATTTTCTTAGTGTTGTAGTGTGTTGTCCTCTAGGGTTTTGTGGTGGGGTGTTACAACTCCCATGCCAAAACTTATAGTATAAGGTTATCCTCCATCTTCTCCTAGTTTGAATAAACATTTCTCCTCCCCTAATATACATTAAATTATACAATTATTCATACTTGTGACACTCAATGAAATAATAAAGACATATCAATCCCAACTTCCCTTCCATCTAATAGTGAATTAATGTTCCACTCCATCCCATATTTTTTCTAATAACCCTAAAGAATACAATCTTATGGAGAAATTGAAATCAATGCAAGCTAAAATATCTCTTTTCGAACTATTTTATAATTTTCCTTCTCTTAAATACATCATCCAAGAAGCCTTACAAAGTATTACATTACCTATCACAATAGTTCATGTTAAAATTAAAAAAAAAAATTATCACACCTAGTAAACTCACTTACGATATTGTCCTTGTATGACTATGGCTTCATGAATGTGTGTTGATCTCTCCACCCTTCATAGATGTTTAAAATTTATGAATGCTAATAAAATTTATATTATATATGTTAATGGAGCTTTTCAATTTTGTCAAGTTGTTATTATATAAAATTTTAGTTTTCCTAGTCACATGTATTTTACCTCTTTACTAAAATTTCATCAATAAAGGCTCACCCAAATCACCTCCCAATACTTCTTAAAAACTTACATTGTTAAAAAATTAGAGGATAAATAGGTTTCACATATTCTTATGTTACATTAATATCATGTGTATGTGGGAAGAAATAGAATGGTATGGAAACTTTTGCACATAGTAATATAGTAGTATATCTAGTGTAGCAAGCTGTATCGATGAAGCTAAAATTTCATCAATAAGTCATTACCTCCTCATAGTCATACCCCTTCTTGTCCCCTTTTATAATTTAACTACCCTTTCTTCAACATTTGATCTACCCTCCTCTAAAGGTCCCTCTTCATATTCTCCCTTCTCTTCCCATAAATATGTTCATTCATTTAATAATCATATTTTCATAATCCCCTATCATCAAGTCTTCACATAAATAGCACATCATTGATCATGACACTAGTTTAGTTGCTCCTAGTACTATAGGTCCCCCATTCTCTTCTCATAAGATTTTGAAATATTATATGGAAAAGGATTCAAGATATTAGTACAGTCTAGATATAAAGTAAAAGACCTTTTCCTAATGAAGATAGCATTACTTGAAATCTATTCCCTTAAAACCAATTTTTTGTATAATCAATCATGGATGTTCTCCTAATATATACTCTTACACTTCCTCATATTAATATCTATTTTATTTTCCACTCCTCAATCCCTTTTCACTAAAATTACATAACATAATTCTAGATTTACATACTATTATCATTCGATTGTGCACAATGAAAGGTAAAACACTTTCTTACAAAAAACTAACTTCATATGTATACACAATTAATTAAATTAAGCATATTTATCTAGCATATCAAATTTGGTAAATGGTATTATTGTTATGGTGTATACCTTATATTTCTTCTAGTTTTTTATGACTGTCAACATGTATATATATTAGAAATTTTTAAACATTTTTAAAGTAGAGGAAAATTATTAGGAGAGAGTTGTGAAGAGCTAAAATAGATAATCTATGTTTAATGTACACTAAGGTTATACAATCAATTATTAAATGAATTGTGCTATCATAGGTACTTTTTTTTAGAAT
Source organism: Sequoia sempervirens (assembly GCA_007258455.2). NCBI lineage: Eukaryota > Viridiplantae > Streptophyta > Pinopsida > Cupressales > Cupressaceae > Sequoia > Sequoia sempervirens. The sequence continues at coordinate 226,524,133 of VDFB02000003.1, read as the reverse complement.
CTATTCTTTTTTCGGGGAGTATTATGACAACTAAGAGGTTAAAAGTAGTAGTGGTGATTTAATTCCATAATTCAGGGATTCTTTTTTCCAATACTAGTGACTATTCATATTCTTAGTGTTCATTCATTTATAATGGTAGGGATGAATCCATTTGGATTTAAGGTTTATGGTTTTAGGGTTTGAATTTGAGGTTTAGGTTTTAGGGTTTAGGTTTTACATTTTAGAGTTTAGGGTTTATGATTTAGAATTTACACTTTAGGGTTTAGGTTTTTAGTTTTTAGGTCTAGGTTCTATGTTTTATTTTATTGTACATGTTTATCAATTATTTTGATTAATATAGTTACAAATGGATTAAAAAAAAATAGTTACAAATGGAAATTTTAAACTAAAAAATTCATCCTAATTACAAAAAATAAAGTAAAAAAATATAAATCATAAAATTACAAACACTAAATGTTTTATTATATAATTAAATTTTAAACCATAATTATAAATAAAAAAATGTTAAATATAAAGGAAAAAAAACACAAATACTAACTTGCAGGTCGCTAAGATCGAGTATGTTGAAGGGAGGAGGTGACAGTCAAAATTTGGTGGCATAAATGGCTTCAAAAATGGGTACCAATTTTCCTTTGATCACTCTCTCTGGCCATGGAATTTGTGGGTGAAATTGAATCAACCGTCGATTAAAAAAAATACCCGTTTTAAAATGGGTACCCATTTTATGTAACAGGTGCCCTTTTGAATTTAGGCTCGGGATCCCATTTCTAAATGACTACCCATTCCTTTTGTCATTTTTTTGTTCAAATATTCCCCTCTTTGTTGACCCAACTTCTTGCTTTTACCCAAATAATTCATCCAACTTTGTGCAAGCTTGTGATGTTAAGAATGATGATAAGAATGTCAAAAAGAATGATGATGATAAGGATGGTGATAAGAGTGATGATGAGGATGATGTAAAGGATATGGTCACTCTCATAGATATTCAACCTCGCAAGGGGAAAACTACTTCATTACTTGACATTGCTTTCACACATATTGATGCATATATACATGTGTCAGATGGTCATCTCTATATCATTGGATGTATCAATGATAAACCTACACAAGGGATACTCATTGATCACATGTGTGTAGAGAATGTGATCACTGAGGACTTCTTTTTTTTGCATGATATTTATCAAGATTTTTTTGAACAATTGAAACTATGGTTAAGAACTCATGATGTTTTTCTCACTCTACAATAGGTTCAATCACTCTTTCACTTAAAGTTAGACCAAAATAATTAGATGTATCATTCTCCATCATCCTGACATCAAGAATATTTCATGTGAATTTAGGTTATCCATGTCTATGCTTCATGAATCTCATCTTGTCGATTATTCATATCATAACTGCATAAAATTTCCATTTGAAATTCAAATATTTATAGTGCATCATAGTGGGTTTAATCCTTTTTCACCCCATGAAAAAAAATTATTGGATTTATTTTAGCCTCAACCTACGGAACCATTCAAGCCTCGTGAGGATTTATTTTTTAGTTCATACCAAAACTTTAAGGAAAAACACATAGAAAAACTATCACTTACCAACATCCCACCTAAGAATGATAGGTCTATGGTTGTTCCTCCTCCCTCACCAATCATGGATGAACCTATGTCTAAAGTAAAGGCCCTTGCAACTAACCAAGGTAAAGATGTTGTAGTTCCTCCACCCATATCATACAAAATACCAACAAAAAAATTGTATGATCCTCTTTGTGTCTCCGAAGGTAAAGTAATTATATAGAACTAAGCAGACAATGGTTTCCCAACCCTCGATGGTCCCTTCAATTCCTCCCATAAGGGAAGAAAAGAGGCCAATGGTCGAGAAACATGCTTGTACACATTCACAAATTGAAAATCATGCAAGAAGTAATAGAAATGCTAAAGTGTGTAGGCATAGATGTCATGCTATTTCTCAATTCAATTGGAAGAAAAGAATGAAACAACGTACCTCATGGCCAAAGAAAAAGCCAAATAAATAATAATGACTTGCCACCTCCACCAAAACATGAAAATGAACCTCACATGTCTCAACCAAAACAAAATTGAAACAAGAGCATACAAATGACATTATCATTAAACCTCCCATTTGATAAATTTGAATGATGAAGATGAAATTGCTAAAATTTATGAACAAGTGCATAATCAACAAAATTTATGGTTTTATAACATCTCATTTTCCCTACAATGGGTGGGACTATGGAGCACGGGCAGGAAAAGAAGAATTTTGAATCTTTGAACAATGGAACAGGTCGTGGACCAAGATTTGACGATTCCTAAGCTGAATTGGCACATGTTCCAAGTGTCGAGAAAGGTAAGGTTGAATATGATGAGAAGGGCACTGAAAACAAAATCCAAGTGGAACCGAGAGGAAAGATAAATCTGGGGGGCTCCCCTGAAGGACAATAAGGCAGAAACAGAAAAATTTCCAATGAAGTGGTAGGGACCATTGATAGGGAAGGAACTAAGAGTAAACCTTGGTCTTCGTTGTTTGGTGTTAAACCAAATGGTAATTGATTTTCCCTCCAGTGAGTAATCATTCTAACCCATCAAAAGGTGATTTTTCCATCTATGTGCTTGATCCTATTATTGATCATAATATTGCTTTCATGGAAAATGTCCTGGTTGAAATTTTTATGGTCCCTAGACCAATTATGGTTAGGGAATTTGTAAAAAGCAATTGGAGAACTAATGGGAAAGTTATGGTGGTTGCTCTCCCTAGAGGTTTCTGTTCCTTTGAGCTTACCTGCAAGGAGGATATTTTGGCAGTGAGGAGTGGTGGACCATGGGTCATTGGAAAATCCTCCATGGCCCTAAAGAACTGGAAATCTCACCTGAATCTCTCTGATTCTATCTTTGAGAATGTTCTAGTTTGGGCTAGACTTCTGGGTCTCCCTCTGGAATACTAGAATGAGGAAATTTTCAATGGCATTGCTAGTTCTTTTGGAGAACTACTTTCTATTGACCCTATGATAGCAGCTAGAAAGCAGTTGTTGTTTGCTCGTATCTATGTGGGAGTTTCATAGAGTGTTGACCTTGCTTCTTCAATAGATATTCAATCTAAGTTGGGAACCTAGATGCAAACTATAGAGTTTGAATCTATTCCCTTTTCCTACTTCAAATGTAGAAAAATGGGGCACTAGGCTAAGAAATTCCCTTTAAATGTAAGTAAAGAAAAATAAAATCACCAGTCCAACCCTAAGACTACCTGGAGAAAGAAAACAAATGGGGAAGGACAAGCAAGCAATACCAATGAGGAGGCTATTAGGAAAAATGAAACTCAAAGGAATACCTCTGACAATATTGATGAAATAGAATCTAAGGATCCTAATGCATAGAAGAATCACCAAACAAGGGCAAAAAATAATGATGGTCCTAGGGAAGATGACAAAAAAACATTGGAAAATACGAAGGAAGGTAAAACGATTGAGGACTTTGTTTTCTCTACTCTTAAGATCTTACCAGAAGGAAAAGAAAATGGGTTTCCTGGATTGGAGGACATTCCTATCCAACATCTATCTTTGGATATTGGCATTCCAATCTTGAATATGATCTCTATTGAATGCTCCCCTTTGAGTGACCCTCTTAATCTTGGGGAAAATACAACCTTGGATTTTGTTAAGGATGCCTTTGAGGATCTGAGCTAGAATACTAAACTTTCGAGTGAAAATCTAAATTAGCCTAGGAATGGCCTAATGGATACCCTCCCTTAGGGGAAAAGAAGAATGTATAACAAGGAGTGGGAATCTAGCAGAGAGATGCAGAGCCAAGAAGATACTGACTGGGAAGAAGTACTCTCTCATTCTAAGAAAAAGGAGAAAAGAAAGCATCAGAATACTCTAAGTGGATTTGTTACCAAAATAAGACCAAAGGTAGATTGTGGAGCTACTAAACTTGGCCAAGGCAAAAGATCGGTAAAATGGTAGAGAGATCATGAAAGATTTTAGGATATAGCGGATGGTGTTCAAAAAACCATTCCAAATATTCTCCAATCCCCTGGTAAGATATGAAGATTATGTCCTGGAATATAAGAGGGCTCAATAGCCTTCACAAGAGGGATGTTTTGCACAATTTTGTTAGGAATCATAAACATGATATTCTCCTCATACAAGAAACTAAAATTCCCAAGGAAAAGGTGGAAAAGATAAAGATGAAATTAGGAAATGGTGGAATATTGATGTTCTGGGCACTGCTATGTTCAGAATTGCTAAAAAACTAAGAGAATTCAAACACAATTTAAGATGGAAAAAAGAGTCCTTTGGAAACATTTTTGGAATTAATTATGAACTTCAAATGGAGCTTGCAGAGATCTAGGACAAAATCTAGAAGGAAGGATACATTTAAAATAATAAGGATAGAGAAAATGAGTTGCTAGTGAAATTGCATGACATAATAGCAAAAGAGGAGTTCTAGATGCAAGATCGAGGGTATTGTGGCTCTCTGCTAGAGACAGAAATACAAGGTACTTCCATTCATCTACTTATAAACACCGGTCCGCCAATAGAATTGCTTCCATAGAAGTTAATGGTACTAGATTTGAGGAAGAGGAAGCCATCAAAAGGCAAGTTGTCCTCTTCTATAATAACCTTCTTTCAATGAATAGGGAAATCAATCAAAATGATCAAGACTTTTTATTAGAGGCCATCCCCAAGGTTGTAGGTAGGGAATAAAATGAAAAGCTTGTAGCCATTGCCTCTATGGAGGAAATAAGGAAAGATTTCTTTTATTTTGAAGGAAACAAGGCCCCTCGGCCTGATGGATTTCCAATGCTCTTTTTTCAATGGTTTTGGGAAAATTTGGAAAATGATGTTGCGAATGTTGTTAAGGAATTCTTTGGTTCTAGAAGGCTCCTTAAGGAACTGAATGCTACTTTTGTGGTCCTTATTCCTAAGAAACCAAGGGCAATGGAGTTTGAGGCATTCAGACCTATTAGTCTTTGAAATTCTATCTATAAAATCATATCAGAGGTCTTGGCTTCAAGGATCCTTTCTATCCTTCCATTGCTGATTTCCCCTCAATAGAATGGTTTTTTTCTGAGAAGGAAGATCTTAGATTCCATAGTCACATTCCACGAGAATATTCATTCACTTGTGGAATCTAAAATTGAAGGATTTCTTCTTAAGTTGGATATCTCCAAAGCATATGACTATGTTGATTGGGAGTTTTTATTCAAAATTCTAAGGGGATTTGGCTTCAGTAGTAGAGTCATTTCAGTTGGTAAATCAGTTGGTTACCACAGTTTCCACATCTATTATTGTGAATGGATATCCCTCTAGATTCTTTCAAAATTCAAGAAGTTTAAGACAAGGTGACCCTATTTCACCTATTCTTTTTACTATAATGGCTGAAAACCTGGGAAGGAATCTTAAGAGATTGATTGATATTAGGTCTCTTGTAGGTCTTAGTCCTTCCTCCATGAATCTGATTTGTTCTCACCAACAGTTTGTTGATGACACAATTCTAATGGGAAGATCTTCTATGAATGATGCCAAGACTTTGAAAAAAATTTTGGTCGTGTATGAGAAGGTAGTAGGGAAGATGGTCAATAGACAAAAGAGTTCCATCTATTTCTTCAATACCCCTGAGCATAGATAGGTCAAGATTGATAGAATCCTTGAGTGCAGGGTGGAATCCTTACCTTCTTCTTATGTTGGACTTTTGTTATGCCTTAAACCTCTGAACTCCTTTTGGTGCTCTTTGGTTGAGAGGTTCAGAAAGAATTTGGCAAGTTGGAAAGGAGCTCTTTTGAGCCAAGCTGGAAAAATTCAGCTTCTTCAAGCTTCTCTTCAGAACCTCCCAATTTATGCTTTAAGCCTCTTCAAAATCCCTGCTAAATATGTTGAGGCCATTGAAAAGATCTAGAAAAGATTCCTTTGGTCTATAGTAGAGGAAAGAAAGAGAATGCCTCTTATAGGGTGAGATTTGGTTTGTAGACTAAAAACCTATGGGGGTTTAGGTCTTAGAAAAATAAGAATTATTAATAATACTCTCCTAGCCAAAAAAATATGGAGATCTTTCTCATCTAGCAGAGAATGGAAAGACATTCTAAGAAGTAAATATATGGCTGACCGCATGTCCCTCAAAGCTCTACTGGATTCTCCTATCCTCCCTCATGGCTCAGCTTGCTAGAATGATATGATTGCTAGTAGAAAAAATCTAGAATCAGGGATAGGATGGCACATCAGAAGTGGCAATCAAGCTAGATTTTGGGAAAATAAATGGCTCTTTAAGGAATCCCTTATTAATATTGAAAGATTCAATAGATGGGCAGAGCAATGTAAAGTTGCTTTCAGGGAACTTGTCAAAGATTACTGGCATGAAGGAGACTAGGTGAACTTATGCATAATTAGTCAGGAGTTGGCTCAGCTTCAATCTACCTTAAAGGCTATCAGTTTGGGACAAACTCAACAGGATGACACTCTTGTTTGGATGGATAACCCCTCGAGTGATTATTTTGTCTCTTCGATTGTCTCTTTGTTGTCCCTTTCTCAAGCCCCCCTCCCTTCTGGGCTAAATCTTCGATTAAACACTTGACTCCAAAAGTCAATATCTTCTTTTGGATCATGCTTCAGAATAAGGTTCTTATGGTGGATAATCTTTGTAAATGTGGATTTCAAATCCCCAATAGATACTATCTCTATAAGAGTGAGGTAGAGTCAGCCAACCACTTGTTTCTCCATTGCTCGTTTGTTTCCTTAATCTGGGGAAAATTATTAGCTTTCTAAAATATCGCATGGGTGTTCCCCCTGACCATTGAAGAGTTCATTTTACAATGGAAGGCCCCTTCTCAAAATACCTTCATTCAAAGGTTATGGGCTTTCTTATTTCCTTTTGTTGCTTGGGGGGTGTGGAAAGAACATAATAATAGACTCTTCAGGGACAAGGAGATGTCAGAGAATAGTGTCTTCGAGAAAATTTTTAGGCTTATAAAGAAAAAATTTAAGGTGATTTCTCAAAAATCTCTTAACTTGGAAGTGGTGGTGTTCACTCCCTATGATTTAAGGATAGCTAAAGTTTGGAATATTAAAGTGAATATCTCATCTACTTCCAATCTACCTAAGAAAAGTAGGGAAGGTGTTTGCTGGACCTTTCCTCCTAACGGTTGGTACAAAGCCAACTTTGATGGAGCTATGAAGGGCGACTTGGATATGGATGGAAGTGGATGTGTGCTAAGGGATTCAAATGGTAACTATATGGAAGCTATGGAAATATCCCTAGGCCACCAAACCAACCATGTGGCGGAGGCTATAGGAGCCTTTCAAGTTTTAAATTCAGCTTATAATTTGAATATAAAAAATTTATGGCTAGAAAGGGATTTTAAAAATATTATTGATTGTCTCTTAGGAAGGACCCCACCATCTTGCTCGATAAAGAATTGGATAGAAAAAGAAAACTATATTCTTGAAAATTTTGAAAAAGTAAAAGTTTCACATGTCTACAAGGAAGCTAACAGCATGGCAGACTACTTTGTGAATCAAGGGGTTAGGAAGCAAGGATTGAATACATGGCATAATTTTAGCAACTCTAGAACTGAAGTCAGGGCTTTAATAGATTATGATGTTACACATGGGAAAGAGGAAAATACATTTAATGATTAAAGAGAAAGGGGCCAGGTACATCAAAATCAAGAGATTTTATGGGGTTGCGTCATGTTACTTAGAAGGGAAGAAAAAGTGGCACGCTTTGTGGGTGCATTGGAGCAGTTACATAATTTTGCAATAGGTACTTGGCACTGGTAGAGTCTATGGTGAGGAGCAAATGAAAATGGGGGGGATAGGAAAAGAGTTGAACCTAAAATTTATGAGGTGCACACTATGAATGACAAGGTTTGGGAGAAAATTGAAAAAGGTGGGCTAGTACCATACTTGGAAAAACTTCATGGGCCCGATTCTATGGCCAAAAAATACTTTGAGAAGAACTAGAACAATGGTGAAATAATTCTCTTTGGAAGAATGTTGAAGCTAGATGAGCAAATAATAGGGGAGATTACTGGGATATCCACTGAGGGCATGAATTTTTATCATGACAGAAGATTTTTTGATGAGGCGGTCATCAGATTTCCTAAGATGGACAAGGAGAAATTGAAACTGGTTAAAATTTCCAATAGCTACTTCGAAATTGACACCATCAAGGCATTGTGGAGAAAGGTACTACGTGTTATCATGGAGCATATCACACTGGACGTGAGATTTACCAGAATGTATGGGCATCATTTTTTCATTCTTAACCACTTCTGCCATAAGGTACAGATTTCTTTGTGTCACTACCTCTATGGACTCCTTGGAAGATAAAGCTGAGAACCCTGAAGTTAGCAGAAATTTTGTGCCCTCCCCTCCTGCCTCTTTCAAATTTGAAGGTACCATATTTCCTAGCTCCCCCAACCCGGGTGATGCTAACCTAATATTAGACTAGGTTTTGTCTGGTGACATTCTGGCCTCTGCAAGAAACGACATCTGTGACATTTTTCAGGGTCTTGAAATGGTTCTATCAAGAAATTAATGATCTTAATCAAAGAAATAGGGCTCTGTAGAGTAAATTGGAGGAGCTAGAATTGAAGCTAGTTCCTCTCAGCAACGAAGAAGGGAAACAAAAAAAGAACAATATTGGGAAGACAAGAGGTGATATTAAGGAAAAGCACAAATCTCTGGAAGAGGAAATGGTTAAAATAAAAAATAAATTGAAAACAGTTGTGGAACAAAACCATAAAATGGCTAGGCACAATGCCATTATTATCAATGCTATGTCTAAAAGCTAGAAAAAACACAACAAGGTTCGTTGGTTGTTGATTTGGAAGAGAACAAGGAAAGTAGGAATGAGGACCAAGTTATTTCAAAAAGGACCCATGCCAATCTCAAAAGGAAAGAGCTTCCCACTACACAAATGGTTCATATCTTAAAGAGGGGGGTTCAGGATATGAACAAGCTGGAAGTTGATACTGCTAATATATCAAAGACACAAATTTAGCTATTGCTAGCTTTCTATCTGGTTTTTTGTATTGTCGCCTTCACTAGCCTTTTTGGTGGTTGTTGTATTTTACTGTCCTTATTCTTACATCCTTTCTGACTTTGGTATCTTTAATGATGCTTTCTTTATTTTTTAAACTTCGTGGTTTCAGGTTCTTGTAAAACCCATTTTTTCCTCTTTCAATTTTTTTTTTTTTTCAAAGTCTATGAATTTAGATGGGGGAAATCATCATGATCCTCCTAATGAGAGTGACCCACCACATGTTGAACTTGGTGATGCTCCTATTTTTTCACCTTTCATATATAATGAACAAGATTAGGATGTGGACAACCTGCTTTAGGTAGTCCCTTTGGCTAGTTTTTCATCTTTTATATATAATGTGAAAGATTGGGATGCGGACAACCTACTTTAGGTTGGCTTGCATGTGTAGTATCTTTGTTGTGTTTTCTAAGTTGTCTGTGTTATTTGTGTATTCTTTCATGTGATGTGATCTCATGTGTTGTGTTGCTTGGTGTGTCTTTATGTTTGTGATTTTTCTTTGGATGACCCTTGTTGCTCTTTTGGCACAAGGCTATAAAGAAAATGAATCTATAATGGAATTTTTGATCTTCTATGTTTACATTATTTCTTATCTATGTTATGAGCATTGTTGTCTTATTTTTCCTTTTGGGGATGATGCAAGGCTTTGAGATATTTAGGTATCTTCCATGTTTACCCAAAAGTTTTTTTGTTCTCTCTATGTGTCATTCTTCCATTGTGTTCATTGTTCCATGAGTATTTGGGGAATGATTTCAATTTTGAGCTCTATCATATCATTGTAGGAAAGATGTTTACTAACCCCAAATCCATGGATCCCTTCTATGTTCATCCTTTTTCTTGTCTATGACATTTCGTTGGGGGAAACCCCTTATCATGAGGCAGCTTTATTTGGAAACATATCGTTGGCATAGGGCTTTCCAAATAAGCTCTCATGTCCTTATCTCATGGAATTTATCATTTTTCTACCTTAAAAGGTAATCGCTCACAGCATGTTGTTTAGCAATTTCCTTACAGTAAGGGCATACATTGGCATTTTTGCTTCACTTTTTCCACACATGTTGGACTTAGTGCTATGTTGACATTGGCATTGTTTGCTTCACTTTGTTCATGCACGTTGGACTTAGTGGTGTGTTGAAATTATCATTTTTTTGGTTCACTTTGTTCACATGCATTGAACAAAGTGATGCATTAATCTGACATCTTAATCATTTTTTTGGCACCTTAATAGAATTATCAAGAAGAATAATTCTTGGTATGGTTATCAATGGGTATGTGCTCCTAGTGAGTATCATAATTCACTAGACCTTGCACGCGTTTCTCATTTTTCCTCTTTGTCTTGGGGGCTCACATAGTTAATACCAGACTTCACTAGCCTATGTTGCCTTTAGTTTATGAATCACCTAGCAAATATCAAAATTTTCTAGTCTACAAGTCATGAATAACTTTGGCATGGTTTTAAGCATAACACAACTTGTTATTCCATACACTCATTTAGTATTTTTTTGACATTGTGTATGTTCTCTTGTTGCATTGCATATATGTGTGGGTTCCTTTGTGCTTATGTTAGTTTTCCATGGGATCTTGGATCCTGAGGGATTGTGTGCTACCCCTAGATCCGTTGTCATTGTCATGGGATATTGGATCCTAGGGGCTTATGCACTCCCCCTAGATCCTTTGTCATCCTATGTATTCAACATCTAGACAATTAGACCCCCCTTCACATATTTTCTAATTTAGTGAGAATCTAAGCATAAGTTCATACTCTCACTAAATTGGCGGCTAAATTTATCATCATAAATTGTCACCCTTGACAATTTCACACTATGTTTGCTCTCCCTTAAGTTATTGGACCTAATTGAAGAACTAATTTCCTAAATTATGCATTCCATCACCCATTTTTAGAAATTATTAATAAATTGCAAGTGGAAAAAAAATGCATTTATCTAATACTTTTTCTTCGAAACCTTAATTTCCAAAAAATAAGGTTGAGATACATATGCTCAGGGCACTTGTGTCCTCCTATTTTGGATCCAAATTCAAATATGTTGGTGTCAAAATTTTATTATTTGTATTTCAAGTCTCCAAATTCAACTATCAAGATTTAATTTGTGGTCAATTAGAATAATTGTATATAAATACCTAGTTATTGCATAATTTAAAGACATCTAGAAAATTATTTGAGAAATTATTGTCAAGAGCATCATCAAGACTAGTCGAGAGTAGAATTTCAATGATTTTCTATAGAAATTCAAGATCTAATCATCATGTCAAATCACATACTATTTTATATGTGTTCATGTTATCATTCTTTGTGAAGGCTAGCCCGTTGCAGGAATCCAATCAATTCAATAAAATCAAGAAAGAAAGATCCAAGAATTGAGTAGATGTATATGAATTCAATCCTTCAAGGAAACCATTGCAGGGTGGTGACCTACAACATATTGTTGATTCATCATCCCTTTTATCATTTATCCCTATCCCTCAAAAGGATAGGTATTTCTATCATTGACATTGCCATTGTGGAAGTAGAAGCACTAACATTGTGTTTGACTAAGGAAAGTCCCTAAATGGCACAATCCTTCCTTTCTCTTTGAATGTACATTTTTTAGGTTTCAAAAAAATCAGAGGAAGTTTGAAGATAAATTATACATTGTTGTAATCAAAACCCTACCTCTTGACAACTCACGGAAACTCATAGAAATATTTGATAAATTTGTAGGTAGATATTTGGAAATATCTAATCTAACACTAGAGGATTGTGAAAACATGTCTAAAATCCCTCTCCAAGGGCATATATTTCTATAGAAAATTAGTCCTCCAAAATCAGCCCCAAATTTGAACCATAGGTGCACAATGCCCTTCTCTATCTATTTCAATTTTCTAAATTTGTCTACGACTTTTTGTGTTTGTTGTATTTACATCAAAATAGTAATTTAAATCATTGACCTAGTCATTCCATTGCATTTCATCCCTAAATTCACCCTAGATTTGGTCAAGGGCTAGTTGACTCATCTTTTAGGTTGTAAGTCAATCATATATCCTGTCCAAGTCCATCAAAACCCCACAATTATCTGATGAGGGCACAACCCGAGACTTAGAAAATAACCCTCAAAATAGAGAATAATTTTATTATTCAGAAAATGGAGCTTCTTACATGCAGAGGATCTCAAATCCCCAAGTTCTACAACACATTCAAGTTACAAACAGCTACAGAATAACCCTTTCGCAATATGCGAGCTTGTCCCCAAAAAGTTACCGAAAAATTAGAAAAACCTGTCCATAAATAGAGCTCCTCATTAGTTTTGATCCAAAACAACATTCAAATTGAGTTTAGGCAGTTTGGCGCCGAAAATTTACAACATGAAATTCAAATTTTGAAAGAGCATTTGAAATGGTATCCTCTAGAAAGTGCGCCAACTTCCCGGGGCCATAACTTTTGACCCGGGGCTCCGATTCGTGAACCGTTTGAACCGTTGCAAAGGTCTCGAAGTCAAGAATGCATTCCAAATCTACTACACAAATTTTGTAAATATTTGGGTCCATTATAAAAGCTCTAAGTGCCCCAAATCCAACTTAGAATATTTTTTAGGTACAAATCTGGGAAACTAAAACTGCAATATCTTTCAACCCAGGAATAAAAAATACAAACCATAAATTGGGAATTTCACGGACGAAAAGGGTATCCAAATGTAAAACAAAAATGGAAACTTGAAATTTAACTATTTTTGGGTGGGGATGCAAGATTGCCCTTACACCACTGGATGCCTCGAGATCAGACATCTGTAATTTAAGAAGTGACCCCGTCACATCTCAAATGGTGGAGGAAAACCCAAATGGTCAACCTCTACCTTAGGCAACCAGGATGAATCTTCAATAGGCCTTCCTTTCCATTTCACTAGATATTATTCATACAGCCTATTCCTGGTACTCCTTCCCACACGATCATCTGTGGATTTCTTCAATCTCCTCCTTTTCTCAAGTAGGTGCCGGAATCCTACACTGCCCATTGTTGGTACTCTCTCACACCACCTTCTCGATACTCACAAATCTAAAATGTTAACATAAGGGAAATGTTGAATCCATCCGTAGTTTCTACCTCATATGCATTCCATGAATCATGCTTCTTCAAAATTTTACAGGGACCGAACTTCTTCATCTTCAATTTGTTATAAGTTCCCACTGGAAACCTTTCTTTCCTCAAGTGGACCATCACTTCTTCACCAATCTGAAACTCCTTATACCTGCACTTCTGATCTGCTTTAGCCTTATACTGCATATTCATCTTGTTAATATGTTCTCTTACCTTCTCATGTATATCCTTGATGTGTTATGCAAAATCTTCAAATTCAACACTTATTTTCTTCTCTTGGTCCATCTTCCTCAATTCTGGAGCTGTTCTGGGGCTACCTCCATACACAATCTAGAATGGTGATCTACCAGTGCTTCTATTGATAGAATTGTTGTAAAAAAATTCTCCCTAGGGTAAGATCAAGTCCCATCCCTTGGGTTTATCTCCCACCAAAGATCTCAGTAGGTTACCCATACTCCTGTTAACAACCTCTGTCTGCCCATTTGTTTGTGGATGGTGTGCAGAACTGAACTTTAACTCTATCTTCAGCTTCTTCCACAAGGTCCTCCAAAAGTACCCCACAAATTTGGTGTCATGATCTGAAACAATACTCTTTGGCAGACTATGTAGCCTCACCACCTCTTTGAAGAACAAGTCAGCAATGTGGACTGCATCATGGGTCTTCTGACATGGAATGAAATGTGCCATCTTCGAAAACCTATCAACCACCATAAAGACTGAATCATTCCCTTGTTGTGTCCTTGGCAAACCAAGAATAAAGTCCATACTTATACCCTCTCATGGCCTCTCTGGTATAGGTAAGGGCTGATAATACCTGTATTCTGGCTCACTCCTTTAGCCATCTGACATACCCTGTAGCTTTGTACAAAATTCTTCACATCTTGTGACAACTGAGGCCAATAATAATGCTCACTGATAATGGCAATGGTCTTATCTTGACTAAAATGTCCCGCCATTCCTCCACTATGCTTCTCCTTTATCAGGTTCTCCCTCATGGAACTCCTCAGGATACACAATTGATTTCCCTTAAATAACATGTCATCCTATATTATGAAATCCAGCCACCTTGTTGAAATCTGGGAGAGCTAGAATAGGTTGCTCTGTCACCTTCTGCTTCAATAGTTCAAAACTTTTTGATGCTCCAGTGCTCCACTTGAATTATTTTCTATCCTCTCTCATTGTTTCAGTCAGGGGTCCACAAATACTATTGAAGTTTCTAATGAACTTTCTATAAAAACTAGCCAAACCATGGAAATATCTTACCTTAGTAGCAGTTCTCGGGGTAGGCCATTCCAGAATAGCCTTCACCTTCTCTGGGTCCATCTTGAGTCCTTCTGCTGAGACAACAAACCCCAAGTATACTAACTCTCTCTTCACAAAACTACACTTCTTTAGACTAATCAACAATTTCTCCTCTTAACTTCTCAAGGGCTCTCCAAATATGCATCAGATGCTCATCCAACGTCTTACTGAAAATTAAAATATCATCTAAATACACAATAACAAAACTTCCTAGAAATTCTTTTAGTACCTCATTCATGAGCCACATGAATGTGCTTAGTGCATTGGTTAGCCCAAAAGGCATGACTAACCACTCGTACAGGCCCTCTTTGGTCTTGAAGGCAGTCTTCCATTCATCTCCCTCTCTAATCCAGATCAGGTGATATCTACTCTTCAGATCAATCTTTGTGAAGTACTGAGCTCCACTCAAACAGTCCATCAGGTCATCCATCCTTGGTAGGGGAAATCTATACTTAATTGTTATCTTGTTTATGGCTCGGGAATCTGTACACATCCTCCATTCCCCATTCTTCTTTGGTGCTAGTACTGTAGGTATCGCACATGGACTCAAACTCTCCCGTATCAAACCCTTTCTCAACAACTCTTGAACTTGTTTGTTCAACTCCTCATTTTCTGCTAGAGTCATTCTATGAGCTGCCTTATTTGGCAA
>VDFB02000003.1:226442673-226508945 GCA_007258455.2 Sequoia sempervirens | reverse complement strand
TGTTCAATAATAGTTCTTCAAGATCATTTTCATTCAATCGTAGCCTATACCATAGGACCTTAATTTAACAAATTAATTCAAGGACTTAAAGTCACACTCAAGTATATCATCCAAAATCCCATAGTATCATTTCTCTCGGTGACTGGATGTATGTCGCTTCTAGATGAAACATTAGTCACCTGAAAGACTACAGTTATACTAGAATCACAAATTTTCTTCATGTCATCCAACATTTCGATTCAAAATTTATGACCATTGCACCACATAGCCTTGTGGTGTTTCACATGCAATATGTCAAACATGTAAAAATTATTGCAATATCGTCAGTTGATAAACATATTTATTCTTGGCCGAATGTATGCAAAGAAAACAATCTCAAGATATATATACATCAATATACTTGAAAATAACTAAATAATATGGGTGATTAATATATTTATACGTACCTGTTTATCTCTTAAACCATATGCTAAATCAATTTCCCTTTGTGTAACATTGGAATCTCCATTACGATGAGCTTCTTTAACCAATGAAGCCACACCTTCCCATGTTAATGCGCGATCAGATTGTTGACATCGCTCAATCCATATTGTCATTCAATAAAGATTGTTTGTGACCTACAAATGTAGCATCCCACTGACCAACCGCACTTCAAAAATAAATTGAAATTCAAACCATTTATACCAGTTAAAATACCACAAGACACTCCACCTTAATTTTATATAATTGATGTAAATTGAAGATTAAAAATTAAATAAGTACAATATACATAAAACCATATGTAAAATGCATTCCAACTAATCTCCATGACCATCTTATAATTACCTCTCACTTTCCTCAATCTACCTTTCCCCAACAGGTACTCCCCTTCGAATTTGTTAATGGAGTTGCGATCCAAAATGCGATCTACATGGATCTTTGCCGCAAACTTAGGAAGATATTCACTAATGTACACTATGGTCTGGTATACCATATATCCCTCCACCATAGAACCCTCAGGATGTGCTCTTTGTCTAACCAAAGCCTTCAAAATTTCAAGTGCCTCTCAACCATCCACATTGACCTTGTGTGTACGTGTCCACACAATTCAATCTCCTCAACTTGGTGTATGAGGTAGTGTTCTTGTGCATTGAAAAATGCTGAAGGTAGACACTTTTACATTTCACACATTAGACGAGGAATTTTTCTCTTCCAATAATTTATATCTTCTTTATGGATTTCCTTAGATGACAACCATCTACAAGTGATTTAAGGCACAAATATATTAACGGGATTTAACAAAAATATACAATATATTACATAACAAGAAAAAACAAATGGAAATTATAATATCTATACAATGAATTGAACAAATCTCGCCATCACTCCCATTTATTTTCCAAGATCATATATAACTTGCTTCACATTGTTGTCAAAGTTGTCCGGGGAGAGATAGAGGTAGAACGCATTTCACAACAATTATAAAATGATCTTTTCATTATTTTCCAAAAGTAGTCACAATACACCGGCGCATGCATTATACAAGTGTATATAATATATCAAAATAATTACCTTAACGAAGGTATGCCAATAATGCATTTTCATCCCTGACCCAAATTCACCTTTCTTTGTTATTATATTGTTTATGTTCATAGCAAATCCTATGGGAACCGAATTTTTGTATGACTTATTTTATAGCATTGCTTATCGCCTGTTAACCAAGGAAGGGCACTTATATTAATTTGGTCTCCATCACTATTCAATTCAATGACATTTTTCATTGCATGATTGGTTTCCCTCGAATGCCACTACAAATTTTGACAATTTTTTCTTTGTCATGCCTTCCATCCAATATTTTCCATAATGTTTCTATTATATTCTTTCCCATATGCATTGTATCAAACAAATGCACAATTTGTAGCTGCTCATAGTAGGGCAACCTACTAAATTGTCTGGGATAACTTTTAAGTCCCTGTGGAAGCCGGCCATTCATGCCTTGACGACCTTCACGAAGCATATAAGTTAAACAAATTAACAACGATAATCATTGTCAATTACAACATGAGTAAACACAACACAATATAAAAATATAAATTCAAAACATATCATATATGATAGATAAACAATTTGATCTGATGTATAACCTTGACGATTAATTCTATTATATTCCAACTTCCATAGGTGAGGTGACATTCTTCATGGTTTTGATGTAGTCTCCTCTTTCCCATTGAAAAGATGTTTTTCAGTAGTTTGATACTTATGATTTCTATGGAGGAAGTGCTTATACTCATCAAACACCTATTTTCCTAAACTTGTTGAATGACAAGATTTCATCTTTTGACCACAAATTAGACATGCAAATTTTCCCTTTGTTTGAAGACCTGCAAGATCATATATAATTGGATTAAATATGTCAATTTTTATAATTATATAATGAATAGATTATTTTAAAACATTCAAGATATCTACATTTCATCAAATTAAATATTGTTAAAGTGTAGTCAACATTATAACATACCACAAAAATGTGTGTTAGCCCCGGGCATCATGAATTGGTCCATACAAGCATTGCATGGAATTGAAACTCAGTTTTGTCCTATTGGTCCGAGATGTCATATAGTGATGCAATATCATAACTTTAGTAACTCGGCCGATAAGAGGCTTTGATATATACATTCATATCTTTAACTTGGTACTTACCTAGTTGAATGAACATAAACATTACATAATTATTATAACCATTTTACTGCAATATATATAAATTAATGTACATGACTATTGAATGAAAAAAATATAACTCATTATGCAACAAATAAGACAAATGAGATGCTAATACGTTAAAGAAAATTGATGTAAACAAATACCTGGAAAAATCATTGACAAAATTATGTGCTCCCTCTTTATTGACATCCATGGAGGAATGTTATTGTTGATAACAAAAACAGGCCACACTGAGTAAATAGATCTCAGCTCTCCAAATGAATTGACACCATCCGCTCCCAATGAAAGCCTGAGATTACGAGGTTCTTCTTTAAAGTGTGGCCATTTTTCCTCCATGTCCCTAAATGTAGAACCATCTACAGGCATTCGAAGAATGTCATCTCCACTTCTATTCCGTGCATGGTAATCCATCAATTGTGCTAAGATTTCACACCTAAATAATTGTTGCATATGTGGAATAATGGGAATATAATGAAGAACCTTGCATCTATTGCTTGATACTCCATTCCGATATCTTTCATAATGGCACATAAATCTCGGTATGAGTGAGGTAAAATATTTGATGGTGGTAACAAAAATTCACCAATCAATCTACAACAAAAAATAATTTGTTCATATAAAGAATATTAATGGTACATATTTCATCTTTTATTTACTAGTGATGAACTAACGACAATTAAAATAGATGAAAAAAGATGACATTTATGACATACCTTAACATCCATGAGATTGCTATGTTTGATAAAACATTCATAACCTTAAAGTTTAACAACAACAATACATCAGAGAGAAGAGTTGTTTTAGAGCCTTCATAAAGGGTCTCGTATGCCTTGTCAAGTACAGGTAAATCATGAACATCATCAAAGTCATCTTGATCATCATGATTAGCTCTGCTACTAAATGTGGCATGGATCAATGTATTCATACCATCATCTTCAGCTGTGTTTTCTGGCGCATGATCATCTTCTTCCATAGGATCATTAACTTCATCTTCGATATTCACAGCTCCATGTTCATCCGCTTGCAAAACCACATTCTCCAGGCTATGATAATCCATATCATCTACCCTAGGGCACCCCACCTTTATAATAATGATATACATGTTAAACCATTATCATGATCAAGTGATTATATATATATATAATGTTAAAACAATATAAATATTTACAAATTCAATCAATATAAACACATATAATGAACAACTTACCAATGGACGATAATCATGCCCCCCTTCAACATGACCATGATTCCTACAATGTTTCTCAGCTGTTGTGATTAAAAGTAATCTCGTCTTTAAGCCCTTGCAATTATTGCAAGGACAATAACATTTGCCATCACACTTTCTTTTCAATCTAGCCCACAATCTATCAAGTGTCTCTTCATTTTGTTCTGGACTAATATTATCTGATATGATTTTTCTTTGCCAAGCTTGACTATTTAGATCTTCAAAAAATATCAAACTTACACTCCAATAATTTTTATTCATAGACAGGTAACATAGTCTAATAATTCTAATATTTTACACCAAAAAAATTTGGCATGCAACCACCCCTGCAAAAGAGAAGATAGTCTAAAGTTAGTGACCCCAAAAAACACTTTATAATGCTAATTCCAAAACTTATTAAATTCTGATTTTACTATGATTTCCAACCGTAAAGACTCCTAAAATTAGAATATTGAACTTCATCACAAAATTCCTACAACAATGGAGGTAGCGAGCTAGTAAGAGCAAGTGACCCATTCCTAAGGAGCAACGAGTCAGAATCATCATTGCTAATGTCAATACGGATTTATCCTTTTAGTTAAAGATGCAATGTGTCACTTCTTATGACGAGCTTATCCCTAAGGCCCTCAACATTGAGAGAGCCCTAATAAAAAACAACAAAAGCATTGGTAAGAGCATGATTAGGGTACAAACCCTAGGCCTCTATAAAAATATAAACAATAACTATAGTGGATTAGTGAGGTTGTCTACTAGAAGATTGAGACAATGGGTAATAACAAAATCTTGCAATCTAAAGATTGTAGCCAATAACAACACACTATAGCGGCTTACTAACGTTTATAGTACAGAAATCTATGGTAGAATGATAGTCACTTGAGGATGTGACAATAAGAAATAGGCCTATGTTGACAAGATAATAAAGCTCAAACCTTGCATAGTAAAGTGGAGATTTTTAGCAGGTGAGTTTCATACCCCTTAGGCCTTAAGGGTTTTCAAATGCTTTTGGTAGTGGAACAAGGCAAATGCAATGGGGAATGACTGCCCAAATAGAAGTAATAGTAAATCATAGGTTCAATGTTTCTTCTTAGCCATTAATATTGTATAATGGAGGTAGTGGATTACATGTTTTGGAAGTAGATTGTTTTGGGGATACTTGAGAGATTGGGAGAGAATGGTGAATGTGCAGCATTGGTTAATGAAGTAGTGTAATAAAGTTTAGAAGAGATCTTGACTAATACCATTAAACAATATAAAGAGTCCCACAATGAAAGTAAAATGATCCTATAGGGCATAGCTTGATTTATAGAAGGATGCTCATGAAAGGAATCTTCAAGTGATAATGGAGTGAAACTGTTTGAGATTACTGTTGAGGTGCAATATCTGAATCTTGAAGTTAACAAAGCAGTAAATGTGCAAGAAAATCGAATTGTACACAACAAACAATTCACAATGTTATCTTCCATAATGCCTTGAGTTTGAAGACAAAAATTTCATTGTATCTTCATGATGAAAGTGGTGAGCTTAATGGTCAATCGCTGGCAACCATGATTTTAAAACATGCTATTGTGCTTATGGAGGAAAAATTTTAAACAAGGTAGTGAGTGGTGGTTTGGAACAATGGCAGGTATGAAGGATTTGCTTTATATGCATACTATGCAGTCTAGCTTAAGACAGTGTTCTTAGAAGAGATTAAAGGTGGATTATGGAACTCACGGGTTACCATGAAAAGGATTAAAGCAAAGACTAAGATCTATTTAAAAGCCACGGTCATGAAGATATTAAAGATGTCACATGCAAAAACCTAGTAGCTGGAGTAATGAATACAGTGCCAAAGAGGATAGTGTGTTGGGGCAGATTTAGGGAGATCTCACATTATAATTACGAGGGAAATACATCATTTATTTATTTTTTTAATTAAATGAAATCATTCTAAACCCTATATAGGATACATTGATGCTTCAAAAGCCTTTGAAGGAATTTGAGATTATGCAAATATATGTCAAATAACATTCATAAGGTTTAGAAAATCTTGATCACTCTCTAGAATAGCCCATTAAACATAGGTTGTGCTTGAATGCACTACATAATTGATATAACACAACCACTCTGCATATCAACCAGAGTTATAGGCTCTTTATTGTAGCAAGAGGTAATCACTCTTTGATCATGCTATAATTACATGTGTCTGTTAAACTTGAGACAACTTTGAATGCACTGATGATGATTGACACCTACATTATACAGCACAGAATTAACTACATTATATGAGTGCCTCCATTTCTATCACAACATAGCCACATTAAACTTGGGGTCACACATATGCATCCTGTATTTGTTATAGCACAAATGTGCCACATGACCAATACGGTTATGGATCACATAATTACAATCACAAGAATATGTTCCTTTGTTGTGATCTTATGGTGATTCCACACAACAAAATCTGGACATGAAATTCTCAAAACCCTTAACCTCTAAAATGAAATCTGATGAGATGTTTCTTTAAAATATGATTTTCAAACCTAGAACTACAAATCTGACTTCACAACTGAATTCTGCAAAAAGACAATGAGTACCCTCAACCTAGTGATATCTTCTTGAACACTACGATTTTTTCCAAAAGAAAAATCATCCTTAGTTCTCCACAAACTATCTCAAGTAGAGCAAAACACTGTCGCAATAAATCAGGCACGAACTCACTTTTCTTTATATCGGCCACAATTTGATTTTTTTTAATTTTTCATGTTTGTCAAAAATTCGACGAAAATAATAGCTGACATTTCGATGAACCCCAAGTTCATCGAAATTTCGACGAACGCCAGGGATAAACTTTCAAAAAATTGGAAATTACACATCAAATTTTACAAGCACCCGACGAACATCGAATTTTACATATTTCGTCGGACAGTTTCGTCGTATTTTGTAGTCAAATGTATTAGTGTCTGTTAAATCTCATATTGGTGTGTGTATCCTCTCCCCTTTTTCTTTGTGTAATCTTGGGTGCATGAGAAATACATATCAATCTCTTTTTATTTTAGAAGGAGGTCTACTTTGATACACATCCTAATAGAGAACTCAAAGGTTTGACCTCAAGCATGCTTCCTGGTGGGCTATATTAAAAGTGAGAATGTGAAAGTTAGTAGCACAATCCGATGAAGTATACCACGTGTGCCAATTTAGATGTGGGTGTATAGACCACATTGGGGTTAACTAGAGGATTTAGTGTCTCACATTTGATGTTATACCATGGGTGTTCACAACAGTCCCCCACTACGAACCATTATTTTAGAATCCCAAGACCTATTTTGAGAGTCTACTATTGTTGGTGTAAGGGATATGGATCATACCATGAAGTTACTTACTACACATGGTTCTTGGTTGAGGTGGAAAGGTTCCTTGATTAGAGTTACTCCTTTCAAGGCAAGAGGTGTTAAGGTGGTCCATGACCTTGGCATACTCTAGCTTCACCCACTACTTTTTCTTAGATTTAACATCACTCTTTTAGGGTGAGGTAAGCCCAATTTAGTAGATAACCCTATTACTACTAGCTAGGTTGTGCTTGTTTGCATTGTTTGTAATCCAAGGCCTAACGAGTTTTGTGAAAGAAAACTTTCAAAATACTTGCTTACCAAGAAGTCAGATTCAAAAGAAACCAAATCTATCTTCCAAGTGTTGTGTTTTATGATCAATTTGAGCTTGCCAAAAATGAAAAACAACTTAGAAAACATTAAATTAGGGTAAAAAAGGTAGAACACCACAACTGTTTATCAAAAAACCTCAATTTTCAGTAAGAACACCACATATGTCAAAAACCCTAGAGAAAGCATGAAACATCGCATATGTTAGTTTCAATTTTTTTGGGGGAAATATGTATACATCCAATTTCTAGTTTCCTTACAAACAACGAGTTTACACTCAGATTTGAGACTTGTTTAGGTTCAATCGGTCCATTCATTGCATTTCATCATTTACCTTAGGGTGGCTTGCATAGTCCTAGTTTGCATACACCATACTACACCTCATTCCATCAACATCTTTGAGTCTTAAGATTAGGAAGCTTGTCATACTATTGGGTAGACCATAGTTTCATATTTATGTGTCTTGAACTTATCATATGCTTAGCTATCTCATCCTTAGGTTGGGCTTACAACTCATGTGTCTAGTTTAGGCTCACCTTTTATCCAATCATCATCATCATCATCTTGTCCCTCATCCCCATGAGGTCTTGACATTTAGAGATGTTACTTAAATGGTTCATCATAGTTTGCTTAGCATCCTCTTTTAAGATTCAAATTTGCATGTTTAAATCCAACCACAGTCATAATCTTAGTTTTTTCATCATTTAGAATTCCATCCAAGCATAAGCTTAGTCATAGTCTCATTACCACTTTCCATACCAAGCTTAGACATAGTTGCATTCCCATCTTGCATTTTTATATTCCAAAAGCCCCAAAAACATAGCATAGTATTATTATCATTAACATCCTTAGCTTGCATTACAATCTTTAGTTTTCATATCTATCTTTAGTTGCATTCATTTCCAAAAGCCTCAAAGTCACGAGTCTTATATGGCTTTCGCTAGGTTACAAAGAAAATGAAAAGACATGGATTCCTTATATGACCCCAATTTCAATCCAACTAGCACCATGAACTTTGGGTCCTCTTCAAACCAAACTCAAACATCACAAGATGGAATTCAAAATCCATTTTCCAATTTTACATTGAAGGAGGTTAACCAAAATCTCACACTGAAGAGATTGAACTTGAGCTTCCCAAGATCCTAAGATAGCGTGTATCATAGAAGAGATAGTCATAGTAGATCCTAATAAGTACTTCCTAGCACTTTCCCAAAATGGTGCCAAGATTCCCTTTAGTTTTGACACTTCCATAATTGTAGAGGGAACAACACAAACAAAAGCTCAAAGTCAAGGTCATAACACATTTTCACAAGGTCATTCCTCCTCACAAAAAATGCACACTAGTATGCTACTTGGGGAACTACACATAACACAAAACATGTTAACATACCTCATACTCCAACATTTGGTACTAAAAGGACACATGCAACATCTCAAGGACCAAGTGGACCACATTTTCCAATCCATTTGGATCATCCTCTAGCTCCATGGGTATGACTTTCACAAATCTAGTTTCCACAACATCCACCCAAAATACTGCACCATCAACCAACACAAACACAAATCAAAACCCAAACCCACCAAGCAAAACAACAAGGATTCACATTGTCACACCAAGAGTGCAAACAAAAGTGACCAACACTACACCAAAAACCATGTATTTTGGGTCAAACTTACACACCAATCAACCTCCATCACAACATGTCAACCCAAACTTCAACTTCATACCACAACACCACCACACCAACCAAATTCCACCACAACATAATACCAATACTAACACCATGTTTACATCTCACTTACAACAAGGAAATCATAATCCTTCTCAAGAAAACATCAACACAAACTCAACATTTACATCTAAATTCCAAAACCAAAAACTATTATCACACAATTAGTTGAACACAGTTAACACCAACACCAACCTTTTGATGCAAAGTCAACAAAACATACCACCATCACCCATGGAAACTTTGATGCAATAAATGCAAGCAATGCAACAACAAATGGAAAATATGCAATTGAACACAACCGAGAAAACATACCCAATGGAGGAACTATTTCCTTATCCTTTTGATAGAAGCATATACATGCCACCTTTCCCTCCACACTTCAAAGTGCCAAACTTCAATAAATACAAGGGAAAGGGAGATCTAGTAGAATATGTGTAAGAGTTTAACATTGCTTGTATGGAAACTACTTTTGATTCTACATACTTAATGAGACTATTCCCACGTAGCCTTTCGGGGAAAGCTCTAGAGTGGTTCACACACCTTCCTCCTTGGATAAGAACATGGAATGAGCTAGTTGAAACATTCATTGCACACTTTTCCTATAACATTGAAAGTGACAAACAATTATTTGCATCCCACTCTACCTTCCCGCTTTGCTAGTTTGAATTACTTATGCACATGGTGGATGTATCCTTGGGGGTACCCCACGGTCCCCCTCCCCTATTCCCCCCTGACCACATGCTGTCTTCCGCACATGTAATACCGCCCGCCCTCCCCCCATATTGTTGTGGAAGTGCCCATGATTCATATTTTTCTAGAATCCATTGGTTGGAAGAATGTCTTGCTCAACTCTTCCCAATGTCCTTCTATGGATAAATCTATTCCTCATCCTGAAGTTGTGACCTATATCTTTGGTACTAAAATCTCTCTCCCAAATTCTACCATTGATAGAATAGTTTCTTCCATGGAAAACTCTATTGTGGGATTTTTTTTCTCTTTTTTCCAATATATTGATATGGTGCAAAGATGGACTATGACTAAACGATGCCTTAAAGGTAGTGTTGATGTTTGAGTATGGCTAGAGGGTTGTTTCTCTTCAAATTTATGGCTCCTAGAGATTTTCTCTCTGTTTTATCTTCGGGTCCTTGGGTCTATGAGAAGCACAACCTATTAGTATGTCATTGGAAGCCTGGCTTCGATTCTGCTATTGACCTTAACAAATTTTCTCCTATTTGGGTTTGGATGTCAGGTCTACCTTTAGAATACTGGGATGAGTTAGTATTCAAATGCATTGAGGATTCGATGGGCCACTTCATTGCTTTAGATATCATCACCAAAATGAGGTATAGGTTAGTCTTTGCATATTTCTATGTTAATATTGATATTAATAAGACTCCCCAATCCTATGACTCTGAGCTCTAAGTTTGGTTCATGGAATGAACAAGTGTGCTATAAAAATGTTGTTGTTTATTGTAAAAAATATTTCAAACTAGGGGGCACCTTATCTCCAACTGCAAGTCCTATATAATAAGAAGGCCCATTGAGGAGGATTCTCCTATGGATGAAATCATAACCAACCCCTACAAATCCAAAATTTTAAATGTCTTGGATTCCCTAGTCAAATTTGGACATTAGGAAAACCTTGTCAAAAACCTTGTTGTGACTTTTCCCTACAAACTTACAAAAAAACCCTTGTCGGCAGGGAATCCCTTGAAGACTTGCCATGTGACCTTTTCACTGATTGTAAGAATGTTGAAACTCTCGGTAATCAACCTAATCTCCTAGCTACCTAGGAGCTGTCTAAAGAGTTGGAAGAATGTGAAATACCTAGAGTTGGGAAGGAGGGTGATGCTTCTAGGACTAGTGCGGTAAATACAGTTGTTGAATCTCAAAATCATAGCCCAAACAATGAATATGATGAAGGTTAACCCCAAAGAAGGGGAAGAAGATGGTGGTGTTGAAACTAAACCTAGTAGACCCAACCAAAGACAAACAAGAAATAGGGAAATAGCCAAGGAAATTGCTATTGGAAAATAGAGGATGTTGGAAGCGTCCTCAAAGAAGATGTCAAAATAAAAATTCTTTCATAGAATATAAGAGGGCTCAACAACCCTCATAAGCAACCAACCCTAAAAAATTATGTTTGTAAGCACAAGCTTGATACACTACTAGTATAAGAGGTGAAAATAAAAACAAGAAAACTTTGAACTCATTGATAAGAATATTTGGCCTAATTATCACTTCTCTTTTAGTGATGTTGATGGAGCCTCAAGAGGCCTTCATGTTTTGTGGAATCCAAATAGACTATGGTAGTGAATTATTTCAAAATAGGAATAGCCTGGGAGTCCAATTCACCCATTATGGATCTACTTGGATTCTAATAAATATTTATGCCCCTAATGTTAGGAATTCTAGGAAATCTCTATGGCTTGAAATTATGAATTATATTCTAAATAATAAAGAAGATTGCTAGTTGTTGACAGGGGACTTTAACTCTCCTTTATATCCATTTGAAAAGTGTGGGGGTCTTATGGACTAGTTTGATAGTATGGAAGACTTGTTGGACCTATTAAGTACTATAGGGCTTGTGGATATGGATTAACAAGGTCAAAACTTTACTTGGAATAATAAGAGATTGGGTGATAACCTCCTCCAGGTAAGACTTGACCAGTTCCTTTTTTTCCCTAACTGGGCGACTCTCCTCAGCTCTAACTTGCAGGGTCTTTCCTGAACTATTTTAGATCATACACCCCTCCTTCTTATCTTGAATGGAAACTCTATTGTTGGTTATTTTCCCTTCTCTTTTGAGATAATGTGGGGTTATCACCTGGGCTTTAGAAATAAAGTTGCTAGTTGGTGGAATGTCCTGATTCATGGATCCCCCATGTTCAAAGTTTTCAAAAATAAGGTAAAAGGTTGGAACAAGTAGGTTTTGGGGGATGTCTTCCACCAAAAAAGAGATATTTATGTTAAACTTAAAGAGACCTAAACAATAATGGAGAGTGGGGATGTTAGTGAACAAACCTATCAGGAGGAGAATGATTACCACACTTAATGGGACAAAATTTTGGAAAAATAAAAAATATTTTGAAAACAAAAGTCCAAAATTCAATGGTTGAAAGAAGGAGACCATAACTCTTCCTACTTCCACATCTCTACTCTCAAAAAAAGAAAAAAAGGAACTGAATAAAGAAGCTAAAGGATGATTTGGGAGTGGAATCCATCACTTTGGCCTAGATTGGCTAGTTGACCTCAAGTTATTTTCAAAATACCTTTGTCAAGCTTGCGAGGGCCCCTAACTCTGCTATTGATGACCACTTGTTGGAATCCATTCCCCCCACTCTAAATAACGTGGATAATGTTTCTATTCTTGGGGTTGTCACTCTTGAGAAAGTCAGAGTGGTAGTCTTTAGCATGGGAGCTTTCAAGGCCCCTAGACTGCATGGCTTCCCTCCGACTTTCTTTTAGGAGTATTGGGAAATTTTTGGAGATGTCTTATTTCTTGTTTCCAAATAATTCTTCAAGTTTGGAAAACTTTTAAAATAGTTGAACCATACCTTCTTGGACCTCATTCCCAAAAAATGAAGACCCCCAAACCATGGCTAACTTTAGGCCCATTAGCTTGAGCAACACAATTTACAAGATGTTCTCCAAAATCTTGGTTAACTGCTTGAAACCCTTTCTTGATAAAATGATTAGCCCACGCCAAAAAGGATTTGTCCCTGATCACCACATTTTGGATGCTGCAATTTCTATGCATGAAATCTTTCACTCAATGGATAGATGTAACTGTGTTGGTATGGATTTCAACTTGATATTTCCAAAGCTTATGAAAAAGTCCTGTGGATTTTTTTTCTCAAAGTTTTAGCTAGGTTTGGCTTCAATTTGACAATGGTGAACCTATTTTCTGAATCCATATTTACAGTCAAATACTCAGTGCTGATCAATGGGGTCCCCATGGGTTCTTCAATGCTAGTAAAGGGATAAGACAAGGTGATCCCCTTTACCCCTATCTCTTTATCATGCTTGTTGATGTCCCAAGCCAAAAGGTTTCAAGAATGCTAAGGGATGGGTTTATTAAGGGTGTCAAACCTACAACCTCCCTTGAACCTTCATCTATCTAACAATTTATGGATGATACCATCCTCTTTGGGGAATATTTTGTGGTGGAGGCTAGAAAATGGAAAAATTGTCTAAACAACTATGCTTCCCGCTTGTGTCAATACATAAACTACAATAAGAGCATGATCTACTTATTTAACTACACATAGGCCCTTCAGGACAAAGTGACTACTGTCCTAGACTATAAGAGTGTGTCCCTTCCTTTTTTGTATCTTGGGCTCCCTCTCATTGTCAAGGAAGTTTCTACTAGATTTTGAAACTCTATCTTTGAAATAATGCAGAGAAAAGTGGTTGGTTGGAAAGGCTCTACCCTTAGTCATGCTAATAAATTGTAGCTCCTGGCTGCAACTCTCGAAGGGATCCTAATTTATTTTCTTTCTATTTTCAAAATTCCTTGATATATTGCCAAGAAATTTGAAAGAATTCAAAGGAAACTTCTTTGGTTTGGTATGGAGGAAAAGAATAAATTGTCCTTGCTAAGTTGGGATACTGTTTTTCTTCCTAAATTTGGTGGGGGTCTTTGCATAAGAAAAATCCAACTGACCAACAAAGACCTGCTTGTGAAGGTTGGATGGGACCTACTAAGGAACAAGAAGGAATGGTGTAGGTTTTTGAATGCAAAATATCTCAACAACCTACCTATGATCAGTTGACTCTTAGATATCCATCCTAGTGGCTCTCTAGTTTGGAATAATATCTATACAATCAAAAAGCTGTTGCACTCTGGTTTGAGATGGAAACTTGGTAATGGTAGAAAAATTATGTTCTAGGAGGACCCATAGTTGTTTGAAATACCCCTCAGTCAATCTGACTTCAGGAATCTGATGGCCCCTACAATGAATTTTTTTGGAAAACATATAAGAGACTACTTGTGCAAGTAGCTTGGTTGCTTGAAATGGAAGATGCTTGAGTGTTATTTTCATCATTCCATGGAGTTAATGCACCTTGCTACGACTCTTTAGGAAATTATCTCTCTAACTAGGATACCCATTTCTACTTAGGCAGATGAATTCTACTCATCCAAGGAAAGTAAGGGTAATCTCTCTGTAAAGTCTGCCTATAGTTTGTTGTTCTTGAAAGGAAATTAAAATAGTATTTGGAAACATGTGTGGAACATGCATCTGACATGAAAAATAAATTATTTTTGGTGGACAGTGAGTCATAATAGGATCCTCACATAAGATAAACTTAGGAAAAGGGGATTTCAAATACCTAACAGATGTATGTTATGTAAAAATGATGAGGAACATGTCCCTCATCTACTACTCTACTATCAATTTTCTTTTTTGATTTTTATTTTCAAAGGTTAGGTATCCATTGGGCCATGAATGGTGATCTTAAGAGTTTTTTTAAGAACTGGATTGGTCCCTTTCACCACCCTCTTCCTAAAGAAATCTAGCACCAACTCCCTCCTATCCTATATTGGTGTCTTTGGAAGGAAATGAATAACTAGATTTTTAGGAATGTGGAAAAAAATCCAAAGGAGGTCTTTAGTATTGGCTTAAGACTTATCATTGAAAATGTCTCCCTGTATGTTTGGAAACCACTAGAAAAACCTCCCTCGGTATTGGATATTACCATGGCCAACTCTTAGAACAAGACCTTGGACTCCAACTCATTTGACAATTCAAAAGTTCTAGCTAGGATTAACACTATTTGGAAACCCTCTGCTAATGGTTGGTACAAAATTAATTTTGATGGTGCGATGAAAGGAACCCTAGCCTGGCTAGCATTGGGGGCATTATTAGAGATTAGAATGGCATGCTGGTGGTGAGGTTTGTTGGTGACATCAAGATACAAACCTCTATGACAACAAAGTCAAGGGCATTGTTGAGTGACATCAGGTTTGTTATTACTCTTGGCATAATTAACCTACATATAGAAGGGGAATCCAAAGTTGTGATTGACTCTATCAATAAAAAATATTATTAGGGGTGGAATATTAGGGATATTTTTTTGGATATTCAATTCTTACTCAATGAGTTTGAATGATAAAAATTAACCCACTTCTTCCATGAGGGCAATAGAGTGGTCAAATCTTTGGAAAATTTGGGTTCTTCATGGGAGTCAACTAAATGCTAGAGAAATTTGGTGTGCGTCCTCATGAATGTCCAAGGTCTTATCCTCAAGGAGCAGAGGAGCATTAATGGTTTATGATTATGATCAACATCTCCTTCATGGAAAGGTACACATGTATTCTCACCCTTGCTCTAAATATGATGTGGAATATGTTTGATGATTTATATGGGTTCATGGGGATGACTGAATTATGACCTAGGGGTTATTTATTTTTCCTAGTGGGTTTCCCCATGAGTTTAATGTGTAGTCTTGTCATCCATACAAGGTATCCCATTATATTTCAAGCCTTTTCATTTGGAACACGTGGATGGATAAAATCTTACTCAAATATTTATTTAATTATGGACTGCTAAAGGTAATGATAACATTTCTCAATGCCTCGATGTACTTAATCAATACTTGCAATGGCTCCATAAACCTAAGCTTCTTGAAAATTCCTGCTTGTACATGGGAAAATATAATTTCCTTAATTAGGCAAGATTTGTAGGTATTTTATGGTGGTTATCTCTTTAATAAGCTATCTGAGTTCATTTCCCATCTATATTTTGAAAAATTTCTCATTTTGCTAACTCTTGTGACCATTTGCTATCTAAGTGTGAAAATGGTAGGTGACCACAAGCACATTGAACTAGGATCCTATGAAGAATTTTTCTAGGATGTGTTGGTTTGGAATATTTGTGTTCAAGGAGGCATCACTCCTTTGATGGAGTGCCCAAATGGGCATGACAAATTTTTTTTTGCCCAGTTTGCGAGATCTTGGTGTGACGGGAGGGTCATGGTGGGAGGGATTTATTTTGAGATAAATGAAGAGGTGAATGAAAAATATATAGGTCTGCCTTGTTCAGGATAAAATATTTAAAAATATATGAAAGTGAAAGATATGGAGAGCTTGCACACTTTCTTTAAGGAAAATGAATGGCCTGCAAAGCTGCATGCAGGTTTTGATCAGAGCAAGCTCCCTACTCCATGGGATCAAATGTGTCTAGTTTTAATGATGTATATCACTCTTGAAGGTTGGTTTAAAGTTTTTTACTTTTTCCATTTTCCTTTGTTGAACCACCTATGCCATAGAATGCTTATCATTTTCCCATTCTTCTTACTTTCATCCCTTGAAAGTTTAGTTAAAGAAACCATGGAGCTTGTAGAAAAAAATCTTGATAAACCAACCCCTCTACCCTTGCATCAAGGGATTATCCTCCATATTTATCATATCTAACTTGTCCTATGATCACTAAAACCCATTTCTGTTGTTAGGGTTGAGGAACCAAAACCCTCTGATCAGTCCCCTGCTAAACCCTCTCTGACTGCCTCTATTGGCCCTAAAAGAAAGAACCCTCTCACAACCAACCAACCTCCTGAGAAACCTAAACCTAAACCACATAGCAAAAATAATAAGACTAGAGTAGATATGGCCCAATCCAAGGCTATCATTAGTCTTTGTGAGCTAAAAAATATGCCCAAAAAGAAAGAAGGAAATTTTCCCACCAGAGCTAAGCTTGAATTGAAAAAGGAAGAAAATGACATCACCTTTCATGTAGAGGAACCTCCCATAGACAGTGATGTCGATTAATTTTCTACTAAAGACTCTCAAGGGGATATAGTGGTGGCTACTAGTGCTAAGATGGGGGTCGAACAAACGAGTGTCTGAAGATCCAATAGGCTAGTGAAACAAAAAAATGAGGTACTGGTTGATGATATATCTAGCAGCTAAAAATAGGAAAAAGGCTAGGAGGTGAGAAAACATGACACGGTTGAGGATACTAAAGAGTATGTGGAAGGACCTAGTCTCTTCCTTGAGATGAATCATATGATTCAAGAGGAATCCACATTAGATTCCTCCAATCATAAATCTTGGCTGGAAGAGACCAATAGGTCTATTGTTGAAAATGACAAAGACCCAAAAAACTTGGTTGGTCGTGTTACCAAGCTGGAAAGGAAGTTTATGAGGCTGACTCTGTTTACCATCAAAGCCATCCATCGTTTTGCTATCACTTTTTTAGAATTACTAAAATACGAGGTGAACAAGAACATATGAGGAACAAATAAGAGGCAAGATTACATAAGTAAAATTCATTTCCATGATATATTCTTGTAGTTATCCCATTTCAATAAGTATAGAGTAAGGGTAAGAAACAAGAGGAAATATTAGAGATGTAAAAGTCATTTTCATGATATATTCTAGTTGTTATCCCATTTCAATAAGTATAGATTGAGGGTAAGAAACAAGAGGCTTTTCAAATATCCTATGGCTAATTTCAATAAACAAGAAACTAGATTTTTCTCTCCTCCTTAATCCCAAGGTTCCAAATATTTGTGCTTGTAGAAATGAGGAACATGTTGATGAAACAATTGAAATTGAATCTAACTATGATGGTCAAGAATTTTTACACATGTAGATCAAGTTTGAAATATTTCAATATTAAGTTACACAATATTTCATCTAACTTAATATTTCCCAAATATTTTTTATTGATCCATCTTGGAATGAAATCTACAAGATTTTAAAATATCTCATCATTGATGCTACAAAATAGGCTGATTTCTTTGTAATATTATATTTATTTGTAATTCCTTCTACATGTTCATATTGAATTCTAAACTTTTGGAAAAATGATTGGTCAAGGTATTTATCTTGTTATGAAAATCTATGATTGGTAATTGATCCAATATTGAGGATACACAATAAATATGGCTCCAAACCATTCATCTTGAGGGAATTGATTTCTATATTAGGGGCAATAGATTGCATAATATCCTTTAAATTAATACTTATAATTTTTAGACTATTATCAAAATATTCCCTTGTAATAGGTTTTTCTTAGGTAGTGTTCGTAACCTTGAAAAATAGTGCATTGGTAACTCATATCCTCATAAAAAGATGCATATCTCCTCATTTGCATTAAATTTTTTAAAAATAGTAGTATTATACATATTTTTCATCAAGTGTCAACTATTAAATTTTGTTCTTATGAATGATTATTTGATAAATATTAAAATTCCTAGGAATAATTTTGAATTAATACTCTAATAGATATATATTTTCAGGATTCATACATATCATATTATGTAGCTTTGTATTTTTTAAAAAATACATTATTTTTTTTTTCACAAGAATTTTCATTTCCTCTAGCATAGGAAGAATACTAGATTTAATGATAGTAGTATCTCCATGTCACTTAACCTATATAAGATATCAAAACATTTTCTTACTATGAGGTGAATTTTATACATTACTTAATCAAAATTGATATTTTACAAAAAATATTTTCCCTAGCCATGCAAGGAGATCCATTCAAGGTATTAACATCCTTAAGAATATTTTTTTTCCATATAGATATTCCTTTGGAAAATATTGAAATTCCAAAGACTATTTCAAATAGTAAACGTATCAGTAGAGTTCATGGACTAGATCTTCAAATTTTGATACTACAAAAGGCTTTCTCACTTTTCTTTAAATTATAAATTTATTTTAAATTGTGCATTGAATGGAAATGATTTATGGTGAACAAGAAATTTGTATAATCACATAAAAAATGTTCCTATGACCTTGCATTACCAAAGGCCCATTTTCCCCTACACCAACTAATATTTTTACATTTATATATTAGTCGATACTACCAATTTCATTCAAATATTTATTAACTAGTTCAAATGTATTTTAAAATTTTGTATTCCCATTTATTTTATAGAAAAAGAGTAGATGAGGTTGGTAGAAATGATTTTCTATACTATACACATGGATACAAACTTAAGAAGTATTATATACTATTATTTTCATTTAAAGATAATGCAATAAAACTTGAATATTTTACTTTTTACTACACATCATATTTTTACATCTAGAAAATAATTTCTCTATTCCCATCCAATTCTTATCAAATATAGTAAAATGTTATATTCTAGATATTATGTCATAGGATTTCATTTAGTCAAAATATGAAAAACAACACTCAATTAAACACTTTTTTACCATGTGTATTTATTTCATCATCTTACAAATTAATATTCAATTATACCTAACATGAAATGTACACTTTTTTTTTAAAAAAATAATCGTCATATTTCATGAAATGCTTCACATGAAGATATTCTTCCTTCATTTTCTATCTTGTCTAGATAAATTTTCCTCTTTATATATGATTTTTTTCATAAAGCTTACCAACATGTTTTTCTACAGTATTAAATTTTAGTTGCAACTTCATGTCTTTGTCACATTTCCAACTTCAAATATTATACCTACATTTTATGGGAGTTTCACATTTATTTTTATTCTCAATTTTATTTAATGAATGCATTCTTTGACATCCAATCAACCAAAAATTTCCTTGAAAGATCCCAATTACACCTTATTTTTTTATTTGGTTTTTCTTTTCCCCTTCCACATAAGATATGCATTTCAATCATCACTTGTTGAGGTGGGTTTATTAATATTATCATTCATAGTACCCTAGGACTCCTCTTGAATATCATCCCTAGCATGATCATGCAACTCATTACAATATTGCTATGAGACATTCTCTTGCTCGCTAATAAATGATACAAATACTAATAGTGTAAGTTGAACTAATGATCAATAAAAATTGAAAAAGTATGAAATTATGTTTCTATATTTTGATGATCACCTTTTACTACTTTCAAAAAGGAAGTTCCTACTTTACATATGCCATGAATAAAAACTACAATTTTTTTTGTTGTGGTTAAGTTCATGATCAATCATCAAAGAACAACACTAATAGTTTTTGATATCATTTGTATTGTCTAACAACGTAATTAAATAGATAAAAACAATAAAAGGAATAATAGAATGTAGACCCTAAGGTCCTCTAGATATCTTACTAATCAATATCATCTATAACAATGAAATCAAACAAACAAATAAATATGAGTATATTATATTATAAAATAATAAAAAAATCTTTTCCTTTTTTGACTTGATAATGGCTATAGTTTTATATGGCCCACTACAAATATAATTCTAGTTAGCAAGCAGGCACTAGGTAGAAACCAAAGAAAATAGTTCAAAACACAATTATCCAAATGATGTAAAGATTCAAAAATCAAGTTAATCTAAATTGAGAGCATAAGAAAATGTGTAAAATATCAATTTAAAATTTTAATCATATTTATATAAATTCAAATTTGGTGATATTCAACAAATTGTAAAATGGAGTAAAAATATAGTGAATCCTATGTGATTGTAAAATGGTTGTTATAAATTTTGGGTTGTTAGGACTACAATCCAAAATAGATGTGTGATTTTCAAAGAAATTATGACCCTAAAATAGCATGACATTTGAAAAATTGATCCTTATACAAGCTATAAATTTAATGATATTGACAAATATGTTGGTTAATTAAAACATGCCTTCAAAAATCTAGGTGATTCCCCATAACAAATACATAGTTTACTATGGAAAAAATATTACTTATAAATCCCTCATAAATAAATTGGCGGTGATTTAATATGAATTTGACCAATAACTTATAATATCTAAGAAATTTAGGCCCATGATGGTTTCAATATAAATTTGTCAAAATTGAATTGACTACTATGAGCTATTCACCAATCGATAAAGATTTTTCACTAAAAAAATGTTAATTTTCTTCTTGTTGGGTTCTTTATAAATCCTCCTACTTGAAGATTGTGAAGCTACTTATGGACTTCCTATGGGTCTCTTCTAATAATAACAAAGGACTAAGCAACATTTGGCTTGTGATTTTTTTTTTTCTCATGACTTTGGAGACCTTAGATTTCTTTCAATCCAACACAAACGCTTAGCCTTATGTGCTAAATTTATTATAAAGAAGTTAAAGGTGGTGAAGCCTATAAAATTATGGTTTAGGTAAGTACACATAAGTGGGGGGAAAGATAAAATTTGATCTCTTTTATTGAAATCGATAAATTTTAATTTGAATGAGTAATTCAAGTTGTGCACACTCCAAATTAGAAGAAGACATGATATAAGAAAAGTAATTTGAATCTAGAAATTTTTTTAAAAGACTTTTATAATTGATTAAGGTTAAGAGGATGAAATTATTCACATATTAAAGTGTTTATTTTTTATCACAAAAATATAACATAGTGTCTAGTGTCTCCTTTTTCTTTTCTTTTTTTTCCTATTAGGTCTTTTAATAAACTACTTAATAGAAATATAAACAATATTGAGTGACACAATTTTTGTCTTTTTATAAATTTTTATTGTATAATTTTTTTTAATGATTTTTCAAAGTGAACATATCTTGAAAACTACATTAATGAATGTGTGTGTTAGTTAACTTTCACAAAGATAATTGAAATTGTAATTTTTTGAATGTGTGTAGAATGAAGCATAGAATAATTCTAGATTTTTTTAAAAAAATTTAGATAACTGTATTGACAATTAAAACTTAGAAAAATAATTAAATTTGTATTGGACAATATGAAAGCACTCTTCAAAGAAAATAAAAATAAATACCTTAACTTATTGAAAATATGTTATAAAAAAATATAGCTAAAAATATAAGAAGTATCTTGTAATTTTGGTGGTCCTTTAATAAAAATTTATTGTAGAAAAACATTTGTAATTTAAGTATAGACATATTTTTTGAATGTGTGTATAATTTTAGATCTAATAATTATCTAAGTAGGACTTAAGTTCTATTTTTGAAAGTGAAATTGAGTCTTAGGTAAATGGAAGCACCAAATGAATTAAAATCATGTGCTAAGATATTATACTTAGACACTCACACAAAGTGGTGTAAAACAAAGTTAATGGTATGCTCTTTTCACCCTTTATTTACTCCCACTTTGGTACAAATGTGAGTCTACACAAGAAAGCCTACCAAAATAAAAAGAATATGATTTTTCTTAAGAACCTCTCCATTTGATTCTCATGGAGAACGAAAACTTATCTACAATTTAATATACATTTTTTTAATGTAAGATTACAAATTTTACTTAGTAAATTTTTAACATATAATTTACTCTATAATTTATGTAGGTCAAGCTAGGAAATAGGGAAGAAAATCCAAAATATGGAGTCTTCCAAGTGATTATTAGACTTTTTCATCATCAACTTCAACAAGTGTTGCAATATATTTTTATTGAATTAATTTCTAATGGTTCATATACTCACAACCCACTAGAGATTTTTTTAGATATACCCAAAAATTGAAGTTGACAATGAGCATCAAAAAGAGATACTACTAAATTATAGTTTATTATGGAACTACATCTTATGTCCATTATCTATTTCCCTATAAAGCATGGAATTGGTTTCTACAAAAGTGAGGTTTAATTAGGTTGTAACTCAAATGTAACATATTTCCATATAGGAAAATGAAAACCTTGGTGCATCCATGCTTGATAAAATCCATTTAAAATCGACATGCTCTCATGGGTAAGTGCAAGGAAATGGTATACAAAAGGGGGTCAAAAGTGGCCACTTTTTCTGAAGTCAACTAAACCTAAACTTGGATGAGTAATTTGAGATGTATGCACTATAAATTCAATTTGAAGATAAAAAGAAAAAAACTCATCATACTCTATATCTAGTTTATTAACTACTAAATTTTTTAATAAAAAGTTTAGATTAAGGGAGTGAAATGCCACATGGACACAAAAGTGTTCCTATTTTCCTCGCTTAAATATAACATAGTTTTTGGTGTGCAATCCCTATTTTTTTGGTTGAATTTATTATTTTTAAGCACTCATTGATATAAATATAGTTAAGAGTGGGTACTAGAAGATGCATATTTTTTTGTAACTTTTTACTATTTTTATTATGTTTTTTCAAAGTGGATATATCTTGAAAATTGAATCATTAAGTGTGTATGTGTGTCATATAACATTCTAAAAATTATAAAGAATAATATATTTTTAATTTGTAAGGAATAAAGTGTAGAATAATAATTTTTTTAATTTTTTTTCTTGATAAGCAAATCAAAATTTATATTTACGTAAAATTAATACATATGTAATTGAAGAAGATAGAAACATTAGCAAAGGAAATTAAAAATAAACATGTGGTAATGTATTTCAAGTGAGAAAATTATATGGTTCAAAAGGTATGAAGATGTGACATTTTGGTGCTAATTCTACTATATATCAATAAACAATGTGTAAAATTGATGACATGCAAGCAAAAAGACTCGATTGAAAGTCAGAAACAAGTGAAATAGAGGTAAATTAATAATCCAAGCCTTTAAGTTCATTTCAAAAAATATGTTTGTGAAATGGATTAGAATTTTTTTATGAAATAAGAGTGCATTGTAAAATTCCAATGTGTTTTGTTACACAATCACATTTTGTAGAAGATTGAAAGGCTCATTCAATTTACTATCTCTTTATCTATCTATCCCTATCTTTCCAATGCTCCCTCTTTATCTAGATATCTCTCTCCCTCTCCCTATCTCCCACTCTATATCTCTCTTCCCCTTTATCTATATTGCTCCTCTATCTCTATCTCTATATCTCTCCCTCCCTCTATCTCTATCTCTCCCTCTACCTCTTTTTCTCTATGTCTCCCTCCCTTATCTCTCTCTCTCTCTCTACCTCTGTTTCTCTATCTCTTCTATCTCTCTTATTTATTTCCATCTCGATCTATCTCCCTCTTTCTTATTGCTTTCTATCTCTCTCTAACTCTCCCTATCTATATTTCTCTCCCCCTCTCCCATCTCTCTAGCCCTCTCCTCTCTTTCTTTGTATTTACCCCTCCCACTCTCTCTCTCTCTCTCTCTCTCTCTCTCTCCCCCCCCTCTCTCTCTCACTCTCTCACACACTCTCTCACACTCTCTCTCTCACACTCTCACAAGCTCTCACTCTGATTTTCATATTTTCCCCTCTCCCCAAATATCTTTATATATCACTATCTCTATTTGTCTCCCCGTCTCCCTCTCTATCATTATATATAGATCCCTTTCCCTCTCTATATATTTATATATCTCTCTTACTATTTCTATGTCTCTCTCCTTCACTATCTCTCTATCTCTCCCTCTCTCCCTCTCTTTATCTTTATTTTCCCCCTCTCTCTCTTTCACTCATTCAATCACTCTCTCTCCCCCCCTCTTTTTATCTTTCTATAACCCCTCTCCCTTTCAATTAATCTTACTTTCCCTCTACCATAGTTACACTCTCTCTCACTCTCCCTTCATTTCTATCTCTACCCTCTCAATTAATCTCTCTTACTCTCTTATTATCCCTCTCACTCAGTTACACTCTCTCTTGTACTCTCACTCTCTATTTCTATATCTCCACCCTCCCTCTCTCTTTATCTCTCAACATTCTCTCTCTTTGCAATTGAATAACATGCAAAAAAGAGTAAAAGTAATTTGAAAATACTTGGTAATGTAGTTTAGGAAAAGGTATCCATTTTTCACATTTAATTTGGGAATTATTGACATTAAATGAACCTAATGTGGCCTTTATTTGGTGTTGTAATGTTTTTTACATATTCACATTAAATTTAGGGCCCTTTAAGCTAAATAGACCTAATTTTTCCTTAATTTAGTGTTGTAAAGTGTATTTAGTTACACCTTCAAATTAAGTTTTTGGCATTCTTGGATTTATGACCTTCACATCATCATTAATAGGACCTTAGGACCCTTTATTATGCATCCTGATGCTTATTTCAACCAAAATCTTGACAAGATTAATAAATACACTTAATTTTCTAACCTCCCAACATTTCCACTGCTCAAAAAGCTATGGAAGGACCCATATGCCACATTGGGTGTATGAGTCCCCCCAATATGGGACCCATATGCCACATTGGGCATATGAGTCCTATTTGGTCCCTTTCTAGGGTTTTGAGTGGGAAACAAGGGTTTCAATTCAAATTTTATGAATGTTGGCATTTGGGATCTAATAAATAGTAAATTGGATGGAGTTCCTATATAATTAAGGGTTCAAATCATTATTTCACCTATCAATGAAGAATCAAGCATCCTAAGACTTCACAAGAGCATCATAGAGAATTCAAGATCATTTCTAAGGCATTCAAGGGAATATTTCTTCATCATTTGTTGCACCAATTCATGATCCATTATCATGTCAAGGGATTGATGCATCATGCATTTGGTTTTGAGCTAATGTTGTGATGTATTGTTCAAGATCAATTCAAGTCTTCAAAGGCATTATCTTTCATCAAGAATCATTATCAAGATCTACATCTATTGAGGCCACTTCATACTTGTTTGCAGATCTACAAGGTTTCAAACAAGATTCTATTATTTCATATTATGCTTCATGTTTCATTTTATTCATGTTCATTTCTCATTAAGGTTTGATTACCAAAATTGGGTTTGACCAAGGCAAACCCCCATTCCCTAAAAGATTTTTTTTTTCTCTCTCTTCATGTGTGATTGTAGATCTAGGTTTCTTAGAGCTTGAAGATCCTTTGAAGACTAAGTTGCAAGATTGAGGAAAGTTGTCAAGTTGTCAAGAAATTGTCATCTTCATGGAAAGTCACCTACAAGACATGATTTAAGCTTTCAGATTCAGGGATCTAGTAGGAGGGAAGCTACAATAGATTGCTAGAGGATACCAAAGTTTCAACCAAACCCTAATATTGGGACTAAATCGCCACCTTGGGCATATGAGTCCTAATACAACATTTTTCCAAATTTTTAGTAGATCTAGATCAGTCATGAAGAGATTCTAGTTTCTTCCTAGAAACCCTAATCTGGGACTAAATAAACCAGTCTAGCGTATGAGTCCTAAATGGTCTCACACAATAGAATTTCATGCTTTTAGAGCTTGTTTTTTACTACATCATTCTTCCAAGTGCACCTTTATTTATATCTAGTTTTTCTATTCTGATTTGAGTTAATTTTTTTAGAAAATATAGCTAGGTTTTGCATGTTAGTTTACATAGTCTTTTCTAAGTTTGGTGTCCCCTTCCCTCTCAACCCCCCAACCCCTCTCTTTCCCTCTCACATATGTATCTTCCTAATTTTGTTATCTCATTCTATTATTCTTCTCTCTGATTACATGCATAATATCCTGATGATGGATCAGGGAA
This sequence comes from Sequoia sempervirens, assembly GCA_007258455.2. NCBI lineage: Eukaryota > Viridiplantae > Streptophyta > Pinopsida > Cupressales > Cupressaceae > Sequoia > Sequoia sempervirens. The sequence continues at coordinate 226,482,448 of VDFB02000003.1, read as the reverse complement.
TTTAATTTGAAACGTTGATTCATAAAAATGCACATAGTTTCAATCTAGAAAATAAACAATTCATTATCATGGATTGTGGAAACTTGATGTTGTTAATTAAAAACCTTGTTTCTGTGCTTCTTTTTGATGTTGTTAGATACCTGTTTCAGTTTGTTTACCTTCTATTTCATTCATTTCATTAGATCTAGCTTAATCTACTTCACTGATTACATTGCTTAAATTCAAAATGGCATTTACAACATTTCATTTTCAGATTGTTACATAGCATAATAATGTTGGAACACAATGATCTACTGAGAGGGGGGTGAATCAGTAGATACTAAAAACTTTAGCCCTCAAAACCTTTATGCAGATTACTTCCTTAGCTCCATATACCTTGTGCAAATTTCTTACTCAACTATTACTATGTAGATTGAAAACAAAAGATGCAAACATACACATGCAAATAGATAATCAACACAAATACCCACAATACCGGATATACGTGGAAAACCCGATATGGGAAAAACCATGATGACCAAGGTTGCTTGAGTCTACTGTTCAAATCTAGTGCCACAAAAGAGAACTCTGTTACAATGTTTTAGGGCTACAACCCAAGGAAGCATCGACTACCTAGTTTAGAAGCAACAACTTCAAGGATACAACAACACCCTAATTTAGGAGCTACAACTCCAAGGATACAACACCCTAATTTGAGCTAAAACTTAGTATAATGATTAACAATTTTAGATATACATAGACTTGGTTCTGCAAAACCTATAATGCATCATTACATTCAGTTCATTGTTGCACTTACTACAACTCATACTCTATTCTTGAAGTTGCACTCTCAACAATACACCCCTTCTCTGTACTCTCTCTGTGCATAGATAAACCACTATTCTATCTCACTGCACTGTACACTCTCTTCACCATGAATGCAAACACCTAGAGGATGTTTTGTATTACAGTCTAGGACTTCACAAAATGCATTATTTGTCTACTTTTTTGCTCTCTCTTTACCTCTTCTGTACTTAGAACATTTTTTGTTTTATCTTCCTATGTTACACACTCTCCTTCTATACCACTACTGCACACTCAACAATACATGCTTCCATTCAACACTCTGTGCACTGGCCGAATTCACACACATAGTAGATACAACTTAGATAATTCTCAGATTGTCTTCCTTTTTCCTTAACTCCACCATTCTGCAATCTCTTCTTCGAGATTCTAACCACCGTTTAGATCTCCTCAAATCTTCTACTAGGGTTTCCTTCACTTGAAAACTTGACCAACAAGCTACCTGTACCTCAAGCTCCACACACCACTATCCAGATCATCATTAAGAAATTTGATAGGGTTTACCAGACATGTCCATACCTTGCATCAAGCCACACACCATTAAATATGGTGTAGAGAATTTTCCTTCATTCTCTTCCTATCAAACCCTAAGAATCATATTATGGAGTTAATGCTCTCTGCTATCCATTTGATCTAATTTGATCTCAATCTCATCTACAATATATTCTCCCACCTAATAGATTAGATCATCATTTAATTGGTCACTAGGTGTAGTTGGACCAATTAACTCTCTACTCTGTGTCGGTTCCAATCAAAACCTTGTTTACATAGACTTAGTCATTTGAGATCATTACTTTTGAATTCCGACCATCAATCTTCTCCTTTTGCGCCTTGAACTTGTGATCCTCATTTACTACCATGTATTTAAATCCTGACCGTTGGATAAGTGTTCATTCAAATCACCATCATTGATCTTGGGGGTATTCATCATGTCATTCTGTCGGAGAGACACTCACTACAGTCTCACCTACGTCCAACGTTCTCTTCAATTTTTTGCATGCTTGTCATACGCAGGGTCTACCTATTTCCAAACAACTCACAACAAGGATGTGAGTTATCCATCAATCTTGTTAGCACCTTTAAATCACCACCATCGGATTAGCATCCTTCATATTTGTGTTGTCAATCTTGTCCATCCATTGAGTGTCACCTTATGACCATCATGCATCATTACATTGAAGAGACTTGCTAACTTTTCTCCGATAGACTGATCTCACTTCAACATATGCATAGGCTCACATGTCATCTATCCTCCATGTCATCACCACCTAATTTGCAACAAAAATGTGAATTATCACACTAAGCAATCGCATGCCACCACCTGTCAGCCTTCGTCACAATCGAGTCCCACTAGCTTCTCACCTTATTGCTCCATTGAAGACACATTTGAATAACTCCCGTTGAAACCATCATCTCACTCTGATGAGTGAATGTTCCTCCCTATTGTTGTGTCAAAGAGACATCCATCAATGTCTTGCCAATACACCAAAGTCACAATGATGAGATAACCATTGGACTATCGAAGAGGCATTTAATCCACTCTCATCGATATGGTATTATCACACCGATACTATTTGCTACTACAAACAAGTGGTCTCCACACAATCGTGTCACCACACATCACCATCCAATATCACTTTCTACCATGTGTCATCCTGGAATTTTCTCTTTGACTATACATTACCATGCCTTGTACCAACTCTCTTATCACCATACCATGTTGGATCCCACAATCGACATCATACTCCCATTGCCCTATCGAAGATACTTTCTTCAAATTCTTGGTGATACACTAATCTCTCACTGATGAAAGAGTCATTGGGTTGTTGAGGAGACATCTAAGTAGGTATCATTTGTGACCATCAATCATGCTAACAAAAGCCATTGACTATGTCAGCTATCCACCTCATCACCATGTCATTGCATTGCAATCCACAACAAGGATGTGGATTACTGTTTATCCAATCTCGTTATGCCATGTGTTTGCTTCATCATCTTTGTCACCCACATCATCATGTTTGGGTCCCACTCGAGCACTGGCTTCACATCACCATGTCAGAGAGACATTGACAAAGGTCTCATCGATGCCATATAGTCTCATTGAAAACACTTCCATACTCCTTATCACTCCATCAAGGAGACTTCTCCCAGACTCTTGCTGATACATCAATGTCTCCCTAATAAGATAGCTATCAGTTTGTTGAAGAGACATGGATGAAACTATTCCCTACACTGTATTGTCTCATCGATAAATCTTTGTAGTGCCACCATCACTATGTCAAAGAGACATAACCCATTCTCTTGCTGACCACACACTATCACACAAACAAGAACATCGACCCGTTAAAGAGACATCTCCTAATATCTCGTTGATCACTCATTGTCATTTTGATAAATTTCTCCTTACACCTTATTGCTCCATCGATAAGTCGCTAAAAGTATAAACATAAGAACCTCTAGTCAGAGGTTGTGAACTTTTGTAAACCTGCAACATGTTGACAACAAAGAGAGCCTTCTTCCTTATTACTCCATTAGCTAAGTCATGAAATTGGTAGGTTTTGAAACTTGAGAACCCTGTGACATAGGTTAGGAAAAATTGAAATCCCGTGACAAGAAAATAAACCATTTTTTGTCGAATTGATGGAGATGTATAACCTTTAAGTGCTAGGTAGAGGGATGGGTCACCTCCATGACTGTAGAGACATAAGTTGCACCTAATGCAATTGACAACCACTGATACCAGGTCAACAACAAAATAGAAATCTATTATGAATTCCATGACTGGAAGTATACTTAGGGTTTAACTAATAAACCCTAACACCTGAGAGAAAAATAATACATTTTTGGGCACATCCTTTAATTTCTCAACCTGCAGAGCACATCACTAGAATGCTCTTGAAAAACCCACATTGAATTTGTAGTTTGTTTCCTCCTTTGCTATATGTGAGACTCTCTACAACTTCATGACAACATTTGCAGGATATGCACTTTAGCATCATCCACCAGCCACACACACTTCTAGATCGGGTTCATTGCTCTCACATTCATCCTCTGTCATTATGCCAACAATCTCCCTTGCTTGATTTTCCCTTTTGACATCAATGACAACTATATGCACTTCTACATAGGATCAACACACTTCTCCTTTGATCCCCTTTTGACATCAATGATAACATATTACAATAATCTCCCCCTTTGTCATTGATGGAAAAACTTGAATTATCAATGATACCAATTAATCAATTCAACATTTTTTCCAGTATCATCATGTTACTTTCTACTTCTATTATAGCTTCCTCCAATGCTCCTCTTTGAGAATTTTCATGAATTTCTCTCTCTTGCTCAGATACTTGAGAATTTGTATACTTTCTCTCCCTTTGACATCAATGGAAAAGGGATCACTCCTCCTGAAATTATTCTCCTCCTTTGACATTCCTTCTCCTTTGCTCATTCTTATGAGCATTTGCACAAATTTCCCTCTTCCCTCTTATGCTCTCCTTTGAGGATTTGCTCATTTTTTCTCCCCCACGCTTAATTATTCTGAGCACTTGTTCATCCTTTTTCCTCTTCTTTATCTCTAGTCACCATACTGCTATAGCCTTCACTTCTCAACAATGGAAAGAGAACTTTGCTCCCCCTTTGACTGATACCAATTGAATATAATTTTGTTCTCATACCAACTGCTGCATTCAACCTTTTTACTTCAATGGAAATCCCATATGCTTCAACTGCTCTGTACCAATTAAAAAATATATCTGATGCCAGTTGAAGTGGCATTACATGCTCTTCTCCAATCAGGTCTGATACCAATTGTAGATATTCTAATTCATGCTCTACATCAATTGATATCATATACTTGTCACCAATTGATGATATCATGCCCTGATACCGATTATCATTCTGATACAAAATGTGAATGTGTTCACTTTATGCTATGTACCAAATGATATCCTAGAATGTATTGTATCAAGTATAATATTGATTTGATACTATTAGAAGCTCCCCCTTAGACCTTCCTCCATTATTCACTAGTTTCATTTTAGGGGCTCTATACCAACTAACCTGTTTCGAACCAATATATAATGGTCTAATACCAATTTAAAAACAAATATATAGAACAGTTTCCTTTTAGCATAGATAACTCTTCTTCTTGCAGGCAAGAAGCATTTCTCTTAACATAGCATCTACACCACTTTTTCTTCAATGACTGATACCAATGGTTGATATCAATTTCTACAATAGACTATCCACTATCTACTGATGTTCTTACCCTCTGACTTATATCCTTCTTCATTTCTAGGGATGAATGAAACACTAATTTAGCTCCCCCTAAACTCATGCCCTATCACTACTAATTAGTGATGTAAGGCAGGAGCAGCCTCATAGAGTGCTACCTACTAGTCTTTCTCTCTCCAAACCATCTTGTGCTTCTTCTCTGATACATCAGGCTACTTCTCAACATCATGTAAACACTTGTTCACTTTGGAAGACATTCTCCTACTTACTATATGTATTTGATCTTTCATATTGTGCTGGTAGTCTTGCACAATCTAATTTGTAGTACTTAGTTGTATGACCATAGTTGTCACATTTATAGCACAATACATTCATGCCTATCACAGGAGTAGATGAGTTTCCATACATTTAACTTGTATTTCTCTTACTCTGTATTGTAGGTCTTACCAGATATAATCTGCAGTCTTCAGCTATGTGACTAAAGTTGTCACACTTGTAGCATACTACATACATATTTCTTATAGGAGCAAATGAATTTCTATTTACATATTTAGTGCTCCTTCTAAGTGCAACTCTACATTCTCTAGCCCTATGACCAAATTGATTGTAGGTATAACAATAACCATTAAAACATGGGGAGTACTTGGTCATAACATTCCTCTAAACAAGATGAGGTCTTCTTTGATTTGGCCTTTTCATGCATCTCATCCTAGTAAATCTTTCTGCATTAGCTCCCTTTGTGTACTAATTTTTCTTTGGGTTTCTAGGAATTGGTTTCTCCATCTTTTTATTTGTTGTAGGCTCCTTCAACTTAGTAGCAATATCCCTATCTGGTTTCTTCATCTCAACAATGGAAGGCTTCTTTTCTTCTTTTTCTTTCTTCACTCCAACAGTTCCTTTTTTTGATCTTCCATTTCCAGAGGTACTTTTTTTGGAGCAACTTGTGTAGGCTTCCTCTTTCTTTTTGGAGCTACTTTCTTTTGCTCTAAATCTATCATATAAGTTTGTAGAAGCACTGGTGGAGGAACTCATTCCTTTCTCAAATCCAAGGCCAACCTTCCCTTTAGGTTTTGATGGATTTTGTGATCTAATCAGTTCATCAAGTAACTCAAATCCACCTTTCAACTTTAGGCCTTTGTCAATCTGCTCCTTGACTTTCTCCAAATCTCTTCTCAAAGCAACTATCTCTGCTTCTAGCTTCATGCACTCATTTGACTTAGACTGTAGTTCAAATTTAACTACATCTTTTGCTCCTCTTCTTTCTCCACTCCAGTCTTCAAGATGATCACCATTTGATTAGATTCTTCAAGAATTTTGATCAACTTATCAATCTCTTCTTGTGCATGAAAATTTTGTTCTTGATTCTCCTTCTTCAATCTTTTAATCTCATCAAGAGCATTGATGAGTTCACCTTCTAGATCTACTCCATTATCAAAGGTTTCATCTTCTTCATCTTTATCAAACCTCTCAAACTATTCATCAGAGGTAGTTGGAAATGGGTCAATCCCATAGAAAATTTCATGTTCATCATTTGATCTACCATCTACATCAAATGACTCACTTTCTCTTCTTTTGTGCAAATTATTTCTACTACCCTTTTCCTTATTAGAATCATTTAGTTCATCATAAAAAATTTAAAAACAAAATGATTGTGAATACCTCTATGTTTTCTAAAGCCATCTATTGATCTTTTTAGGGAATCAGAATCTTGTGATTCAGAGGTAGATGTTTCTCCCCCATTACCTCTTGTTGCAACTTCTCTTCTGGGTATATCTGTAGTCTTCTTATCCTCATTCAGCTTCATGTTTTTATAATCTCTTCCATATGTTTGAATCTTGGCCTGCACTAAACTCTCATCTTCTCCATACATCCTGTTGGTCATATTTTAAGAGCCAAACTTATTCTTACCACATACTTATGAACTTAGTATAATTGAATCCTGACAAGTTCATAGGTATGTGGTAAGAATAAGTGGTTATTAAAAAATCACCAATAGAAATAAACCCAGGAGGGTAATCCTAAATATTGTGCTTAAATATATTAGAATAGTATAAACAAAAAAATTATACTATTTTGCTATACGTATAAAAACTTAGTTTATTAGGCCTTTACTTCCAAGTTTATTATGTATAAACAAAAAGTTTATTATGGAACTATATTTATATATTTTTAAAAGTTTTCAATTGAGACTACATATTATGTCCATTGTCTATTTCCCTATAAAGCATGAAATTGGTTTCTACAAAAGTGAGGTTTAATTAGGTTGGAACTCAAATGTAACATATTTCCATATAGGAAAATGAAAACCTTGGTGCATCCATGCTTGATAAAATCCATTTAAAGTTGGCAATGATCTCATCGGTAAGTGCAAGAAAATATGCAAAAAGGTGCTCAAACTAAACCTAAACTTGGATGAGTAATTTGAAGATATGACAAGAACAAAACTCATCATACTTTATATCTAGTTCATTAACTACTAATTTTTTTAATAAAATGTTTAGATTAAGGGAGTGAAAATGCTACATGGACACAAAAGTGTTCCTATTTTTCTCGCTTAAATATAACATAGTTTTTGATGTGCGATGAATTTTTTTTGTTGTACTTAGTATTTTTAAGCACTCATTTATATAAATATAGTTACGAGTGAGTACTAGAAGATGCATATTTTTTTGTAACATTTTATTGATTTTTTATGTGTTTGTCAAAGTGGATATGTCTTAAAAATTGAATCATTAAGCACGTGTGTGTCACATAACTTTCTAAAAATTATAAAGAATAATATATTTTTAATATATAAGGAATAAAGTGTAGAATAATAATATTTTTTAAATTTTTTTCTTGATAAGCAAATCAAAATTTATAAAGTAAAATCAATACATATTTATTTGAAGAAGATAGAAACATTAGCAAAGGAAATTAAAAATAAGCATGTTAATGTATTTCAAGTGAGAAAATTATATGGTTCAAAAGGTATGATGTGACATTTTGGTGCCAATTCTACTAAATATTGTTAAACAATGTATAAAATTTATGACATGCAAGCAAAAAAACTCCACTGAAAGTCAAAATCATGTGAAATAGAGGTAAATTAATAATCCAAGCCTTTAAGTTCATTTCAAAAAATATGTTTGTGAAATGGATTGGATTTTTTTTATAAAATAAGAGTGCATTGTAAAATGCAAGTGTGTTATAAAATGCCAGTGTGTTTTGTTACACAATCACATTTTGTAGAAGATTAAAAGGTTCATTCAATTTACTATCTCTTTATCTATCTATCCCTATCTTTTCAACTCTCCCTCTTTATCTCTATCTCTCCCCCTCTCCCTCTCTCCCACTCTATATCTATCTTCCCCTTTATCTATATTGCTCCTCTATCTCTATCTCTATCTCTCCCTCTACCTCTCTTTCTCTATATATCCCTCCCTATATCTCTATATCTCTCTCTCTCCCTCTATTTCTCTCTCTTTTATCTCTCTTATTTATTTCCATCCCTTTATTTCCCTCTTTCTTATCTCTCTCTCTCTCTCTCTCTTTAACTCTCTCTCTCTCTCTCCCTCTCCCATGTCTCTATCCCTCTCCTCTCTTTCTTTGTATTTACCCCTCTCACTCTCTCCATCTCTCTATCTCTCCTTCTCCCTCTCCCTCTCCCTCTCCCTCCCACACAGTTTCTCTCACACTCTCTCTATTTTTCATATCTGCCCCTCTCCCCAAATCTCTTTATATATATATCACTATCTCTATTTGTATCTCCCTCTCCTTCTCTATCACTATATATAGATTCTTTTCCATATATGTATTTGTATCTCTCTCTCTCTCTCTCTCACTATTTCTATGTCTCACTCTCCCTCACTATCTCTGTATCTCTCACTCTCTTTATCTTTCTTTTCTACCTCTCTCTCTCTCCCTCCCTCTCTCACTCTCTCCCTCCCTCTCTCACTCTCTTTATCTTTCTACACCCCATCTCTCTTTCAATCTAGGCTCTCCCTTTAAATTAATCTTACTCTCCCTCTCCCTCAGTTACACTCTCTCTTACTCTCCCCTCGTTTCTATCTCTACCCTCTCTCTCTCTCTCTTTATCTCTCTCCCTCTCAATTAATATATCTTACTCTATTACTCTCCCTCTCCCTCAATTACACTCTCTCTTGTACTCTCACTCTATTTCTATCTCTCTACCCTCCCTCTCTCTTTATCTCTCTCCTCTCTCTCTTTGCAATTGAATACCTTGCAAAAAAGAGAAAATATAATTTGAAAATACTTGGTAATAACTGAAAATAGCAAACCACTTTTCAAGGGAAGACATCCAACTACATTGAATGAGTACAATACATTGAATGAGTATAAAATTCATAATCTAATGATGAAATAAAACTCACTACCTCTTATACATACCTTACTTATGCCTAGGTATATCACCTAGGTTAACTGAGATAACAATTTATAAGCCCTAGGCTAACATAAATAACCAAATATACTTTCAAAATCCCTAACCACTTCTCTAATCACAACATAAAAACCTATCCTCTGATGATATCATGCATGTTAGAAAATTAATCCATCATGAATAAAGAATAAATTCATATCCTTTGAGCATCCAAAAACATCACTCAAAAACTATAACTATATCTTCACAATAAAAATCCAATCTATGGAAAGATTAATGAACCAATAGAAATCCATAGAGACTAAGTAATATGTTGTTACAAAGATGACCCATATACACGATTAAAATATACATAAAAAAGTAAACACAAAAGTCAACAAAGGTCTTAGACCTCTAAGTGGAGAGGTCATCTCAAGATCCCATTCATGAAATTCATTATTTACCACTTCCATTAGCATTGCCATGTTTAGACGAATCGATTGCATAATTATCCAACAAATCAGCCACTTGATTTACTTCCTAGTAATCATGACAACAATAAAATGAGGAAAGAGCCTCCAAAATTTCCCTAGCTTTATTTTACAATTCATAGTCAATCTATTCTTCAAAGCACTTATAATCAATATAGTCTCCTTCAATAATAATTTGAGAAATACCTAACATTTCCCACCACTTCAAAATCCAATATAAGGACTTATTCTCAATTTTGTTGTTTGTACTATATTTTACAATTCATAGTCAATCTATTCATCAAAGCATTTATAATCAACAAAGTCTCCAAAGCATTTATAATCAACATAGTCTCCAAAGCACTTATAATCAAATTTATAATCAAACATAGTCTCCTTGAAATACCTAACATTTCCCACCACTTCAAAATCCAATATAAGGACTTTTGCTCAAAATCCAATATAAGGAGTTGTGCTCGAAATCATTCTTTGTACTATAAGAGAGCTTAATAGATGAAATTAAACTAAATTTAACTTTTGAAATCCAATATAAGGACTTGTTTTCAATCTCATTGTTTGTACTATAAGAGAGCTTTGTAGATGAAATGAAACAAAATTTAATTTCACAAATCCTATGTGAGAAAGCACCCATCTCATCAAGGATCTATTAACATTTCTTGTTATTTTGTAAGAATGGCTTTTTAATTTTTTTTTTTGAATTATTTTAAGAAAATAACAATAATAAATAAATAAACTTAATCCAAAGAAAAAACAAGGGCATAAACAACTAACATTATGTGCTTTCAGATTTGTGGTTGAAACAAAATTCATAAATAGACAAAATTTAGAGATGATAGAAATAATAAAACTTTGAACTAGTAAAGGAAGGTCGAATTTAAAGTATGATAAACAACTTGTTTTGCATATGTTAAAAATATTTTAAAACTAATTTCAAATTTCCTAATATCACTAAAAAGTGTACAGAGGCGAAGTAGAGAGATGATATAATCATAGGTTAAAGACAATGGCACCAATATTAGCAAGCTAAAAAAATGACCATCTTTTTTTCCCGATCGTATTATCCCCATCATCACTAGCAAGTAGTTCTTTTGCCCCTCTATTCAACCAAATAGGGCGCCTTAAATCTTCATAACTCGCTACCATATTACAAAAATCAATAAGCTTATACAGTTCTGTATCATTAACATCACCCTGTTCAAACCTTTTTAAACTGATAACATTCTCAGGCGCTAAATTATAGCGATCAGGATTAACATCCACAATCATAACATTACACAAATTTAAGCCAATCTTCTTCAGATCTTTCACATAACCATCATCGACCCTTTTGCAATGATCTCTGTAAAAGCGTCTGCTTATGTCAAAATTAACATCAATTTTCCCCATAATAACATCTGCCGTCTCATGGTGGCCTTCAGTGAAAACAATGATTTCATAGTTTTTGCGCAGTTCAGTGAAAAGCTGATGAACCCCACAAACATAATGAAATCATAATGCTGGTGGGCACTTTGGCTGGTTGAAACTAAAACTTCAAACAATTCAAAAACAATTGTTTTCTTGTTTCTTGATAAATTTACCCCAGAAAGCATGCACTCACGTTCAAGTTGTCTTTGTCTTGAACTCCAGGCATACTCTTCATTTATGGTGGTAATAAAAGCATGGATTCTAATTGCTTCTCTTACATCCCCACATGTTGCAGCTACTTTGCATAAATCCATGACTTTCCATAGCTCTCGATCTGTTAAATCACCATTGAATGCTTTCAAAGGAACAACATTTTGTGGCGGAAACCCAGCTGTATCATCATCAACAATGATGAGATTTTTTAGGTCCCTCCCAAGCATAGCAAGGTCTTTTACCATCACAACTTTGTTTTCCTTCATCATAGGACCATTTTCTTTTTCATCCTTTTCTTCTTCGTCATCTTCTTTATTTTGAACTACCATGATGGTGCATGAATCTTTATATAGGCGAAAATCTATGGTGATATTGTTGTCCTCCTCAAGTTTGTTCAGTATAGCATCTGCATAGGTATTGTGGGCTGAAGTAAAAACAATGATTTCATAGTTGTACTCACTTAATCTGTGCAATAGAAGGTCAACCCCTGGCCTTTTTTGTACATGGTAAGATAGAGTGTCATCACCTTCTCCCATGCCAGGAATAGTTATAACAAAATCATATTGTGGGATAGGAGTAAAAATTGCATGCACAATTGTGTTATCAAGATCTAAGACGATTGTCTTCGTGTGTGTGTGTGTGTGTAAAAGGTGTCCTTTTGCATTGAAAAGATGTTATCGATGGGGTGCGCCGTTAACAGATGCAATTGATTTGGGTGGGTGTGGGTGTGTGGGTGTGTGTTCACAAGGTGTCCTTTTGAATTGAAAAGATGTTATCAATGGGGTGGGCCGTTAACAGATGCAATTGATTTGGGTGTGATTCTTTTTTATAGGATACGATGAATTTGTTCGTGGCTTTTGATTTTCTCCTCGCCTGCCATGCATACTTTCAAAACGGACATTGTTTGTGGCAGCCCTCAATTGTATGGGACAACTTTTGTCTTTTGCATTGAAAAGATGTTATCGATGGGGTGCGCCGTTAACAGATGCAATTGATTTGGGTGTGACTCTTTTTGATAGGATACGATGAATTTGTTCGTGGCTTTTGATTTTCTCCTCGCCTGCCATGCAGACTTTCAGAACGTACATTGTTTGTGCCAGGAAAATAGAGGCAAAAAGCATTAGGTCTAAATTCTTCTTGGCAAAATGAAAGTAATAATTTTAGCTAATTCATAATTCACAATTCCGGCAAGGAAAAGTCAATCTGCCAATTGCATTTGATGTAAAAAGCCAATTTTTTTTTTGAAAAATTGGCAACTGTAACATCCGCTTCTCAGTTATTTAATAAAAAATCAATTTATTACAATTATTAAATTTAATCAATTGAACATCTTCCATCCATTTTAGAAGTGCTAATTTCATAATTTCTCCATTTACTATGGTGACATCAACTTAACGTCACCATTTATATGCTTATATAGGAGTGGTAAGCTCCAAGATTAGAGTTGTTCCTAGACCCAAACCTAAACCTTAAAGGTTCATTTGTGATGACCTTGCCTATGCATCTCCTTTGGAAAATCAGGGGTTTCATAATTTGCACACAACTATTAGAGGGAGTTCACTCTCTCTTCTTGTATGAAATTTCTGATCTCGCCTTTAAATCATGACTGTTCATCAAGTGTAAGCTATCAATTTAGTCCAATTATAATAGAATAATACCAAATTTTCCATCAAGTGTTAGTTCCATACTAAACATTAGTTTATAGACACACAAATTCACATATAAGTCATATCATTTCATAATCCTAGGATCACACATTGTCACAATCTCGAACATACATCACATATACACAAGGTGACTAGTTCATGCACACCACAAGCACACAATAATGACTAGATCATACACACATCAAAAGTACATCACAATTACTTGCTCAAGCATACACCACAGATATCTAGTGTGACAATCCACACAATACATCACATACATTCACAAGAAAGAACAATTGGTAATGTTGAAATGAATGCAACCTATTGTATGCATTATCCCACTACCTAATTCACAATCATATAAATTCGTTATGACAACAATCAAGCATCCCATAATATTTGATGTCCTCACTAGAAAGGACACAAGTAGAATGTTGTGAACAAACAAGAGTCCATTTAACAGATACACAGGTACACATGAAGTGAGTAACATGTATGCAACGACTAATTAACACAACCACAATGAATTTCTAACACCTGCTATTTTAGTGAATCCTAGACAGAAAATGAATGTTTGTGCATTATGTACTACACCATTGATCCCATCCTTTTTCTTGGTTTTTTGCACCAATCATGATGATGGCAAGCATCCCATACTAGTGACCATAATTGGGTAAAAAGTAAGTAAAAATAAAGTACATCTCAAGTAATACACACAAATTCCCCTAATACACCAATGGCTATGCTAAAATCCTAAGATGAGTAGATCTTGGTAGCCATCACCTACATGCCATTGGCCTTAAGGCCCACATGCCACTAGTGGAAATCAACAAACCTTTTAATGTTGCACTAGGTGCCATCACTTGCATGCTACTAGCCCTAAGGCCTATATGCCACCAACACAAATCATCAAGGCCACTTGAGTAAAATGAAGAATCCATTGCCTACATGTTGTTGGCCTTAAGGCCCACATGCTATGAACAAAAACCATCTGACTATCAATGAGATATTCGATAAATAGTCTACAAGAAAATAACACTCCTTGATTGTTGTCGAGCTAGAGCATCCATAATCTTATCTTATGTGGGTCATAGGATTTATCAATTGATGATCACCTTGAAAGTAGAAGATTAGTTCACATCTTAGGGATTATACACCCTCTATCTATACCCTCACAAAGTCTTTTCTACATCTATATCGTGTTTCCTTAAAATTTAGCCTATATCTATATTGATTTAGCATGGTGACATTAGAATGTACTAGGAAACAGATCAAAAAAAATTATGGGAAAGGTTTTTATCATGGATAATTAATTTAGGTACACTACCTAGAAGGAATTTCATAAACTATTCAATTATCTTAGAGGTCTAGAGATAATTTTTCAACACATAAGTAACACATTGACTCCTTGAAGATAACCTCTATCCAAACACATATATGAACTCATGAAATCTCATAAAGAATTGATATGTAGGAAAAAGAGGAATCATCCTAAAATGAGATGGTTTGCATCCCTTTTCCTAATGCCCTTGAGTAGGGACAACATATGATGGATGGATGTTGGATAGTTGTGAGGGTTTGATGCACTTGGTAAAGATATATGATGTCTGACAACCTAAAAGATGAGTCAACTAGCTCTTGACCAAATCTAGGATGAATTTAGGGATGAAATGAAATACAATGACTAGGCTAATGATGTAAATTATTGTTTTGATGCAAACACAACAAAAATAGAAAGTCAGACAAATTCAGTCAATTGAAATGGATAGAAGACATTGTGCACCCATGGTTCAAATCTACGGCTGATTTTGGAGGACTAATTTTCCCTAGATGTATGTGTCATTGTAGAGGGATTTCAATTATGTTTTCACAATCCTTTGGTGCCAAATTAGAGCTTTCCATTTCCACCTACAAATTTATTGAATATTTCTATAAGTGAGTTTTTGTGAGTTGTCAAAACATAGAGTTTTGATTGCAACAATGAATAATTGATCTTCAAACTTCCTTCTCAATTTCCTTCAAACCTAAAACATACACATTCAAAGATAGAGGAAGTGTTGTGCCATTTAAGGTCTTGCCTTAGTCAAACCTCATGTTAGTGTTTCCACTTCCACAATGAGAATGTCAATGATAGAACGACCTATCCTTTTGAGGGATAGGGATAAATAATAAAGGAATGATGAATCAACATTGGGTTGCAGGTGACCACCCTTCAATGGTTTTCTTAAAGGACTGAAGTCATACACATCTCCTCAAAGCTTGGATCTTTCATGCTTGATTTTCTTGAATTTCTTAGAGACCTACAGAGGGTTATCCTTCACAAACAATGATAATGTGAACATCTATAAACTCACATATGATTTGACATGATGCTTGGATCTTGAATTGATGAAAAAAATCACTAAAATTCTACTCTTGACTGGTCTTGATGGCACTCTTGATAATAATTTCTTTAATAATTTTCTAGATGTCTTTAAAATGATGCAATAACTAGGTATTTATATAAAATTATTCTAATTTCCCACAAATTAAATCCTGGTAGCTGACTTTGGAAACTTGAATTGCAAATAATAAAATTTTGACACCAACATATTTGAATTTGGAGCGAAAATAGGGGGACATAGACGCCTTGGGAGTATGTATCCCAACCTTAGTTTTTCAGAAATTAAGGTGTCGAGGGAAAAGTATTAGATAAATGCATTTGTTTTCCGCTTGCTATTTGTCATTCATTGTTAAAAAATGGGTTGTGGAATGCATAATTTAGGAAATTAGGTCCTCAATTAGGTCCAATAAATTTACGGGGAGAAAACATAGTGCAAAATTATCAAGGGTGATAATTTACAATGCTAAATTTATTCCGCACTTTAGTGAGAGTATGAACTTATGCTCAAACTCACAATAAAATAGAAAATATGTCAAGAGGGGTCTAATTGTCCAAATGTTGAAGAGAGGATGAAAAAGGATCTAGTGGGAGCATGCAACCCCCAGGATCTAAGATCCCATGGTAATGGAAAAGGATCTAGGGGGAGAATGCAAGCCCTCAAGATCTAAGATCCCATGGAAAACCAACATAAGCACAAAGTAACACACACACATATATGATGTAGAAAGATAACATATATAATGTAAAAAAAAAAATGCTAAAAGAGGGTATGGACTAACAAGTTGTGTTATGCTTGGAACCACACCAAAGGTGTTCATGACTTGTAGACTAGCAAAGTCTGATATTTTCTAGGTGAATCACAAAAATAAGGCAATACAAGCTAGTGAAGTCTGATATTCACTCGGTGAGCCCCCAAGACAAAGGGGAAAAACAAGAAACACGCAAGGTCTAGTGAAGTCCGATATTCACTAGATGTGTACCCATTGGTAACCATACCGAGAATTTATCTCCTTGATAATTTTGATAAGGTTCTACAAAAATGATTAAGATTCCATGTCAATGCATCACTAAGTTCAATGTGCTTGAACAAAGTGAAGCGAAAAATGACAATGTCAACACACCACTAAGTCCAACGCACATGAACAAACTAAAGAAAACAATGCTAATTTCAGCACACCACTAAGTCCAATGCGTGTGAAAAAAGTGCAGCAAAAATACCAATGTATGCCCCCACCTTAAAGAAATTTCTAAACACCATGCTGTGAGTAATTACTTTAAGGTAGAAAAATGATAAATTCCATGTGATAAGGACATGAGAGATTATTTGGAATTATTTTTAATTTATTGAATTTTAGGGTGTTTATGGAATATTCTAGATTTTGTTCAAGTGATGTATGTTGTCCATGAGTTGTCTTTAGATCTAAGCCTGAATTGTGTACTAATGTTCAATGGTGTTTACATAGGTTTGATTGACCTTGGGTGTTTACACTAATTGTGGAAATGCTTCGGTGTTTTTGGATGTGTGGCATGGTTTATATGAATGAATTTAGGTTTGAGTTAACATGTGATGTGGTCCTATTTCATTTGTTTCCATCCTAGGAATGCTTAGTGCTAACCTAATTTGAATTTGCATTGTTGAGGTGCATAACCAACCTTGTCAATTATTTTCAAGGTTGAGGATGGGTATACATGCATGTTGAGTTGATGGAGGATGGATGTATTATAAAGTGTGTGTGATCTGAATTGTGATGTGAAATGCTAGAGTGCAAAGTGTAGTGAAATATTTTTTATGATTAAGACTACTAGAAGTAGTGAGAAAAATGTGTATGAATTCTACAAAGAGAGTGTGAATATACTAGAGGTGTAGTGGTGGAACTTTTCCGTTGCTTTGAGATGGACTTCTCATTGTAACAATCTTCTTTCTTCTTTTATGTAATATGACAATGAGCCCTTCATTTCTTTTGGGAAGTAAGCCCTCTGGTAGTGAGCATATTGTACTCAGTATTGCAATTACTTTATATAGTAAGCTCATCCTCATCGTGGTTTTTCCCTTCTTGGGTTTTCTAGGTAAATTTGGTGTTCTATTGTGTTTGGTCTTGTTGTGTTCTCATTTTTTTTAATTTTCTTTCATGTTAAATCATTCTAATATATTAAAGGATAATAAGGTTAATGTGGATTTGAATGTTAATGAGGGTTTGATGTGTTAATGTACAACTAATTCACCCCCCATCTTAGTTGTATTGTGCATTCAAAAATTGGTATTGGAGAAAGGTTCCTTGGAAGAAAGCTAAAATTCTTGAGGTAGATCTATGATGGTGTGCAAGAAGGAGGCTCCTCTATTTGAGGGATCTGATTATGCATTCTAGAAGAGCAAGATGGAAGGTTTCCTTGTTTCACTAGGGTTTTGAGTTTGGAAGTCTATTGAATTTGGATATACCATGCTTGCAAATGGTTTGAGCACTGACGACGAGATCAAGGCCTATGAGAATAATGAGAAAGAAAGGTATGCTCTTTTGAGTGGTTTTTCTAATTTTAAACTTGTGAAAGTTATGAATATTAAATCTTCTAGTGAGATTTAGAAGCTGGAAAGTGTTTATGAAGGAGACATGAAAAAGTCAAGCAAGCTAAGATGCAAAACCTAAAGATCAATTTTGAAACCCTAGGGATGTCAAAGGATGAAGATATTACAAACTACATGTAAGAAATGGATGAAGTTGTCAATTCCATCAGAGGGCTTAGTGGAAAACTTGAAGAAGATGTGGTGGTAAAGAAGGTGCTAAGAACTTTTCCTAAGTACTATAGTCATAAAGTTTTTGCAATTGAAGAAGCTCAAAATTTAGATAAGTCCTCTAGAAATCAGTTGCTTGGTGCTTTAACTACTTTTAAATTAAGAGAGTTTGGTTCAATTGATTCAAAGAATGAGACTAATTTTAAAGTTGGCAAAGTTGAAAAGAATGAAGAATTAGATCTGGATGATGTTGATGATGTAGAAGCAAATTTTGTGAGAAGATTGAAAAAAGGTATTGGAAAATACAAACTTAGGTTACCTTTTAAATGTTTGAATTGTGGAAAGATTGGTCATTATGCTTCAAGATGTCCTATCAAAGCTTCAAAAGATAAATATAAGGAGAACAAACACAAATCCATTAAGAGGAGTTATTATGTTAAAGAATATGCTAGTATATTTGATGATGAATTTGATTACCTTGATGATGATGATAATGAATTCTTATTTGTGGCTTTAAATTATGGAACTAATTCTGCTAACTCCGAGAGATGTAGGAAGGAAAGTACTCCAAAAATAGTTCATAATATTGAAGGAGCAATGATGACTACTCTTCATACTAGAAAAGAGAAGAATAATTGGATCATTGATAGTGGATGCTCAAATCACATGACAGGTGAGAAGAGTAAGTTTTTTTATCTTGAAATTTTTTAAGGCAGTTTAGTTAAGTTTGGTGATGATATATCTACTAAGATATGTTGAAAAGGTTAAACCAATTTTGATGGAAAGCATAATACATATGATGTTCTTTATGTTAAGGGCCTGTGGCATAACCTTTTGAGTGTAGGACAGATGTGTAGCAAAGGAAGAAGGATAAATGGAAATTCTTATCAGTTTAAAGGTGCAAATGGCATGTGTCTAATGGCTGAGATTAATGAAAGTTGGCTATGGTATAGAAGAATGTGTAACATCAATAAATTTATAGCCTAGTGAGGATCAATTCAATTCAAGATTTTAGAGATCCGCCAAAGATTACAAATCCTATCAACATTGGTTGTAAGGAATTTCAAATTGGAAAGAAAGATAGAAAGAGTTTCAAAGTCAAAGAACAATATTCTATCGGTCCTTTGGAATTGGTGCATACAAACCTTTGTGGATCTACCAGAATAAGAATTTTTTAAGGTGATAGGTATTTCATGCTATTAATGGATGATTATTATAGAATGACTTGGGTTACTTTCCTCAAAGAAAAATCAAAAGATCTAGATAATTTTAAGGAATTCAAAGATTTGGTTGATAATGAAATGGATATGAAAATCAAATGTTTGAGATTTAAAAGAGGTGGAGACTTCACCTCCAATGATTTTAATAATTTATGCGAAGTTCAATGAACGAAGAGACATTTGAGAACCCCTAAGACTCCTCAATAGAAATGAGTGGTTGAAATGAAGAATAAGACTATTCAGGAAGCAACAAAAACTATGATGAAAGAAGCAAACCTACCAGAAGTATATTAGAGAGAAGAAATTCATACAACAGTCTACATAATTAAAAGAGTACAA
The DNA here is from genome assembly GCA_007258455.2 of Sequoia sempervirens. Lineage (NCBI taxonomy): Eukaryota > Viridiplantae > Streptophyta > Pinopsida > Cupressales > Cupressaceae > Sequoia > Sequoia sempervirens. Next base: position 226,462,582 of record VDFB02000003.1, on the reverse strand, counting down.
GCAATAGAAAACTGTTCAAAGACTCCCTATGAGTTATAGTATGGAAGGACTCCCACTATCAACTATTTTAGAGTGTTGGAAGAAAATGCTATATTAAATCAAGAGAGATGAAGAGAACATAGGAAAGTTTTATTAAAGATCTAATGAAGGAATCTTCCTTAAATATATTATATAAAAGGAAAAGCTTACTAGTGCTACAACATGAAGCTAAAAAGGATTGTTAAAAGTGCAAGTGTCAAGGTGGATGAAGATCTACATAAAATTTTAGTGATGATACATGGATATGAATCAGATGAGTCCTCTTGCAAAGGAGAAGAAAAAGATAAAGGTAAGGAAAATGAAGTATAAATTGAAGAGGAAGAAGCTCCAGAAAGGATCCGAAAAACTCCTAAGTATGTGAAGAAGGATCATTTTGAAGATCATATGATTGGTGACAAAAGAAGAGGTATATTGACAAGAAGAAAGGCTACTATGACAGAAGAGCAAGTAAAATTATATTTACTTTCCAAAGTTGAAACTAAAACAATGGGCGAAGCATGTGAATATGAGTATTGGATCAAGTATATGGAAGAAGAACTAATTCATATTGACAAGAATCAGACTTGGAAACCTATCCCAAGACCGAAAAATATTAATGTGATTGGAACTAAGTGGGTGTTCCAGAATAAACTGAATGAAAATGGAGAATTTGTTAGGAATAAGGATATGCATGTGTGTAAAGGTTATTCACAAGTGGAGAGAATAAATTTTGAGGAGACATTTGATCTAGGGGTATGTGCAGGATCATGATGGGCCAAAAAGTGGCAATATTATGGGTATTTGTGGGGTATGTGGCTGGAGACTTTCTTTTTACCCAAAAATGATGAAACGAAAAGGGTTTTTAGAGGAGATTCTTAGCTTTCCACCAATATAAATTATGCTTTAATTTTAATTTAATAAATAATTATTATTCATTTTCTATTAGAATTATGACTAAAGTCCTGATTGATAGGCTAATTGAAAAACATCTATAACTTTCAAACGGTATCACATTTTTTGAATCTGAAACATGAATCACATTCTATGCTTAACATACTATAGGATTAAAAAAAGAAAAATTAAATTTCATGAAGTTTTGACCAAGTTAAGGTGGTCATACATATGAGTTTTATATTTTTAAAAGTTGTAATAAAAAGTCATAATTAATTATTTACTTAGAAAAAAAAATACAAAAAAATATGCATTACATCCAAACATGAGTCCTCTACTTATATATAAAATCTTATAAGAAATAATTATTATTTTATTATGGTTAGGTGGTCGACAGACACCTACTTCTTTATTTTTCCTTTGAAATTTAAGTACTACTACATTGAAATTTCAAATTTTCACCAAATAGATTTTATTTATTTTTATATAAACCTAGTAGTTTAGAAAATAAATTCAATTTTATACATATTCTTTTCTTACATATTTTTGAAATAATATAGATAACTTATTCAAATTTTTACGCCAAGTTGCCTAACACTAATTTTTTTGAATTTTTTGCCACTTAAGGGCTTGTTTTTTCCATGATGATCCTGCACATACCCCTAGTGGCAAGGATGGGATCTATTTGGATGTTTTTGGCTTTTGTAGCACATAAGAAATTTCAAATTTTATCAGATGGATGTGAAGTTTTCATTCTTGAATGGTGGGTTGGAAAAAAAGTTTACAATGAACAACCAAAAGGATTTCAACTATCAAATAATCCTAATATGGTCTACATATTGCAGAAGGCATTATATGGAATCAATCAAGCTCCTTGAGTTTAGTATGCAAGATTGGATAGGTACTTATTGTAGCAAAGATTCGATATTTAGGTACCACCGACAATAATTATTATTTTAAGGTTGAAAAAGATCAAATATTGATTGTGGTTGTGCATATTGATGACATATTTTTTAGAGGAAATGAAGTTATGTGCAATAGATTTGTAGAATAGATGCATAATGAGTTTTAAATGTCAATTTTTAGGGAGTCGACTTTCTTCCTTTGACAACAAATCAATCAAATAAGAAAAGATTATTCATTTCACAATCAAAATCTGTCAAGGAAATGATGAAGAAGTTTGGAATGGAAGACTCTAAATTGGTATGCACTCCTATGGCTACTGGTTGCAAGTTGAGCACGAATGCTGAATTTCCTAAGGCTGATTAGAGCAAGTACAAATCAATGATTGGAGGACTATTGTATCTAATTGCTACTAGACCCGATATCATGCATGTAGGTTTTCTTATGGCTAGAATTCAAGAAGATCCCAGAGAGTCATATGTCAAAGCAGTGAAGAGAATATTCAGATACTTGAAGGGCACTTCAGATTATGGCTTGTGGTATCCAAAGGATACCAATTTCTCTTTGAATGTTTATACAAATACAAATTGAGTAGGTTGTGTTGATGACTAAAAAAGTACAAGTAGCGGTGCATTATTTCTTGGAAATAGGTTGGTGTCTTGGTTAAGTAAAAAGAAGGATTTAGTTTCATTGTCTACTACAAAAGCATAATACATTGTGGAAACATTTTGTTACACACAAGTGTTTTGGATGAAATAGAATTTTAAGGATATTAGATTGGTATATGATGAACATATCTCTATATTTTTTGATAATACAAGTGCTATTAATATTTTAAAGAATCTTGTAGCACTGCATTCAAGGAAAAAACATATCTCAACTCGATATCATTTTTTGAGAGAAAGGTTGTAGGGAATTAGGAAAAGCTAGAGTATGCTCCTACAAAGGATAAAGTTGCAGATATCTTCACAAAGACTCTTCCTAAGGACACTTTTGAGTATCTACGAAAGAAGTTAGGGGTTATTTCCGCTCATTCTTTTATTTAGATGCATAAGGATATACATCAGTCTAGTGGATTTCAAGATTCATTCCTTGTTTTGGACTGATCTTGATGACTACCTCTCAAGAGAAGTAGGTAGTGGTATTCTTGCTTGTTGCAATCAAGGGGAGTAAGTGTTGTAATACATGTGATTTTTTTCCTTTGTCAGTTGTTTCAAAGGATATGTGCAGTAGTTGTTGGTTGGTGTAGTATGTTGTGTACTCCTAAGGGGGAGTACGTAGAGAAGTGGAATGTGTAGGTGTGCAAAGAAGGTGTGATGAAAATAGAGTGTAGTGTAAAAAAAAGGAATTTGCAAATCTGTAAGAAGTAAGAACAATGGAAGAACATATATATGAGTGATTGATGTCAAAGGGGAATCTTTCCCTTTCCCATTGATATCAAAGGGGGAGAGATTTAACAGAAAAACCTTATGAAGTATGGGGGAATAAGAGAAAGAGTTGAGAAAGCTTAAGGAGAAGTGTGCACTAATGTGCAATATATGTTTGGGAGATTAGAGTTGTTGTTAGATCAGAGTTCCTATTTTTGCTGTTGATGGTTTTTTATATCATGTTTTTCCATTAGTGACAAAGGGGAAATTGTTGGAAGTTTTTGTTTTCATTGATGTCAATAGATCTATGTTGTTGCATTGATGTCAACAAGTCTATGAGTTCTATGGAGAGATTGTTGGAAGTTTGTAATGATGCTTTCATTAGACACATTATATCATCATTAGTAGTGTCACTAGTGTTAACCATTAGTGTTGCTATGATAAGCCTTTGTTGGTGAATGTTCAGCCTCTTGTGTGGTTGAGTTGCTATAGTTTTTTTGTGGTGTAATGATAGAAAAAGTACTCTCTAACATGGCCTTGATTTAGTGTTGTAATATGTCTAACATATTCACATTAGGTATTGGGCTGTTGTGAACTAAATGAGCTTATTGATGCCTAATTTGGAGTGTTGTAAAGTGTTGTAACACACTTTCACATTTTTCTAGGGTTTTATTAAATAATTGGGCTTCTTTATGCTTTAATAGGCCTTATTTTGCATCCACAAGCCTAATTTAATGCATCTTTTTGAGGATAATCCTGACAAAAAACATCCAATCAAAATTCAGGTGTCTTCAGGTTGTGTGGCCTAGATTTGGTGGTCTAGGACTCATATTCCACCTTGGGCGTATGGGTCCCACCTAATTTTTTGGGTCTCGATCTAGATTTTACACCTTTCTAAGCATTTTTGAAAATTGACCCAGAATTTATGCCTAATGGGACTCATACACCACCTTGGGCATATGAGTCTTGTGTGGCCTAAAAATAAAATTAATTCAAATTCTTGGAAACATTTTATCCTCCTAGATCTGATGTTGGCCTATAGTGTTGTAATTTTGGGAATTTTTGCATAATTAAGTATAAATAAAAGTTTCTTTCACTCATTTTACACCTAGCAAGTTGAATGAGCAGTCTTATAGAAAGTTTGAGTTCACAAGAGCATTCAAGTGTTTACAATGGCATTCAAGAACATTCAAGGGATGATTATCAAGCGTTTTAGATCATTATTCAAGCATCAAGCATCATGTCAAAGTCATCATGCATCATGTTTCTTTTGGAGATAACAATTGTGATGTAGGGTTTCATGATTCAAGATAGCATTCAAGTCAAGATCTATCCTATTCAAGAAAGATTCAACATCTACATCCATTGGAGCCATCTCATACATGTTTACAACCTCTTATTGCTAGGGTTTGGTGAGTTGCAACATCTTATTTTGTTCATCATCATTCTCCATTCCTATTTCATTTCATTTCAAGGTTTGATTACCAAAATGAGGTTTGACCAAGGAAAACCCTTATCCACTAACAAAAAACATTTTCCCCCCTCTTTAGTGTGTAATTTATAGGTCTAGATTGAAGACACATTGACGAGAAAGTTTGGAGAAAGTTCTCAAAGTTGTCACCTTGCATTGGATATACTTGGAGGACTTCTATAGGTCACAAATCAAGGTTTTAGATTTGAAAATAAATTGGAAAGGATAAAACAGACATTAAAGAGCAGAATCAGAATTTGAAGCTTCAAAAAACCCTAATTGTATTGATGCACCAGTTCTAGCACATGAGTCATAGTTTAGGTCATTTTCTAGGTTTTGGCAGTTTCAGATACCCATTTGCTGGATTCCAGCTTTTGCATAGAAACCCAAATATGAGACTAAATCTCACATATTGACATATGAGTCCTAACAGGCTTTAAAATTAGTGTTTTCAACATTTTAGACCTCCATATAGTCATCTACAGATTTCCAAGTGCACACATTTCACCTTGAAACTTTCTATTTTGATTTACATGCTTCTCTAGGTCATTTAGTGAAAGTTTGCATCATACTAGGTTTAAGCATTTTGATTTGCATTGCATTTGTCTTTCCAAGCCCTAGCATGGTGGTGAACCCCTCATTATTTTACAATCAGACCTTAGGATATCCCTATTGCAGGATCTCTTTCTCCTTTGCATACTTTAGATTGAGATATTTTGGGTTTCCTTTCAATGAAATAACTGTGAAGTGGGTTTTCTCTATGTCCTAAACCATATGAAATCATATCACCCCATTTTTCATTATTTCATTTTGGGGAACTTACATTTAGAATATCATAATTATTATTTGGATTGCATCATCATCCTAGATGTTTCTTGCATTAAAATTGCATTAGGGTTTGCATTAGTTAATTGGCATTCTAGGGTTTCTAATTCTTGCATTAGTGAAAGTGCATATAGCTTGCATTTTTGCATCACAAATCATTGAAAATCACCTGAAATCTGCATTTGCACTTAGGTTATAGATCATACAAATTGAAAAAGAATAAAAATCACTTGAATTTTTTTGAAAATTTTGAAAAATATCCTCATTGGGACTCATACGGCCCTCTGGGCGATTTAGTCTTAGTGCTGATTCTGAACTTCATTTTCTAGAATTTAAAACATTGTTTTTGAGCTTCTATTTGCTATTGATAAATTTCTATTTCACTTTATGTATAATTTCTATTATATTAATTTCATTGTACTTATCTTAAATTTCATTTAGTATTCCTCCATGAGTATTTGGTGTCCTATTGCTAATAATATAGTGAGACGAATTTCAAGTCTCATTTCATCCTATGATAGCACAATCATCATGGATTTTGAGTTAAATTCTAGCTCTTTCACTCCTAGTATTGACACTAGTACACTAGGTATGGACCATACCCTTAACAATTCCTTGCCTTCAAGTAGTATGATGCATGCTAAAACAAGGGTTTATAGTGTTCTGTAAGAAAACATAATTAAAATCCACAAAGACTTAGCAAGCTACAACATCAAGTGAAAAATGAAAAAATTTCAACTACTATCATCCCTACCATAGATAACATTCATCACATGCTTGAAAGTGAAGATGGACTTGACCTTGTGAGAAACATAGTTCAAATATTTGGAAAACACTTCCCCTCAAACACTAGTTTTATTTTACCTACCAACAATGTCACAAGCCAAGGAGGAATTCAAACTCCCCCCACAACAATTTCCTCTATTCCTACCTATATCAACCCTCAAGTCACATCAACAATGCAACAAACTAGTAATGTGATTTCTTCCTTGGGTTTTTCCACTAGCATCCCTAGTACCTTTGTGGCATCGCATGTCATCTCCCCTACCACCTTACCACATATAAGTATTCCATTCACTTTCCCCTCGAACACATACACCCCTTCACATTTTTCACCTCCATCTCATAATACAAGAAATGACCCTCTCATAAATCAACTTTTGCAAACCATTTCATCCCTTCAAAACCAAGTTTCTACCATCAATCAAAATCAAAATGGCCCACCTACATATTATATCAAAAGAAATCCCTTGTCCTTGGAGATATTGTGAACATCGATGCCACAAGGTGTAGAGGTGCCTAGATTTGAGAAATTTTGAGGGAAAGGAGATACTTCTAACCATGTTTCCACTTACACTGCCTTATGTAGTGACTTTTTCGTTGATGATAAACTCTTGGTTAAGATTTTCCCTAGGTCCTTGAAAGATGTTTCCTTAGAATGGTTCTCTTCATTACCGAACAACTAAATTTTTTCATTCAATGAACTTATTGAGGAGTTTATAAACCATTTCCAAGTTCATATGACTCCTAAAATGACCTTGGCCGATTTGATGAGATGCAAGCACAAAGAGGAAGAAAAGATTACTCATTTTATCTTGTGCTACCAATCGCTTTATTCCCAAATCAATGTCAAGGTTCCTAACCCTCACCTTCAAAAGATGTTCATAGAGAATTTGAAAACTAAGATACAAGATAAAGTTACCATGATGAAATTCCCCTCCTTCATGGACTTATGTACTACTCTCCACGATTATCAAAATTTAGTTGGTAGTTGAGATACAAATTCCACATCTAGCCATAGTGAGAAGTCTGAGTTCGCAAATCAAAAAAATTCTCAATCCTTTAGAAAACAAAATAAAGGCTTCCTCCAATTCAATCCCCCTCAATAAACAACTCAGAATGCTAATAACCAAGTAGTTGTTGTTAAAGCCGCGATACCCTTTAGCTATGGGGACCTGAAAAGTTAATTCACTCCCTTACCCGACACCCTTCACAACACAATGACACAACTCTTAGAATAGAAGATGATTACGTTTCCTCCCATTAAAACACCCAATCGTAACAAGCCCTTACCTCCCAATGGGTCAATGAGTTTGAATCGAAACTACATGGTTGAATCCTGATAGCAATATCATAATTTGACACGTTGTGGAAAAATACCTCCTACTTATCAAGCCCTTACCTCCCAACTTTAGATAAAATACTTATTTCCATGTTATCACCAACAAAATGGACATGACACAGAACATTATAAGCATCTTAAACATCTTGTGCAAGACCTCATTGGTTCCCATCATCTTTCCATTGGAGGTGTTAGGGATCAAGGAAATAAGTCCATTGTGCCTCCTAACCAAAAGTTGTAAATTTTTATCAACCCTATGCCTAATCATAACATTTCATTTGTCAAAGCTAATAAAACTACAAATAATTATGTGATGAATGTTGATACGAATGACAATAACAAGGATACTATTCAACACATTCCTATAGATAATGATCCTATGGATGATATAGTAGGGGTGATAGACGTTATTCCTCATCAGGGCCAAACTAAAAATCCTCTTGAGAGTGATCTCTCCTCACAAGATGGTCCTCTTTACATAGCCAACCAAATCTATGACAAGCTCACTAATGGGATATTAATAGATCTCGTCTATGAAGACAATGTGACCACTGAAGAATTATTACTTCTACATGAACTCTATCAAGATATATATGATAAACTGAAAGAATGGATCAATAAACATAATGGTCTCACTTGCCCTATGATGGGATCGATCACCATTCCTTTACAAATAGGACTAAAGACATTAGATATCTCATTCTCCATCATCCTATAGTCAAATCAATTTTGTGTGAAGCTAGGCTATCCATGGCTTCACTCCATGAATGCAGTCCATTTGTTTGTACATAAATGCTTAAAGTTTCCCATTGACAATGAAATTTTCATCATCCACCAGAGTGGCTTTAACCCTTTGTCTTCCCGTGGAAACTTTTCCTTAGATTTCTTTTGGCCTGAGCCTATAGGACTTATCAAACCATGAGAAGAATTCTTTTTCAAATTATACCAAAAGTTCAAGGCAAAGAAAATAGAAAAATTATCCCTCCAAAACATGCCTCCACCCTCCACCGATCCTACCATCCTTGATGAAACCGTGATTGAACCTAAATAAATTCCAAATAACCAAGACCAACCTAAGACATAACCTTAACCTACTTCCTACAAAAAACCAAGAGACAATGAAAAAAATCCCATCACACCTCCTAGAATAAAACAAGTTTACAAAGCCAAAGAGAAAGTGGCTAAAGAACCTTCCATGGTTCCTTCCATTCCTCCCCTTAGGGAAGAAAAGAAACCTATGGTTGATTAACCCACTCCTACACAAACACAACTTGAAAATTGAACTAAAAGAAACAAAGGTGCTAGAGATCCTAGGCTTACACATCGTGCCCTTTCTCATAGGTTAAATGAAGAAATAAACAAAGAAAATAAAAATTCAAACAAGACTGAAGCAATGAAAAATGAGTCTCCCTCACCACAAAAAGATCCTATAGTACAATTGCAACAAGAGTTGAACCCTTCTTTGGACATTATCATTCAAACTCCTATTGTGATTAATTTAGATGATGATGAGGAGATTGCTAAAATTGGTGAGGAGGTTAATAATCAATTGAATACATTAATTTTCCTCTTCCATGAGCATAAATGACAATTCTCCTAGGAAGAGTGTTGAACTTGGTAATGACCCTAGTTTGATACTTGCTATTGTCCCTTTGGCTAGTTGTCTACCTTCAACATATAATGAACATGATTGGGATGTGAACGATCTACTTTAAGTTGACTCGCATGTTCCTTACTAGTCTTTAGCATTATTTCTTTTCTTTTGTGATTGCATGTGCATGATATGATCCCTTGTGACATCCCATGCAATATTCCTCTATTTGTACCTACACTCTTTTCTATGTCATAATTCTTTTCTTTCTCTTGTATTTATCTTGTGTTTTCCTTTCGGGGATGACACAAGGCATCGAGACATTCATGTCTCTTCCACATTGACTCAAAATGATTTTTATTTTGTTTTCACTCTCTTTGTGTCATTCTTCTAGTTCTATGATTATTTGGGAAATAATGAAAGTTTCGAGCTCTCTTAAAAACATTGTATCAAGAACATACTAGCACCAAATCCACAGATTCCTAATGTGTGTTTGGAATTTCGTTTTGGGGGAAACCCCTCCCTTTTCTTTTGCATGATGTAGTTTCAATTGGAAACATATGAATTGGCATAGGGCTTTCCAAGTTAGCTCTCATGTCTTCTTTATTGTTAGAATTTATCATTTGCTACTTAAAAGTAATTTCTCATAGCATGGTGTTTAGAAATTTCTTTAAAGTGGGGGTATACATTGGAATTATTTTTGCATTTTTATTTTTCATGTTTCATGGTGTAGTCTTCTTGTTTCAAGAAATGCATTTTTCACTTTGTGGTGACATTAGGTGTGATGTCCTTCTAGAGTGTGATCTCTCTTAGCATATTATTATACTCCTCTTAGTGGCCTGATGCAACACACTGCATCCCCTAAGCTGTGAATCTTCTATTCTTTGATTGTTCCTTTGTTGGAGACATTGGGCACAATGTTCCCTAAGTTAAGACCTCGTATGAAGTAAGCAAAGACTCCTTTGAATGTTCCTTATTGTTGCATTTGCATTTTTGGTTATATGGCCACCTTGCATGCCTATGGAGCCATCTTGTTTGTTCGTGAGTCCCAAGCATACAAATCTTTGCTTGCCTCATGAAGCTCAAAGTTCTTTATTGTGTAGTGCCTTATCAAAGTTATTAGGAGGTATAAATTTTGTATGGTTTGATGGGAATCCTAACCGAGGCATGACTTTCCCTTAGCCACTCACGCATGTGTGTAAGCACATATAGACCATGAGTGTATGTATCTCACCTTCTTGGATTACTCACCCAACAAACAACTTAGAGTTTTGTTGCCTCATAGTGAGCATGCATTTTTGGACAAACAACCTAGATTTGATCCACATCATGATGGAAAAATGGTCGAAGGTTGATCCACCCCCTTTCTTTTGCTTTTTCTTTTCTTTTCTTCTCTTTGGAAGTGTATGCTTGTGCCTTTTTATTTCTCTTCATATCATTTTCATGCGTGTTCTTTTGCACCTATGTTGGTTTGTCATAGGACCTTAGTCCTAGGGGATTGCACAACCCTCTTGATCATCGTCATCCTATCTTACTAGCATTAGTACATTTGGTCCCTCTTGATGTGTGTGGGTCTACTTTAGCATGAGTTGGAAGCAAGTTCCTCCTCTCAGTAAAGTGGGGGATATATGTAATGACAAAACAAGTACTCCCTAACATGGCCTTGGTTTAGTGTTGTAATATGTCTAACGTATTCACATTAGTTCTTGAGCCCTTGTCAACTAAATGAGCTTATTGATGCCTTATTTGGAATGTTTTAAAGTGTTATAACACACTTTCAGAATTTTCTAGGGTTTTATTAAATAATTAGGTTTCTTTATGCTTTCATTGGCCTTATTTTGCATCCACAAGCCTCATTTAATGCATCTTTTCAAGGATAATCCCAACAAAAATCAACATACAATCATAATTCAGGTATTTTTAGTCTGTGTGGCCCATATTTGGTGGTTTGGGACTCATACACCACCTTGGGGGTATCAGTCGCACCTAGGGTTTTGGGTTTTGATCTAGATTTTACACATTTCTAAGCATTTTTGAAAATTGTTCCATAATTCATGCCTAATGGGACTCATACACCACCTTGGGAGCATGAGTCCTATGTGGCATAAAATTAAAATTAATTCAAATTCTTTTTGGGATTTTATCCTCCTAGATTTTATCTTGGCTTGTGGTGTTGTAATTTTAGAAATTTTTGCATAATTAAGTATAAATACAAGTTTCTTTCACTCATTTTACACCTCACGAGTTGAATGAGCATTCTTATAGAAAGTTTGAGTTCACAAGAGAATTGAAGTTTTTACAAGAGCATTCAAGAACATTCAAGGGATGCTTATAATTTTTTAGAGCATTATTCAAGCATCAGGCATTATGTCAAAGTCATCATGCATCATGTTTGTTCTGGAGCTAACAATTGTGATGTATGGTTTTAGGATTCAAGCTAGCATTCAAGTCAAGATCTATCCTATTCAAGCAAGAGTCAAGATCTACATCCATTGAATCCATCTCATACATGTTTACAACCTCTTATTGCTAGGGTTTGGTGAGTTGCAACATCTTATTTTGTTTATTCGCCATTCTCCATTCCTATTTCATTTCATTTCAAGGTTTGATTACCAAAATGAGGTTTGACCAAGGAAAACCGCTATCCACTAAAAAAACGTTTTCCCCTCTCTTTAGTGTGTAATTTGCAGGTCTAGATTGAAGACACATTGAAGAGAAAGTTTGTAGAAAGTTGTAAAAGTTGTCACCCTTCATTGGAGATAATTGGAGGACTTCTACAGGTTGCAAATCATGGTTTTAGATTTGGAAATCAATTGGAAAGGATATAACATAAATTAAAGTGTAGATTTAGACTTTGAAGCTTCATAAAACCTAATTGGATTGATACACTAGTTTTGGCATTTGAGTTCCAGTTTAGTTCATTTTCTAGTTTTTTGCAGTTCCAGATACCCATTTGCCAGATTCTAGCTTCTGCATAGACACCCAAATCTAGGACTAAATCACCTAGAATGGCATATGAGTCCTACCAAGCTTTAAAATCACTATTTTTAACATTTTAAGCCTCCAAAGATTAATCTACATATTTACAGGTGCACACATTTCACCTTGCAGCTTTCTATTTTGATTTACATGATTTTCTAGGTCATTTAGTGAAAGATTGCATCATACTAGGTTTAAGCATTTTGATTTGCATTGCATTTGTATTTCCAATCCCTAGCTTGGTGGTGAACCCCTCATTAGTTTACAATCAGACCAAGTAGGACAACCCTATTTCAATATCTCTTTGTTGTTTGTATAGTTTAGATTGAGATCTTTAGGGTTTCCTTTCAATGAAATAATTGTGAAGTGGGTTTGCTTTATGTCCTAAACCATACAAAAGCATATCACCCCATTTCTATTATTTCAGGTGGTGATGAGGAGGTGTTGAAGATGATGAGAATGTGTTTGTGGTGCTTCATTTCCAAGTGCTTTTGAGAAAATTTGAATAAAAGAGAAAATAGTGTGCTTTAGAGGTATTTAGTATAGTAGAGCAGTGATCTAGTTTTGCTTCATATTTCATTTGTGTTGAAGATCTAGTTATGTTGTTTGGATATGTTGATCAAAGGTGTCTAGATGTGTTATATCTAATATTTCTTGTCTTAGATAATTGAGCAGAGAAATTTGTGTTCACTAGTGTGTGAGCAGTATATTGCAGTGGTGTCTAGGAGAAATGGTTTTATTCCACATTTCATGACAACATGGTTTTAGTCTTGTGGATCTGAGGGTGTGCTTAAATTTCTCATATCTATCTTCAATCTGAGTCATTTGAATTTTTATACTCCATAAGGTTGGATTCATGTGTTACAATATGTGGAAATTTTATTGGGTGTGTAGGATGAGTATGTCCATTAAGTGAAAGTTATTGCAAAGGAATCTTTTAGATTTCAAGGTGTTTATGGAATATTCCAGATTGTGTTCAAGTGCTGTATGTTGTTAGTGAGTCATCTTTGGATCTAAGGAATCATGCACTTAAATATTCAATGGTGTTTACATAGGTCCGGTCAACCTTGTGTGCTTACACTAGTTGTGGAAATGATTCAATGGTATGGTGTATATGTATGCATTTAGGTCTAAGTTAAGGTGTGATGTGGTTTGCTATCATTATTTTCCACCATGGTAGTGCTTAGTACCAACCTAATTTGAATTTGCATGGTTGAGGTCCAAGGTTGAGGATGGGTATATATGTGTGTTGAGTTGATGGAGGATGGATGTATGAAGTGTGTGTGATGTGAAGTGTGAGAGAGAAAAGTGCACTATGAGCTTTAATGATTAATATTATTAGAAGCAGTGAGTAGGTGTTTAAATTCTACAAAGAGAGTGTAAATGTACTGGTGGTGTAGTGGTGGCATTTTTTTGTTTCTTTGAGAAGGATTTCTCATTGTAACAATCTTCTTTCTTCTTTTCTGTAACTAGCAGTGATCCCTTCTTTTCTTTTGGGTAGTGATCCCTCCGCCAGTGAGCCCATTCTATTTGATGTTGCAATTAATTTATATTCTAAGATAGTCCTCACCATGGTTTTTCCCTTCATGGGTTTTCCATGTAAATATGGTGTTCTGTTATGTCTAGTGTTGTTGTATTCTCAGTTTTTGAGATTTTCTTTCATGTTAAATCACTCTAAAAATTAGTCTAATAAGGTTAATGTGGATCTAAATGTTAATGAGGGTTTGATATGTTAATGTACATTTGATTCACACCTCCTCTGAGTTGCTTGATGCATTCAACACACCATTCATACTGTATATGTGCATCTATCAATAATAGTATAGGTATCTAAAGAGAAATTCAAATAGTTGATGGAGGGTGGAGAGATAAAGATCAAAAAATAAGAGGTGGCTTTTGAAAACCAAGGGCTATATCATAGGGGCATCAACAATTTAGAGATGAGTGGCTATATGAATATCAAGGCAAGAAATGACACCAATAATGCAAATAAAGAGAAAAGATACTAAAAGGAAGTGTTACATAAGCTTCCTTTTTATAATCAAGCTTATATCTCTATGCATGACAACAAGCACTTTTTGTAGAAAGGAAAATACATGTAAATACTCCACTGATGGAAAAAATGACATATAGAAGATAGTAAGATCCCTATGAGGATAGATAAATAGTTTAGTTTAAAAAATCATTTTCTAGGATGACAGCATTATAATCAAAATGTAAATACTGGTCACATGATCAATTTTTTTATAAACTATAATGAATATAAAAAATGAGACTAATAGAAGAGTACATATTTTAAACCTTAAGAGTGACAAAGGTATAACACTATGCTCAAAACCTAGGGGGTGTAAGAGTAGATGGATTCACCAAAACTTATCCTTTTTAATTAACCTAGGTTATTTATTTACAAATGCAAGCAATAGAAAAATAATCTAGGTAAATCATAAGACATGACAAAGCTAGGAATTAGTAATTGAAAAATCCTATTTTTAAAAATTAAATGAAAGAGGATTAGGGTACTTTACTCTTGGAATGATAATGAAGAATATGTTGACATAATGCAAAATCAATTCAACAACATCTAGAACAATGATTATTTTAGTGGTGATTATTCATTAATTGGCTAATAGTTAAAATCGGGGTTTCAAAATTTAGATAGTAGTAGAAGTTGTAGGGTGACCTGAGTCACCGCATTTTTATAAAATTTTATTTTAGTCTTGGTTAAATCTCTTGAACATTTATTTTATTAAACTTTTAAAATCAAAATTTCACCAAAATATTTGATAACTAATTTGATCAAACTCGCTTAAACTTAATAAGTTAAAGTATAAAATGAAATCAAAGTTCTAATAATATTATATAATTATTGGTTACTTTATGACCATATTGCCATTTTTCTAGTCATTTCTATTGATTTTATTTATAATGTAATGGTTGGGGTTATATTACATAAGTTAGTACCCACAAAGCTCTAATGCCCATTTAGCCTAAAATTGTGTTAAAGTATATGGGCCAAAATGTATCGGTAGAGCTCAAATGCCCTTGGGGTCCAAAATAGAATCCAAAATGTTAGATTATGAATAAAATCAATGGTGGTGAAAAATAATTTAGGGCTGATTTAAAATATTCAATGTTTGATTTAAAATACTATGCAATTAAGGAATTATATACATGATCATTACACCTTAAACTAGTCAATCACTGCCACGAGTCAAGACATTACTTTTCCAAAGGAATTTACCTTTTTTTTTAAGGAAGGATTTATTATGCTAATTAATAGATTTGCCTTATTTTGTAAGGATTTGCCAATTTTTTCTACAAGTTTTTTGTGATTTAAAAAATTATGAGTAAAATTATTATTTAAAAAAAAAAGAGAGATTCACAAATAGAAATTAATATTTTTTTCCAAAAAAATGAAAGATTTGTTAGGATTTTATATCTTTTTTCAAAGGGGGTTTCTTAATGTTATCATTGATCTAGAAATTAATGTTCTAATGTGCTTACTCTATCAAAACTATGACAAATTTATGATCTCCTATCAATTAATCTTGAGTAGCTCAAGATAGATTTTGAGTAGCAAAGATGTAACATTTGGAATGTAGGCTTGATTTAGTTAAATATATAATTTTGTGGTTCAGTTCATCACGATTCCTACATTTTTGAGGTAAGAATTGCTAGTATTTAAAATTTCCTTAAGGAAATCGCTAGGTTTTGAGAGTCAAGTTCTTCATAGTCAGCACCCTTAAAAGATTGACTTTACAATTTTTAGAAAGTATTGGTAGACACCAAGCAAGAATAGATGTGAATCTTGATGCAAGTATGTTCTTTTTAGCGTTTTGAATTTAAGTTATCCTATATTGAATGCTCCTTGTAAAGTAGACGTTTCTTGATGTTCTTTGACGAATCTTGTATGTGTTTAAATATACAATTAATTGTATTAAATACCAAGATATAAATAATAGCCCCACAAATATGCACTAAGTCAGCTCCCAATGGATAGTGGAACAAGTAGGAGTTGCTAATTTAATTTATTTTAAATTGAAATTTGGGGTCAATATCATGTGGCTCACAATACAATGTGTCATGAAATTGACTCAAGATTGCATATGATTGATATTGGTATCTTGGGATACATGAAAATGTGTATTAATGAAACAAATGTGCAAAAATAGATTGAAATAGAACAACGATAAAATCAAATCAAATACGTAAAAAATAATGTAAACAAAAATAAATAAAGATTAATAATATTTAAAAAAAAATAAAAATAAAATAATATACTACTTAACATTCTAAGTTTAAAATTAAATAAATTTTTACATAAGAATATACTAATTTCACCATTTATTTGGGTGGGATGTTGCATCGTATCTCATAATAGAATTTTACAAAACTATATCTGATCGAATTGACTACATATGAGGTAAGAAGGTCGCTTGGCTCTACAAAATTCATAAAGTAACAAATCTAGGATTTTTCACTTTATTCGTTTTCATACCGTTGCGTCCCAATGGAATTGTGGGCAGGGAATATTTATATATGACCAAAAGTGAAATCGACTATCAAACCTAGCATACCAATGTGTTATGAAAGCCGTGTGGTTTTCCTTCCCTCTTGCATTTAAACTTCACTACTGGATCTCATGGACGAAATCACTGAAGAACAACCCAAACAAAATGGTAGCAAGAAACAGGATTTCATGCCGCAAAGTCACAGTAAAAGAAAAACCATTGTTTTAGATCTTGACAGAACACTTGTCAATGTGAGTACTCTTCCTCTTCCACAATATGACTTCACAATCTCTATCAAAGCACCCCAAACAAGTGAGCACAGATTTATTTACTATGTTCAAAATAGGCCTGGACTAGACCTCCTATTGCAAGAGCTTTCAAAACATAACTATGAAATAATAGTTTTTACGTCGGCCCACAAGGACCAAGCTGACGCGATCATAGAAAAACTTGAACAACTTAGCAAAACTACCATAGATATCCGTTTGTACCAGACAGAAAGAACAAAGGACATATCTAGCCTTGGTGTTTATAGATTTTCAAGAAATGTTATCATTGTAGACGAGAGTGCAAATGGGTATAAAAGTCAAAGAAAAAATGTATTTGAAGTTAAGCACTTCAAGGGCGATCTATCAGACAGGGAGCTTTGGAAGATTATAAAGTTGTGTAATAACAGTTCAACATCTGAAGATGTAAGAAACTCAATATGTGTACAGCAAGCCATTACCAATATTAAGAAAAATAGTGTGCATAATGAATCTGCAAGGCTTGTAAAGAAAAAGAAGACAATTGTGTTAGAAATGCATGGCATTTTATTTAGTCTAACCAGTGATCCTCAAGCTTACCATGATTTTACTGTCTGCTGTTTTGAAATGGGAAGTGCAATGACTTTTCATGTGTTACAAAGGCCTGGTGTCCATGAGCTTTTGGATCGATTGAATAAAAGTTTCAATATCATAATTTTCACTGATATCCACAGAGATTGTGCAGATTTGATTCTAGACAAGCTTGATGTAAATTTTCACATAAAACAACGGCTTTTCATAGATTCTTGCAGAAGAGTTGTTGATGGTTTTTGTGTGAAAGATCTTTCCAAGGCTTTTCCTGATTTTAATCCAAGGGATTTTATTATTGTGGACCATAATCCTAGAGCTTTTCAATTCCAGCCTGAAAATGGGGTTCTAATTAAGAGGTTCCAAGGTGATTTAGAGGACAGAGAAGTTTACAAGTTACTAGAATTCTGTCACATTGCAGCCATGTGCAAGGATGTTAGAGAAGCAATTTCTACCTACTCAAGGTCACCGACATCATCAAAACATAAAGTAAATTTGAAGACGAAAGTTAAAAGAAAACTTTGTTTCTGTCTATTCTAGCAATTATTATTGTTGCATTGGTTTGATTTGTTATATAAATCCTGTCGGTCCCTCATTTGTACAGGTTTTAGAAATAAAATAATTAATTTCACTCAATCTTTTCAATCTATCCATGCCCGAATTCTCAGATAATTTCTGATTCTAGAAATTAGATGCACGGCAATTAGATTTAAGTTTCTACTTGTTTGTATCTTATTTATCATATATGTGTCTCTATTGTATTGGTTCTAGCTTTCTGGCTAGGTCGCATGAGACACTTCCGTAGGAAAGTAGGTTCACTAAAGTTACAGGTATGGTTTTGTTTCGAACCTAGATCAAAACTTTAAAGATTATAGATGGGTTTGGCTAGTTGAGTTAATTGAAGGTAGTGGGAGTTATAAGGCTAGTCTCTAGGGAGTCTTGGATTGAACCTTTCTCAATAGTAGATAATCAAAAGATATTATCAATACAAATAATATAATTTTATGATTTAAATTGTTCTTAATGATGGTTTGATTTAAATTGTTCTTAATAATGGTTTTTAACATGGACTCTAATTCCATATTATAAACAGTGTAAAATGTAAGTCTCACGATACAACAGCCTTCAATTTCAATTATAAACAGTATAAAATGTAAGTCTCACAATACAACAGCCTTCAATTTCAAAGTATCTTCCCTTATGAAGAAGGGATTTCATCGTATTATTATGATGATCCTTATATATAGGTTTTAATTATGTATTGTTCATTTAAAAGCTATTTGAAAAACATATTTAAAATTCAGGTTTTATGGGTTATAATATTTTAGAATATTTTTTCTAAACTTTAGAATATCTTCAAGATCTATCAGATTTATTTTTTAATGATACAAAATAAATTGGGAAGGTGAAATTTAAAACTAGATCCAAGCACACACTAAATTTTATATGTTTTTAATTGTCAAGCTCTAAGGTTTCAAAAAACCATTGAAATTGTGAAGCTATACTTACAAGGCATGATAATGTTAAGTTCATAATGCTTGATATGAATCAAAGGTTTCTCCATACATGGTACAACATAGAAACCTATGGGCTAGATTAGAATATTACATTTAAATTTTTGTACAACTCAACTATTAGAAGGCGATGGAAGATATTGTTTCAAATTTCAACATAATTATTTTACCTTCATGACTTTATAAACTCAACTATTAGAAGGATTCTATAGTCATGCTTGGACATCATTAGTGGAAGTTTAATAACTATGTGTATCTTTAGAGAATATATCCACAGGATGCCATTTTAATGGAACTTTTTGTTTGACTTCTAACATCTCTTATATGTGTCTTTTGTTGATGAAGGTTCATCTATTATTTATATTTATATTTTATCCTCAAAATATCTTTCTAGAACTAGATCAATACTCCATTAAAGAATATTTACCACCACCTCCTCTTATTTGTAAGACCTTATGTAAAATAATGACTATATTAGAAATAACCTTATATAATGGTAGGTGATTTCTATGTAAGGTTACATGCTCATATAAGTGTTAGCACGCTCATTGCACTATAATAGGAGGACATATTATTTCATCTTTCTTAAAAATCAATCACATAAAACACTCTTCTCCAAAAATGTCAAAGCTTTACGCAATTGTGAAAGTGTAACCTATACTTGCATTTCACCAAATGGGCCTATTTTATACATTTTTTAGCCTTGTGGAGTGATGCAGGAGCATCCAGTGGTGTGAGGGCAATCTTGCATCACCCAAAAAGATGATTTCCATTTTTGTTCCTGTTGTTTTCCTTTTTGTAGATGTTTTTGTATTTCTGGATACCCTTTTCGTCGAATAAGAGTTTCCAACTTTCAGAACTACTTTTCTTCGCTTCAATCGCTA
>VDFB02000003.1:226381213-226438565 GCA_007258455.2 Sequoia sempervirens | reverse complement strand
TCTGCTCAACTGCTATTTTTAGCAGGTTTGAATTTGAAGTCGTGGGAAGACATAAATTTATGGGAAGGTTCAGGATGGAAAAATACACAGTCTGGTGAAAGAATCAGGTCAAGATCATTCACGACTTGAAAGTTATTCAAGTTCCAATTTCTGCTTTTTGCCCTGAAAAACCTTCCGAGCTCAGTTTGAGGCACCAAACGACCCCGGATGGGCCTGAAAATTTGCGGAAACGCCAAAGTAGTCCACTAAAGGCCTACTTTGCAAAAAATCGTCTTTTCGAGCTTTTCGAAAAGGTATTATTATCATTGAGATCGACGATTGAGGATTAAAGTTATGGCTGCGAGGAAGTTGGTGCATATTTTAGAAATGTGCTAATTTTCAAGCTAATGAAATTTAACTTGAATTTCAAATTTTAATTTTGGCGCCAAACCGTCAAAAATCTTATCTCGAAGGTTTTTTTTGGTTCCAAACCGAAATGGGCCTATTTAGGGGCTTGTTTCTGATTTTTGGGTAACTTTTTGGGGAAAGAAGTTCGCATGCTGTGAAAGGGGATCTGGGTAATTTTCTGTAAGTTTGTAATTTGCATGTATCACAGAGCTCGAGGATTTGTGATCCTCTGCATGTAAGAATTTTCATTATTGAATAATAAGAAAGTTTGCTAGTTGTGTGCATTATTTCTGTGTCTCGGGTTTGCTCCCTCGTCATGGAGCAAGATAATTGTGTTTGTATGTCTTGAAGTGTTCACCCTTACTATATTTACAACATGGTAGCTATTATGGATAATTACATTAATGGTATGATGCCTTCATTATCTTGTAGTAATTAAAAAAATAAATAAAAGACATTTGAATTGAATTACAAAGCCCTAACCAAATCTAATTTAAAAAATCTATGAGATAGAACTAAAAATAACAAAAGTTGAGGCCTTTAAACACATGAATTTGAAATGTGAATAAGATATTTTAAATTAGGATCAACTGACAAAGAATAGTGAAAGGGGGATCAAGATGAACTTATAGAAACATATTGCAATTGATAAAATTCCTGAGAGGATGCAATAAGATATAATAAAATTGATTCCTTTCTTGATGAAAATAGAAAGCTACTTGAGGGGGCAACATAGTCCTAGATGTTGGAGAGACATGAAACATACCAGGAAGGTCATTGTAAAACTATTAATAATTATCTTGCATGGAAACATATTAGGATAGAGAGCACAAAATAATATAAAATAGAAAATTATATTTAAAAGGTCTCAAATAAATGGAAATGGGGAAAATAAAATAAATGGTGGAACCCAATTTATGTTTTTATAAGCTATTTATTTTTACCATTAAAAAAATTCAACAAACCAAAGAGTAAAAATACTACAAGAAAAAGGTTGCTAGGTAGATACAAACCCTAGGAGATGTGCTAGTTCTCTTTTAGAACCCTAGTGACCAACCTAGTTGTACGGGGTGACCTAGTCTACTATAACAAAATGAAATAAAATTATATATATATATGGTAATTTGTACAAGTTGTTCCCCTTTTAAATTTTTTACATTCCTTATATATTCTTCCATATTAAGCTTGTACACAAAACTTATAGAGAAACTTATCTTACAAAGAAAAATGACGAGGGTCTTCCATGGTTAGTTCTCTTTTGGTGTTTAAATCATAAGTCCATGTGGTAATAAAAAATAAATTACACCAAAAATTGAAACTAATTCAAAACATAGATTTTGAAAATATAATAGGAAATGATAAGTAGAAACTAGAAAATAAAACTAATTAAAATGAAGTTAGGAGATGAAAAAGATAACTCAAATGTTAACTAGTCCAAGTAATAATTTACAAGATGGAAAGATAAATAAAATAAGGCACAAAAAATAATAAATTATGTAAGAATAGGAAAATATTAAAATAAAAATTGAAAAGGATGTAAAAAACTATTAAACTAGCATTTCAAGAAAAATGGAAAGTGGAAGATGGAAAAGAAAGGATAAATAGAAAAAATGGGATAATAATAATATATATAGGGAGAGTATTGATTTAGGGGGATGAAATATAAAACTGGGTAAGCTTTAGTGAGATATATATAGTTTTAAAGGGAAATGGTAGAGGAAGGATAAAATGTATAGTTGAAGGAGATTGAATACAAGTCATATTGTGTATAATTAATGAAAATAGTCATCTTGTACGAAAATAATTATTGGAGAGAAGTGAAAAATCATCCTAAAATATTGCAAAGGTTGTTCACTACTAACATACAATTATCACTAAGGAATATTTCTTCTTTAAAGAAAATAACAATGAAGCAAGAAATTTATAATTCATGTGTTAAAATGAGAGGGATAGAGTATAGTTTATAGCTTTTCAATAGAAGTTGGAAGAAAAATGTATAATACCATGATAAAAATAACTAAATGTATCTTTCATTTAATTTAAATGGATCAATAGGATAAAAAATTTAGGCCCACAAATACCCTAGGTTGTAGTATTTTCCCTATAGCCTTAGTAAGCATAATTTTAATTAACATTATAAAGGGCAATAAGTCTAGTTAAAGGTGGTCATTATCGATCATGAACTTTGAAAATTTTCCAAAAATGGAAAGTTTTCACAATGGGATCCCATTTTGAAATGTTGTCAAAAGTGGAAAGTTTTCAAAAACGGGATCACGTTTCATAAAAGAATAAAAAATATTTTTTATGAAATAGGATCCTGGTTTTAAAAAAGCAAAAAAACAAGATCCCATTTAAAAAAAAAAGGATCTCATTTTTGAAAAACAAGATGGAGTTTTTTTCTCGGGGCCCTGAAGCAAAACAAGATCTCGCTTGTTAAATAATGGGATCCCATTTTATTTTGCCTAATTTTGGGTTTTTTTCTAAGTCCAAAACTTCCACCTTAAGTGGACTCAACTTCATGCTTTCACCTTAGGAGTACTAAATTTAATATTTTAAGAGATAAAGTGGTGTATTTTTACATGGGTTAGGAGATAGTACTTGTAGACACCTAAGTTTTTCTATACATGATCACACTATACCTTACCCCATCTACGACAATTAAATAAATAATATTTTTTTATTTAACACATCTTTTACCTTTATTCCTCATCCTTAAATAAATTTTTAGTTATTTAATTAAGTTTAAACTTATCCCACAAATCCTACAACTAGTTAAATAAATAAATAGCTACTTATTTAATTGATTTAAAATAATTAACCTTCATAACTATTTTGTCAAATATATATTTCCACCTAAATCCTTAGTCCTAGTAATTCAATCCATCTACATAGATCAAGATATGAACTTTCCATCACTTATTAAAAGTGCTAACCTACCTATCCTACCCCTCTCTCACACATGTGTGAAAATATCTCTCACACACATGTGAACCCGCCCTCCCTCTTACACATGTCATACGGTGACACCCCACTTCTTACACATGTCATAAGGTAGTGGGTGATCCCATAATAGTGGTTTACAATTTTGGGCCAAACTGGACACTGGAATTATTATTTTTAACTAAATCTTCACATTCGGGCACCTATAGCAGCTAAACTGTGAGGAATTTGAAGATGGTCCAAACTAGAGTCTCATCAAATTTTGTCTGTAGATTCTAAAAATATTTTTTCCAAAATTTTGGAATCAAATTGCACTTCTTTTCCATCTCCACGAAAATATTTTTTTTCTTGAGAAAACAACATTTTTAAAAGTGGCTTACCGTATAATGCATAACTTTTTTTCCATGAAGGATAAAATTCTAATTCTTTCAAATTTAGATTTGTAACTCTAATATCTAGTGCTTCCACTTGGTTAGATAGTTTTTTATTGAATATTTTTTCCTTAATAAGTTTCAAAGTCAAGCGTTATAATTCGGACACACATGGTATAACCGTAACTTTTTTGTATATTTCAAAATTTAATTTTATTCTTTTTGTTGGATCAAGGACTTCAATATCTAGTGCACTCATATTTTTCAATTTTTTTTTTGATAATATTCTATTTTTCCACATGTGAAGAACAAACAAATTCATTTTCGATGAAAAACCTATGTTTAATAAAACTTAAAAAACAAATACATAACAAAACCAAAACATATTAAAATTATATTCATTGGATAGCTTGTTCTGAGGAATACCATAATCATTTGAAATAAATTTTAAATGAATTCATTTGATCCCCCAAAAGCTAAATCAAAAGTGATTTTTTATCAGCATTTTGATAGTTGTAAAGGAGACTCATTTATAGGTATGGTTTAAAACTAGCGAGGTTCTATCTAAGGGGGTTTGATCTAAGGTGATTTGATCAAACCCTCTTCAATTGGAATCCTTAAAATGAAACTTTTTAAGGCTTAAATCATTATATTTTCTAAAAATATGTGATTTCAGCTAAAATTCGTTCCTCTCAGGAATTGTAAACCACTATTATGACAGCACCCTAGTCAGCTTACCTCTCTCACTTCTATCTTTAATAATCCTGCCTATGTGTGCTCACACATGTGTGATCACACCTAGCCCTCTTCCCCATCACACATCCCACTTTCTCAATCATCCTTCTTTTAACACTTTCATAGAGCTAATCCCTAAATCCTCTCAATCAATCTCAACCCTCTATATCATATTGCATATTTAACCTCCATTTTCACCATCAAGAATCTATAAATGAAGGAATTTTCTATCATTTTTATCATCTTCTATAATCCTAAACACATGTTATCCTATATTCTATCTAATTCATCTTATTTATATCCTTATATTGTCATTTTCCTCATATATCAATCCTAATCTCAACATCATGTTATTGTTCCAATAAGAAACCACATCCACCATCTATCACACATCAAAAAGATAAAATGAAGTGGTGCATTTGGTACACTTCAGTTTGGTTCAGTCCAAAAGAAAGTTCATTTGAGGTAAAAAGTTTTAGTTTATTTTTTATATTTTTATTATTATTATAGTATTTCATTAAACATTTTTAGAAGTTGGGTAAAAAGAGCTCTGGTGATTAGAATAACGTATAAAGAAACATAAGGTTGACAAAAAAAATTGTATATAGTGAAGAGAGAGGGAATACATTAAATGAATATAGGAAATCATATATGATAATATGGGATGGGTTAGAAAAGGTATGAGAATGGGAATAGAGGTAAAAGTAGGGTTAAAAGTACACTAAATGGAAAAGGCATGAGATAAGTGTAAATCAGAAAAAGAGGAATTGCAAATCATACAATTTATATTACTAATATTATGTGTTGATATTTAAAGACATCTAATGTTCCATTGATAGATATCAAGGCCATCTAGACATAAGTCAAAGAATAAAAATATGAGTCTATTTGTTAGAGAGCCAATATAAGACCCCTATTTAGAGCAAGGTGTTCTTTTATATGTAGAAAGATTAACTTTTGAAAGATAAATGGATAGAGAAAGTGTAAAATTTTGAAATAAAATGTAAATAAAAGCTTAAACCTATTAGGAAGATGTGAATCAACATAAATATAGAAATATAAATGTATCAAAAAATTTCATTATTCTAAATCCACTTCACAAACCAATAAAAAATTTATATGACCAAACCTACTTTAATATTTCATAATCAATCAAAGAAAGCCCATCTATGGTCAAAATATTTAAGCCTCTAAGAGCTTCTTAGCTTGTGTATAGGAGTGAATTTTCATCCCCTTGTAAATTCCTCTTTTACACCCTTCACCTTAGAAAAATAAAATCTGACCAAGCAATTCTACATCCTCATTCTAAACCCCATCCACTTGGCGCTTGTTTTTAGTGTGGATGGGGGAATTTATGTTGTGGACGCATGGATGATATGTTGACATCTTCACAACACACTATCATCTTGACAAGATTCCTACCTCTAGAATCTATAGAGGCATTATGTTCTCCATTGGCGACATAATGTAATGCCCTTGCTGACCTTTGAATGGATCTTTCCTTCCCAAAACTTCTTTAGATCCATGGCTATTATTCACCTTCAATTCATCATCTACACACTTTTTTGATCTTGCTTCACGTTCTTATTATTCTAGCTCCATATTCTTGTAACTTCAAGCTACTAGTTGCACTATCAACTCTTCCAACAATCACAACATTCTTCACATCTTTCATAGAAGCTACAACTTGGTGTCTTGTGATATTTCTTTCAACATTGCTGTAGCTACGTCAAATTTTCCATAGTTGTAGAATTCCATTCCTCTCTCATTGGCCTTGCGTTCCTTTGTTCAAGGGTGGTATTTTTTACTTAATTTTTCTTTGTTGTTGGATTTTAGTAGCATAGTGTTTTTATAGTATTTGGTAATTTCCTTTCCAACATTGTTTTCTTTATCATATTTCTATCTCTCTAGGGGTTTGACTACAAGAAGCCCTAAAATAGCCCCAACATTTTTCCCTTTTTTATTATGTGTAGGTACTCATTCGCGTGGAGCTTTCTATCCAACTAGACTCTTCGTGAGTTGCATTCTCTCCTTTCTTATTCTTGCCATTTCCATAGCATTTCTCTTACTATTTTAGTTATTCTATCATTTAGTGTCTTAGCCATCATTTAAAATTTCTTCAACTAAGCTTTCAATAGGTTTCTTGCATTTTTCACTGTCCTTTTAGACTTTCTATCCCTATAGACACTAGTGCACTCGTGAGACACTAGTGTGCCACACTGTCATCCCTGTTCTACACTATTTTCATTTGGGAGAGAGCTATTCAAGGTACAATCTAAATTCTTGAAACTTGCTCACTTAGTCCAAACCTAGTTCTCAGGTTAGTAGAATGGTATAAGCACTAAGAGTTCTCTTCATTCTCTATCCAAGTTGACATTAAATTTTAGTCTAGCTTGAGGTAGATTAAGACAACCTTCCACTCTCAACACTTCATGCTCCGCAAAAACAATAACAACAAATACCACAAACTCTAGTGAATGTTAGACAATCTTCAAGGATAAGTAGACCTCTAGAAATATTTTCTCCCTCTTTGTATTCTATTTAATTAACTAATGCTAGTAAACTGGAATTGTATGATGAAGCTATGCAGGTAGATGCCAAGGTTCAGTGGGAGTATGGAATTTGGAAGAAGAAATGGACTTCTTGCTAAAAAAATAGACTTGGGAATTATGGAAGTTGCCTGTAGGTAAGAAGACTTTACCAAACAAATGGGTTTATAGGTTGAAAGAGGAGTATGGAGGTAAGAAAATATTTAAAGCCAAATTTGTTGTAAAGGGATTTGCATAGAAAAAGGGTATTGATTTTGATGAAATATTTTCTCTAGTTGTTAAAATAACTTCTATTTGTACTATTTTAAGTATTGTGGTTGCTGAAGATTTGCATTTAGAATAGCTTGATGTTACAACAACCTTTCCCCATGATGATTTGGAAGAGGAAATATACATGGAACAACCACAAGAATTTGAGGTCAAAGGTCAGGAGAAATTGGTGTGCAGATTGAAGAAAAGTTTATATGGCTTGAAGCAAGCACCTCGGTAATGGTATATTATATTTGATAGCTTTATGACTGAGCATGGCTATAGTTGGTGTAATTTAGAACATTGTATTTATTTTAAGAGGTTAGATGATGATAGCTATATTATTTTATGTTTATATGTTGATGATATTCTTGTAGCAGGGTAAAACATGAATCAAATAGAAGAGTTAAAACAACAGTTAGAAAATTCATTTTCTATGAAGGATTTGGGGGTAGCAAAGAAAATCCTTGGTATGAAGATTACAAGATATAGGAAAAATAGAAAATTATTTTTATCTCAAGATGATTGTGTTGAAAAGGTGTTGCAAATATTTCATATGGAGAATGTAAAAGATGTCAGCACATCTTTTCTCATTCATGTTAAATTGACTAAGGATATATGTCCAAAATGACAAGAGGAGGAAGAAAAAATGTCCAAGGTACCATATGCTTTAGCTATAGTTAGTTTAATGTATGCCATGGTATGCACAAGATTGGATATTTCACATGTTGCAGGAGTTGTTAGTAGGTATATGAGTCATCCTGGTGTTAAGCATTGGAATTCGCTAAAATGGATTCTTAGGTACTTGAGAGGTACATCCAATAAATGTTTATATTTTGGGGGCTCGAATACTGATTTAAAAGGCTATGTTGACTTAGATTTGGTAGGGGATATTGATACTAGGCAGAGTACCATAGGTTATGTATTTATAATTGGTGGGACAGTAGTGAGCTTTATTTCTGAATTGCAAAAGGTGGTTGCTTTATCCACCATGGAGGTGGAGTATGTTGTTGCAATAGAGGCAACAAAGGAGATGATATGGCTACAAATTTTCATGGAAGAGTTGGGAAAACAATAGTCTAAAAATTACTTGTTTACAGATAGCCAAAGTGTTATACATCTTGCAAAGAATTATGCATTGAACTCTAAAACAAAACACATATAGTTGAGATATCATTTCATTCGGTTAGTGTTGGAGGATGAACAGGTCAAGCTGGAAAAGATACATATAGCTGCCAATCTAGTAGATATATTTATGAAGGCAGTGACATGGGAGAAGCTGAGCTCCTCTTCAGCTTTAGTTGGCCTTCAAGGTTGATTTCAAGTATAACAAAACAATAGGGTTCAAGGTGCTTATTTCTTGTGGGAGTTGTAAGTGTAGTGGTGTCATCCAGGATCAGTCTCCAAGTGGGAGATTGTTTGGTGTGGAGCCTGATCAGTCTCCAAGTGGGAGATTGTTGGTATGTAGTGACTGGTCATGCTATACTATACACTCTTCATGTATCCTTGTCGAGGTCGTGAAAAAGGAAAAGTCACTGAAAAAGAAAGAAAAATTGACTTTGTAAAACTCTAATTCTGGAAGCTTCTAAAAGCTTGTTATAAGTGGTTGGGATGGGAGTTGTAGTGGGGAATTATTAGTGGGATTGTAATATGTTTTATACAGGATAATAAAATCATTAGATGTTTGTGGTTTTATGGATGTAGCCCGGATTGGGTGAACCACATTAAATTCTTTGTGTTGTCTTATTTTTGCTATAATTGTTTATGTGGTTTATTTCTTTGTTTTATTGATCAAATCTGCATTTAGTTGTTAGATATCTGCCTTCTAACCCTACACTATGGTGGTGGCTCCAATGGAGGCCACGTTGGTGGTCTTGGTGGTGGAAAGCTATTTTTGTTGAATTAATTTCTAATGGTTCATATGCTCACAAAATCTGGAGTCTTCCAAGTGATGATTAGACTTTTTCATCATCAACTTCAACAAGTTTTGCAAGCTATTTTTTGTTGAATTAATTTCTAATGGTTCATATACTCACAACCCACTAGATATTTTTTAGATATATCCAAAATTTTAAGTTGACAATGAGCATCAAAAAGAGACACTACTAAATTATAGTTTATTCTGGAACTAGATTTATATATTTTTAAAAGTTTGCAATTGAGAGTATATCTTATGTCCATTTTCTATTTCCCTATAAAGCATGGAATTGGTTTCTACAAAATTGAGGTTTAATTAGGTTGGAACTCAAATGTAACATATTTCCATATAGGAAAATGAAAACCTTGGTGCATCCATTCTTGATAAAGTCCATTTAGAATTGGAATGCTCTCAGGGGTAAGTACAAGGAAATGATATACAAAAAGGGAGTCAAAAGTGACCACTTTTTCTGAAATTAACTAAACCTAAAATTGGATGAGTAATTTGAGATGCATGCACTATAAATTCAATTTGAAGATATGACAAGAGAAAAACTCATCATACTCTATATCTAGTTTATTATCTACTAAAATTTTTAATAAAAATTTTAGATTAAGGGAGTGAAATGCTAGATGGACACAAAAGTGTTCCTATTTTTCTCGCTTAAATATAACATAGTTTTTGGTGTGCACCCCCTATTTTTTTGGTTGTTATTTTTTTTCAATAAAAGGCATAAGACTAATAATTTATTATTTTTAGGCACTCATTGGTATAAATATAGTTAAGAGTGAGTACTGGGTATGTGCAAGATCATGATGGTCCAAAAAGTGGCAATATGATGGGTATGTGGCTGATGAATTTTTTTACCCAAAATTGATGAAACAAAAAGGGTTTTTAAAGGAGATTCTCAGCTTTCCACCAATATAAATTATGATCTACTTTGAATTTAATAAGTAATTATTATTCATTTTCTATTCAAATTACTACTAAAGCCCTGATTAATAGACTGATTGAAAAACATCTATAGTTTGCAAACGGTATCACATTTTTTGAATCCAAAACATGCGGCACATTCTATGCTTCATATACTATAGGATTAAAAAAAGAAAAATTGAATTTCATAAAGTTTTGACCAAGTTAAGGTGGTCAGACATACAAGTTTTTATATTTTTTAAAAGTTATAATAAAAAATTCATAATTAATTATTTACTTAGAAAAAAATTACAAAAAAATATGCATCACATCGGGACAAGAGTCCTCTATTTATATCTTAAACCTTATAAAAAATAATTATCATTTTATTGTGGTTAGGGTGGTCAGACAGACACCTACTTCTTATTTTTTCCTTGAAATTTAAGTGCTATTGCATTGAAATTTCAAATTTTCACCAAATAGATTTTTTTTTTTAAACAAACCTAGTAGTTTAGAAACTACATTGAATTTTCTATAGATTCTATTCTTACATATTTTTAAAATAATATAGATAAATTATATTCAATTTTTTATGTCAAGTTGCCTAACTCTGATTTTTTTTATTTTTTTGCCACTTAGGGGCTTGTTTTCTCCATGATGATCCTGCACATACCCTACTAGAAGATGCATTTTTTTTGTAACATTTTTTTTAATGTTTTTTCAAAGTGGATATGTCTTGAAAATTGAATCATTAAGTGTGTGTCACATTTATAACTTTCTAAAATTTATAAAGAATAATATATTTTTAATCTGTAAGGAATAAAGTGTAGAATAATAATATTTTTTAATTTTTTTTCTTGATAAGCAAATAAAAATTTATAAAGTAAAATCAATACATATGTATTTGAAGAAGATAGAAACATTAGAAAAGGAAATAAAAAATAAACATGTTAATGCATTTCAAATGAGAAAATTATATGGTTCGAAAGGTATGAAGACATGACATTTTGGTGCTAATTCTACTAAATATCATTAAACAATGTGTAAAATTGATGACATGCAAGCAAAAAAACTCCACTGAAAGTCAAAAACATGTGAAATAGAGATAAATTAATAATCCATGCCTTTAAGTTCATCTCACAAAATATGTTTGTGAAATTTATTGGAATTTTTTATAAAATAAAAGTGCATTGTAAAATGCAAGTATGTTATAAAATGCCAGTGTGTTTTGTTACACAATAACATTTTTTAGAAGATTAAAAGGCCCATTCAATTTACTATCTCTTTATCTATCTATCCCTATCTTTCCAACTCTCCCTCTTTATCTCTATCTCTCCCCCTCTCCCTCTCTCCCATTCTATATCTCTCTTCCCCTTTATCTATATTGCTCCTCTATCTCTATCTCTATCTCTATCTCTCCCTCCCTCTATCTCTATTTGTATCTCTCCTTCCCTCTATCTCTATCTCTCCCTCTACCTTTCTTTCTCTATATCTCCCTCCCTATATCTCTATCTCTCCCTCTACCTCTATTTCTCTATCTATTATATCTCTCTCTTGTTTATTTCCATCTCTCTATCTCCCTCTTTCTTATCACTTTCTATCTCTCTCTAACTCTCCCTATCTCTATTTCTCTCCCCCTCTCCCATCTCTCTATCCCTCTCCTCTCTTTCTTTGTATTTACCCCTTTCACTCTCTCCATCTCTCTGTCTCTCCCTCTCCCTCTCCCTCTCTCTCACACTCTCACACTCTCTCACTCTCTTTTTCATATTTGTCCCTCTCCCCAAATCACTTTATATATATCTCACTATCTCTATTTGTCTCTCCCTCTCCCTCTCTATCACTATATATAGATCCCTTTCCCTCTATATATTTATATATCTCTCTCATAGTTATTTCTATGTTTCACTCTCCCTCTCTTTATATTTCTTTGCCCCCCCTCCCCCTCTCTCTCTCTCCCCCTCTCTTTATATTTATATACCTCCTCTCTCTTTCAATCCCTATGCCTTTCAATTAATCTTACTCTCCCTCTACATCAGTTACATGAGCTCTCTTATGATATTTCTTTCAGGATTCAATTGTGTAGTTTTTTGAGTCAAAATCATTGACCCATGTTTCATGAGTAGTGGTTCACAAGAAACCATCTCCAATGAGAATGAATGATCCAATTAGCACTCACTACATCTAGGTGATGCTCAAAAAAGTAAAAAACTAGGCCTTTCCGGGAGGTCACCCATCCCAACTAGTACTACTCCAACTCAATCATGCTTAACCATAGAGTTTCCCCCAAGGTTAAACCCACATAGCTTGAAACCCTATTTATAGGCAACACTCTCTCTTCCTCTCCCTTCATTTCTATCTCTATCCTTTCTCTCCTTCTTTATCTCTCCCTCTCAATTAATCTCTTACTCTCTTACTCTCCCTCTCCCTTAGTTACACTCTCTCTTATACTCTTACTCTCTATTTCTATCTCTCTAACCTCCCTCTCTCTTTATCTCTCACCCCTCTCTCTCTCTTTGCAGTTGAATAACTTGCAAAAAAGAGAAAAAATAATTTGAAAATACTTGTTACTACAGTGTAGGAAAAATTATCCACTTTTTACACTTAATTTGGGAATGATTAACATTAAATGAACCTAATGTAGCCTTGATTTGGTGTTTTAATGTGTTTTACACATTCACATAAAATTTAGGGCCCTTTTAAGCTAAATAGACCTAATTTTTCCTTAATTTAGTGTTGTAAAGTGTATTTAGTTACACCTTCACATTAATTTTTGGGAATTCTTCCATTTATGACCTTCACATCATCATTAATAGGTCCTTAGGACCCTTTATTATGCATCTTGAGGCTTATTTCAACCAAAATCCTGACAAAATCAATAAATACACTTAATTTTCTAACCTCCCGACATTTCCTCTGCCTGAAAAGCTATGGTGGGACCCATATGCCACCTTGGGCGTATAAGTCCCATTTGGTCCCTTTTCAAGGTTTTGAATAGGAAATCATGGTTTTCAATTCAAATTTTATGAATGTTGGCATTTGGGATCTAATAATCGATAAATTGGATGGAGTTCCTATATAATTAAGGTTTCAAATCATTATTTCACCTAGCAATCAAGAATCAAACATCCTAAGAATTCACAAGAGAATCATAGAGAATTCAAGATAATTTCTAAGGCATTCAAGGGAAGATTTCTTCATCATTTGTTGCAACAATTCAAGATCCATTATCATGTCTAGGGCTTGATGCATCATGCATGTGGTTTTGAGCTAATGTTGTGATGTATTGTTCAAGATGAATTCAAATATTCAAAGGAATTATCTTTCATCAAGAATTGTGATGAAGATCTACATCCATTGAGGCTGCTTCATTCTTTTTTGTATATATACAAGGTTTCAAACATGGTTCTATTGTTTCATCTTATACTTCATGTTTCATATCATTCATGTTCATTTCTCATTAGGGTTTGATTACTAAAATAGGGTTTGACCAAGGCAAATCCCCATTCCGTAACAAAACAAAAAAAATTCTCTCTCTTCATGTGTGATTGTAGATCTAGGTGGTTTAGAACTTGAAGATCCTTTGAAGACTAAGTTTCAAGATTGAGGAAAGTTGTCAAGTTGTCAAGAAGTTATCATCTTCATGGAAAGTCACATATGCTCTAGGATTTAAGCTTTCATACTTGGAGATCTCATAGGAGGGAAGCTACAAGAGATCACTAGAGCATACTAGAGTTTCAAGAAAACCCTAATACTAGGAGTAGATCACCACCTTGGACATATGGATCCTACTACAACATTTTTCCAATTTTTAGTAGATCCAAATCAGTCACTAAGAGATTCCATTTTCTACCCAAAAACCCTAATCTAGGACTAAATTTCCCAGTCTAGCATATGAGTCCCAATGGGCCCCAAATATATATTTTTAAAGATTTTAGAGATTTTTTTTTTATTACATCATTCTTCTAGGTGCACCTATGTTTATCACTAGTTTTGCTATTTTGATTTGAGTTCATTTTCTAGATCATATAGCTAGCTTTTTCATGTTACTTTGTATAGTCTATTCTAAGTTTGGTGTCCCCTTCTCTCTCAACCCCCCAACCCCTCTCTTTTCCCCCTCACCTCTATATATTCCTAAGTTTTCTATCTCATTCTATTATTCTTCTCTCTGGTTGCATGCATAATATCCTTACGATGGATCATGGAGTTTGATATGAAATGTTGATTCATAAAAATGCTCATAGTTTCAATCCAGAAAATAAATAATTCATTATCATGGACTGTGGAAACTTGATGTTGTTAATTAAAAACCTTGTTTTTGTGCTTATGTTTGTTGTTGTTAGATACCTATTTTAGTTTTTTGATCTTCTATTTCATTCACTTCATTAGTTCTAGCTTAATTCGCTTCACTGATTGTATTGCTTATATTAAAAATGGCATTTACAACATTTTATTTTTAGATTGTTACATTGCATAATTAGTCAATTATCATGTTCTAAATTTGAAAATTGCATCCTCCTTTTCCATGTTTGATCTACCAAATGTTGTTGCATTTCAAATTTGAAAGAAAATCATTACATCATGTTTTCATTACAAAAATATATGGTTATCATACTTCATGTTCTATTTTTAGATCTTGTTGAGTATTGTAAGAAAATTTTATTTTGTGCATATGAATATGAAGTACTCTCCCCTCTCTTTTTGTTCATCATTTATCCCTCCTATCAATGAGATTAATCTAGTGAAGAAGAATACAACCTTGGGTAATCATGACAATCATATTCATTCTTCTCCTAATATCTCTCCTAATTGTGAAGAAGATATTTTTTTATTAGAAGAACCAATCAATGTGAGTTTTGAGAGCCCTAGTTGTTTCTTGTTGGTATGTGGCAAATGATCATGCTATACTATATGGCCCATGGTATACTGTACACACTGGCATGTATCCTACTTTTTTGCATCATCACTGAAAAAGGGAAAAAATCAACGAAAAAGGAAAAATCCGATTTTGTAGAACCCAAAATCTAGAAGCTTCTAAGCTTGATAAAAAGGGGTTTAGATGGGTGTCACAGGATGATGAAAAACATGATTATTCACAATATTGTAATAGGTTTTTTGCACTGGATAATAAAATCATTGGATGGTTGCAGTTTGGTGGATGCAGCCCAGATTGGGTGAACCATATTAAATTCTTTGTGTTATAACTTATTTTGTGTTTTAGTTTCTCTATTTATTAATTAAATCTGCATTTAATTGTTAGATATCTTCCATTCTAACCCTAACATTTCTCTGCTCCTGCCTCTCTTATTCGGCAAGACATTACTAAACAAGAGGACACAACCATAGGAAATCATGATGCTAATATAACACAACATGAAGAGACCATTGAAACTTACCTAAATACCACTTCAACTAGTCTACATTCATCTCCCAACATCTTTCCCACTTGTGACAATGTAATTGTAAGTGAGGAGGATATGTTGGTGTTAGATGATCAAATCTTTAAGATCTATGACAACCCTATTTATTTTTCTTCACATACCTATCCTATTTTGGAAGACATTATGGGACAAAGGAATTTAATCAAAGATAACCATGATAATCATACTATTTCTTCTCTTAATATCTCTCCTATTTGTGACAAAGATATTTCAGTATTAGAAAATCCAATCAATGAAAGTTATGAGAATATTAGTTGCCTCTCTTCCTCCAGGGAAAAAATTATTGAACAAGAGAGTTCCATCATTGATAAGAAATAAAATACAACCATTGATAACCCCCTTTTAATTGTGATGAAGTCCTTTTAGAAGAACTAATCTTTGAATGTCATGAACACCTAGTTTGCAGTTCTCCTAAAAACTCTCTTACTAGGGAAGATATCAAGGTAGAAGAAAATGAAAACATTGAGATGTGTCTTTCAAACAATAGTGATGTGACTTCCTTAGATGATGGTGAAAACATGACACTAGAAGTAGACTCCCCTTCATTAGAAAGACATCAAACAAAAACCGCTAAGGTTATGAATACACAAGTTTCTATTAGATCCCCCTTTATTAGACCTCCTAAATACCATGTGAGATATCCTAAGAATCCTCTAATTCTTTACCCACCCTCATAACGACCACAAACTGAAAACAAACCCATCCTCATCCTCAAAACACCTAAGAATAATGTTTCGTAGCAATCAAATTTTAATATCGTTTCTCATACATATAACAAGAGAAACAATCCACAACCTGGACAAAGACCTTCAACATCCCTCCCATTGCCTAACCCTATCTTGCCTGGTCCTCCTTGTTTTCCTTTACAAAGTGGAAAATAGTATGATCTTATTGAATAACTTAAGAACACTCTTGCTAAGATATCATTATGGGACCTTATTCAAGCCTCCCCTCATTATCATAATATGATTCAAAGTTCTTTACAACAAGTTTTTATCCCTTATAATTCTCAATGGAATGACATAGTGGAAATGATTCGAGGAATGAATGTGAACATCACTTTCTACCAAAGTGGGCTCCCTCCTTTGGAAGTGCAAAACAAAATGATGCTCTCATGATAATATTTCAATATAATAAAACAAGGATAAAGAAAACCCTTGTCAACAATGGTTCTACTCTTAATGTGTGTAGTGTAGACCTTTTGGATAGGGTTGGTGTGGACAAATAAAAAATTCATCCTACCTCTTTATCTATTAGTGGATTTGATAACATGGGAAAATGGCTGGTTGGTGTTATAACATTACCTATTATAGCTGGCAAAGTTACATTACAAACTCCTATTCACTTTATGCTTCATGATATTTCATACAATCTCCTTTCAGGAAGACCATGGATTCATGAGATGCATATAATGCCTTCTACCCTTCATTGTGTCATGAAATAGGTCTACAAAAAAAAGTATATACAATAGAAGCCAACCCAAATAGTTGTTTGAACATTGAGAAAGGAAAGGAGAGTCCTTTGAAAACATTGACACCAACTACACAAGTAGAACCCATGCAATAGAAAGTAAAATAAAAAACATATTGAGGAAGTCATAAAGCTATTAGAAGATGATTGGGGTTCCTTGGATTTCACATCAACATTCATGGGGGAATACAAGATCATAAATAATGATTCTAAAAAGGGAAAAGAAAAAGAAGTGATGTGAACACAAAATTCAGAAGACCCTTTGAAAGCATTCACCTCAAAAAATTTAGAAGAAGAAGTAAATTATACAACAAACTTTGATGAAACTAATTATGCACAACCACTAGTTCTAAATAACTAAAAAATAATTATGGAAAAGGTTATGAACTTATGAAAAAAATTGAATATATAGTGGAAAAGGATGTGTTGCTAGAGAACAAGGTATCCATGTCTCTATAGAACCTAACACACAAGAAATAACTATTGGTCTTAGTTGTTTTCCATTGAAAGAAACTAATAGGCGTTCACTTAATATCAACACTCTTACAAAAGATTCTTCTAAGACAACTTTAACATTATTACATCCTAAGTTGATAGATACTAGCGGTATTGGTTATTGTCCTTTGAAATAAATGAAAGAAACAAAGAATTCATCACTTAACATTAATGTCATCATTTAAAACACTAATGGTTTCAATTTGATAGATTTTACACTCTCCTATAAAGGAGAGTA
The DNA here is from genome assembly GCA_007258455.2 of Sequoia sempervirens. Lineage (NCBI taxonomy): Eukaryota > Viridiplantae > Streptophyta > Pinopsida > Cupressales > Cupressaceae > Sequoia > Sequoia sempervirens. The sequence continues at coordinate 226,420,863 of VDFB02000003.1, read as the reverse complement.
CAAAATATTGCAATCTAAAAAGCCTTGTGTAAGTATGATAACTTGTACTAAGAAAAAGATAACTTTGTCACAAAATAAAGGAAAATCCTCTACTATTGATCAAGAGAGTGTCTTGTCAAGACTCCTCCAAGATCGTTTGATATTTCTCCCTCTAAGAACACAAAAGAAATTTTACCACAATAATTCATTTGTGCATATCATAGAGCTCATGGTAATTCTACTAATGAATGTAAGGCTTTGAGTAATCAAATTCAACATCTTAGGGATTGTGGTGCTCTTCCTTGTGTTGCAGCACCTTGTTCCTCTAATTTATAGTGATTTTCATTCTATTATGTTATCATCAATCATCTTAACTCATCCTTGTCTTACACTAAGTGGGGGAAAGAGGTTAGGTAGCCTTGTCCTCATATGGCACTTTTTATCTCTTTTGGCTAGTTGACTACCTTCCATGTATATATAGGAGCAAGCTTGGGATGTGGGTGACATGCCTTTAGTTGGATTGCATGTGATGTATTGAGTTTTGGAGGCAACCCCTTTTCATGACGTAGCTTCATTTGAAAATGTATGACTTGGCATAGGGCTTTCTGAATAAGCTCTCGTGTCCTCTTTAATGTTAGCATTTATCATTTGCTACTTTAAGTAATTGCTCATAGCATGGTATTTAGCAATTTCTTTAAAGTTGGGGCATACATTGGAATTATTCTTTTGTATTTCATGTTTCATTGAATAGTCTTCTTGCTTGATGTGATCCATCCTTATCTTTGTGACAAAATTGGGTGTGATGTCCTTCAAGAGTGTGATCTATCTTATCATATTATATTCCTCTAATTGGCTTGATGCACCACACTTCATCCCCTAAGTTGTTAATCTTCTATTCTTTAATTGGTCCTCTCTTGGATACATTAGGTTCAATATCGCCTAAGATAACACCTTACATAAACTAAGAAAAACTCCTTTGAATGTACCTTACACTATTTTGCATTTACAATATCTATTATATGCCCCCATTGCATAACACAATTTTCCTACCTATGGATCCATCCTATTTATTCTTGGGTGTCAAGCAAATGAAGTTTTGTTTTCCTTGTGAATCTCGTTGTTCATGTCATGTAGCACCTTATCAAAGTTATCAGGAGGTATAGCTTTGGTATGGTTAGTTTATGGGAGCCAAACTTAGGTGTCACTTTCCCATTGCCACTTGCTTTTGTGTGTAAGTGCATACTGACCGCATGCCTATGTGTCTCACCTCTTTGAGGGATCACCTGGTGGATGACCTGAGGTTCCACTAGCCCTTGTAAGCATGCATTTATTTTGCATTGTGGACATCATGTTCTACTTGTGAGCCACCCTTTTTTGATACTCACCCAACGGAAAGCTTGAAGCTCCGTTGCCTTAGAGTGAGCATACGTTTTTGGAAAAACAACATAGATATGATCCACTTCAAGTTGGAAAAACGGTTGAGCCATGATCAACCATTTCTTTCTTTTCCTTTCACCTTTATGTCTTTAACATTTCATGTTTGTGTTTCTTGATGTTGCATATCATACGCCTTGTGTGTTTCCTTTGTGCTTATGTTGTTTTGATGTAGGATCTTGGATCTTTGGGGCTTGGCTACCTTCTTGATCTTTCTTATCCTATACCATCCACATTGGTACACTTGGACCTCGATTGAATGTCTACATTAATGTGAGTTTGAAGTAAGTTCCTCCTCTCACTAAGGTGGGGGCTTTTAAACATAGTGCAGGGAAAAATATCCCTATTTAACACTTAATTTGGGAATGATAAAAATTAAAATGAACCTAATGTGGCCTTGATTGGTGTTGTAATGTGTTTTACACATTCACATTAAATTTAGGGCATTTTTTAAGCTAAATAGACCTAAGTTTTCCTTAATTTAGTATTGTAAAGTGTATTTCGTTACACCTTCATATTAAGTTTTAGGCTTTATTGCATTTATGAACTTCATATCATCATTAATAGGCCCTTAGGACCCTTTATTATGCATTTTGAGGCTTATTTCAACCGAAATCCCAACAAGATCAATAAATACTCTTAATTTTCTAACTTCCTAACATTTCCTCTACCCAAAAAGCTACATATGGTGGGACCCATATGCCACCTTGGGTGTACGAGTCCCCCCCAATGGGACCCATATTCCACCTTGGGCGTATGAGTCCCATTTAGCTCCTTTTTAGGGTTTTGAGAGAGAAATCAAGGTTTTGAATTTACATTTTATGAATGTCAACATTTTGGATCTAATAAATGAAAAATTAGATGGAGTGCCTATATAATTAATGTTTCAAATCATTATTTCACCTACCAATCAAGAATCAAGCATCCTAAGACTTCACAATAGCATCATAGAGAATTCAAGAGAATTTCTGAGGTATTTAAGGGCATATTTCTTCATCATTTGTTGCAGCAATTCAAGATCCATTATCATGTCAAGGGATTGATGCATCATGCATGTGTTTTTGAGATAATGTTGTGATGTATTGTTCAAGATCCATTAAAGTATTGAAAGGCAGTATTTCATCAAGAATCATGATCAAGATCTACATCCATTGAGGCCACTTCATTGTTGTTTGTAGATCTACAAGGTTTCAAACAAGGTTCTATTGTTTCATATTATACTTCATGTTTCATTTCATTCATGTTCATTTCTCATTAAGGTTTCATTACCAAAATGGGGTTTGACCAAGGAAAACCCCCATTCCCTACCAAAATAACAATTTTTCTCTCTTCATGTGTGATTGTAGATCTAGGTAGTTTAGATCTTGAAGATCCTTTAAAGACTAAGTTGCAAGATTGAGGAAAGTTTTCAAGTTGTCAAGAAGTTGTCATCTTCATAGAAAGTCACCTATATGCCAGGATTTAAGCTTTCAAATTTAGAGATCTAGTAGGAGGGAAGCTATAGAAGATCATTAGAGGATACTTGAGTTTAATCCAAACCCTAATATTGGGATTAAATCATCACCTTGGGCGTATGTGTCCTAGCACAATATTTTTCCAATTTTTGATAGATTTAAATCAATCACTGAGAGATTCCAATTTCTACCCAAAAATCCTAATCTAGGACTAAATCACCCAATTTTGTGTATGAGTCCTAGTGGGCCTCAAATAACAAAATTGTAGGCTTTCAGAGCTTGTTTTGACTACATCATTCTTCCAAGTCCTCGTCTATTTATCTCTAGTTTTGCTACTCTAATTTAGTTTCATTTTCTAGATCTCATATACGTAGATTTTGCATGTTTCTTTGCATCTTCTTCTTTCTAAGCCTTTGCTTGGTGGTGAACCCCTTTTTAGTCTTTAATCAACCAAAGGACACCTTATATCAGATCTCTTTTCCCTGATTCAATCACTAGGTTGAGATCTCTAGGGTTTCCTTGAATGAAATTGAGAGAAATAAGCGCCTCCTCTCTAGTTCCATCTCCAAAAAGGTGGAACTCTACTTCCTTTGTTTCAAGTAATAATTGAAAAGTAACAAACCGATTTGCAAGGGAAGACATCCAAATATGTTGAATTGAGTACAATACATTGAATGAGTACAAAATTCAAAATCTAATGATGAAATAAAACTCACTACCTCTTATATATACCTTACTTATGCCTAGGTATATCACCTAGGCTAACTGAGATAGAAATTTATAAGCCCTAGGTTGACATAAATAACTAAATATACTTTCAAAATCCCTAGCCACTTCTCTAATCACAACATAAAAACCTATCCTCTAATGATACCATGCATGTTAGGAAATTAATCCACCATGAATAGAGAATAAATTCATATCGTTTGAGCATCCAAAAACATCACTCGAAAACTATAACTATATCTTCACAAAAAAAATCCAATGTAGGTAAAGATTAATGATCTAATATAAATCCATATAGACTAAGTAATATGTTGTTACAAAGATGACCCATATGCACAATTAAAATCTACATAAAACAATAAACACAAAAATCAACAAAGGTCTTAGACTCTACTTGTGGAGAGGTCATCTCAAGATCCCATTCATGAAATTCATTATTTAACACTTCCATTAACATTCCCTTGTTTAGATGAATAGATTGAATAATTATCTAACAAATCAATCACTTGATTAACTTCCTAGTAATCACGACAACATTAAAATGAGGAAAGAGCCACCAAAATTTCCCAAGTTTCATTTTACAATTCATAGTCAATCTATTCTTCAAAGAACTTATAATCAACAAAGTCATCTTCAATAATAATTTGAGAAATACCTAACATTTCCCACCACTTCAAAATCCAATATAAGGACTTATGCTCAATCTCATTGTTTGTACTATATTTTCCAATTCATAGTCGATCTACTTCAGAGCATTTATAATCAACAAAGTCTCTAAAGAATTTATAATCAACATAGTCTCCAAAGCATTTATAGTCAACATAGTCTCCTTGAAATACCTAACATTTCCGACCACTTCAAAATCTAATATAAGGACTTGTGCTAAAAATCCAATATAAGGAGTTGTGCTCGAAGTCATTCTTTGTACTATAAGAGGGCATTATAGATGAAATGAAACAAAATTTAACCTTTGACATCCAATATAAGGACTTTTGTTCAATCTCATTGTTTTTACTATAAGAGAGCTTTGTAGATGAAATGAAACAAAATTTAATTTTGCAAATCCTATGTGAGAAAGCACCCATCTTATCAAGGATCTATTAACATTTCTTGTTATTTTGTAAGAATGGATTTTTAGATTTTATTTTGAATTATTTTAAGAAAATAACAATAATAAATAAAAAATTTAATCACAAGAAAAAAACAAGGGCATAAATAACTATGATTCTCTGCTTTCAGATTTGTAGTTCAAACAAAATTCATAAATAGACAAAATTTAGAGATGATAGAAATAATAAAACTTTGAACTAGTAAATGAAGGTCAAATTTAAAGTATGATAAATAACTTGTTTTTCATATATGTTAAAAATATTTTAAAACTAATTTCAAATTTCATAATAACACTAAAAAATGTACAGAGGCAAAGTATAGAGATGATATAATGATAGGTTAAAGACAATGGCACCAATATTAGTAAGCTAAAAAAAGGCCCATCTTCTTTTCTCGATCGTATTATCCCCATCATCACTAGCAAGTAGTTCTTTTGCCCCATTATTTTCCCCTCTATTCAACCAAATATGGTGCCTTAAATCTTGATAACTCGCTGCCACATTACAAAAATCAATAAGCTTATACAGTTCTATATCATTAACATCACCCTGTTCAAACCTTTTTAAATTGATACCATTCTCAGGTGCTAATTTATAACTGTCAGAATTAGCATCCACAATCATAACATTACATAAATTTAAACCAATCTTCTTTAGATCTTTCATATAAACATCATCAACCCTTTTGCAATGATCTCTGTAAAAGCGTCTGCTTATGTCAAAATTAACATCAATCTTCCCCATAATAACATTTGTAGTCTCATGGTGGCCTTTAGTGAAAACAATGATCTCATAGTTTTTGTGCAATTCAGTGAAAAGTGATAGCAGTGGATCTCACATCCACAAGGCATTCAAACTCATATACAAAATATGAACAACTGAAAAAGACACACATAAATTTAATTCATAACTGTGCTGCTGCACCTCATTCCATTGCTTCCTCAATTGCTTGTACAAAAACGGTTTACATCTGCCTCTTATATAGAGGACTTAGAAATATAAGAATGATTCTAGAAACTACTTAATAGAAACATCTAGAAAATTATTATAGTCGGTGACCTTACAACAAAAATAAAATATTCATCATAAGAAGATTCTAGAATATAGTAGAAATTACCTATTTCCAACACACCCCCCTAATTTCTACTATCAACTAATTACATCAATAATTACAATACTACATCACATGGATTATTCTAGAAAAATCTAGTATCGAGGTTTTTCTTCCTTAATTTCGACCACGAATGCTGCGGCATTCCCCAATCTCTTTTTCCATTGACAGTTGTCTTCTTTCTCTTCTTTTCCTTATGGTTGCAACCAAGTCTTCAGACTTTCTCGAATCCTTTTCTTTTCCATCTTGATGATCTTTATGCCTTGACTATGCCTTTGTCCTTGTCCAACTACTGTGGCAGTCCTTGAACTATTTAACTCTTCAAATCTTGAATCTGGAACTTCCTAGAATCTTGCCTTCTATAGATGTCTCGCCTTGCCATGATTACTATCATCTTCAAACTTATTATCTATTATGCCTTTCTAAAAACCTTGCTTGATTGCCATCAAATTTCACTTGTGAACTTTTATATTTAAAGAAATTCTTGATCATACCTATTATTTTCTGCCAACTGGATCCATAAACCCATCAACAATCCATTTTCATACAATCTTCCATAGAATCCTTCTTGCACTGCCTATTCCAACATGTCTTTTCAGAATGACTCTTCAAACCATAGATATTGCAAGGATGTAAGTCCCAACATCTATCCTTCGTATGTCCTTTCTTGTTACAATGACAACATTGCACACATTCCTTTTCTTTAACAAATTTGGTTATACCTGTATTATTTCCTTTACCTGTCACATATCCAAGTCCTTCATGCTTTGGCCTCATTATTGGCTTTATTGGCTCTCTCATCCCTTGATCATTCCTTCCTAAACCTTTACCTTTGTATCCCATTCTTTCCATGATCTTTAAACCAACATTCATTTCATTGCCATTACAGCTAACAACATTATCATTTTTGCATTTTTTATCACAAACGTCTTCAGCAAAAACACATTTCTCAATTGACAAATTCAAATCCTCTGTACTACATGAAACATCACATACGGATTTTGACTTCAAACATTCATTCAATTTTGTAATTTCCTTCATCTGCAAACTATTTGCTTCTTCTAATTTCTTTAACTTCTCTTCTAAATCATCAATCAATTTCACTCTTTTTTCCAATTCCTCATTCCTTGTATTAATCTCATCAAACAATTTTAGTTTTTCTTCAAGCTCTTTATTTTTCTCTCTAAATTTGCACAATTCCTTCACTTGCAAATTATTTATTTGTTCCACAAACTTTAACTTATCCTCCAGCTCTTCAATTGCCTCTCTAAAATCACTAATTACATTTAAAAGGCTACATTTTTCTACTCCCATCTCTTTCCTTAATTTTTCCATTTCCTTTTCTAAAAAATCTTTTTCACATTTTAAAATTGTATTTTCTTTCTTCACTTTTATTAATTCTTCTTCTAAGTCTTTTGTTTTCTCTTTCTTTACTCTATCAGCTTTTCCCATTGAATCAAACAAATAAACTTACCTCAATTTTGCAATCTTCGCCTGCCTTCACTCTTCCACGATTTCCTTCAACTGGCTGTAACCTTTTGAAACCCTTGTTGCAATATTTCTTAGCTGTGAGAGAACTACGACAATCCTTTAGCCAAAAAATAATCATACCTCAATCGATCTCCTTCTTCAACAGTGCTTTTAACTCTTTTCATAACATTGCGATTTCTTTGAAACCAAACCCAATCTACAATAAAAACATTAAAGAAGACTTGCTTGGTGCTTTATGGAATGGCTACAGCTTTCTTTGGGCTGGAGCAGCGATGCATTACAACTTCAACTATGTTGCTGTGACTTTTGACCACTTTGGCAGCTCATTTCTTTAATAGAGACACTCTCCTAGCTTACGATCTCCTTTGCAGCGACTATGGTAGCTTCAGCTTCATACTCCTTTGATAGTGGTGGGTGAAGAATAAATAAACAAATTCACCATTGATTCACAACAACTTACATAGCAAACACATGACACCCACAACCCAAGATTTGAAGGGCTCTGATACCACTCTGATAGCGATGGATCTCACATCCACAAGGCATTCAAACTCATATACAAAATATGAAGCACTGAAAGAGACACACATAAATTTAATTCATAACTGTGCTGCTGCACCTCATTCCATTGCTTCCTCAATTGCTTGTACAAAAACAGTTTACATCTACCTCTTATATAGAGGACTTAGAAATATAAGAATGATTCTAGAAACTACTTAATAGAAACATCTAGAAAATTATTATAGTCAGCCGACCTTACAACAAAAATAAAATATTCATCATAAGAAGATTCTAGAATATAGTAGAAATTACCTATTTCCAACAAAAAGCTGATGAACCCCAGGCCTAATTGAAACATACAGAGTTACTATTTCTCCAGCTTCAGTAACAAAACTAATGAAATCATAATGCTGGTGGGCACTTTGTCTGGTTGAAACTAAAACTTCCAACAATTCCAAAACAATTGTTTTCTTGTTTCTTGATAAATTTACCCCAGAAAGCATGCGCTCACGTTCAAGTTGTCTTTGTCTTAAATTGCAAGCATATTGTTCATTTATAGTGGTAATAAAAGCATGGATTCTAATGGCTTCTCGTACATCCCCACATGTTGTAGCTACTTTGCATAAATCCATGACTTTCCATAGCTCTCGATCTGTTAAATCACCATTGAATGCTTTCAAAGGAACAACATTTTGCGGCTGAAATGTATACCCACTTGGATCATCATCAACAATGATAAGATTTTTTTGGTGCCTCCCAAGCATAGCAAGGTCTTTTACAATCACAAGTTTTTTTCCTTCATCATAGGACCATTTTCTTTTTCATCCTTTTCTTCTTCGTCATCTTCTTTATTTTGAACTACCATGATGGTGCATGAATCTTTATATAGGAGAAAATCTATGGTGATATTGTTGTCCTCTTCAAGTTTGTTCAGTATAGCATCTACATAGGTATTGTTGGATGAAGTAAAAACAATGATTTCATAGTTGTACTCACTTAATCTGTGCAATAGAAGGTCAACCCCTGGCCTTTTTTTTGCATGGTAAGATAGAGTGTCATCACCTTCTCCCATGCCAGGAACAGTTTTAACAAAATCATATTGTGGGATAGGAGTAAAACTTGCATGCACAATTGTGTTATCAAGATTTAAGATGATTTCTTCTTTTTCTTCCCATTGAGAGGTAGAGGAAGTGTTTTAGGAGATTGTCCATTCTAAAGTTGGGAATTCACGTTATAGTTTAGCATCTCTGATATTGAATTAACCTTTCTATAATCTATGGCTTCATTTTCTGGTGCATCATAGTTAACCGGTTTGAATATGGGAGAGTTAAAAGGCCGGTTTTGAAATTCCATGGTTTCATGATCATACATAGGAGCGTTATAATATTTAAAACTTCCCGACATATTAACGAACTATCAATAGCCCAAATGTGAATTTTATTTGAAAGGAATGTAGCAGTGGTGATTATGGCTAAACTATGACCTTCAATTTGATATATATATGTGTGTTCACAAGGTGTCCTTTTGCATTGAAAATATGTTATCAATGGGGTACACCATTTAAAGATGCAATTGATTTGGGTGTGACTCTTTTTGATAGGATACGATGAATTTGTGTTTGGCTTTTTATTTTCTCATTGCCTACCATGCAGACTTTCAGAATGGACATTGTTTGTGGCAGCCCTCAATTGTATGGGACAACTTTTGTGCTTAAGCCTCTCCAGTTACCAGTTCATGAAAAACCCTACAAAGCAGTGCTCAAATGACTAAGCACAATGCAGTGCAACCAAAATTGGTCAAGTAATGTACATGAACCAACAAAATTGGAAATTAAGAATTACACCTTTAAGATGAGATTCCTCAACTACTTGTAAGGTCTTATTCATACTACTACTTGTCACTACATAATATCTATCATTATTATGGTAAAATATGCTAATATATGATTCATGGGGCAACAACATGCAGGACAAGCCATTGATTTTATCCTAGTTGTTTAGAGCTATAGAAAAGGAAAATCTATTTACAAACTATAGTTTGATTACTCGAAATTCAATAATATTCTATGAAAGAAATTAATCAAAATGTGACTTATAGTAAGACCCGCAGAAGAAAATTCAAGTGTCTCGTGCCTTTGACCTATTGACTAGAATAATCATGACTAGGGTAGCTAGCTATGAAACAAGTGCAACTAACTTGACTCAAGAATCAACGATATCTCATGTGCATCTCACTATATTTTCAATATAAGCTGATAATGCCTCAAGTAAATCTAGTAGTTCTTCCTCATTGAAGAGGAAGCATTGCATTTAATCACAACAAAGAGCAGGCGGTTCACTATGGAAGTCTAATTTTGTTGGAAAATTGAATGCTCCTGAGTCTCCTGCTCTCACGTCAGCCCCTTGTTTCACCTACCCATTAGGAGCCCCCAATTTCAACGGCAGTTTTTTAGGATCTTCATCCCTGCAGCTCCTGATAGCCACTGAAGTAAATGTGGTAGCTCATTTTGAATTCCCATTGAATGCTGGTAGGTAATTTCGAATTTGAGAGGGAATGAATTGAAAGACAAAAGGAATGAAGGCAGTTTAATTCTATCAGTTGGAAGAAGAATTTTTTGTGCAGTAGTAGTCTGTAGACATAGTATGTTTTGTGTGAGCTCCTAAAAGCTCCTGAATAGCAACAACTGATTTGTTTTGTGTGTGAGCAGAGATTGCTCTTGAAGAGATCTGCATAACTCCTATCAGTGAGCTCCTCAGAGCTCCTAAAGTTATCTGAACTTGGTTGAGCAGTTGTTTGCTCCAAGCAGATTGTGATTTGTAGCTTAGAATTTTCTTTCAGTAGTTTATGTTTAATATTTCCTGTATTGATCATTTCCATCATAGTTAATCAAAAGGAAAATATTGCATGCCCAGATTTGTCTCCTTACATTTTGTTTATTTCGCATTTGATTTTTTCCCCTATTTGTGTTTTGGGGAAACAGAGCAGTAGCTTTGTGTGTTTTCTGTGCAATTAGAAATTTAATTTTTTGACATGGTATCAGAGCCATAGGCCCCATTTTCTCATGATTTAGGGCATTTTTTTCTCTATTTTTTGAGTTTATTTTTTAGGAGACATGTTTGGAGATGAAGGAAAGAGCTGGCAGCAGCCACCGTCCTTCAATGGATAAAACTATGATGTTTGGGAAAAGAAGATGAAGACCATTATGGTCGCCAATGATTTTGTGGGAGTTTGTGGTCAATGGATTCAATGATGTAACTGACCGAGCAACATATGTTGTGCTCACAAACAACTAGAAGAACCGACTAAAGGAGTTAAGGAGGAAGGACGCTAAAGCTTTGAGTCTGATCGAAGCAGCCTTGACAGAGGCCATTTTTCCCAGAATAGTAGTAGCTAACTATGCAAAGAAAGCTTGGGAAATCCTCCAAACTTGTTACAAAGGAAATAACAAGGTTAGATTAGTGAAGCTCTAGATGCTTCGAAGAGAGTTTGAGACTCTTGAAATGAAGGACAGTGAGCCCATCTCAGTTTTCCACATAAGGCTCTCCATTTTGATAAACTAGTTGAGAGTGAATGCTGAGATCCTTGATGATCAGAGGATTGTGGAGAAAGTCTTCAGAAGTTTACCAACAAAGTTTGATGCAGTGGTGATTTCCATTGAAGAGGCAAAGGATCTTACAACATTGTATGTTGAAGAGCTGATGGGTTCTCTACAAACCCATGAGAAGCACCTAAATAGGTTTGCAAGTTCCTCCCAAGAGAAAGCTTTTAAAGCTTAGTTGAATGCAAAAGGAAGAGGGAGAGGTAGAAACAGCTCCAGACATGGTAGAGGGAGATCTGGACATGGTAATGCTAGAGAAGAAAACTCAGCACGAGCAAACAACCAAGAGGGAGTGAGCAGCTCTCAGATTAGCTCTCGAAGAGGTAAGAAGAATAGCAGTTTGAATATGAAGAATGGCAAGAGCAACGTTGAATGCTACTACTGTCATAAGTTCAGCCATTATGCAAGTGAATGTTGGACCAAGCAGAGAGATCAGTCAAGGCAAAGTGCAAATGTGGCTGATTCGAGTGTGGCTGAAGGAAACCAGTCCACAGCCTTCATCATGTGCAACATTGGTGAAGAAGGCAACCCCGAAGTCTAGTATTTGGATAGTGGTTGCAGCAACCACATGAGTGGTAATGAAAGTATTTTTTCTTTCATTAATAAAAATGTTAAATTTGAAATTAGAATGGGGAACAATGGAGTAGTTCCTGTTGTTGGAAGAGGATCTATCATGATCCGCACCAAGCAAGGTGAGAAGAAGGAGATACAAAATGTATTTCTTGCTCCTGGATTAAAGCACAACCTCATGAGTGTAGGTCAGCTAATCCAAAATAGATACAAAGTGCTGATGGAGAAGGGTCAATGCGTCATTTATGACAAGAATGAGAGGATGAAGGTGTTTGTAGTAGTCCAAATGACAAAGAACTGGATGTTTCCGTTGAAGATTAAGACGTGTTTCTCATCTTAGTCCATTGTTGCATCTCTCAAGAATGGAGAATGTACAGTAGTACATCATGTAGCACTCAAGAGCACCATTCAAGATCCCTCCAAGCTATGGCATCTCAGGTATGGACATTTAGGCTATGCTAGTTTGAGTCTTTTGTCCAAGAAAAGAATGATTGATGGTTTACCAAGGATAGTAGAGCCTAATGTTAGATGTGAGGCTTGCATTTTGGGCAAGCAACATACGTAGCCCTTTCAATCAGGCAACTCTACAAGGGCGAGAGCACCATTGGAGCTAGTGCATACTGATTTAGTAGGCCCTATGCAAATCATTTCTGTTGGTAAAAGCATATTTTTTATGACCTTTATTGATGATTACAGCCGTAAGACACGGGTCTATTTTTTGCAACATAAATCTGAAGCATTTGATAAGTTTTTGTTGTTTAAGGCCCAAGCTAAAAAGGAGAGTGGACACGTGCTCAAGGTCTTAAGGTTAGATAGAGGAGGATAGTATACCTCTAATTTGTTTGTAAATTTTTGCAAGAAAAATGGAATCAAGGAGCTAACAGCCAATTATACTCTATACCAAAATGGAGTGGCTAAAAGAAAGAATTGAACCATTGTGGAGATGGCAAGAAGCATGATGAAAGAAAAAGGACGCCCGACTAAATATTAGGGAGAGGCTGTAGCAGTAGTTGTTTATTTGATAATAGAAGTCCAACAAAGGTGGTTCATGACAAGATACCTCACGAGGCATGGACAAGACACAAGAGGACAGTTGAGCACTTGAGAGTGTTTGGGTGTGTAGCATATGCACATGTGCTGAAGGAAAAGAGGCAAAAATTGGATGACAAGGGTGAAAATGCATTTTCACGGGCTACAGTGAAGAGTCCAAAGCCTATCAGCTATACAATCCAGTCACCAAAAAGATAGTCATTAGTAGGGACGTGGAGTTCCTTGAAGACAAGTTATGGGATGGAGTGGTAGATTTTGAAAGCTCATAACCACTCCTAATAGCTCTTGAAGAAGCAAAAACTGAACATGAAGTTTAGTAAGACAAGTCTGCAAATGCTCCTGAAAGCATTGGACGAGCTCTTGAAGAGCTCCTGAGAGCTTCTAAAAGCTCCTGATGGCTCCTAACAACTCCTAAATATGAGAGACAGTTAGGAAGATTGTCACAATTAGCTAGAGGATTGGCTCCTGAAGGTATCGGTCGAGCTCCTAAAGGCCCCTGAGAGCTCCTGAAGTTGACAGATAGTCAGGAAAACTGTCACCAACAGCTAGAAATTTGGCTGCAGTGAGTTTTGGATGAGATCCTGAAGTATTCTGAAGAGCTCCTGAAGTGCCCTTGAAAGCTCCTGAAGTGAATAGATAGAAAGGAAAGCAGCCAGAGATAGCCAAAAGATTGGCTTTTGAAAGCACCAGAAGATCGACTCTTGAAGAGCTCTTGAAATTGCCGGTAGAGCTCCTGAAATCTCTCGACAGCTCTTGAACCTGCCTGCACAGTATAGCAGCAACAATAGTGAAGGTTCAGAACCACCTCTCACTTCCCTAATGCCAAAGAAGACAAAGAGTCTAAGGGAGATCTACCAGAATGAAAGGTATGATGAAGAATTTGATGAGAGTGTGAATTTTGCATTATTTTCTCATGGTGATCCAGTTTATTTTGAAGAAGCTGTGAAAGAGGAGAAATGGTGTGAGGCCATGGATGAGGAGATAGATGCAATAGAGAGGAACATCACATGGGAGTTAATAGATTTTCCCGTTTTGAAGTTGGGAATTCCAATACATAGGCAAGTTTTCTGGTGCATCAAGGTTGACCGGTAATGAGTATGGGAGAGTTAAAAAATTTTGCAATTCCATGGTTTCATTCATATTAGAGCATTATAATATCAAAACTTCCCGACATGGAAGGTATTATCTGATGAAGGACAGCCCGGATTAATAGATTACCCACAAACAAGATGTAATTTTATATTCAGAAAATGGAGCTTCTTACAAGAGAGGAAGGTGTATCCCTGAGTTCTACAACACATGCAAGTTACAAAAACTACAAATAACCCTTTCGCAATTGTGAGCTTTCCCCAAAAATGGCCCAAAAATTAGAATGGTGCCCATACTAGGGCATCAATTAGTTTGGAGCCAAAACAACATTCAAATGAGTTTAGGATGTTTTAGTGAAAATTTAAACATGAAGTTCAATTTCAAGAGCACAATTGTATCTTCTGAAAAATGCCAACTTTGGGGCCATAACTTTTGATAGACATAGAAGACGCAACCGCTTGAGTAATCTCTTGAATCAATATTGATTTTCTATGATTTAGAATGCAAGTTTCGAGCCGTTCACTCTAAGTGCCTCAAATCTAACTCGGAAGATTTTCATGTGCAAATCTAGTGAACTAAAACTGTTTAAGAGTTTGGTTGGAAGCTTAAATATTTAACAATAACTAGACCTGATATAATGCACAGTGTGAGTCTTATTTCCAAGTTTATGGAGACACCCATTGGAAAGCGGGTAAAAGAATCCTAAGGTATGTGAATGACACCAAAGGATATGACATTTTGTACACAACAGAAAATGCAAATGTGAATTTTATACAAAGATAATGTAGCAGTGGGATTTGGCTAAACTATGACCTTCATTTGATATATATTGTGTTCACAAGGTGTCCTTTTGCATTGCTTCCAAGTTAAAATGGGGTTTCCCTTTAACATGCAATTGATTTATATAGAACAAATTTGATAGGATACGATGAATTTTGGCTCAGCTTTTTCTTGGCTCATTGCCTAGAAGCAGAAGAGGAGAATGGACAATCTTTTGTGACAATGTTTCAACAATAGCCTTGACAAAAAATCCTGTGTTTCATGGAAGAAGAAAGCACATTGAAATCATGTATCATTTTATCAGAGAATTGGTTGAGAATGGTGAAATTAAAATGGCATTTTGTAGGTCTGAGCAGCAACTAGCAGACATATTCACCAAGCCTTTGAGCAAGGACAGTTTCGAGTGCCTGAGAACCAAATTGGGTGTTGTTGATTTGGATCAGATTTGATCCTATTGTTTTTTGGCTTAGGATCAAGGGGGAGTGTTGGAAAATTGAATGCTCTTGAGTCTCCTACTCTCACATCAACCCCCTGTTTCACCTACCCATCAGGGGTCCCTAATTTCAACATAAATTTTTTAGGATCTTCATCCTTGTAGCTCCTGACAGCCACTAAAGTAAATGTGGTAGCTCATTTTGAATTCCCATTGAATGTTGGTAGGTAATTTTGAATTTGAGAGGGAATGAATTGAAAGACAAAAGGAATGAACACAGTTTAATTCTGTCAATTGGAAGAAGAATTATTTGTGCAGCAGCAGTCTGTAGACAGAGTATGTTTTGTGTGAGCTCCTGAAAGCTCCTGAATAGCAGTAGCTAATTTTTTTTGTGTGTGAGCAGAGATTGCTCCTGAAGAGCTTTGTGTAACTCTTTTCAGTGAGATCCTAAGAGCTCCTAAAGTTATCTGAACTTGGTTGAGCATTTGTTTGCTCCCAGCAAATTGTGATTCATAACTTAGAATTTTCTTTCAGTAGTTTATGTTTAATCTTTCTTGTATTGATCATTTCTAGCATAGTTAATCAAAATGAAAATATTGCATGCCCAAATTTGTCTCCTTGCATTTTTTTTATTCCGCATTTGAGTTTTTCCCCTATTTGTGTTTTGGGGAAATAGAGTAGCAGCTCTGTGTGTTTTCTGTGTAATCATAAATTTAATTTTATGACAGATTTGCTCCAGGGCTGAATTACTCTAATTCTTTTCTCTACCTCCCATAGTATCCTACTCAATACTGGACACCTCCAGTTTAATGTTTTGATATTTCAAAGATAAAGTTGCGAGTTTCTTTTTAAAAGTGGATGTAAAATATTGCATAAGAAAATTTACAAGGATAAAATGTATCATTTGACGAACCCTTGAGAGTGTAGAATTTGAAGAAACAAGGCTGAATTGCTCCAACACCTTCTCTGCCTCGCATATCAAACAACCTTCTCTTGTTGTAATTAAATGCAATGCTTCTTCTTCAATGCTAACGTTTTCTGCAACTATGATATGCTTAAGGCATTTTCAACTTATCCACATGCCTAATTTTCTAGAAGTAAAACATTTGAGGTCTTCACAGACCTATTTTAGGAACCAGTTTTCACTCTACCATAATCAAAATAAACACCACATAGCCAAGAGCATTTTCTTTGCAATTCAGAAATGCAAATCTCCATTCTCCCTAACTCATTTGATAGCAAATTTTTCCCTGCTCATAGAAAGCCAACAAAGTAGAACAATGTTCCTCTAAAACAAAAACAAAAACTATTGCCTATATTAGAAGCAGTATGTCTTGGGAGTAGCACAAGCAAACATAAGCCACCCAGCATCCATGCAGCAGCTACCTGCATCTAACGTGCCTTGCAATGATGGTTGAAAATCTGCAAACATACTGTGTTCCCCGTCATATGCGTCACTCCATGTGCTAGGTGCCTGCCAGGAAAATAGAGGCAAAAAGCATTAGGTCTAAATTCTTTTAGGCAAAATGAAAGTAATAATTTTAGCTAATTCAAAATTCACAAATCCTACAGGAAAATTCAATCTGCTGATTGCATTTGATGTAAAAATCCAAAAAGAAAATCTAAAAAATTGGCAACTGTAACATCCGCTTCTCAGTTATTTAATAAAAAATCAATTCATAAAATTTATTAAATTTAATCAATTGAACATCTTCCATCCATTTTAGAAGTGCTAATTTCATAATTTCTCCATTTACCATGGTCACATCAACTTGACGTCACCATTTATATGCTTATATGGGAGTGGTAAGCTCCAAGATTAGGGTTGTTCCTAGACCCAAACCTAAACCTTGAAGGTTCATTTGTGATGACCTTGTCTATGCATCTCCTTTGGAAAATTAGAGGTTTCATAATTTGCACACAACTATTAGAGGGAGTTCACTCTCTTCTTGTATGAAATTTCTAATCTCACCTTTAAATCATGACTTTTCATTAAGTGTAAGCTATCAACTTAGTCCAATTATAATAGAATAATACCAAATTTTCCATCAAGTGTGAGTTCCATACCAAACATTAGTTTATAGACACACAAATTCACATAGAAGTCATATCATTTCATAATCCTAGGATCACACATTGTCATAATCTCGAACATACGTCACATATACACAAGGTGACTAGTTCATGCACACCACAAGCACACAATAATGACTAGATCATACACACATCAGAAGTACAACACAATTACTTGCTCAAGCATACACCATAGACATCTAGTGTGACAATCCACACAATACATCACATACATTCACAAATAAAACAACTGACCGTAATGTTGAAATGATTGTAGCCTATTGTATGCATTATCCCACTACCTAATTCACAATCATATAAGCTCGTTATGACAATAATCATGCATCCCATATTATTTGATGTCGTCACTAGAAAGGACACAAGTAGAATGTTGTGAACAAACCTGAGTCCATTTACACAGGTACACAAGTACACATGAATTGACTAACATGTATACAATGACTAATTAACACAACCACAATGAATTTCTAACACCTACTATTTTAGTGCATCCTAGATAGAAAATGAAGGTGCATTACGTACTACACCATGGATCCCATCCATTTTCTTGGTCTTTTTCACCAATCATGATGTTGGCAAGCATACCATACTACTTATGACCATAATTAGGTAAAAAGTAAGTAAAAATAAAATACATCTCAAATAATACACACAAATTCCCCTAATACACCAATTCCTATGTTGAACTCTTAAGATGAGTAGATCTTGGTAGCCATCACCTGCATGCCATTAGCCTTAAGGCCCACATGCCACTAGTGGAAATCAACCAACCTTTTAGTGTAGCACTAGGCACCATCACTTGCATGCTACTAGCCCTAAGGCCTACATGCCACCAGCACAAATCATCGACGACACTTGAGTAACATGAGGTATCCATTTCCTACATGTTGTTGGCCTTAAGGCCCATATGCTACTAAAAAAAACCATCTCACTATCAATGAGATATCGATAAATAGTCTATAAGAAAATAACACTCTTTGATTGTTACCAAGCTAGAGCATCCATAATCTTATCTTATGTGGGTCATATAATTTATCAATTGATGATCACCTTGAAAGTAGAAGATTAGTCCACATCTTAGGGATTATACATCCTCATAGAGTCTTTACTCCATCTATCTTGTGTTTCCTTAAAAGTTAGCCTATATCTATATCAATTTAGCATTGTGACATTAGAATGTATTAGAAAACAGATCAACAAACATTATGGGAAAGGTTTTTATCATGGATAGTTAATTTAGGTACACTACCTAGAAGGGATATCATAAACTATTCAATTATTTGATAGGTCTAGAGATAATTTTGTCAACACATAAGTAACACATTGATTCCTTGAAGATAACCTCTATCCAAACACATATATGAACTCATGCAATCTCATAAGGAATTGATATGTAGGAAAAAGAGGAATCATCCTAAAATGAGATGGTTTTCAGTCCTTTTCCTAATGTCATTGAGTAGGGACAACGCATGATGGATGGATGTTGGATAATTGTTATGGTTTGATGGACTAGGAAAAGATATATGATTGAATTACAACCTAAAAGATGAGTCAACTAGCCCTTGACCAAATCTATGATGAATTTCAAGATGAAATGAAATACAATGACTAGGCTAATGATGTAAATTATTGTTTTGATGCAAATACAACAAACACAAAAAGTCAAACAAATTCAGTCAATTGAAATGGACAGAGGACACTGTGCGCCTATGGTTCAAATCTATGAGCGATTATGGAGGACTAGTTTTCCCTAGATGTATGTGTCCTTGTAGAGGTATTTCAATTATGTTTTCACAATACTTTGGTGGCAAATTAGAGCTTTCCATTTTCACCTACAAATTTATTGAATATTTCTATAAGTGAGTTTCTATGAGTTGTCAAGAGGTAGAGTTTTGATTACAACAATGAATAATTGATCTTCAAACTTCCTTCTCAATTTCCTTCAAACCTGAAACATACACATTCAAAGAGAGAGGAAGTGTTGTGCCCTTTAGGGGCTTTCCTTAGTCAAAACCCATGTTAGTGTTTCCACTTCCATAATGGAAATGTCAATGATAGAAAGACCTATCCTTTTAAGGGATAGGGATAAGTAATAAAAGGAATGATGAATCAACATTGGGTTGGAAGTCACCACCCTTTAATGGTTTCCATGAAGGACTGAAGTCATACACATCTCCTCAGAGCTTGGATCTTTCATGCTTGATTTTCTTGAATTTCTTAGAGACCTACAAAGGGTTAGCCTTCACAAACAATGATAACATGAACATATATAAACTCACATATGATTTGAAATGATGCTTGGATCTTAAATTGCTACAAAAAATCACTAAAATTCTACTCTTATTTGGTCTTGATGGTGCTATTGACAATACTTTCTTCAATAATTTTCTAGATGTCTTTAAAATGATTCAATAACTAGGTATTTGTATAAAATTATTCTAATTTCCCACAAATTAAATCTCGATAGTTGACTTTGGACACTTGAATTGAAAATAATAAAATGTCAACACCAACATATTTGAATTTGGAGCAAAAATAGGTGGACATAGATGCGTTGGGAGTATGTTTCCCAACCTTAGTTTTTTGTAAATTAAGGTGTTGAGGGAAAAATATTAGATAAATGCATTTGTTTTCCACTTGCTAGTTGTCATTCATTGTTAAAAAATGGGTTGTGGAATGCATAATTTAGGAAATTAGGTCCTCAGTTAGGTCCAATAAATTTAGGGGGAGAAAAACATAGTGCGAAATTGTCAAGGGTGACAATTTACAATGCTACATTTATCCCCCACTTTAGTGAGAGTATGAACTTACACTCAGACTCGCACTATAGTAGAAAATATGTCAAGAGGGGTTTGATTGTCCAAATGTTGAAAAGATAGGATGAAAAAGGATCTAGTGAGAGCATGCAAGCCCCCAAGATCTAAGATCCCATGGTAATTACAAAGAATCTATGGGGAGAATGCAAGCCCTCAAGTTCCAAGATCCCATGGAAAACCAACATAAGAACAAAGGAACACACACATATATGTGATGTAGAAAGACAACATATATAATTTCAAAAAAAAATTTTGAAAAGAGGGTATGGACTAACAAGTTGTGTTATGCTCGGAACCACACCAAAGGTGTTCATAACTTGTAGACTAGCAAAGTCTGATATTTTCTAGGTGAGTCACAAAAACAAGGTAACACAAGCTAGTGAAGTCTGATATTCACTAGGTGAGCCCCCAAGAAAAAGAGGAAAAATGAGAAACACGCAAGGTCTAGTAAAGTCCAATATTCACTAGATGTGTACCTATTGATAACCATACCAGGAATTATTCTCCTTGATAATTCTAACAAGGTTCTACAAAAATGATTAAGATTTTTTGCCAATGCATCACTAAGTTCAATGTGTGTGAACAAAGTGACACAAAAAATGCCAATGTCAACACACCACTAAGTCCAGCGTGCATGAACAAACTAAAGCAAACAATGCTAATTTTAGCACACCACTAAGTCCAATGCATGTGAAAAAAATGAAGCAAAAATGCCAATGTATGCCCCAACCTTAAAGAAATTGCTAAACACCATGTTGTGAGTAATTACTTTAAGGTAGAAAAATGATATATTCCATGTGATAAGGACATGAGGGCTTATTTGGAATTATTTTGAATTTGTTTGATTTTAGGGTGTTTATGGAATATTTTATATTTATGTTGTCCATGAGTCATCTTTAGATCTAAGCCTGAATTGTGTACTTAAATGTTCAATGGTGTTTACATAAGTTTGATTGACGTTGGGTGTTTACATTAATTGTGGAAATGATTTGATGTTTGTGGATGAGTGGCATGGTTTATATGAATGAATTTAGGTCTAAGTTAAGGTGTGCTGTGGTCCTCTTTCATTCCTTTCCATTGTGGGAATGCTTAGTGCTAACCTAATTTGAATTTGCATGGTTGAGGTGCATAATCAACCTTGTCAATTATTTTCAAGGTTGAGAATGGGTATATATGTGTGTTGAGTTGATGGAGGATGGATGCATAAAGTGTGTTTGATGTGAATTGTGATGTGAAATTCGAGAGTCTAAAGTGTAGTGTGATCTTTTTATGATTAAGACTACTAGAAGTAGTGAGCAAAAGGTGTATACATTGTACAAAGAGAGTGCAAATATACTAGAGGTGTAGTGATGGAACTTTTCTATTGCTTTGAGATGGACTTCTCATTGAAACAATCTTCTTTCTTCTTTTAAGTAATCTGACAATGAT
This sequence comes from Sequoia sempervirens, assembly GCA_007258455.2. NCBI lineage: Eukaryota > Viridiplantae > Streptophyta > Pinopsida > Cupressales > Cupressaceae > Sequoia > Sequoia sempervirens. The sequence continues at coordinate 226,399,200 of VDFB02000003.1, read as the reverse complement.
CCCTTCTTTTCTTTTGGGAAGTGAGCCCTCTAGTAGTGAGCATATTGTACTCAGTATTGCAATTACTTTATATTGTAAGCTAATCTTCACCGTGGTTTTTCCCTTCTTGGGTTTTCTAGGTAAATTTGGTTTTCTATTGTGTTTGGTCTTGTTGTGTTCTCACTTTTTTGTTCTTTTCTTTCATGTTAAATCACTTTAATAGATTAAAGGATAATAAGGTTAATGTGGATCTAAATGTTGATGAGGGTTTGATGTGTTAATGTACAACTAATTCACCCCCCTCTTAGTTGTATTGTGCATTTAAAAATTGGTATCAGAGAAAGGTTTCTTGAAAGAAAGCTTAAATTCTTGAGGTAGATCTAGGATGGTTTACAAGAAGGAGGATCCTCTATTTGATGGATCTGATTATGCATTCTAGAAGAGCAGGATGGAAGTTTTCCTTGTTTCACTAGGGTTTGGAGTTTGGAAGTATGTTGAATTTGGATATAATGTGTGTGCAAATGGTTTGAGCACTGATAATGAGATCAAGGCCTATGAGAATAATGGGAAATCAAGGTATGCTCTTTTGAGTGGTCTTTCTAATTTTAAACTTGTGAAAGTTATGAATATTAATTTTTCTAGTGAGACTTAGAAGAAGCTATAAAGTGTTTATGAAGGAGATGAAAAATTCAAGCAAGCCAAGATGTAGAACCTAAAGATCAATTTTGAAACCTTGGGGATGTCAAAGGATGAAGATATTACTTGTAAGCTACATGTAGAAAATAGATGAATTTTTCAATTCCATTAGAGGCCTTAGTGGAAAAATTGAAGAAGATGTGGTGGTAAAGAAGGTACTAAGAACTTTTCCTAAGTCCTATAGTCATAAAGTTTTTGCAATTGAAGAAGCTTGAAATTTAGATAAGTACTCTAGAGATTAGTTGCTTGGTGCTTTAACTACTTTTAAATTAAGAGATTTTGGTTCAATTCATTCAAAGAATGAGACTGATTTTAAAGTTGGAAAAAATGAAAAGAATGAAGAATTAGATCCAAATGATGTTGATGATGTAGAAGCAAATTTTGTGAGAAGATTGAAAAAGGGGTATTGGAAAATACAAAGTTAGATGTCCTTTTAAATGTTTTAATTGTGGAAAGATTGGTCATTATGCTTCAAGATGTCCTATCAAAGCTTCAAAAGATAAATATAAGGAGAACAAACATAAATCCGATAAGAGAAGTTATTATGTTAAAGAAGATACTAGTATATTTGATGATGAATTTGATTACCTTGATGATGATGATAATGAATTCTTATTCATGGCTTTAAATGATGGAACTAATTCTGCTAACTTTGATAGATGTACATGAAGGAAAGTACTCCATAAACAAATCATAATATTGAAGAAGAAATGGTGATTGCTCTTCATACTAGAAAAGAGAAGAATAATTGGATCATTGATAGTGGATGCTCAAATCATATGATAGGTGATAAGAGTAAGTTTTTTTAGCTTGAATTTTTTTAAGGTGGTTTAGTTAAGTTTGGTGATGATACATTTACTAAGATATGTGAAAAAGGTTCAATTAGTTTTGATGGCAAGCATAATGCAGATGATGTTCTTTATGTTAAGGGTATGTGGCATAATCTTTTGAGTTTAGGATAGATGTGTAGAAAAGGAAGAAGGATATATGGAAATTCTTATCAGCTTAAAGGTTCAAATGGTACATGTTTTATGACTAAGATTAATGAAAGTTGGCTATGGTATAGAAGAATGTGTAACATCAATAAATTTATAGCCTAGTGAGGATCAATTCAATTCAAGTTGTTAGAGATCTGCCAAAGATTACTAATCCTATCACCATTGTTTTTAAGGAATGTCAAATTGGAAAGCAAGCTAGAAAGAGTTTCAAAGTCAAAGAACAATCTTCTATCGGTCCTTTGGAATTGGTGCATACAAACCTTTGTGGACCTACCAGAATAAGAAGTTTTTAAGGTGATAGGTGTTTCATGCTATTAATGGATGATTATTATAGAATGACTTGGGTTACTTTTCTCAAAGAACAATCAAAATCTCTAGATAATTTTAAGGAATTCAAAGATATGGTTGAGAATGAAATGGATATGAAAATAAAATGTTTGATATTTGAAAGAGGTGGAGACGTAATCTCCAATAATTTTAATAGTTTATGTGAAGTTCAATGAATAAATAGACATTTTCCTACCCCTACGACTCCTTAGTAGAAATTAGTGGCAGAAATGAGGAATAAGATTGTTCAGGAAGCAATAAAAACTATGATGAAAGAAGCAAACCTACTAGAAGTATATTGGAGAGAAGAAATTCATATGATAGTCTACATAATTAATAGAGTACAAGCAAGAAAAAAATATTCAAAGACTCCTTATGAGTTACGGTATGGACAGACTCCTACTATCAAATATTTTAGAGCGTTCAAAGAAAATGCTATATCAAGAGAGATGAAGAGAACATAGGGAAGTTTGATTCAATATCTGATGAAGGGATCTTCCTTAAAGATATTCTACAAAATAAAAGCTTACAGTGCTACAACAAGAAGCTAAAAAGGATTATTAAAAGTGCAAGTGTCAAGGTGGATGAAGATTTACATAAAATTTTAGTGATGATAGATGGATATGAATTAGATGAGTCCTCTTGTAGAGAAGAAGAAAAAGATAAAGGTAAGGAAAATGAAGTATAAATTGAAGAGGAAGCAGAAAAATCATTCTGGTGACAAAGGAAGAGGTATATTGACAACAAGAAAGGATGTTATGATAGAAGAGCAAGTAAAATTATGTTTAATTTCCAACTTTGAAACTAAAACAATGGGTGAAGCATGCAAATATGTGTGTTGGATCAAGTATATGGAAGAAGAACTAATGAATATTGAGAAGAATCAAACTTGGGAACTTGTACCAAGACTGGAAGATATTAATGCACGATTGGAACTAAGTGGGTATTCTAGAATAAACTGAATGAAAATGGAGAATTTTCTAGGAATAAGGCAAGGCTTGTGTGTAAAGGTTATTCACAAGTGGAGGGAATAAATTTTTAGGAGACATTTGATCTAGTGGCAAGTATGGAATCTATTTGGATGTTTTTGGATTTTGTAGCACATAAGAAATTTCAAAGTTTATCAGATGGATGTGAAGTTTACATTATTGAATGGTGAGTTGGAAGAAAAAGTTTACAATGAACAACTAGAAGGCTTTCAACTATCAAATAACGCTAATATTGTCTAAATATTTTAGAAGGCATTATATGGACTCAAGCAAGCTCCCAGAGCTTGGTATGAAAGATTGGATAGGTACTTATTGAAGCAAGGATTCAATAAATGTACCACAGATAGTAGTCATTATTTTAAGGTTGAAAAAGATCAAAAATTGATTGTGGATGTGTATATTGATGATATATTTTTTGGAGGAAATGAAGTTATGTGCAATACATTTGCACAATAGATGCATAATGAGTTTGAAATGTCAATTTTTGGGGAGATAAATTTCTTCCTTGGATCATAAATCAATCAAATAGGAACAAATTTATTCATTTCACAATCAAAATCTATCAAGGAAATGACGAAGTTTGGAATGGAAGACTCTAAACCAGTATGCACTCCTATGGTTACTGGTTGCAAGTTGAGCAAGAATGATGAATCTCCTAACGTTGATTAGAGAAAGTATAAATAAATGATTGGAGGACTATTGTATCTAATTGCTACTAGACTATATATCATGCATGCAGGTTTTCTTGTGGCTAGAATTGAAGAAAATCCTAGAGAGTCATATGACACAACGGTGAAGAGAATATTCAGATACTTGAAGGGAACTTTGAATTATGGCTTGTGGTATCCAAAGAATACTAGTTTCTCTTTGAATTCTTATATAGATACAAATTGGGTAGGTTGTGTTGATGACTAAAAAAGTACAAGTGGTTGTGCATTATTTCTTGGAAATAGGTTGGTGTCTTGGTTAAGTAAAAAAGAAGGATTCAGTATCATTGTCTACTACAAAAGCATAATACATTGTGGAAACATCTTGTTACATGCAAGTGTTATGGATGAAATAGAATTTTAAGGATATCAGATTGGTATATGATGAACATATCTCTGTCTTTTATGATAATACAAGTGCTATTAATATTTTAAAGAATCTTGTGTTGCATTCAAGGACAAAATGTATCTCAACTCGATATCACTTTTTGAGAGAGAAGGGTGCAAAGAATGAGGTGAAGTTGGAGCATGTTCCTAAAAAGGATAAAGTTGCTGATATCTTCACAAAGCCTCTTCTTAAGGACACTTTTGAGTATCTCCAAAAGAAGTTAGGGGTTATTTCCCCTCATTATTTTATATAGATGCATAAGGATATGCATTAGTATAGTGGATTTCAAGATTCATTCCTTGTTCTAGACTGATGTTGGTGACTACCTCTCAAGGGGAGTAGGTAGTGGTAGTCTTGCTTGTTGCAATCAAGGGAAGTGTTGTCATTGTGTTGTAATACATGTTATTTTTTTCCTTTGTCAATTGTGTCAAAGGATATGTGTAGTAGTTGTTGGTTGGTGTAGTATATTGTGTACTCCTAAGGGGGAGTACACAAAAGTAGAATGTGTAGGTGTGTAGAGAAGGTGTGATGAAAATAGAGTGTAGTAAAAAGAAAAGGAATTTACAAATCTGTAGGAAGTAAGAATAGTGGAAGAATAGATATATGAGTGATTGATGTCAAAGGGGAATCTTTCCCTTTTCCATTAATGTCAAAGGGGGAGAGATTTAACAGAAAAAACTTATGAAGAATGGGGGAATAAGAGAAATAGTTGAGAAAGTTTAAGGAGAAGTGTGAAATGATGTGCAATATATGTTTTGGAGATTAGAGTTGTTGTTAGATTAGAGTTCCTATTTTTGTTGTTGATGGTTTTTTACATCATTTTTTTCCATCAATGACAAAGGGGGAAATTCTTGGAAGTTTGTGTTGTCATTGATGTCAATAGATCTATGTTGTTGCAATGATGTCAATAGGTCTATGAAGTCTATGGAGAGATTGTTGGAAGTTTGTAATGATGCTTTGTTTAGATGCATTATGTTGTCATTAGTAGTGTCACTGGTCTTAACCACTAGTGTTACTTTGATAAGCTTCTATTGGTGGATGTTCAACCTCTTGTGTGGTTGAGTTGCTATAGTAGTTTGGTGGTGTAATGACGGAAAAAGTACTCTCTAAAAGGGCCTTCATTTAGTGTTGTAATATGTCTAACATGTTCACATTAGGTATTGAGCCCTTGTGAACTAAATTGGTTTATTGATGACTTATTTGGAGTGTTTTAAATTGTTGTAACACACTTTCACATTTTTCTAGGGTTTTATTAAATGATTGGGCTTCTTTATGCTTTAATTGGCCTTATTTTTCATCTACAAGCTTCATTTAATACATCTTTTTGAGGATAATCCCAACAAAAATCAACATCCAATCATAATTTGGGTGTTTTTAGGTTGTGTGGCCCAGATTTGGTGGTTTGGGACTCATACACCACCTCGGGCATATGGGTCCCACCTAGGGTTTTGGGTCTTGATCTAGATTTTACACCTTTCTAAGCATTTTTTGAAAATTGTCCCATAATTTATGCCTAGTGGGACTCATACACCACCTTGGGCATGTATGAGTCTCATGTGGCCAAAAAATAAAATTAATTCAAATTCTTAGTGGGATTTTATGATTCCTAGATTTGATGTTAGCTTGTAGTGTTGTAATTTTAGGAATTTTTGCATAATTAAGTATGAATACAAGTTTCGTTCACTCATTTTACACCTAGCAAGTTGAATGAGCATTCTTATAGCAAGTTTTAGTTCACAAGAGCATTAAATTGTTTACAAGAGCATTTAAGAACATTCAAGGTCTGATTATCAAGTGTTTTAGATCATTATTCAAGCATCAAGCATTATCAAAGTCATCATGCATCACGTTTGTTTTGGAGCTAACAATTGTGATGTATGGTTTCATGATTCAAGCTAGCATTCAAGTCAAGATCTATCCTATTCAAGCAAGAATCAAGATCTACATCCATTGGATCCATCTCATACATGTTTGCAGCCTCTTATTGCTAGGGTTTGATGAGTTGCAACATGTTATTTTGTTCATTCATCATTCTCCATTCCTATTTCATTTCATTTCAAGGTTTGACTACCAAAACGGGGTTTGACCAAGGGAAACCCCTATCCACTAACAAAACTACATTTTCCCCTCTCTTTAATGTGTAATTTTTAGGTCTAGATTGAAGATACATTGAAGAGAAAGTTTTGAGAAAGTTTTCAAAGTGTTCAAAGTTGTCAAAGGTGTCACCTTGCATTGGAGATACTTGGAGGACTTCTATAGGTTACAAATCAGGGTTTCGGACCTAAAAATCAATTGGAAAGGATAGATTAGAAATTAAAGAGAAAATTCAAACATTGAAGTTCTAGAAAACCATAATTTTACTAATACACCAGTTCTAGCATATGAGCCACAATTTAGGTCATTTTCTAGGTTTTGCAGTTTCAGATACCCATTTGCTAGATTCTAGCTTCTGCATAGAAACCCAAATCTAGGACTAAATTTCCTAGACTGGCATATGAGTCCTAACATCCTTTAAAAATAGTGTTTTCAACATTTTAGGCCTCCATATAGTCATCTATATATTTTCAAGCACACACATTTCACCTTGCAGCTTTTTGTCTTGATTTACATGCTTTTCTAGGTCATTTAGTGAAAAGTTTGCATCATAGTAGGTTTAATCATTTTTATTTACATTGCATTTGTCTTTCCAAGCCCTAGCTTGGTGGTGAAACCCTCATTAGTTTACAATCAGACCTTAGGACAACCCTATTGCAAGATATCTTTCTCCTTTACATACTTTAGATTGAGATATTTAGGGTTTCCTTTCAATGAAATAATTATGAAGTGGGTTTTCTCTATGCCCTAAACCATATGAAAGCATATATCACCCATTTTTGTTCATTTTGGTGAACTTGAATTTAGAACACCATAATTCTGATTTGGAGTGCATCATCATCCTAGATCTTTTTTGCATTGACATTGCATTAGGGTTTGCATTAGTTAATTGGCATTCTAAGGTTTCTAATTCTTGCATTAGTGAAAGTTCATATAGCTTGCATTTTTCTATCATAAATCATTAAAAATCATCTGAAATTTGCATTTTCACTTAGGTTATAGATCGTACAAACTAAAAAGCATAAAAATCACTTGATTTTTTTGAAAAATTTGAAAAATATCCTCACTGGGACTCATACGCCCCTTTGGGTGATTTAGTTTCAGTGTTGATTCTGAACTTCATTTTCTAGAATTTAAAACATTATTTATGAGCTTCTATTTCCTATTGATAAATTTCAGGTTTAGTTTACATAATTTCTATTATAGTCATTTCATTGTACTTAGCTTAAATTGCATTTAGTATTCCTTCCATGATTATTTGGTGTCCTATTGCTAATACTATAGTGAGATGAAGTTTGAGACTCATTTCATCCCGCGATAGCACAATCATCATGGATTTTGAGTTTTCTAGCTCTTTCACTCCTAGTATTGACACTAGTATAGTAGGTATGGACCATACCCTTAACAACTCCTTGCCTTCAAGTAGTATGATGCATGTTGAAACAAGGGTTGATAGTGTTTCACAAGAAAACATAATTAAATTCCACAAAGACTTAGAAAACCTACAACATCAAGTACAAAATGACAACATTTCAACTATTGCAATCCCTACCATAGATAACATTCATCACATGCTTGAAAGTGAAGATGGACTTGACCTTTTGAGAAACATAGTTCAAATCATTGGAAAAAACTTCCCCTCAAACACTAGTTGTCATTTACCTACCAACAATGTCACAAGCCAAGGAGGAATTTAAACTCCTCCCACAACATATGCCTCTATTCCTACCTATATACCAACCCTCAAGTCACAACAACAATGCAACCAACTAGTAATGTGATTTCTTCCTTGGGTATTTCTGCTAGCATCCTTAATACCTTTGTGGCATCACATGTCATCTCCCCTACCACCTTACCACCTATGGACACTGAAAGATGTCCTAATCAATGTCATACACTCAAATTGTATTTATTAACATCATTTCCTCTTTATCTATCCTCTTTTCACTTAATTGATTTAATTAGCCTAGCTAATTAATTAATTTCATCATTCGTCTATTTGGCCTAATTAATTAAATTGGGTTAATTCACCTCTTTTTGCAACACTTCATCTCATTAAATTGAATAGATCAAAATATTTAATTTAATCTCCTAAGTCATCTTATTTAATTAAATAAAACCAAGTTATTTAATTAAATATCATTTCACCCCTCCCTTATTTATTAAATCATTTAATTTAATAAATATCATATAATTCCTCTAATCCCCTAATTGCATAAATTAAACCTTGATTAATTAAAAATTAAACAAATTTTCTTCTAATCAAAGGAAATATTACCATAAAATATTCTTTATCCTTTTTGCACAATTTAAACTTTTTTTTAATTTGTAAATTAACCTTTTTCCTCATCCAAATGAAATATTCTGAGGAATATTCCCTCTCCTCCAATCAACTCACTTGGCTTCTTCAACAAGCTAAACCATTTAACCTCTTTAGCAAGTTACCTAAGTTGACCTATGTGAGCAGGTCAAAAGTGTGTTTGATTGAGGCAATTGTGAGCCTTTGATTAACTTTGATCATGCATTCTCATTCGTTGATGAGAATCCATGATCCATCTCTCTCATCTCCTTCATCTTGAACCGCTGATTAATCTTTTTGATCTCAACCATCCATTCCTCATTTACTCTCCTATAAATAGATCACTATTTGAAGACAAATGGATCCATCTGTTATTTCAAACTTATGCTATTATATTTACTCACATCCATACTCTCAATTTTCACACATTTAGCCTATTTTCAGTTTATTTTAGTTTCAAAATAGCTTAGAGCATCCATTAATGGCTTCCATACATCCATCTTAGTCTGTAAATAAATTAAGGTTTTCATCTTTTAACATCATTTTAACTTAGATTAGCTTAGATTAGCTTAGAAATTGCATAATTAGATCATTTATAACATACAATCTTGGTAACTTAGCTTGCATCATGTTATTTTTTAGCATAATTTAGGTTTTCACACATGAAACACCATGCTTTCATGGATTCTCTTCCATAGAATCGATTGAAACAAGCTCACTATCATGGGATTGGGAAAGGGTTGTTGGTCCACATCAATTTGACACCAATTCCATAATAAGATAAATTTTGAATGGATTAGAATAAATGTTCTGATGGATTTCATAGTTTAGTGATGCAGCCACGGTAGGAGGGTCCTCAAGGAGAACAATTTGGACTGTGCAGCAAGAGTAACACAATAAAAGCAACACAAAATATGGAGGCAAATGTAGATGCAAATATGTTCATTAACAAAAATATTATTTACATTCGGCTAACAACATGTGGGTTTACAAATTCAGCTCATAGGCTTGATATAACATGTTCAATATTACAACATTTCAATATGCTCCTATATGCGAGCTGAGCTCTTACAATTCAGATCAACCTTAATCTACTCAATCAACTACTAAGTTAACTGCCATATTCTAATTTAGATTACAAGCTTTATACTATATCCATGATTTTGGAAACATCTGTGTTGGCCAAAGATCATCACATTATCCAAGGAAAGAAAATGTAACATGTGCATGAATAGGTCAACCTCAAATTTGAATTACTCTATCAACTAGTGCATAGAATGAAGTGTGGACCTAGAATGAAGGTCAATGACACTCCATGGAATATTTAAGATCACACCATCAAGATCCACAAGTCACGGGGACAATTCATGAATGATCAAATTAGCTGATAAGCTTGAAAACTATTCTGGTGCCAGTTCAAGAAACTGCCATGAAATTTCAGAAGCGATAAATTTCCAAAAAAAGATCCAATAATGCCCAAATCTTGGAATAAGGAAAATGAACATTCCTGTGATGTACAAAAAGATCTACAAGGCCTAGTGAGCAAAGATGATAATTCCACCAACATGAACTGAGCAAGAACAAAATTAAGAACAAAACTAAAAGAAAATATTTTTTGGTTGATGCAAGATTGCCAAGAACCAAGGATGCTCCTACATTAGACATTCGGGGTTAAAGAAAAAGTGAGTCCCTCACTTTGTTAGGGCTAAAGGAAAATGAAGGCTATCTACCTCAGCCTGAGAAATCCATAAAGAATCCTCAACTGGTTTGTCTTTCCATTTCTCAAGATATTTTTTGTACTGTCTTCCACAAGTCTTCCTCCCATCTCTAACATCCAAAATGTCTTCAATCTCATTCGACTGCTGCTGAGGAAACTAGTTTTCCAATCTCACTTCACTGTCTTCTCTAAATTCTTCTTCATGGTACTAGTGTAGGTTTGCAATGTTGACTATAGGTGATATTCCTATGCCATCTGGTAACTCTACTTTATATGCATTTCCTAAATTAAATTTCCTCAAAATCCTACAGGTTCCAAACTTCCTCATCTTCAACTTACTATATGTTCCAACTAGAAATATTTCCTTTCTCAAATACACTATCACCTCATCTTTAACTTTGAAATCCTTGTCTCCTCTTTTCACCTATTTTATCCTTATACTTTTGGTTCATGTCTTCCAATTACTGCTTCACTTGAGTATGCAACTTCTTCATGTGTTCTACAAATTCTTCTACTTCTATGCTCCTTTTATCTTCTATATTGATGTCCCTCAATTTTGATATACCTCTAGAATGAACTCTAGTAACAATCTCAAAAGGTGTCTTTCTTGCACTCTTGTTCACTGAATTATTGTAAGCAAACTCTGGTTGTGCAAGGACTAAATCCAAACTTCCAATTTTCTCTCCAACTAAACATCTTAGTAAATTCCCTAAACTCTTGTTCACTACCTCTGTCTGTCCATCAGTCTGTGGGTGAAAAGTAGAACTGAACTTCAAATATGTCTTCAACTTCTTCCAAAGTGTTCTCCAAAAGTAACCAACAAATTTTGTATCCATGCAATCTGACCACCTCTTTGAAAAAAAGGACTGGTACATGTATTGCATCTGTTGTTTTGTTACAAGGTATGAAATGTTCCATTTTAGAAAATTGATCAACCACCACAAATACATAATCATTACCTCTTTGGGTCTTCAAAAAACCAAGTATGAAATCCATGCTGATATCCTCCCAAGTTCTATCTGCAACTCTCAAAGGTTTATACAATCCAACATTATGACTACTCCCTTTTGCAACTTGACATACTTTTCAACTCTGCAAAAATTTCCTAACATCCTTATGAATTTGTGGTCAAAATTAATTCTCACTTACCAATGCTACTATCTTATCAATTCCAAAGTGTCCTGACATTCCTCCACTATGCTTCTCCTTCACCAAGTTATCCCTCATTGAACTCTGGGTTATACACAACTGATTGCCTCTGAACAACATATCCTCCTAAATAAAATAATCCAACCACTAACTTCTATCCTCCAAAATAGGTTCTTTACAAGCTCTCCAAGGTTCTACAAAATATGGGTCTTCCTCATACAAGTTTTTCAATTCATCAAAGCCTACTACCTCCACTCTCATCTCTATTAGTAAATTCCTTCTCCTACTCAAAGCATCAACAACTCTATTTGACTTCCCACTCCTATGCTTCAAAACAAAAGTATAACTCTGTGGGAACTCTACCCATCTCATGTGTCTCTGATTGAACTTACCTTGTTGTTCAAATGTTGCAATGCTTGATGATCCATATACAACACAAATTCCTTAGGAAAAAAATAGTTTCTCCACTTCCTCAAGGCTTGAGCTATGGCATAAAATTCCTAATCATACACTAAATATCTTCTCCTAGCATCATTCAATTTCTCATTGAAATAATCTATAGGTCTCCCTTCTTGACTCAACACTACTCTAATTGCACTTTTGTTTGCATCACAGTCTACTTGAAATACCTTGTTGAAATTTGGTAAAGCCAACATAGGCTACTAAGTCACCTTATGCTTCAACAACTTAAAACTTTGATCTACTCCTGAAGTCCATCTAAAATTATTCATATCTCCTCTCATTATTTTTGTCATAGGATTGCAAATAGAACTAAAATTCCTAATGAACTTTTGGTAGAAACTAGCCAATCCATGAAATGATATTACCTCTCCAATACTATCTAGTGTAGGCCACTCAATAATTGATTTCACCTTCTTAGGATCCATCTTCAATCCATCCACAGAGATCACAAATCCTAGATATACCAGGGTGCTGTCATAATAGTGGTTTAAAATTCCTGAGAGGAACAAATTTTAGCTGAAATCACATATTTTTAGAAAATATAATGATTTAAGCCTTAAAAAGTTCCATTTTAAGGATTCCAATTGAAGAGGGTTTGATCAAATCACCTTAGATCAAACCCCCTTGGATGGGAACACCGGCTAGTTTTAAACTATACCTACAATGTGTCTCCTTTACACCTATCAAAATGCTGATAAAATATCACTTTGATTTAGATTTTGGGGATCAAATGAATTCATTTAAAATTTATTTCAAATGATTATGGTATTCCTTGCAGAACAAGCTATCCAATGAATATAATTTTAATATGTTTTGGTTTTGTTATGTATAGGTTTTAAAGTTTTATTAAACATAGGTTTTCATCAAAATAGAATTTCTTTTTCTTCACATGTGGAAAATAGAGATTATCAAAAAAAATTTAGAAAAATATGAGTGCACTAGATATTGAAGTCTTTGATCCAACAAAAAGAAAAGAAAATTTTGTATAGCACAAAAAGTTTATGCGTTTATCTGATTATTTAATGTCTAAATTATGAATTCATTTGACTTTGAAACTTGAATTAAGGAAAAAATATTCAATAAAAACCATCTAATGATGGAAGCACTAGATATCAGAGTTACAAATCTAAATTTGAAAAATTAAATTTTAACCTTCGCTTAGGAAAAAAGTTATACGTTATCACGGTGCTTCGTCACTTTTTAAAAATGTTATTTTCTGAAAAAATCTATTTTCATTAGGAGATGGAAAAAAAAGTGCAATTTGATTCCAAAATTTTGAAAAAATATTTTTTAGAATCTACAGACAAAATTTGATGAGACTCTAGTTTGCACCATCTTCAAATTCCTCACAGTTTAGCTGTTATAGGTGCCCGAATGTGAATATTTAGTTAAAAATAGTAATTTCAGTGTCCAGTTTGGCCAAAAATTGTAAACCACTATTATGGGATCACCCACCAACTCCTCCTTCATGAAACTATACTTCTTAATGTTTATCAACAACTTCTATTCTCTTAACCTTTGCAAAACTTCTCTGATATGCAACAATTTTTCTTCTCTACTCTTACTAAAAATAAAGATTCCATCCAAGTAAACAATCACAAACTTACCCAAGAATTTCTTCAATACCTCATTCATCAGCCTCATGAAAGTACTCGGTGGATTTTTCAATCCAAAAGGCATCACCAACCACTCATGCAATCCTTCATTTGTCTTGAATCTTGTTTTCCATTCATCTCTTTCTTTGATTCTGATATGATGATATCCACTCTTCAAATCTATCTTTGTAAAATATTTAGCTCCACTCAAGCAATCCATTATGTCATCCATTTGGGGCAAAGGAAATCTATCCTTCACTGTGATCTTGTTTATGGCTCTAGAATCTATACACATCCTCCATTCTACACCCTTCTTAGGTGCTAACGCAATAGGTGCTACACATAGACATAAGCTTTCTTTGATCAAACCCTTCTTCAATATTTCTTGCACTTGTCTATTGAACTCTTCATTATCTTCTGGTGTCATCTGGTGTGCTGCTTTGTTAGGAAAACTAGTTCTAGGAATCAGATCCATGTAATGACTAATACTCCTCACAAGTGGTAATCCATTAGGTACATTATCTAAGATAATCTCCTCATACTTTGTCAACAATTCCTTTATCTCCTTTGGTTGTTCTTCTACATCCTTCAAATCTTCAGTCTTCTTAGGTACCAAAGCATAGCATATGATCTCATGTCTCAACCCATCCAGTAATCTCCTTCCATCAACCAAACAAACTCTAGTACTCGTACAAACCTCAATTGTAGGGACACCTTCCAAGGGAAACAAAATCTATTTCATCCCATTAGCAACAATAGTATATATATTCTTCTTTCCATCATGAATATCCTATTGATCATACTGGCAAGGCCTTCCCAACAAAAACTGGCATACATCCATAGGCGTAATATCACACAAAACTTCATCATGATAATTGCCTATTTTCAATTTCACCAAACATTGTTCACTTACCAGTATCTTATGCTCATCTTGAATCCAAGCTATGTGATAGAGATTTGGGGTTTTCAACCTATCCAATGCCAATTTATTCACCATCTCTTCATAAACTAGGTTATTAGAACTTCCATTGTCAACAATCACTTTGTAATATTTACCAGCAACCTTGCATCTAATCCAAAACAAATTCTTTCTCTGCAATGGTTCCTTTTCTACTTCACTTTGTAACAATACCCTTCTATTCACCAACACTTCTCCATCTTCTAGTTTTTTAGATGATCTGACATGATCTTCCTTAGCAAAGGTTGTTCTCCTATTGTTCTTAGTCTTTCTACTTGTCTCTCCCTGATTACATTCAAATGCTTGATTTTCTTCTCCACCACACTGAAAGAAAGTTCCCCTAAATACTCTTTTCTCCTTATCATCCTTTCTATAACCTTCATTCTGATAACCACCATATCCTCCTCTTCTACAAGAGTTTCCATCACCTCTATGATACAATTTATCATTCTTATTGACCTCCTTATCCTTATTCTGATCTACAAAAGATCCTCTTCCTCTAATAAAATTTCTTCCTGTCTGAAATCGTCCACCTCTTCCTCTGTGTCTCTGCTCATGTCTTTTATTAAAATTCTCTTCTACCTTTAGGGCACACTAATATGCCTCTTCCACACTCTAAAAATTAATCAAACTAATCTCATCCTATATATATGACCTCAAACCATTCACATACCTAGCTACTTGCTCAATCTCATCCTCTAAATGTCCAAATATAATATTCAACTTATAGAACTCCTCAGTATACTATATCACACTTGAATCTTTTTGTTTCAGATTTTGCAACTTTCAGAACAAACTTATTTGATAGTCTGGGGGAATAAACTTTGTCTTTAACTTATTCACCATCCAATCCCATGATTTTATCTTCTCTTTTCCTCTTCTTTGCTTATTTTCCTGTAAATGTTCCCATCAAAGGGATGCATGTCCTCTCAACTTTGTACAAGAAAACTTTACCTTATTATCTTTAGTGGTACCCTCAAATTCAAAATACTTTTCCATCTTTGTAATCCAATCAAGCAATTCTTTTGAATACAACTTACCATTATAATTCAGTGGATTGAAATGTGGTTTTGTATTCGCTTTGGTTAGGGCTCCTATGAACCTCTCTTCTCCCTGGTCTAGGCTAGGTTGCTCTTCTCTTCCTCTTTCTTCCTATACTTCTACCTCTTCATCACTCACATAATCAACTGGTCGTCCTATTCTATGGGCCATTTTGACTACATCTAATCTGGCAGCAATTCCTCTCAACATCTTCATTAAAGTTGGGTCAACATTTCCACGCACTCCATTTCCTCTAACATTTCTTCTTCCCACCATCTTCACACAAGTCCTCTATAGCTGTAGCTCAGTTCCACAATTCACCACCCTATAACAAATATTCAATAGGACTTCGCAAACTCTGATGATCTCGCAAGGAAGGAACCTCGCTCTGATACCAATCTGATGGAGGCACAGTAGGAGGGTCCTCAAGGAGAACAATCCAGACTGTGCAGGAAGAGTAACACAATAGAAGCAACATAGAATATGGAGGAAAATATAGATGAAAACATGTTCATTAACAAAAATCTTTGTTACATTTGGCTGACAACATTTGGGTTTACAGATTTGGCTCATAGGACTAATATAACATGTTGAATATTACAACATTCCAATATGCTCCTATATGCGAGTTGAGCTCTTACAATTCAGATAAATATTAATCTACTCAATCAACTACTAAATCAACTACCTTATTCTAATGATCAATTACAAGCTTTATACTATATCCACAATTCTGGAAACATCTGTGTCAGCCAAAGATCATCACATTATCCAAGGAAAGAAAATGTAATGTGCACATGAATAGGTCAGCCTCAAATTTTAATTACTCTATCAACTGATGTATAGAATGAAGTGTGGACCTATAATGAAGGTTGGGGACACTCCATGGAACATTTAAGATCACACCATCAAGATCCACAAGTCACGAGGACAATCCACGAATGATCAAATTAGCCAATAGGCTTGAAAACTATTTCGGTCGCAGTTCAAGAAATTGCCATGAAATTTTGGAAGCGATAACTTATCGGAAAAGAACCAATCATGCCAAAATCTTGGAATAAATAAAATGAACATGCCCATAATGTACACAAAGATCCACATGGCCTAGTGAGAACAGATGATAAATCCACCAACATGAACTGAGCAAGAACAAAAATAAGAACAAAACTGAATGAAAATAATTTTTGGTTGATGCAAGATTTCCAAGAACCAAGGATGCTCCTGCATCATTTAGAATGTTAAGTTTTATTGAAATGTTTGGTTTTAATCTTGTTTGATCTATCTTGTTGAGATTCAAGTATTGGTGGCTCTATTATTCTTTGAATCTTTGTGGATCAAGCATAATTCAACCCATACCAATATCCTCACATCGATATTTTGGCGCTAGAATGAGGGAAAAATGATCATCTAACCATATTTTGGCTCAAAATCCATGTTCATTTTGTTTTGCAAGTTGTAGTGATGCTCAAAACACAAACAACAATACTATTTCAATAGCATCGCCATATAGCAATGCCCAAGCAATTCGATACAACGACGTGTATATGACACCGATTTAAATATAGGAATGCTTATTTAAATTTGAAGTATCATGGAATAGAAATGGTGACACTCAACTTCACTAGACTGATGATTTTAAATTTCAAACTGTGACATTCATTTACAACGATGCCCATCAAAACAGTGACACAATTTTCCTCAATGGTTTTTCTGTAGAGCGACACTCAAATTCACTATAGTGATGCCCAAATTTCAAATTGTGACACCATCATCTATAGTGACGCTCAACTAGGGTAAGAAACTTCACATTTATTTTTTGACATATGACTTAATTTGTTTGGATTATCTGATCACTGATTGATATCTAACTATGTTTTCATTGTTATACTAATAGGGTTTTGTAGGTTTTAAGGCATGGAGTGAAATTGAAGAACTTCTCTTCTATCTAAACATGCTATAATTGTAACTATCGTTCAATGCTTTGGGGCAATTATAACCCAATTTCATGCTTTTTTTCTTTCAGTTTTAGGCAACACACTAGTTTTTCTTTGGGTTTAAAATGAATGTTCAAATTTTTATAAAAATGAACCCTCACATCACATCTTCCAATTGGGCTTAAAATATAACAAGGAAAACTCATCCTTCAATTGGTGCTAAAAATTAACTCATTATTGCTTTGAAGGATAAAATTGACAATTGTTTGTTTTGTTTTGTGGTTTTCAACTTTGCTAGTGAATGTGTATGCAATTATCTCATGCTATTAGGCGATCTTGAGAAATATAAAAATTCTCTAACACGTTGCAAAATCACCTCCATCTTTCAATTTGGGTTTAAAATTGAACAACCATGCTAGTGTGAGAAAAGGCATACCGCATGTTCTCTCTTTGTGTATGAAAAGAAAGATGATTGAACTATGGATGTATTACTCTCTATTGTTCACCTTTAGAGGGCCTACCTTGGTGGAAAAAATTACTCACCCTAAGGGAATGACCCAAGCAGTAACGAGTATAAGCCAAGCTCTTCCAAACCACTATATAAATTCACGGTTTCGATGAAAATTGTAATTAATGGGAAGCAGTGCATGATAG
>VDFB02000003.1:226365901-226381113 GCA_007258455.2 Sequoia sempervirens | reverse complement strand
CTAGGTAAAAGGGACACTCTAAGTCTTTTGGGAGCAATGATGAAAATGTGGGATGAAAAGATGGGTGATGTGGGAAGTGATCTTTGCAAATTTTTTGGGACAACACTTTTGACTTAGTTGTGATGTTGGGATAAAGGCTGTTAATGAACTTGGAAATCTTTAGGGTAGACTTATGACCTTCAAGATAAACTAGTTCAAAGATGATAACTATCTCAACTAAGTGCATGGAAAAGGATACATTTCACATACAAAGTAGCTAAGGTAGCAAGTTGGTGTGATGTTTTAAGTCCCAAAGTGTTAGTGTATTTGAAATTTTGCAAAGATAGATGAGATGAAAGATGAACTGTGATGAAGGGGTGAATGAAATGTTGGACCCAATGTTGACCTAAAGTGAACCTCTTGTTTTGACAAAACCACGGTAGTAAGAATGATGCTAGACCTCTAAAATTTTCAAATCCTAAAGACTTAATTTTTTTCTAGAAAGCTTGTTGATCTTCAAAAAGTTGAATGTTTTCGCTCATGAAGAATGTGTATAGGTCAGGATTTCTTCTTATAGTGCATTCATTAAATTTTATCAACCACTTGGTTCTATTCTCACTTAGAGTTCCTCAATCTTGGGTAGTTGATTGCTTTTCCTCACAATGTTTATGTTTAAGTGACAACTGATTTGATTTCATTTTGGGGATGTTTACTTTACTTGCAGGAGATCATTGGTAAAGTGAGCTTTTCTTTTGATAAGATCAGGTGGTGAAATTATGGTAGACCTCTAAAATGTTCAAGTCCTAGAAAATGAGAGGAATGATGGGAATGTTCAAACCTATTCTAGCACTCCTAGCTTGTCCATAAAAGTTTTTCATCAAAGTGTAACAATTGCGGTAAAATATTGAAGCCCACTTTTGACTGTACTTTGTTCTATGATTCCTATGTCTGAAATTGCGGGTTGGAGACTTTCTTCTACAAATTTTGACTTTTTGATGAATCATTTATGGGAGTTTCATATCATGTGAAAATATTTTAGAGTTTATGGAAGAAAGGAGGATATTTATTTCCATGTGGGTGGTGGTAATAGGGGCCTTCTAGCCTCAATATCAGTGTGTTCCTCTTCTTCTTCTAAAATGGCTGTTGTGTTTCTTCACTATGAGTTTGTTTCCTTGTTTTTAAAATTGAAGCTTCTCAAACTACTAATGAGATATGTTTATTAAACATTTATGAATTCAAAATTTGGCTGGATTATAGCACCTAGAAGATTAGGTTGTTCAACGGGATCAATCGGTCTCCAAATAGTCATGTGGGGTTCATTTTTTAATTTATCTTTGCTTAAATGAATTGATCTTACCACAAACACTTGTCTTTTGATTATGTTTTCAAACTAGATATTTATGTCAAAAACATCATAACTTTCAAAATGTTGATTTTGTGAAAATCATGAGATTAAAGCCACAATTGCCTACATTATCTTTGGTGAATATGGGTTTGAGATTAATGTCAAGATATTTAGAAATCGCTAAGGATAAATCCTTAGGATAAGTAGTAATATCAAGGCTAACTCAAGAAGTCCATATTTAAGCCAAAGTGTTTGAAATTTTGGATATAAAATGTTTTCTTTTGGATCATTTTGAAATCAAGAAAAGTGTTAAACTAACTCACAAGAATTACAACCCTAGGATGGAAATGGCTATATTTGTTGTATTCCCACTTCGATTTCTCTAGCTATGTTTATCCAGAGCAGATGATTAGAAGGTTGACCACACTGGCTCCCCTCCACAACTCTCACTTCCATGGGTCATCCAAGCTTCAAGTTCTCATGAATCTCCCATGACAAATTTTTTATCTCTACTAAGAACCACAAATATTTGCGATGGATTCACAGGTCCGACCTCCTGACATCAACAAATATTAGGGATTTTTGGCTACTACACAAAGGTTCGTAATAAGGGAATCCAATTTAGGGGCTACAATGATAAAATTATTGTGAGAGATCTCCAAACCCTTAGAAAAAGAGCTTTACACATCATAAAGATACTATGGGAGAGCTATCATGCACTGCTTCCCATTAATTACAATTTTCATCGAAACCGTGAATTTATATAGTGGTTTGGAAGAGCTTGGCTTATACTCGTTACTGCTTGGGTCATTCCCTTAGGGTGAGTAATTTTTTCCACCAAGGTAGGCCCTCTAAAGGTGAACAATAGAGAGTAATACATCCATAGTTCAATCATCTTTCTTTTCATACACAAAGAGAGAACATGCGGTATGCCTTTTCTCACACTAGCATGGTTGTTCAATTTTAAATCTAAATTGAAAGATGGAGGTGATTTTGCAACGTGTTAGAGAATGTTTATGTTTCTCAAGATCACCTAACGACATGAGAGAATTGCATACGCATTCACTAGCAAAGTTGAAAACAATAAAACAAAATAAACAGTTGTCAATTTTATCCTTCAAAGCAATAATGAGTTAATTTTAAGCACCAATTGAAGGATGAGTTTTCCTTGTTCAATTTTAAGCCCAATTGGAAGATGTGATGTGAGGGTTCATTTTTATCCAACTTTGAACGTTCATTTTAAACCTAATTGAAAACTAGTGTGTTGCCTAAAACTGAAAGTAAAAAAGCATGAAATTGGGTTATAATTGCCCCAAAGCGTTGAATGCTAGTTACAATTATAGAATGTTTAGATAGAAGAGAAGTTCTTCAATTTCGCTCCATTCCTTAAAACTTGCAAAACCCTATTAGTCTAACAATGAAAACACAGTCAAACATCGATCAGAGATCAAATAATCAAAAGAAATTAAGTCACATGTCAAAAAACAAATGTGAAGTTTCTTACCCTAGTTGAGCGTCGTTGCACACGATGGTGTCATAATTTGAAATTTGGGTGTCGCTCTGGTGAATTTGAGAGTTGCTCTACAGAAAGACCAATGAGCATGATTGCATCGTTGTTTTGATAGGCGTTGTAAATGAATGCATCGCGGTTTGAGATTTGCCTTCCATGATACTTTAAGTTTAAATAAGCATCACTATATTTAAATCGGTGTCAACCAATTAAATATGCGTTGTTGTATCAAATTTCTTGGGCGTCGTTGTTTGTGTTTTGAGCATCACTGCAACCTACAAAACAGCATGAACATGGATTTCAAGCTAAAATATGGTTAAATGGTCGGTTTTCCATCCTTCTAGTGCCAAAATGTGACCAATGGATTAGTACAGGTTAACCACACTTGATCCATGAGGAATCGAAGTGTGATTTAGCCACTAAACCTCAGTCCTAATAAAATCATTCAATGTAAATCAAAGAGGAAGCCATTAAAACTTAACATGTAAAACTACAAAAGCTTTTGAAATACCTACTCTAATCCATTGAAACTTATTTTATTGGGGTATTGGTGTCATGTTGATGTGAAATGATGACCCTTTCCCAATCCCGTGATGAGTGAGCTTGTTTCAGTCAATTCTATGGAAGAGAATCGATGAAACCATTGTGTTGGATGTGTGAAAACCTAAATTATGCTAAAATGAACATGATGCAAGCTAATTAAACATGATTTTATGCTAAATGATGAAGATATACAAATGCTAAGCTAATTCTAAGCTAAAAGATTCAAAACCCTAATTTATAAATAAGCTAAAATGGATGTATGGAGACCATTAATGGAAGCTTGAAGCTAATATGCAACTAAAATGAACTAAAACAAGCTAAAAGTGAGTAAATTGAGAGTGTGAGTGCAAGTGAATTCAACAGCATGAGTTTTCAATTGAAAGATGGATCCATTTGTCTCCAAATAGTGATCTATTTATAGGAGAGCAAATGAAGAATGGATGGTTGCGATCAAAAAGCTTAATCAACTATTCAAGATGAAGGAGATGAGAGGCATGGATCATGGATTATCATCAGCGGATGAGAATGCATGATGAAATTTAATCAAAGGTTCACACTTGCCTCAAACAAACACACTTTTGACCTATTCACATAGGTCAAAGGTAACTTGCTAAAGAGGTTGAAAGGTTTATCTTGTTGAAGAAGCCAAGTGAGTTGATTGGAGGAGAGGGAATATTCCTTAGAATATTCCATTTGGATGAGGACAAAGGTTAATTTACAAATTAAAACAAGTTTTAATTGTGCAAAAGTGAGCAAGTTAAACATTTCCCAAGCGCTGCCCCTTCGATTAGAGGAAAATTAGTTTAATTGCTGTATCAAAAAGGTTTAATTTAGCAATTATGTATCAGAGTGAAGTTCGCATTTAAGGCCTAATAAATTGTAAATGATTTGAATAAAATGTAAGTGAGGTGGGGTAGAAATAATATTTAATTAAATAATCCTTGAAGCCATTTATTCAAATAAGATGACTTAGGAGATTAAATTAAATATTTTGATCTATTCAATTTAATGAGATGAAGTGTTAGTGCAAAAAGAGGTGAATTAACCCAATTTAATTAATTAGGGAAAATAAATGAAAATGATGCAAAATTAATTAATTAGCTAGGCTAATTGAATCAATTAAGTGAAAAGAGGATAGATAAAGAGGAAATGATGTTAATAAATCTGATTCAACTGTATGACATCGATTAGGACATTTTTTTGTGTCTATAGATACAAATGTTACCGACTCGTTTACTCATGATCTAGACTTTAGATTTATTTCATTTAGTTTCACACTTCACGAATTTCCATACTTGTTTCCACTTGTTTTACCAAAGGTTGATGATGACAATTTATTTTATTTCTACTTGATGGATGTTTTTCAAGTATGCAAGTTCTTTCTGAATAATGGTTTTACCTTTTGAAATTGCAATATTTTTTGAGGTTGTTTTTGTCTTGGCATATTTTCAAAATGTTAGCTCTTCATTGCGGTTATGTTTGAGTTTTGACTTTTTTCCACGTTTGGTTTTCGTTTTCAAAAAAAAAAATGTTTTCTAAGTTTTCAAATATTTTTGTGTTTTCTAAGTTTTCAAATGTTTTTGTGTTTCTGAGTTTTCAAATTTTTTAGTGTTTTCTAAGTTTTAACCAAGACCTAAGAGGTACTGACCTAGGGCCTTGGGGGCTTATCAAAGATTATCCTTTCCTACGTTATACTCTGAGAGACCACGTAGTTTGATTGACTTTGACCCATAACCATTTATTGATGAGATGTGAACACTTGATGGATTGTTAGTTTATTATGATAGACTCCTAAAGGACTAGCCTAATGCCTCGGGGGTGCATTGATGATGGCCTTTCCTATGTTCAAGCTCAGAGACAATGTAGTTCAATAAGGTAATGTTTTTATTTTTTGATTTTTTGACCTGTTTAGGGACTTTTTATGTGTTTTGGATGTTTTGGATTTTGACTTTACAACTTTTCAAATATTTTTGGATTTTAGCTATACAGGAATTTGATCTTTTTGGATTTTCCAAGAGATTTCAAGAATAACCTTAACATATACAAGAACTTGATTTGATGCAAGCATGAACAAATTGCCCCTAGTGTGATGTGATAAACTATCTCGATATAGGCAGGACAAACTGACCTTAGGAATGTGCTAGGTAGTACTAAAGGGGAATAGTTTACTTATGTAACATCCAGCTATGATACAGACGCAGATGGGTGATGGAATAAATAGGATTAGTGGATGTGATGGATGGATGTGATAGATGGTGAAGCAGGATAAGCTAAGGAGCTAATGATAGATGGGGAGTGCTTATTTACACAAGGCAACTATTTTCTAGGTTTTCACCAAGGTACTTGCCCAAAGCACCACCAAAGTGGTTTTCACTAGAGGATGATTTTTTTCTTTACTGTTTTCAATCCTTTTCTTATTTTTTAGATTTTTTTTTTTTAATTATTTTTTATGTATTTTTTGGATTTATACCCTTCAAGCCTAGGCATAAAATTTTTTGAGATGTAAACTATTGATTGGTTCTTGCAAGGGTTCTTCTTCCCTTTTAGTGTTGATGTAACTAATAGGTCTCTATCCATGCTCATTGCACAATTTCCTAACCTATTAAGTCAACTTCCTCTCTTTGTTATCTTGATTTATATTGTTCTGACTTCTTGAGGATTATCTCAGACTTTGGAAGGATCCCGACCTTGATTTCTTTATTGTAAATTCCACGAATTGCTTCCGGTATGCGTTGATCGGGCGCAAACAGTCCCACCGTGAACTCTGGCGGCAACAGGTTCAATCCGGCGCGATTGATCATTCGGTAGCCAGCCCCTCGCCAGGGAGATTCAACCTCGGCAGATGATCCGTGATCCGCCGCACTCCTAGGTGTGCTAATACGTTCTATAGGCCCATAAGATGGTATTTAATTGCAAAGGCAGCCAGCCAACTTCATTGACCGCCTTCAGGATTTTAGAATGGGGTCTTGCCCTCAACACCTCAACTCGACTTTGCCGCTTCCTGCAATAGGGAGAAGCGAACCTGTGCTGAAATGCTGGAATTGTTGGTACATGCAACTCCCCTCTATCTGGTTTTCTTTTGGTAGCAGGTTACGTTATCCTGAGATAAGTGGGATTGTGGAAATCAAGTGACAAATGTAGTTCAAGCATGAATTTAGAGATTTTGTTTCACAGATAAAAGTCATAGGGATAGCTTCCCACCCACTTTGTAAAGTACTCTAATGGCTATGATGATGCGAAATGTGACCATTGCATCAGTGTAATATTTCCCATGGAGGTCGCAGCCCCAAGCACCACAACAAAGCTGGCAAGGTGTAAATAAATCGGGCTGAAAGCTCTTTGAAAGTTGGAGTGGTATGGATAAGGTCCCCATGTTGTTGACACTACATACACTTCTTCACGAGCTGATGAGCCTCTTGATCCATGGATGGCCAATAATACCCCGTCCTCAAAAGTTTCTTGGATAAGGTCATACTGCTAGAATGTGAACTGCAAATTCCTTTGTGCACTTTTGTTAATGTGGTTAAGGATTCCTCTTGGTTGATACATCGCAATAATGTCCCCTTGATACTTTGATAGTATAAGGTATCACCTAGGATGAAAAATTGGGATGCTTTCTTGACAAAGGTTTTCTTAAGGTTTGTGGTAATGTCATTGGGAAGGATACCTCTATTTAGGTAGGTGAAGATGTCATGATACCATGGGGAACTAGGACCAACGATGTCACACACAAATTTAGATTTAGGTATTTTGAAATCTAGTATGAGAAGCTTCTCTATAAGGAATTCGCATTGAAGAATGTTGTGTGGCATGTCTAACAAAGACCCAATGGTTGTCATGGCATCAGTTGCTTGATTGTTAACATTGGGTATTTGCTCAAATATTATATTGATGAAGAAGTCCTTGAGGTTTCAACCATCTTCTTGTAAGGTGTGAGCTTATCATATTTGGTTTGATAATTGTCATTGGCCTGATTTACGATTAGTTGTGAATCCCCATAGACCTTTAATCCATGTATCTATCATTGTGTTGTTACTCTTAACCCTGTTATGAGAGCTTCATACACAGTAATGTTTTTGGTGCATGGAAAGGATAACCCGTATGATTTGGGAATACAATCACCTTGTGGGGTGATGAAGAGAATGCCTGCCCCTAATCTATGTTGTGTATGTGATCCATCAAAGTACATCTTCCATTGATCCACTATGTCAAGGATAAATATTGACTCATTAGGAAATTCGGACACTGGATTATCCACATAAATGGGTGCCTCTACCAACTAGTCTACAATTACTTGTCCCTTAATAGCCTTTCGCTCCACATACTCTATATCAAACTCCATTAAGATCATTACCCGTTTATCCATTCACCCAGTGAGGGTTGCTTTGGACAACAAATATTTTAGTGGATCAATCTTAGCAATGAGCTTTATCTAATGTGAAAACATATAGTGTCTAATTTGTGAAGCGAAGACTACTACTAGGCATGCTTTCTCAATGGGTGAATAGTTCATCATATCCCACCAAAGTCCTATTAATATAGTAGATTACCCTATCCTTTCCTATTTCATTGTGTTGGGAAAGACCTAATGTTGTTGATGTGGTTGAGATGTACAAAATCAAAGGCTTGTTCGGTATTGGAGGCATGAGGACTGGATGTGTAAGTAGGTAATCCTTAATTTTATGGAAGGCTTTATCAAATTTATCATCCCACTTGTATGTTATTCCTTTATGGAGGAGGTGAGAAAAGGGGTAGATCTTGTTTGACAATTGTGTTATGATCCTCTTGATAGATTGCAACCTTCCTTTTTGACCTCGATCTATTTCAGTGTTTGTGGTGGCTCCATATCTAGAACTACCTTAACCTTGGCTAGATCTATCTTGATCCCTATCTATGACACTATGTACCCAAGAATCTTGCCTAATGTGACCCCAAAGACACACTTTCGGATTCAGTCACACCTTGTACTCTTCGAGCCTGCCAAAGATTGGTCCCAGTACTTTTATATGCTCCTTATTTTTAATTTAGCTAGAATATCATCCACATAATCTTCAATAGTTTTGTGGATCATGTCATGAAAGATTAGGGTCATTTCCCTCTGATGGGTTGCTTCAACATTCTTTAAGCTATAATCCCAATGAAATACTGGAAAACCATTAAATAAGGAAGCCATTAAACATAAACAACAAGAAATGAATAATGAAAACATATTATAATGACTCAAACCTCATCCCATTGGGGGATTGGTGATGCATTCATGTGGAATGACATCCCTTTCCCAATCCCTTAGATTGAAACAAGCTCGATTTGATAGATTGATGAGTCATAATGGATGATTTGAACCACAATGGATGAAAAAATGCTCAAATGAATGCTAATGGATGAAAGTGTGGATGCAATTCAACAGCATAGCTTTGCTCAAATGATTGAGGATCCATTTCTCATAGAAGTGAGGAGTATTTATAGGAGAAAATGGTCAATCAATGGTTAAGATTGAATTGATCAATCAAGGGATGAGATGTTATGAGAGGTGAAGGAATGGATCAAGGATTATCATCAATGGATAAGAATGAAAGTTGGCATGGATCAAAGAGTTAATAAATGGATCTCATTGATTCAAAGAAGTGTACTTCCAAAGTTGTTAGGAAGTTGTTACAAAGTTTGTTGCAAAGTTTGTTACAAAGGAATGACCCTCCCCTTAAAAACCGAACATCCCGAAGTGAGAATCATTGACTGAAACGAAAGCTCCCGACCTGATCTTTGATGAATTCCGTGATTGACGGATCTTAAACAACATTTAATCTAAATACGCTATTATTTACCAAACGTGGAGAGAAGTGGACTAATCAAATAATTTTTCGGAATTCACCAATCGTAAATGAATAAGCAACTGGAAAAGCTGCCAAAATTTCCAGCCACAAAATTAACGCTTCTGACTTCACAGGGAGAAAATTGACGCATTTCGGAATTCTCAAACGCAACCAGACTCATCCTAATTAAATAGTCAAAAAATAGCGCACCTGGTAATTTAAACATCGTTAGCAATCAATAGACCGCAAATTATTAAATGCGAAATTTTAAGTGTCTACATTTTTTCCCCCGGTAGCAAGCCCGCCAATGGTCTCCCAAACACTTCAACTTCTTGGATTTTTTTGGGAAACGTTCCCTACCGGCCATCTTCGGAATGTAAAGTACCGCTGAATTCCATAGGACGTGCGGCAAATTTGAATCTCTCCTGAAGCCGATATTCTTACGCCATGCCAAGATCACCTCGCCAGCTTTATATAATTTTAAAGATACTTTAGAAAGCGACCGCATTTTGCTTCAATCTGGTACTGCATTTTATGATGCTAGACAATCATTAGCCATGGGTAGCCTCATGTATATTTCGATATATATCTCATAGATTTCATACTTGGATAGAAATTTTAGTAGAGATAGAAGAATGAGAAGAATAGGATGGATAGAAGAATGAGATGGATATTGATTAACCCTTATTTTTGAGATTGATTCAAAAGTCCATCTAGTCTATCATTCTTTGAGACCTTATTAGATATGGTGATGAGATTGATAATTTTCTTATTTCAAGGATTGGGATACTTCATCATTTCATTCCTTATTTTTGATATAACACATAGACATGATGTATCAAGGTATCGATAACCGGGATGGTGTTGTACCTAATGTGATGTACTTTGACTCTACAAACAGATAGGATAATCCTTTCTCACACCTGACATATAGAAACCTCATTGGAATGTAGTTTAGAAGTTTAGAACATTTCAGACCAAAGCATACATAGTAGTCAATAATTTAGATGTTCAAAGCTGTCCCCTTTGGCCATTACTGCGCAACTCCGCTATCTCGCACCAAAATCACCTGTTTTACAAGAAATTACATCCTGCCAGCAAATGAAAAGATACGATTGATGTCCCATTCTCTTAAATACCCTTTGATAGACATCATCGAAAGAGGTCCCTCGAACGGCTCAAACAAAGAGAACCGCATTAAGATAAAAACGAACAAACAACCTTAATTTGCATTTCTGGCATCCTCGCCTGGTATCAGAGCCGGTTTCAGGACAGCATCCGGAAAATGACCAAAAGATGATCCGCCATCAGTGGCGACGGTCCTTAGACATTGCTTAGTGGATTGCCGCCGAGGGTTGTTTGAAAGGCTGCCGCCGACAAGGGCGTTCGACCGGACATGCCTTTCGATAATGACTGCGCTGATTTTGCCGCGTACCGAAGAAGCCATTAAACATAAACAACAAGAAATGAAAAATGAAAACCTATTCTAATGACTCAAACCTCATCCCATTTGGGGATTGGTGTTGCATTGATGTGGAATGATAGCCCTTTCCCAATCCCTTAGATTGAAACAAGCTCGATTTGATAGATTGATGAGTGATAATGGATTATTTGAACTGCAGTGGATGAAAAAATGCTCAAATGAATGCTAATGGATAAAAGTATGGATGCAATTCAACAACATAACTTTTCTCAAATGATTGTGGATCCATTTCTCATAGAAGTGAGGAGTATTTATAGGAGAAAATGGTGAATCAATGGCTAAGTTTGATTTGATCGATCAAGGGATGAGATGCAATGAGAGGTAAAGGCATGGATCAAGGATTCTCATCAATCGATGAGAATGCAAGTTGACATGGATCAAAGAGTTAATTCCAATAGATTCTAAGCAATATTTAACTAGTTAAGCTATAATCCCAATGAAATACTTGAAAACCATTAAATAAGGAAGCCATTAAACATAAGCAACAAGAAATTAATAATGAAAACCTATTCTAAGGCCTCAAACCTCATCCCATTGGGGGGTTGGTGTTGCATTGATGTGGAATGAAAGCCCTTTCCAAATCCCTTGGATAAAACAAGCTTGGTTTGATAAATTGATGATTGGTAATGGATGATTTGAACCACAATGGATTAAAAATGCTTAAATGAATGCTAATGGATGAAATTATGAATGCATTTCAATAGCATAACTTTGCTCAAATGATTTTGGATCCATTTCTCATAGAAATGAGGTGTATGTATAGGAGAAAATGGTGAATCAAGGGTCAAGATTGATTTGATCAATCAATGGATGAGATGTAATGAGAGGTGAAGGCATGGATCAAGGATTCTCATCAATGGATGAGAATGCAAGCTCAGATGAATTAAAGAGTTAATCAATGACTCACAATGATTCAAAGAAGCACACTTCCAAAGTTGTTAGGAAGTTGTTACAAAGGAATATTCTATTTTTGAGTTCAAATGGAATAATATTCCAAGGGAATATTCCCATGCAAGTGGGAGGGTGAGGGAAAATAGGAATTAGATAATTAAAACAAACTTTTAATTGTGCAAGTTGAGTGAAATTAGGATGCTCATTAAATAATTTATTTATTTAATGAAAGGGGGTTAAAAGAAATTTAGTTCAATAATTTAAGATTATTTAATTAAATGAGAAGACACGAGGTGTTTAATTTAAATAATTTGCATTATCTAATTAAACAAGATGAAAATTAGTGTGAACGGGGGTGAATTAGCCAAATAATAATGATCATTTGATTAATAGGAGAAATTGATGCATTTTAATTAAACAACTAGGATCTAACAATTAAATAGTCAAAAAGGAGGTGAATTTAGGATGAAATGGTGATAGTAATCAGATTCAAGTGTGCAATATCAATCAAGACAATTTTAAGTGTCTACAATTATCATCTTAGAATATATTTTGAGTATATATTATATGGTATTCATGATTCAAGTGACTACATAGTAAGGTATATACATGTAATTCATTAGGTAAATGTTATGCCAACACATGATAATAAATTTGTAAATTTTAAGCTACACATAAATGGGTAGAACATTTATATTAAAGAAAATGAGTTACATGAGACAAAACTGATAAAGTTGGAAGATATAAAATTAAACAAATAAAATAGTATTAGTTCTTCAATTGTAAATTCATGATATATTTTATAAAAATATATGTATATATAGTTATCATCATAATTTTGATTGGAAAAGCAATTTTATTAAAATTGCTTGTGAATTTAAAATAAAATTAAAAAGGGTAATCTATGAATTAAAAGTAGCAAAGAATGTAGATGATTTAGAAATAAAATAGATACATAGAAGCATTTTTTTGTTCTAAATAAGAATTGGTTCATCTTGGATGTGTCATAGGTATGAGGGCCAAGACCACTAAAATCTTCCTAGAGTGAGAATGACCATTCCAAGTGCATTGATTTAGACAAATATTGGAAGCCTTGATGTTAAATAATCTTGGAAGTATTATATGTATGATTTTGATGTTAATTTGATTAAATTATGTGTATGGGTCATTCAATTTGTTTTGTTAATTATATAATTTATTTATTTTTCCAAATTATCACATGTTTGTAATTATACATTGATTATTCACATCTATTTTGATAACATTACATATTTTAAATTATCTTAACTCTAATATTTATTATATTAAATCTGTTAACATTACTTAAACAACTATTGAAGAAAAGTGGCATTACAATTTTTGTCCAAATAAGGTAATGTAAGAGCTTTATCTCATACAAAAATTCAAAGAGATGAAATGAATATAGATGAAACCCAAAATTCTTGAAATCCATATATTTATCCTATTCTTGGCCAATTTGAGTGCCCAAAATCCCAATGCCCTTTTTGGAGGAAAAATTTAATTAAAAATATATTTTAAATTCCCTCTCCAACTTGTATGTCAAAAATGACCTATCACTTAGTCATTAGCTACATGCACATGTCATTGGCCCTGTCATATATCCCTATCAAGGCTATCATGAATCATCTAAAAAATAGCCTTTGGAAGTTATAATAGCACATAAATAAACATCCACACCCCTAAATTAATTCTCTTATAGGTCATGATTGATATAATCACTTATTTTGGCTACTCCCTTTCACACTTGACAAATTTCATAGTTCCATAAAAATTTCCTAACATCCACATATAGCTTAGGATAATAGTATTTTTTTTCAACAAAGAATATGCCTTATCAATTCAAAAATTTCCTACTAATCATCCATTATGGTTTTCTTTGATCAAAATTTCTTTTATATAACTCTTATAAATACATAAATAATCACCCTTGAACAAAATTATCTTGAATTAAGTAATCCAACCACTTATTCTAGTCAAAAATTACTATAAATTTATATGTGGTCCATTCCTTAGTAAACTTAGTGTCAATTTCATAAAAATTATTTACTCTATCAAAACTAATAGCTTATTTTATCATTTCTAAAACAAAATGGCAACCTCTACTTAGCTTATCAACTAATCTATTGGATTTTCCCCTTATATGTTTCAACAAATAAATAGATCTATATATTTTCAATCCACTTGATATATATTTGGCATAACTTTCTCTATCTCTTCAAATATTAAAATGTTTGATGATTAACATATCAAAAAAATCTTTTCCCAAGAGTTTTTTTTTCATTTTTTTAGTGCTTACATAGTTGCACAAGATTCTTGATCATAAAAAAATATTTTCTTTTGGCCTTTTTTTAAAATTTTCACTAAAGTAAGTAATAGGTCTTCCAAGTCTTGACTCAAAATAGTTCCAACTACATCCTAACTTGCATCACAAAATATTGAAATATTTTTTAAAATTTTGGTAAAGCTAGCATGGTTTGTTTGGTCACTTTATTCTTCAAATAATAAAATTAGCATAAGGGTAAGGGAAAATCTAAAATATTAAAAGGATAAGGTAGTAAAAAGATGGAATAAATTTAGATCTCAAGATACCCCATACACACATACCTTGGAATAAATGATCTGTAAGTCCACTTAAGATGTTACATTGAGAAATATCAATACTTTGGTATATCAAGTGTAAATCTACCTAGTGGCTCAGGTAAGTTCAAAGTTCCACTACCTCTCTACCTTGGAATGAACAATCCTATAGAATGCATTGGGACATTAGGTTTTGGTACTTTGAGACACCTTATACAAATGACTTAGGAATTGTGATTAAAAAAAAATTAATGAAAGATAAGCATGAACTATATTGGGGTTAGGGCTCAAACTTACCACTTATAATGTACTTGATTAACTAGATCCCCAAAGTCCCAAACCCAAAAAAAATTGAAGACTAATGATGGTCAAGAATTGGAGTTTAGAATTTTGATTTACATGTTACCAAATTAGATGCATCACCAAATTTACAATCCCAACAACTTTGTAAATATTAGTCACTTAGGAATTGGAATTTTAAGATACTACTTGATATTAAATTAGTTACATCTCTGAAGTTCTAGACCCAAAAATTATGATTACTATGCAGGAGACAAGAATTAGAGCCTTATAATATTGAATACTCATGGCATAAAGTCATGATAAATCCCAGACTCAACCAATGGGAATGAAACATGGAATTAGTATTTACACAATACTAAACTAGTTGCATTCCCAAGGTTTCAAACTTGAAAACTCAAAAGACCTAGCAAGAGTTGGGGATTTCTTTTTAAAAGTGTTTGCAACATTAAGTCATGGGAAAGCCAAAAACTTTGACATGTAATAAATGGTAGGGTTTAGATACTTGGTGTTAGGTCTCAAAATTGTTGCTCTACTTCCTAGAGTAGGATCTAACTCACAAGGCCAGTGTTGTCATCTTGTAAGTGAAATTAACTCATTAATAAATTGTGGAGGGATAATGGACAAATCTACAAGAGTGGGTTAGATCTCCTATACTTTGAGCTCATCTTAGACTTTGGAGGGTATTCCTAGGGGTATACCTTAATAGATATTAAAATCATAGAAAATTATCAATAATGAGACAAGGACAAT
>VDFB02000003.1:226281726-226365801 GCA_007258455.2 Sequoia sempervirens | reverse complement strand
GAAGTCCAGGGAGATCATTAATGAATATTTAGATGATCAAGAAACTTGTGTAAAAGTAGATCAATCTTTGGGTGAAGTCAACTTTGAACATGAATATGATGAACCAAAAAGTGAGGTTGATTTGGAAGGTGAACTTCTATGTGCCTTAGATACTATTAAGCAGCTTAGAAAAGAAAACCAATTTTTAATAAGACAGCTTCAGCAAAAAGAGAGTTTGGAAGTCAAGTTAAAAGACAAGGATGAATTGTTTAATAAACTAGAAAATGAGATTGATTCTTTAAAGAAATGTTTAGATAATGATTCCTTGTTAAAAGAACTAACTCTTAAGGACGATATGATTATAAGTTAGAAAATTGAAATTGAAGAATATAAGAGGATTGCAGACGTTGTGAGTTCTAATTTGGAGATTAAAAATATTGTTTGTCTAAAACTTGAAGTAGAGGTAGTTGCTTTAAGAAAAGAGCTTGAAAGTATCAAGGGTCAATTTGGTAAAATTCAGAAATTTGATCATAGTACTAATATATTGAATGAGATGTTGGGTAGGCAAAAGCATTCTAAAGATCTTACAGGAGTGGGATATGAGGTTCGACAAAGCTCTGCAAACAAATCTAAACATGAAATAGTGTTTACTACTTCAGATGGAAAGAATTTTACAGCCAAGCAAACACCAAGAATGAAGGTTGATCTTGGTTACAGTATTGCTGCATCAAAGGATAACATTGACACTATAAGACAATCTAAAGGTATTCATAGAGAAAGGAAAAATTTCTTTAGATCTTCACATCCTTGGCATGAACACTCATTCAGGTATAATCATTCTTCCCAAGGATATTGTTATGTTTTTAATGACTATGGTCATAAGGAAATTGATTGCATAAGATGGTCAAATAAGAATCATTCTAATGTCCCTAGAAATGAGGATGTGGTGTGTTACAACTGTAACAATTTTTGTCACTTGAGAAGAGACTATATAATAAATAAAAGTGATAATGATGTAGGGAACAATGCTGGAAAAGTCTGTAGAAAGTCTTCTATTTCTCAGAACAATCACAAATTCATTTGTTTTAGATGTAATAACATTGGACATAAAGTATAGCAATGCTGATTCAATAGAAAGATAGGTACTTTAAGCAAACAAGTGAAAAGGTCTTCATTGGAGTGGAGAAGAAAGTGCAATCAAGATGACAGGAAAAGCAATAAAGATACTTCTAAGAAAACTCCTTGTGCACTCCTTGCACAAGTGTTGCCTTCCAGGTCTTGAGAAGAAGCAAAAACTCAGGGGGAGTCTTTTATGGTAATATATTTTACCCCTATGGAGTCTAGAATGAGGTAATGGATAAAACTCTGCATTAAGGAATGTTTTTGCTTGATCTAGTGGTTGAGAGTTTTCAAAAGTTCTCAAATGGTCTGAGGATGGGTGTACAAGAACAAATTGACGATGAATTACGCTGTATACATGCTTTCAAGTTATCTTTTGTGTATGAAAAGAGTAAAATGATGTGTGTCGTTTGAAGAAGGATAACTAGTATCATTGGTCTTTTCTATGTATTGTCATGAACAGTGACTGAGGTTACTTGTGCTAAGAAGAGGTTGGTTGTTTGTGCTCAAATTCTAGTATTGCTAGATTGCAGTTAATCGAAATGTGGAGTAGGTGATCTTGAATGTGCCTTGATCGAACTTGTCAAAGAAGGTAGTATATTCAAGTAATAGGTCTTCAATCTTTAGCCGGTTCTTATGGTATTTGGTTGGCTTCTCAGTTGTGTTTCCTGGCATTGCACATTCTTCTCTTCTATCCTTTGTCATTGAGGGAAAAAGGCAGAGAGTCATTTGTGTTTTGCCATCAAGGACAAAGGGGGAGTTTGTTGGATCTCAGTTGTGATCATATGGTTTGTCCTTGATGACAAAA
This sequence comes from Sequoia sempervirens, assembly GCA_007258455.2. NCBI lineage: Eukaryota > Viridiplantae > Streptophyta > Pinopsida > Cupressales > Cupressaceae > Sequoia > Sequoia sempervirens. The sequence goes on along the minus strand of VDFB02000003.1, from coordinate 226,363,895 downwards.
TCCCTTTCAGTTGATTCTACTTGTTGATAGTTTCAGTTTGGTTTCTCATGCTTTATCTTGGTACTGTTTTGTCTATATGGTTTACTTGTCTTGGCATTCAGTGGATAGTCTACATTTAGAATTTTAATATCTTATGGTACTGATCAGTTTGAGCTTTGTACAGTATTTGGTGATAGAAAAAGAACATATCGGCGTGAGAATGGCAGGGTCTTCCCGATCCATTTATGAAATGTTTGTGTTGCCTATCGGCAAGACATTTCTAATGTCATAATGATTTGATTTTACATTACACATGGAGTTTCATCAGGCAGCTTTCAATAGGACTTCTCTTTTTTCTTGGCGACAGTGGAAAGGCCTATCGGCATGAGTTTTGTTCACTGCTGAGAGGTCTTATCGAATGAGTTGGGTCTCCCAACTATTACATGAGGTGGTTCTTCAGCGTAAGTAATCCCTATTGGCATATTGTTTCATCAAGCACTTTGTGTCTTGCCGACCGGCACAAGAAAGAACATATCGACAAGAGTTACAGCATTGATATGATGTCTTAGCGAACCCGTCAAGTCTTGACGACTAAGTCTTGAGGGGATTTCGATGAGAGGTTGGTATTGTCTCAGCAACAGAGGATATATCAGCATGAGTTTAAGGCCTCGGTGAAGGGTCACAACAAAATTGTTATGTCTCACCAACCATATGCATGTGTATGTCTATCGGTGAGACATTCATGTGGTTTCGGCGACCGAGGATGAACTTATCGGTAGGAGTTATTTTATTAGGGTAGTGTCTCATTGAACTTGAAATGTCTCCCTGACTAGTGCATATGGAGGTTCATTGGTAGAGCTGGGTGGTATCGGAATAGGTCTCAGTGAAGTGGTTTTGTCTCGCCGACATCACATCTGGGGTTTCGCTTCAGCCAAACATAATGTATTTGGTATATAGTCTCACCGAAGATTTTTAGTCTCACCGATCGATGCACTAAATTTCTTATCGGCATAAGGTTACTACTTTAGTGAAATGTTATAACAACTCTGTAGTGTCTCACCGACTTGTGCAAAGGGTTACTTCGGCTGGACTATGTGATATTGGGGTGAGGTCTTGGTGAGTGACCTTCGGTCTCGCTGATTGAAAACAAAGGGTCTTTGTCGGTATGAGAATTGAATTCTCTTGGCAATCTAAGGTGAATTTGGGGTGTTTCAGTATGACATAAAACAATCTACAAGATGTCTCCCCAATTATTTGAAGTTACAATGATACACGAGATGGATGGGAGTATCGGTGAAACATAGAGCAATCTGTATAGTGTCTCCCCAACTATGTATTGTCTTGGCGACTTGGAAATGAAAAATAATTTCGGCATAGGATTAGTCTTGTCTCAGCGACACACAAGATGGTTGGTGACTTTTGGTATGACTCAAGAATTCTATGAGAGGTCTCCCTGATGATGGTATGCTATAGCGACACTCATAATATAGAAGGATGCATCGGTGAGAGAATCATTATGTTACAGCGACTTACAAGGGATAAAGTCTTTCAGTGAAACTTAATGAAATCTACATAACATCTCCCCAACAATAGAAAGTTACAGCGACAAACAGAGGGATGACTAACGGCGATAAAGTTTCCTTTAGCATAGGTATTGAATTTTCATGGTGACAAGTTTGATCACGGGTGCTCTCGGCAAAACAAAGACTTTTCTACAAGATGTCTCTCTGATATCAAAAGGCTATAGCGATAGTGAATGAGACAAAAGGGCTTTCATTGAAACTTGATGTGGTATGCAAAAGGTCTTCCTAACTTCACTAGGTCACAGTGAAAGCAAATAAGGAGAAAGAAACATAGTTCGCATAAGGTCATAGTGAATCACAAAGAACATGTGGTGACTGTTGTCTCAGCGAATGATTAACGAAGACTCATACACTGTGACCAGCATGGATTTTTCTAAGTATAGTTGCATGCAGACATCTTTGGTTGGCATTGAATCTCTAGCAAGATATTCTCTATGATTTTAGAGGTTATTATTTTCTGTTAGTGGGCAGTCATGGCTTTGATGAAAATATTTCAGTTACAATTTGAAATCTCCTGACTCAGCACATAAATTAAAGCTCTCTCGATATGCATTACTCTTATTTTTACCATCATCTACAGATCATCATTATCTAGCTTCAGATTCTAAAAATAGCAGGAGAGTTTTAGAATCTTGTGAAAAATTCTTTTTGAAAATTTCTTGATAATAGACATACTTGAAATGTATATAAAAGCCAGTGTCGAAAACTGTGAAGGTGCTGTTAGTTGTAATTCTGAGAGTATCATTCATTGTCTATATGGGAATGTATGAATAAACTGTAGATGAGAAAATAGAGAGATATGTGCCTAACTGAAAACAGAGAAATCCTCTGATATTTTTATTATTCTAAAAATAACAATGAGGGGTTGGTGCTCCTTGAGATAGATATCTATAAATGAGGGGTTGGTGCTGCTTGAAATTGGTGTTTCTAAATGAGGGGTTGGTGCTCAAATATTTTCCTAGAAGGAATTGTTAATAGTGGTTTTTGAAGATTAAGCCAGTAAGGCAATAGGAGTGGTTTTTCTACCCCAGGAGGGTTTTCCACTCGGCAAATCTTTTGTCTCTTTGTTCTTCTATGTGCTCATTGCTTTTCTGTGTTGTTGTTGTTTCAGTTCACCGTTGGGATTGTTATTGTTCTCAATTTAGTTTATGAATGATTACATTCAACTCATGAATGCATTAATAAGAGTATTATTGAGATCAAATCCAAGCTAAGTTTTGGCAAATGCAAGATATCTCAATCAATCATATTTTCATAAGTGGTCTAATAGACTGAGTTAATGTTGTCATATCTTTGTGCTTTCAAAAGTGATTACTCTACTCTATTGTAGAAAGAAAAGGAAATCAGAATTAAAAATCTTGGTCAAAGTTGAAAAATTTTAGACACTGATTCACCCCCCCTCTCAGTGTCTGTCCATAACTCCAACACTACCTTCTCACTCTCAACTCACTCTCTCTATCTCTCTCCCCTCTACCCTTAATCCTAAACCTTAAACCCTTAACCCTTAAACTCTAAACCCTTAAACCCTTAACCTTTAAACTCTAAACCCTTAATATTAGGTGTGTATTAAAACATTATAAAAGTATAAATTTTTGGAGTTCTATTAGGAATTGAATGATAAATGATGATGAATGGGAAAATCTAAGGCACTTTAATATTTTCAACTAAAAGTTCTGAGTTCAATTAGGATTAGTGTTCACTTAAGGTTAGGTTTAGGGTTCAATTAATGTTCAATTTGGGTTAGGATTGAGGATGAGGTTGGGGTTTAATTAAGGTTATGAATTCAATAAGAGTTAAAATAGGGTCAAGGTTAAGGTTAGGGTTGGGGTTAAGGTTCAATTAGGATAAGAATTATTGTTAGGGTTAGGATTAGATTTCAACTGTAGTTCAAAGTTAGGGTTATGGTACAATTAGGACAACTTTTCAATAAATGTTCAATTATGGTTTATACTTAATTAAGGTTAGTTTTAAAGTTAAATTATGGTTTGGGTTAGGGTTGGGATTATGAATCAAGTAGGTTTGGGTTAGGTTTTGATTAGAGTTAGGTTTAGGGTTTAGTTAGAGTTAGGGTTAGGGTTAGGGATAGAATTCAATTATGCTTAGGGTCAATTACAATTAGATTAAGTGTTCAATTAGGGTAAGGGTTAGAGTCCAAATAGGGTTAGGATTGGAATAGAATAAATTTTTGTGTTTAATTATGATATCTAGAATTTAGTATAATTTCAGAAAATGAAATGATTTGGAGACAAAGAAAAAAATAGAAAAGTTGATTTTATATAGATCTTATTCCTTAATTGATTCTAAAATTCTAATTAATAATTGTTTAATTAATATAAAATGAATATTTAATTTAATTTAATTTAATTGTATTAGATAATTAGTAAAACTAAATAGATAATAAATATTTTATGGATTTTAAATATTAGAATTTAGTTTAATTTTATTTGTAATGTCAAATATTAGAATTTTAGATTGAAATACTTAATTGATTTTAAAATATTTATAATTAATGTTCAATTTATAAACTAATATTAAGACATTAATAAATATAACCCGCAACATAATGTATTAAAGACACATCAAAGTATTTTTCATTCCTTCGGCTTCACCAAATGAGACACGTGGCGCCTGCCTATGATATCGCAATCAATAAAGAACTCACAACTTTTGATCATGCGATGATGGGAAACTGTGGATCTCAACCATCGGCAATCCTATTCGTTCAACATAGTCACCATCCTTGTTATTGACCATCGAGCACCTTTCTACTAGGATTATAACATCTCCATTGATTTAAAACACGTGCATCTTCTAATTGCTTTAGTAACCCACAGCATAATGTATTAAAGACCCAACAAAGTATTTATCATTCCTTCGGCTTCACCGGATGAGACACATGGTGATCACCCATGATATTGTGATCAAATGGTGGGGTCATCGCAGGATGGCAGGGAACAGTTAAGATCACATGACGATTGATCTACGGCCATGCGAACTTGTCTCTCTACAAAATAAAAACATTTATTAGGGGAGAGGATCCAACACACGTGGTGCTCACCCGTGATATCGCAATCAACTAGTGGGGTCATCACGGGATGGTGGAAAATGGCTGAGATCACACGACAATTGATCTATAGCCATGCAAACTTGTCCCTCTACAAAATAAAAACATTTATTTGGGGAGAGAGCCCAATAGTCGTGCAGGGTTCAAAATAAAATCATTTATTAGGGGAGAGGGTGCACTCAATCATGATGATAATACCCAGTCTTACCACATATTTATACTATATATTGTAAATAAATAGTCCAAATGTAAATAAAGAAAGATATTTATACAATCCAGTAAAATAAGTTAAAATGTATTTAATAAAAAATTATATATCAATTTGTTTTTCTTTTTTAGATGAATCAAGAGTATGATTTAAAATATTTTAATTCAAATAACATAAATTATAAATTGAAGTGGGAAAATTTGAATATTATTTTAAAATTTTGAGGTTTCATATTTACATGTGTGATATTGATCTAATATTATGAAAAATGAATGTTAAGATATGATGAAAAAAATTGGCATAGAATGAATGTAGAAGTAAAATTATATTTGCATATATTCAAAAAATAAGATCTAATAAACAAAAAATATATGCAATTAAGAATAAAGGAAAAATAATTCAACCCAAATTTAGATAAGAGAGATAATTAGATTATATGATAACTTTAAGGCTAGGGTTAGGGTTTGATTAGGATTAGTGTTTGCTTAGGGTTATGATTAGAGTTATGAATCTACAATTAGGGTTCAATTAGGGTTATGATTAGAGTTATGAATCTACAATTAGGGTTAAATTAATGTTCACTTAGGGTTTCTTTCTTGGGAGAAGTTTATTAAATGGTAAGTGTATTTTACAAAATTAATATGTCAAGAATTAATTTTAGATAATACTGCATGTGATTTTTCATATGGTATTAAATTGTAGATTAAAATTGATAATAGATTTCCTTCCTTCTTTTGTATTGTAAGCTACCATAATATATGGCCTTAAAATCCTATTCATATTTTGAGCTTTTCTAAACTATACAACACGACATCCAACAAATAAATTTGTTATGCATTTTTTCCAAGCACAAATCCTTAGAATTCTTAATGTGTTACTTAGGTTAATTCTTTATTGCAATAAATAAATACAACTAATATATATATTATGGATTTGAGGGAAAATATTAAAATATTTATATATATAGAAAATTTTCAATGCAAGGGATTCAAGTACAGACCTTTTCTTTTGTTAATGTTGATGAAGATACAAATCTTGATGAAGTGCCAAATTTGATGACATGATATAAAAAACTGGAATATCTTTGCTCTATGTGGCACTTAAAATTTTGTACAAAACTATAACTAACTCTATGTCAAATTTGTGACTTTGGACCTATTTTGCATCAATAAACATGAGCTTTGACACATGCCTCCTAATCTAGCATAGAATATGTACTTAAATGCTCAAAATAGTTGGGAGTAGTGTTGAGATTGGTGGATATTTGGGAAGGTCCAATGCTTCACCTTTGTATCTCTCCCTATAGATAGGTAGAGATGAATATAGAATGAGAGAGAGGAAAAGGGATATGGGGAGAGAGAGAGAGAGATAAGTAGAGAAAGACAAATAGAGATGGAGAGGGAGATAGAAATAGGGGGAGATAGAGAGAGAGAAAGAGAGAGGGAGAGATAGATAAATGGGAAGAGAAAGACATAGATATAAAGATATATGGGAAGATAAAGGGAAAAATAGGTTGAGATATGAAGATATATAGGGGTATAGGGAGGGAGCAAGAGAGGGAGAAATAGGGAGAGATAGAGAGAGGGAGGGAGAAAGGGAGAGAGATATGTAGAGGAGGGAGAGATAGAAGATGGGGAAGAGGGAGATATATATAGAGAGGGGGAGAGAGGGAGAGCAAGAGGGGGAGGCTAATATAGAGAGATAGATAGAGATAGGAAAAGAGATAGGGAGATAGATGCATAGGGAGATATATGTATAGAAGTTTATGGATAGAAAGAGATAGATAGATGAGAGAGGGAGATTGAGTAGTATATGGATAGAAAGAGATGGAGAGATGAGTGAGAGGGAGATCAAGCGAGAAATGAAGATAAAGATACAGAGTAGAAGAGATGGAGTGAGTAAGATAGAGAGAGGGAGACATTTCTAGAGATAGGAAGTGAGATGGATGGGTAGAGAGAGGGAGACATTTGTACAGATGGATGGGGAGGGAGGAATATAGAGGTAGAGATGAATATAGAGTGAGAGAGGAAGATTGAGACAAATTGATAGAGGTAGAGATGAATATAGAATGAGAGAGGAAGAGGGAGAAAAATTGATAGAGATATAGAGAGAGAGATAAGTAGAGAAAGACAAATAGAAATGGAGAGGGAAATAGAAATAAGGGGAGAGAGAGAGAGAGAGGGGGGAGAGATAAATGGGAAGAGAAAGACATAGATATAGAGATATATGGGAAGACAAAGGGACAAAGAGGTTGACATATGAAGATAGATAGGGGTATAGGGAGAGAGCTCAGATGGGAAGAGATAGAGAGAGGGAGGGAGAAAGGGAGAGAGAATATGGGGAAGAGAGAGACATAAAGTTAAGATGTGTCAATATTTAAGAATCGAAGTGTTTATTCTGAAATTCTTGCAAACATTGTTAAATTTTTAGTTGTGTTCAAGTATAATTGTTAGATCAAAAAATGACCTTTTGGTTGGCACAAAATTATAGGTGACATAAAGTTTTCAACTAGATTGATGAGAATATATCCAATATTTCAATACAATTTTATATCCTTCCTATAGAAATCTATATTTATTCACATATTCCACCCAAACTCAATCTCTCCAAGTGAGGTGTAGGCAAGCATATATGCAATATGTGATGTTTCTGCTAGACAATACTTACAATGATCTCCACCAAGCATGCTTGTAAACTCATGACAATGATGTAAAATATTTTCTTCCATGACAATATTGTTAGCTACATTCTTCCTTAATGACATCTTTAGCTACTTTAAATTAGAATTTAGAATCATCATCCAAGGTTGGGATATGATACAGGAAGAGATCTTGCTTTTCTTCTCTTTTTGTCTTCATTTTCCTCCACGAGCATGTTTTCCCAAGAGGAAACCAAGGAAGCCTTGATGGTGTTAGGATTATCATAAGTTTATCCATAATCATCTTCAATCTTCATATTATGTTTTTTTGCCTTCTAATTTTGCATGTTAAATGAAAAAACTTGGTTTTACACCTTATTTAAGTCATTTAATCCTTGATTTTTGTCTCCAATAGATTTATTTAAAACTATATACACCATCCAGTTGAATTATGAGATTCCTCTCTTCTTCTATTAGGATGTAAGAAAAATCATTTGAGAGGTCTTTTTGGATCTTAGTCATTCTACTTTCAAGGAGATCCTTTCTTTGAAAAGGCTTCTAAAGACTTGGATATTCCACTCTTTTAGTCTGAATTTTATGAATTTTAACTTTCGATTGAATACACACATCTTAGTGCAATGATCAACAGTTTGGGTGAGCCAAGAGTCAATGACAACCATTTCGACGTTTGAGTTTTCTATCTACACTTTTTCAAACTTGAAAGACACTCTTCTAGGGAATTTGTCCTTGTCTATGAGCCTATAATGCGAACCAGCTTCAAATAGGGTTACAATTAGGGTTCAAATAGCTTTATGGTTGGAGTTAAGCTTAAATTTTGGTTAAGGTTCAATTGATTAAAAATAAGTATCTTCAGAAGAAGGATATCTCTCGGCATACTTTAAATATATTTTTAAAATATAGGTATGCTAGTGATAATACCTAGTCTTACCACATATTTATACTATATATATTAAATAAACAATCCAAATGTAAATAAAGAAAAAACCAAATGTTGATAAAAAATGGACCCATACTTGAACACATGAGAACCTCTAAATGTTACATGAAAAAAACATAAATACATTCATGAAGAAGTGAAATAAGTATTTTTTTTGTTTCAAATAAAATATCATAACCCTCCACTATAAGTATATCATTTAAAAAATAAAATGCTCATTTAATAAAATAAGACACCATTGAAACAAGTATTGTTATCATAGTGAAAAAATATTGTTCTTATGTGTACAACAATTGGGGTAGCAATGTACAAGCATTGGATAATTTTATATTAATAGTTTTCCTATCACAAATATAAAAGGTGAGCACAATAAATAACATGTATTTTCCCATTAAATGTGAAGGATTTTCAAAAAGTTTTAGTGTTCAACTATTGGTCCATTTTTGTTCAGTATAAGTTGTATTTTAAATCATTATGTGTTGTTTTTCTAACAACAAATAGATTTTTTGTGTTCAACTATTAGTCCATATGTGTTGAATATAAAAGGTAGAGATATCAAAGATTTATGGTTATCAATAAGTATTTGGTCTCTCTCTCTATCACTCACTTACTCCCTCTATCTCTCTTCCCTCTACCCTAAACCCTAAACCCTTTACCCTCCCTTCCTTTATCTCTCTCTCTATCTCAAGTCTCTCCCTCCTAGCACCACAACCCTCTCTGAGGTCTCACTCACTCACTCACTCACTACTCTATCTCAAGTATCTCCCTCCTACCCCTTTTCCCTCTCTTAGGTATTTCTCTCACTCACTCACTCCATCTATCTCTCTCCCTTAACCCAAAACCCTAAACCCTAAACCATTAACCCTTAAACCCTCTACCCTCTACCCTTAACCCTCCCTTCCTTTATCTCTCTCCCACTCCCTCCCTCTCTCTCTCTCTCAAGTTTCTCCCTCCTACCTCTCATCCCTAAACCCTCAACCATAAACCCTTAAACTTTCTATCCTCTACCCTCAACACTCTTCCCCTCTCCCTTCCCCCTCCTAATTAATCTCTCTCTCTCTACCTCTCTCTACCACTCCCTCTCTGAGGTCTCTCTCTCACTCACTCACTCACTCTATCTCAAGTCTCTCCCTCCTACCCCTTCTCCCTCTCTTGGGTCTTTCTCTCCTCACTCACTCCCTCTATCTCTCTCCTTCCACCCTTAACCCTAAACCCTTAAACCATCTACCTGTACCATTAGCCCTCCCTCCCTCTATTTGTCTTCCACTCCCCCTCTCTCTCTCTCAAGTATCTTCAATATCCTACCCCTCTCTCCTCTCTTGGGTCTCTCACTCACTCCTCCTCCCTCTGTCCTCTCCCTTAACCCTAAACCCTTAACCCTTAAACCCTCTACCCTCTACCCTTAGCCCTCCCTTCCATTCTCTCTCTCCCACTCCCTCCCTCTCTCTCTCTCTCAACTCTCTCCCTCCTACCTCCTCAACCATAAACCTTTAAACCTTCTATCCTCTACCCTCAACAATCTTCCCCTCCCCCTTCCCCCTCCTAATTCTCTCTATCCCTCTCTCTCTAATTCTATCTTTATGAAAGAAGTATATTGGCATGAAATTAAATATGATTTTCATTCCAATGTAAAAACTACAAAGAATGGAAACAATTCTTTCAACACATAAACTATTATGTAGTAGTTAATCAAAATGAAAAAGCTTACTCTATATTAGTTAGGATACACAACTAAGAAAATGATCTAAAGTTACTTATTTATCCTAGAGGAACTAAGTATATAGTATACAAAGAAAACCAACAAACCCACAACTACCCCTATTTTGAAGGAGTTTAGTTTTCTCCCCTTCCTAATCTCACTAATATTGTCTAATTATTTTAAAGAGATGAAGGGTCATAACAAAACTTTATTCAACCCATTAATATCTTGGTTAATGAAACTTGACAAAAGCAACAAAAAAATTGCTAAATTTGGCATTTCATGTTGAATGAAGAGTGGTGACAATAATCTACTTATAGTTTAATGAAACACTATTTTTATAAGAATGCTTGACATTAGAAAGATAAGTGTTACTTATAGTTTAATAAAAAACTCTTATAGTTTTACCAACATATACTATTGTATGCTTGCATGGCTTCTTAGTTAATATATGGGGAGATAGAGATAGATGGGGAGAGAAAGAGAGAGAGAAAGAGATAGAGATATATGGGAAGAGAAAGAGAGATGGAGATATATGGGAAGAGAAAGGAAGAGAGGTGGAGATAGAGAGTTGATGGATAAGGGGGCTAGGGAGGGAGAGATGGTGAGAGATAGAGAGGGGGAGGGAGAGAAAGGGATATACATAGAAAGAGATAGAGAGAGGAGTAAGAGGGAGATGAAAAGAGAAATAGAGAGAGATATAGAGTAGGAGAGATGGAGGGAGAGATGGAGTGAATGAGAGAGAAAGGGGGGAGAGGGAGAGAATGCTCAATAGATAGAGGGGGGAAGAGGCAAGAATGACATAGATAGTGGGAGATATAGAGATATAGAGAGCGACATGGAAAGATATATCAATAACCCTCCCTATATCTCTATCTATTCATCCTTATCTCTTTATCTCTCCACCCCTCTCTATCTCTTTGTCTCCCTTTCTATTTGTATGTCTTTCATTATCTCCTTCTCTATATTTTCTTCCCTATATTTATCTTTGTCTTCTTAAGTGTGCAATGGGTACATTGAAGAGGTCTTCAAGGAGAATTATCATATCTTTACTCAAATGGAATGCTACCTTGAGCATAACTCCCCAAGGACACATGCCATCCTTGGATTGTTGACATGAAACAACCAATCAAAATTTAGTTTCCCTCTCTCATATTAATAAATATTACTATTATATTAATTATATTTTGTATTATATAAAAATATACTTATTATTAATTATTAATTATAATAATTTTGTTAAAGAATATAATATATAATTATAATAAGTTGAATAATTATATTATTTATTATGTAAAATATAGCTATATATACTTAACTATATTGCAGAATATTAAAACCTAGCTAAATGGTGCCAAAATTTTCAACTTAATTAATATACTGTAAAACCTAACGAAACCAGGTTGTAGCTCATCAAATTGGAGAAGTGAAAGGTCAATGCCAGCACTAAGGAAGAGTTTGGAGTAGTGAAAACAAGGTCAATGCCAGCACGGAGGAAGAGTTTGGAGTAGTGAAAACAAGGTCAATGCTAGTGCCGAGGAAGAGTTTGGAGTTAAAACAAGGTCAATACCAATGCTGCCAAAGAGTTTGGAGGAGTGAAAACAAGGTAAATATCAGCGCCGAGGAAGAGTTTGTAGGAGTGAAAACAAGGTCAATACTAGCACCGAGGATGAGGTTGAGGGCACTCAGGGAAAATCGATGACCAAGGGGAATTGAGTACTATAAGTTTGGCACCCCCATTCTCTTTAACCTTCATTTTTCATGCCTAGTTTCCAAAGATCTTCTCGTACATTGGCACCCCCATTCTTGTAAAATGGTATAAGATAAGACAGAAAAAATAAAATAGCTTAGTCTTTCACATTTTTATCCACCAGCCTCAAGTCTTGGAAAAAATCCCATAATCTACCCACATCTTGGTTGAGGTCTAGGATTTCATCACACATAGCCTTCATCGCATGAGTCTGAAGCAATTGTAGACTTAGCCCAAGTATATGCTAGGCTAAGGTAGATCTAATGAATGGAAATAGAGGCATACAATTCTTCTTTAATACCTCCACCACAAACATATGCAAGGTGTTGGTTGTTTTTATGGTAAGTAGGTTGATCTTCTAATCTACCTATGGAATTTCCAATTCCAATAAAGGGCAGCTCTTAGGACCTAGACCAATTGATGAGGATTTGAAAGACCTCCTACACTTTGGGCTCTGCAAGACCCAGGAGGGTGATCCCTTAATGCATTTACAACCTCTGAACCATCATCAAAAACAACATTAACAACAATAGATAATCTCATTTAATAGCTCAATATAATAGGATAATACCGAATAGAATTGGTTGTTTATCAATAATATCAACTATTTGGAGCATGAGATAACTACAACAACATTTCATAGTATAAGATATTCATTGATTTTAAATTTGTAGCAAGATATAGGTAAAGGAAAACAAATACTGAACCATACAAATAAGTACAACTTAGATCAGTGCCATATATCCATTGGAGGAGTCAAATTTATAAGCATCTAAGGGTTTATAACAGATTTAACACATAACATATAAGATCCTTGATAACATTGCTTTACAATCTCATCAATATGTATTCTAACCCAATACTACTTATCAAATCCTTATACAAAACATATCCACCTACAATCCCATTCAAGCATTTTAATTAATTCATTGAATTAAACCTAAAACAACAATAATACACACCACAGCAGTGAGATGAACGAAGCAACCCCTGATCATTTTATTCAAAATTCAAATATTCTTGTACAATGGAGAAACATGAGTTCAAATTAATCATATCAATTCAAATGCTAGTACTATCATAAAACATCAAATCTCCATGAATTCAAAACCTAAATTGCATTTTCCCTAAAACCATCAGACTTTACAATTTTCTCTGCAACTTTATCTAAACTCGACCAAAAATATCTAACTTGCTAACCCATACTTCTAGCCTTGAAATCCTTATTATAGAAAAAGGAGCAAACAAGCATCGGGCTAGAAAGCACATGTGTCACCATCCAATTGGACCACCTTGTGATATTCCAAAAATTTGTTACAACAGCAATCTCCCTAGAGAATCTTCTTGTTCATCATGCCCACTGAGAATGGTTGAGCAACAACAAAAAACTTCAAGAATTTCATGCCTAGACTATCACCAAAAAACAAAACTGGAATTTGTTGTAACTGCAACAACTGTTTTTTCAATCGTTAGCAGCCTACTCCTTTTCACTCTTCTTCAGTTAAATATACATTTACCCATTTATGATACTCTTCATCAGTTGGCCAATCAAAATTGATCACTTCATTCACCTTGACACTATAAGGTTTGTACTTAACTGCCACCTGATTCGCTTCTCTTTCAAAAGACTCCAAGAATGAGCTAGTGCTAATGATTTTGTCCATACAGCTCACCAACGAATCATAATCTTAGTTACCCTATTTTTGAGGGTTTTGTAGTCGAAAGATTATATAAAGGGGCTCTTACACTTTTTGTGATTACTGTAGCTTGTGTAAGAGGTTCCATGGATATTGTTGTAATTGTAGGATGCATGAATAAGGCGTAGGATGAGAAATAAAGAAGGTATAACTATTTTCTTCAATAGTTTTGTGAAGAAAAGCATGTGAAATGAGAGGTTCAAGCCTAGGTTTCAACAAAACATGTATGAGAGATATGATTTTATGAATTTTTATCCATGTGCAAACCTAATGGGTTGTTTATGAACACTAAATATAAATGATACACACACACACACACACACACATATATATGTATGTATGTATGTATATGTATTTTTAAATGTAAATGTAAATGCAATTACTAGATGCTCTCCTAGAACAATAAATGTAACATATCATTAAATAAATCTATATCTATGCATATAAATGTGTATTTCTAAATGCAAGTGTAAATGCAAAGAGCATATGGTTTTGTAGTGTTATAGATACAACATATCCATGAATTAATATAATTGAAATTTTAAAGTCTTCAACACATATAATATGAAATCAATCAAACTATTAAACTACATGCGAAATAAATGAAAATAGTAAATGCATATGTATGTGTATTTGTAAATGTAAGTGTAAAACAAATAAGAATAATAAAAATTATAAAAGAATACAAGGAAGGTCTCCTCCCTTCTTGGTAGTGATAACCTCCACACATAACCCTTAAAAATTATGAATAGAGGAATATAATCTTTGAAGAACTTAAAGTTGATTCTCTCCTACCTGATGCAATTAGTCATTTTATCCTTACAAACATTTATAGTGATTACTAAAGGCACAAAGACCAGTTCTTCATAATAGAAAAATTTGATCATACTTTTCCAATGATCGAATTATGAGAAAAACTTAGGTTAAATGAATAATTCCTAGCTAAGTTCTTTAAATCATGTCCAACAGTATAAGAGAAGATTGCTGCTATGTGTACCTAGATACCATGGAGAAAGGCTAGTCTTTGGGATCTTTCATCAATCATCCTACCTTAAAACATACCAAAAGTCTCCTAGCAATTAGACATAAGAAGATTTAATATGACTTAATTTTTTTTTTTGCCAAAGTGTAAACTTATGATGACTTAACCAGGCCTAGTACACACTCCCTCCCCGTTAACCACTTAGACATATGGAAATTAAATATAAATTTGCTGCTATTTTTAGTCATGTAGGTGTCCAATAAACCACTTGGTGGTGTTTCCCTTCAAGTTTATTTACTTGAATGAAGAAAAAAAGTCCTTTGATTACAATTAGAGAATATGTTTGAGGCCTTGGTTGAGTAACTGGTGGACCATAGTCACATTTAACACTTGTTACAAAGTTTGGGAGTTAAAACATTAAGTAGATTTGATTTGTGATGGAAAAATTTGGATGGTAGTAACAATAGCTTGCAATCTATCAAGACTTGATTACCTTATAACCTATGAAATTCTAGCGATGAAATGATAGATTAATCATTATGTCACCTTGTGATCACATCACCATGAAATAACTTCATCCAACATCCTTATGAGTGCAGGTACCACCAAATAGGTATTTTTCAGATCTTTCTTCCTTGAGCGAGGAAAATTCAGGAAGAGAAGAGGAAAGTGAGACATGTAGTATGTCTAAAAAAGGGAGATCAACTAGAGGTCAAAAGATTAGAAGAAAATTTTGTAAATGCATGGAATTTTTTCTTGTTGAAGGGGGGTCATGTTCTTATGATGATGAGATCATAGGCTACGTCAAGGTGCCCTTGAGGTACAAACATCTACGGAAACAATGGGTACCCAAGGAACTTCCTCCAATAAACACTGATTTTTGTGTCAACTAGAGGATATATCGCATAGCACCATCTTCATTACATGGTTTGGGCCTATTTTGCATGGATGGCATAAAGGTTTGTTATGGAAAAGTTACTGAATAGATGGAGTATGTTGGACCCTATTACAGTTACAAAGACTGGATGCAACTCGTTCGATATACATGAAGTATGCATAGGTATGCACTGTCAGAAAATTATATACAACTAAAAGATAAGGATCAAAATAAAGGAGTGGCTATGTACATTGACGAAAGGCCAAAACCATTAGGGAATATTACATGGTTTATAAATAGTACATGACCTAGGTCAACAAATAAGCAACCCAATTGCACATACGAGGCGTGCAAGGGAAACTGTGTATTCGTATGTGTGATAAAATCAATAACTACAGGGGAAGAGTTGCTAATCGATTACAATTCGAATCGCTTAGTTACAAACATAGTTACTATGGGGGTGGTACGTACTATGTACCATTTTACTCAACCTCTAATTAATGAAGTTCCAATATACCATTTTATTCTTATGTTTTTTTTCGTAAGTCTATTGGTTTCATTTTGGTAATGTTTTTTTATATTTAATTTTTGTCATAGGGGGACATTGATCGTATGGAGAAGGCTTTGTCCTAGAGTACAGATTGCAATGTATCTTTAGGCGCTTCTACCCGATAGATTTACCTCATTTTAATTGTACAAATTAGATACGAGTAAAATGTTTTATTATTATGTTTTTTTCATAAGTTTTTTGGGTTAATTTCAATAATGTTTTTAATATTCTTGTTGTAGTTGAGTGATTGGGGAAAGGCATCAGTAGTAGAGGAGAGCATCCATAGTGAGGTGTAGTCAATATTTTGTGATGATGACATTGCTTATTTAGCAAACCCTCTCGATACAATAAAGAAGATCCAAAAAAATGCAATGAAGAAATGGTTAAGTTGATGTTCATAGTGCCTCAAATAGATGAGATAAGAGAGAGGGTTAAAATATTGACTGAGAGATTAAAAAAATTGCAAGTAACCTGTCATGAGGTCTTTAATTATAACATAAGTTCATTCATGGTTTATATTTTGTACTCTTTTATGTCATGAACTAAAATATGTGTTGTTTTCACAGGCTTATTTGCCTCCTCATGATGCTCCTGGCCATGATCAGGGTACTGCAAGTGCTACCCGAGGAGTAAGGGTTGGTACAAGTGTCCATCTTGATCTTCCTATGCATACATCACATCATCTGACCCTATCATCTGTGCCTATATTGTCATCTGAAATGTTGGCAACACATACCATGTAGGCATCCATTAATGCACCCTATGGTAGCGAACACATACCAGAACATGCATCAGGACATGTACCTAGGGATGCAGAGGCCACTAGTACTGGTGATGTTTTAGCATCATTTCCTGGATCTTCTCGTATTACTAGTATGGGAACATTCCTGGTCACACTTGTGCTGACCGAGGATTTCATTCCCATAAAGATGGAGAAGATCCTAGGTACTTTAAAATATTTTAGTTATTATTATATATAATCCAATTGAAATTTACTTATTGATCGCTCTTTTTAGACTATTGATCCCATGATCATTTTGCAGGAAATGATGTTTTTTATAAACATCTAAGTGATATTACATTGGAGCTCTTTGGGCCCACCATACGTACATGATGGAATGCCCAAAATCAAGATTTAAAATATGAGCTCATTAATCATTTAGTTGTGTTGTTTGGTGATAAAACATTCAACTGAACCAAGGTCCTTAAGAAAGTGCATACCTATCTAAAGTATGCAAGGGACCAATATAGGTCACATTCAGAGAAGAAAAAAAAGTGCGAGCATCCCCCTATGATCCGGAGAGGGAGTGGAAGGACCTGGTGTCAGATGGAAAGGAGAAGGCTGGAAAGAAAAAAGGAAAGACACCATCGGGCCAAGGAAGGTATGTGATACTATCAACGATGTAATTATATACTGATTACTCTTTCTTTTTACATAATCTAAAGTATTTCAAACTTTTCATAGGCTTCCCAACACATCGAAGGCAACAAAGGCAAGACTAGAAAAGCATGGGAAGCACAAACTTGGCTCTGGTGGTTATATGAAATTAGCTGCACGAATTGTTAGTATCAATAAATGAAATATTACATCCAAATTATAATAAACTAAAAACAATTTTGGTTTTATCACACCATAGAAGAAAAATTCATGATCTTATGCAAAAATGTAGGGCTTTGAATTAAACAGAGTTCCCATAGAAGATGACCTAAATATTTCCTTCTAGCAAGGCTATGGAGCCGTGGCTGAATGTCTAAGAGTCTTGACTGGGCAAACACAACCTTCCACTATATCCGACACACAGTTAAATAAACTCAATAAAGTTTATTTAAAATTGAATACTTGTGTAATATATTCAATATTAATTTCCACCATAAAGTAATTACATGCTTATTTGTTTTAAACATTCAAGCAATGATAATAATGCACATGACATTGGAATGCATCCTGGTGAGGGTGGAGCACAACCTGCAAATGAAGGTCATGGTGTGCATCTGGGTACTTTATAGCATGTAGAGCATGATCAACATGTTGAGCATGATCAGGCTAGAGAAGATCAGGAATATGATGTGGCCCCATCAGGTAAAGAGGACCACTCTAAATTTTTTTAAACATATTTAATTGCAATTGGTGTATTATTTAATGTAACATTTCATGTTTCAACTTTAGAGCATGTAGAGCATGATCAACATGTTGAGCATGATTAGGCTAGAGAAGATCAGGAACATGATGTGGCCCCATCAAGTAAAGAGGACCACCCTCATGTTTTCTGAAACATATTTAATTTCAATTGGTGTATTAATTAACGTAACCTTTCATGTTTCAACTACAGATTAGGATTTAGAGGGTGTTCAACATGTTGAACATGAGTCTATAACAAAAGTTTAGGAACATGATGTGGACCCATCAGGTAAAGAGAACCACTCTAATGTTCTTTTAATTAATGAAATAATTGTAACAATAATAAAAAAAAAATCATTTTAACATTTATTTCTTATTGCAGTAGACCCCCCCTTGTAGTGGCATTTACGTCATGAGCAGACAGCTAGGCGTACATCAAGATCATGAGTAGAGGGTAGAACAAATAAAGGGGGGACATATACTGATTTAGAAAATGATACTCCACTTCAGCTTTATGTAGCTTTAAAAAAGAAACAAAAAAAAAGTGATTGTAATCATATCATGACAACCATATTTTTGATAATATGTAAAAACTGAAAGAATGAATATTATATGTTAATGAATGAATGTGAATATGTTAATTAATGAATGTTATATGTTAATGAATGAATGCTATGTTATTAATGGATGAATGAATGTTATATGTTATTAATGGATGAATGAATGATTAATGTTATATGATTGGGTATGGGGAATTGAGAGTGATGTGAGGGGGGGAGGGGCCAAATGAGCTTCCACCGTCACGTGGTTGGCCTGTTAAGTAAAGAATATTAAACTATTCTTGAAACAAAGAGAAGCTCAATAAGGTAATGCACTTTTCAATATAAGAAATGCATCATTTGAAGCATCAAACCAATATGCAAAGATGAAAGAAAGTGCTAACTTTTCACTATGGTGGCAGAAAAATGATTCTTTATACCCTGAATCCATGCTCTGCATCATAATTTGAAGTTGTTTCCATTCCAATGTTCTGAGTTTAGTTTGTTTGTATGGCTTTGTATGAATACCATATTCTTTTGTGTGTGGATTTGGTTTCAAAGCTCTGTTTCTTCTATTTTTAGTGGTGACATAACTCAAAATTTGACTTTTGTGCATAACAGGTTAGTGGAAAAAATGGACTGCTCTGAAGGGTTTATAGGATCAATTAAGATAGATACATGGATATTTGGATCTTGTTGTTGATGGGAGGCTTCGACTTAACCATGAAATTTTGTACCATCTGCAGGTATGCAAAAGTTTCTCTACTTACATTCATTCTTGATCATAAATGTTGTAAATGATATTAATGCTTCAAACCTAAGATTCATTTCATTGTTATAATGATCAAAATGTTATACTTTGCTATACATTCAAGCATTCTTTTGCCCATTACCCTTTGCTCTCCCCCCCTCTTTTTAAGAATTTTCTTTGTCATAAAAGATTCACATTTCTATCTCATTTACACAAATTTATCTAAAGCACTAGGAGTGAATAAAGATATGTAAAAGATGATGGATTATGTCTAAACAACAACTTTCTATCTTATAGCTAATGAAATCCTTAATATTTGAATAGTTTAGAGCTCGAATAATGCTTGTATATGCATGTGTAGTAATAAAGGAGCCTATGTGAAGATTGAAATTTAAAACATCACTTTGGTATTTTTCCTTAGGTAGTGAAATGATATTTTGAGTAATACAAACCTACACACACATTGATATTTTTTGGCATTGCATTGAAGAATTTTTTTTCTCTTATACCTACCCTTGACTAGACATGGAGGTATATAATATTGGTTTATGGGTTTATTCTGTAAGTAGTTAATTTCATAGAGGAAGACTTAAATCTTCTTAATGTCCTGTGTCAGGTGTAAAAGCATATGAATCACTTGCTAAAGGAACCATTTTGTATTCATCCAAAATTTGGTTTGTTCTTTTTTTATGTTTCTTTCATGTGTTTTTTTAGGCTCTAGAGATGTAGCTCAGCTCTTTCCTTTGCACTTTTCATCTATTTTGATGATTATAGTAGATTTTCCTCATAATTTTTCATGTAGATCTGTTTGTAACCTTATTTTCTACCGATCAATTTGCAACCCACTCACATATTAAGGACCATTTCACTAACTTGTAGTCATCCATTACTTCATATGTTGTAGGTTGTGTCTATGTGCCAATAAATCCTGATGATTGCAAGAACTTTAATCCTACAAGTGTACCTAATATTTCTCAAGTAAAAGTCTTACCTTATTTTATAGTACTTTAAATGGTTAATTGAAGGTGCTTCTTTAGATCTGAGATAGTTGAACCTTGGATTAAAATGTGGTATTAGATGGGCAGTATAATGATAAAACTGAGGTCCATTGAACACAAATTATGAACATAATTTACTGGACTATGAATACACTTGTTACAATTATAATTATTTCTCCTTTACCTACCTTTGCATTAATGAAAAAGATAGATCCCTATAAATCTAACCATGAAAGTGTTGAAATCTGTAGTATCTGTAGGACTTGGGAAACTATCAAACATATTCTTTTTGAATTTTTTTTATGATCAGGAAATTTGGTACTTATTCTACCATAAGCTAAAGGTTTGGAATAACAATCATAAAATTAATTGGCATGATATTATGTTTTGTAATTTGAAGCTCAAGTTTGATTGTAAGCTACTAAGTAGTCGAAGGAAAGTCCTGGTGACCCCCAAAGTCACAGCGATAAGTTATCATTGGTGAGAATCATAGTGATACACTTAAGATTGAAGGAATAATTCTCAGGGAGACTCAGAACATCGGTATGACTGCATGACACCATAGTGACATATGATCTATTGGCTATTGGTGAGACTTAGAACATTGATGAGATTGTGTGACACCAAAGCGATATGTAATATTGACTGTCAAAGAGACTCAAGGCATCGACGAAACTACATGATGTCTTAGTGGGTGTCTAATAAACATGGAAAATTACCGAATAAAATAATTGCCCGAGATTTGAATACAAAGGGATGCGACTTGATTGATCTCTCACTAATGGTACATTTCAACGAATATTTTTTTAAAAAATATTGCATTATTTCATCAAAATTTTGACGAACACAACCGACAAATCATTGAAAAGGTCCCATGAAGTTGCTATAGCTATGATGAAGGCTTCATCATAACTCCTTGTCCATTTCATCACAATTTCAAGGAAGTCCACTGATGAATCACAAAAAATTTCTGACGAAGTTGTTTAGCTATGACAAAGTATTTGTCATAACTCCTTGCCCATTTCACCGCAATTTTGATGAATGTCACTGAAGAATCACACAAAAGGTGTGACAAAGTTGCTTAGCTGCAACAAAGGCTTCATCATAAATACTTTCCCATTTCGTCGAAATGGCGACAAACTTCTGGTGTTCTTTCGACGCAAATTTCGTTCATATTCTGACGAACACCCGAGCCATTTTAAGATGTGGACGACTGACGAAATTGTGCCGTTATTTTGATGTATAATTTGTCGTCAGAGTTGCGACGAAAAAATAGCAATGAATTTTTTTGTCATTTCATCGCGTTTCTGACAAAGATTTGTTGAACTATCGACGGACATCCATTGGAAAATGATGTCAAAATCAGTAGTGTATGCTCTCGACCCTACATATATCAGGTTTGCTAGGAAAAGTAAAGTTTTTGTACATCATTGAGCAAGGCCAACATCTAAAACCATGGCCGCCACCAGAAAACGGTCATATCATTAATCACCTATTGCCAGTATGGGAGCCCAATCTGTCTTGTGTGCCTGAGTGTGATAACATCTCAATATATCCATTTGATGAGATCATCTAGGTCCAAATCCACCATCTATACAATCATTCAAAGCATTGCAATGTGCTCCCATTCCTAGATATGAAGCAGAGTCACACCTCCATTGAGAGCTCTCCCATCACAAAATGCAAAATCATGTAAATCATGGTATAGGGAAGCTAACATCACATACCCCCATGCAAAAAGAGTCCTCCTATATAGCATCCGTTGCCAAGCCAAACCCCATCATGAAGTGAAAAATTGGCCACGTTTGTCTCAAGCCACCAAACCTAAAATGATGGCCACAACAATCAATCTGAACACTGACACCTGACCTTTGTATGTATCTAAATCTATTTGAGAGGTGACCAATACAATCTGGTCCATATCCATCACCTCTAAATAGGCATGAAATCTAGCATCAGGACCGTAGATCACACAATCACCATGGATAGACAACTGCAATATCCATGACACATCCTTTAAGGTCACTATCACCTCTCCCTTTAAAAGGTGGAAGGAGGAAGTCTCACTGTTCCATCTCTCATAGAATGTTATCAGCATAGCCAAATGTGTCCTCACAATAGGTGTGTATGTGATATACCATAATCCGATCTCTCCCAAGGGCTCTTGGCGCAACACTTATAGATCACCCAATCTCTCAAGTACCATGGGCCTATTCTCTTTCGACATCAATGGTTGAAAGAAATCATGCACCCATGAAGCCCACAACATTAGGAAATCATAAAAATTTGAAGTTATTTGGAATTTCTGACTTAGAAATTACAAATGCATCACTATATTCAAGTAGTATGATGCATGCTAAAACAAGGGTTGATATTTTTCTAGAAGAAAACATAATTAAAATTCACAAAGACTTAGCAAACCTACAACATCAAGTTCAAAATGACAACATTTCAGGTAATGCCATCCCTACGATAGATAACAAATTCATCACATGCTTGAAAGTGAAGATGGACTTGACCTTGTGAGAAACATAGTTCAAATATTTTGAAAAAACTTCCCCTCAAACACTAGTTTTCCTTTACCTACCAAGAATGTCACAAGCCAAGGAGGAATCCAAACTCCTCCTCCCAAAACAATTACCTGTATTCCTACCTATATACCAACCCTCAAGTCACAACAACAATGCAACCAAGTAGTAATGTGATTTCTTCCTTGGGTATTTCCACTAGCATCCCTAATACCTTTGTGGCATCACATGTCATCTCCCCTACCACCTTACCACCTGTAGACACTAAAAAATGTCCTAATCAATGTCATACACTCAAATCAGATTTATTAACATCATTTCCTCTTTATCTATCACATTTTCACTTAATTGATTCAATTAGCCTAGGTAATTAATTAATTGCATCATTTTCATCTATTTGGCCTAATTAATTAAATTGGGTTAATTCACCTCTTTTCACACTAACACTTCATCTCATTAAATTGAATAGATCAAAATATTTAATTAAATAACCCTAACTTATTTAATTAAATTTCATTTCACCCCTCCCTTATTTATTAATTCATTTAATTTAATAAATATTATCTAATTGCTCTAATCCCCTAATTCCATAAATTAAACCTTGTTTAATTAGAAATTAAACTAATTTTCTTCAAATCAAAGGGAATATTCCCATGGAATATTCTTTATCCTTTTTGCACAATTAAAACTTTGCTTTAATTTCTAAAGTAAACTTTTTCCTCATCCAAATGGAATATTCTAAGGAATATTCCCTTTCCTCCAATCAACTCACTTTGCTTCTTCAACAATCTAAACCCTTTAACCTCTTTAGAATGTTACCTTTGACCTATGTAAGCAGGTCAAAAAGTGTGTTTGTTTAAGGCAATTGTGAACCTTTGATTAATTTTCATCATGCATTCTCATCCGTTGATGAGAATCCCTGATCCATGTCTCTCATCTCCTTCATCTTAATCCATTGATTAATCTTTTTGATCTCAATCATCCATTCCTCATTTTCTCTCATATAAATAGATCACTATTTGGAGACAAATGGATCCATCTTTTATTGCAAACTTACGTTGTTAAATTTATTCACATCCATACTCTCAATTTGCACACATTTAGCTTATTTTTAGTTTATTTTAGTTGCATAATAGCTTAGAGAATCCATTAATGGCTTCCATGCATCCATCTTAGTTTGTAAATAAATTAGGGTTTTCATCTTTTAGCATCATTTTAACTTAGATTAGCTTAAATTAGCTTAGCAATTGGATAATTAGATCATTTATAGCATACAATCATGGTATCTTAGCTTGCATCATGTTCATTTTTAGCATAATTTAGGTTTTCGCACATCAAACACCATGGTTTCATTGATTCTATTCCATAGAATTGATTGAAACAAGCTTGCTATCACGGGATTGGGAAAGGGTCATAGGTTCACATCAAAGCGACACCATTTCCATAACAAGATAAATTTTGAATGGATTACAATAAATTTTTTGATGGCTTTTGTAGTTTAGTATGTTAAGTTTTGATGAAATGTTTGGTTTTAATCTTGTTTGATTGATCTTGTTGAGATTTGAGTATTGGTGGCTCTGTTATGCTTCAATTCTTCATGGATCAAGCATAATTCAGCCCATACCAGTATCCGAACATTGACACCACCTATAAGTATTCCATTCACTAGACCCTCAAACACATACACCCCTTAAAATTTTTCACCTCCAGATCATAATACAAGCAATGACCCTCTCATAAATCAACTTTTGCAAACTGTTTCATCCCTTCAAAACCAAGTTTCTACCATCAATCAAAATCAAAATGGCCGCCCTACATATTATGTCAAAGGCAGTCCCTTGTCCTTGGAGATATTGCGAACATCGATTCCACACGGTGTAGATATGCCTAGATTCAAGAAATATGGAGGGAAAGGAGATCCTTCTAACCATGTTTCTGCTTATACCACCTTATGTAGTGACTTTGTCCTTGATGATAAACTCTTGGCTAAGCTTTTCCCTAGGTCCTTGAAATATGCTGCCTTGGAATGGTTCTCTTTGTTACCAAACATTACAATTCATTCATTCAATGAACTTATTAAGGCATTTATAAACCATTTCCATCTTCATATAACTCCTGCAATGTAGAAAAATGTCCCTTTGTCATTTTCATGGACTTTTAGGTCTCATTTCACGATGTTTGGTCTATTTTGATATGATCCTATATTGTAATGTGGATTGAACATGTATATTTATGTACTAAAATTCAAGCAATAACATCTTGTGAAGGTGTTGTGAAGTGTTGCAAAATATTTCTACACTCTTCTAGACTCTATTCATTATAATTCACCTAAAAATCTACTTTCCGTCACTAAACAAGTCCTATTTTGAAGTGTTGTAAAATATTGTAACAAGATTTCACACTTTTCTAGGCATAATTTCACTATTTACACCTTTCTTATGATTTAGTTGACCCCTTTATGCCCTTATAAGATTTAATTAAGTGTATTTTTGAATGTAAACCCGACAAAAAATATTAAATATGACCTAATTCCCAACACCCATTTTCAAGTCCTAGGTGGGACCCATTCCCCATGGGTGGTGAATGAGTCCCCCTTGGATCCAAATTCAAAATATTTTAAATTTACTTTCAGGTTTTTATTCAAAATCACTTGATGTCACCCTATGATGAGGTATCAACGGGTTACTAAGGCACAAGATAGTATAAATAAGTGATTTGCACCTCATTTTACATCTCCTACAATCACACATCACATCCAAGCAATCTTTTCATTCACTCATGCACTCAAGCACTTTACAATATCATATCATGCATTGATCAAGCATTTTGAAGCATCCATTGACATATCTTCAGATTTTACTCAACAAGAGCTTGGTAAGTTGATAGCATTTGCATGTTATTTTGTTATCATTCTCTTTCATTTCACTATTTCTTTAAGGGTTTGATTACCAAAGTGGGGTTTGACCAAGGCAAACCCCTATTTGCTAACCCTCAACCATTTTGCCCCTCTTGAATGTGTGTTTTTAGATTTTTGTGTAGGTGAATGAGTCCCACTGGTGAATTTTTGGAATTCCAGACAGCATCAAAAACATTCTAGAATCTTCATTAGACCTCCAAGTGCACACTAATTCAACTCATTTCTTCCTGTTCTACATTTGTTCATTCTTTACTCATTGTTTTCATATCACATTGTGTTTTCCAACATACCATAAATCTTGAGTTTTTCATTCATAATTAATCATTTAGATCACTTAATTGCATTTAGTTCATTTCATTTAGGCATAATAACATCCTACATTGCATAATTTGAATGAACCTAGCTCGTACTTTTGGCCCTACTCTCTCCTTTTAGGTGAAAAATGCTAGAAGAGTTAGGGAGCCTTGTGGGTGCCAAAAAATTGATGGTTGATTTTGGTGAACCTACATTTTGAACACTTTGCATTTTTTATTTCATATGCATATTGCATCCTAGATTACAATTGCAACAAAATTCAATTAGAGTATTGTTTTGTTTTGGCATTCTAGGATTTCTCATATTGCATTAGTGGAAGACTCAGAGTTCATTTTTGCATTGCATATCATTGGAAAAACTAGAAATTTGCATCTGCATTCTTCATTGCAATTTGAAAAAAATTAAAATCACATTACATTTTCTAAAAACCACAAAAAAATCTTATACTGGGACTCATTCACCACCCTGGGCGAATTAGTCCACTTGCATTTTTTAAACAACATTTTTGACATTTTTCTGGAAAATGTTTTCTTGCATTACTATTTTTTGTAGTTCCTTTATGTTTTTATTTCAAGAATCCTTGTTTTCAATAATTTATTGCATCTTTGTTTACTTGCATCATGGAATTTTCTTTTAATAAGTTTTGGAACTCATTAAAATCCTTGGTAGACATGTGTAATTGTGCCTTTGGCTATGACCCTAATGCCCTTGAGTTTCCTCATGCTCCTTCAACTCCTCATGATTGTCCTCCTCATCATGTAGACATCATTGTAGAAGATGATGATAGCATGAAAAATTTATATAATGAATGCCTTGATAACCTAGAAGCCAATGCAACCTTTTATCCATCCATGAGATCACAAGATCTCTCCACTATTGCACCCCTTGATCACTTTGCATACTTACATCCTGAAATCAATGAAGGACCTAAGGTTCCTCCCTCAAGTGGAGCTAGTTCCTCTAAACAACCACACTCACAACCATTTTATGATCACAAAGTCACAAACACTCCCATAAACCTTGAAGATACATACAACAAAGGCTTTACTATAATAAGTAAACAAGGTTGTGATACAACACATGAACATGAAATTCACCAACTCCTTAAACAACAACCAACCAAAGCAAACACAATATGACAAGGATATCAAGATCCTCCTCATCCTAGTAGATCTCCTTTTGAATATTGGAAACTTCAAGATGATGGTACAGTGAACATTGATGCTCCTCCTGACTTGAACATTCTCCTTCCATGTGAAAAACCATTACCCCCTTCTAATGACAAGGATTCTAGGATCCCCATGGATCCTCTTCCTCCTACTCATCAACAAAGAGAATCTATCAAATGAAAATGACCTTACAAATTGAAGAAACTCAAGTTTCCTACACATACTCCACCTGAATGTGAAAGGAGACTTCAAATGCTTTTAAACAAAGGCCTTATATTCTTACCACCTATGAATAGGTTGCTCATCCATCCTAAAGATTCTAATATACCACTTTGCAAATATCACTATATTCTAGGACATCGAACCAAAGAATGTTAGACATTGAAGGACATACTTCAGATAAGTATCATTTCACTGACACTGATTGCTTTCCTATTATCCCATAAAAACTTAATCCCTTTATCATGTCATAGTTGTATAATACGCTATTCTCGCTATTGCATGATCCTTTCACATCACCCGCCTTGGATCATTCTTTCCTTACACTTTGTGAGGGGCAAGAAGTTGTTAGCCAGGTATGTGCAGGATCATGATGGGCCAAAAAGTGGCGATATGATAGGTATGTGTAGGGTATGTGGTTGATGACTTTTTTTAACCCAAAATTGATGAAATGAAAAGGGTTTTTAAAGGAGTTTCTCAGCTTTCCACCAATATAAATTATCCTTTAGTTTCAATTTAATAAATAATTATTATTCATTTTCTATTTGAATTATGACTAAAGTCCTGATCGATATGTTGGTTGAAAAACATCTATAGTTTTCAAACGGTATCAAATTTTTGGAATCCAAAACATGCATCGCATTCTATGCTTCGCATACTATAGGATTAAAAAGGAAAAATTGAATTTCATGAATTTTTTACCAAGTTAAGGTGGTCAGACATACAAGTTTTTATATTTTTTAAAAGTTGTAACAAAAAATCATAATTAATTATTTACTTGGAAAAAAATTACAAAAAATATGTATCACTGCGACATGAGTCCTCTACTTATATGTAAAATCTTATAAAAAAATATTATCATTTTATTGTGGTTGGTGGTAAAATAGACACCTGCTTCTTATTTTTTTCCTAAAATTTAAGTACTACTGCATTGAAATTTCAAATTTTCACCAAATAGATTTTTTTTTAAATAAACCTAGTAGTTTAGAAACTATGTTTAATTTGCTACAGATTCTATTCTTACATATTTTTGAGATAATATAGATAACTTATTAAAAATTTTACATCAAGTTGCATAGATCTAATTTTTTTGAATTTTTTGCCACTTAAGGGCCTGTTTTTTCCATGATGATCCTGCACATACCCAGCCTTGTCCTTGTAATGCAATTTTCTTTGTCTCTTAACTATGTTATTCCTTTTTTGCTTAACATATTGAGAAACCAATAACTGAGTTAATGGTTGACTTACATTTGCATAACTTGCTCCTTTTCCTTTTTCTTTTATGTGTTTATTGTGTTCCCCTGTGTCGTGCATTTGATGTTTTCTCTCCTGTTGTACACTTCTATTTTTACCTCTCTTCTTCTATATGATGTACTTTATCTTTTTCGATATTTTTTTTCATTTTCCTTTTGGGGATGATGCGAAGCATTGAGATGCCCTATATCTCTTCCATGTTGACCCAAAAAATCCTTTCTTTTCCTTTTCCTTTTCGTCTTTTTCTTGTGCTTTCCTTTTGGGTATGACACAAGGCATTGAGACCGCAATGTTTCCTTCATGCTGACCCAAAATATTTTTCTTTTCTTTTGTCTTTTTTGTTTTCTTTTCACTTGTGTTTTCCTTTTCGGGATGATGCAAAGCGTTGAGACTGCAATGTCTCTTCCATGCTGACCCAAAACGAATTTCTTTTTCCTTTTGTTTTCGCTCTCTTTGTGTCATTCTTCCAGTTCTATGTGCTTTGGGGAATGATGACAGTTTTGAGCTCTTTAATAAAAAAATTGCAGCAAAAAACATACTAACCTCAAATCCATAGACCCCTTATGTGTTTGGTGTGTTCTTTTCTGGGGAGAAACCTCCTTTCTTTTATCTTCCTTTTCATGTACATGATGTAGCCTTACTCAAAAATATATGACTTGGCATATGGGCTTTCTAAGTTGGCTCTCATGTCTTGTTTTCCTTTTGCATTATTTCCTTCGATACTTTAAAGTAATTGCTCATAAAACGATGTGTAGCAATTCCTTTAAAGTGGGGGGCATACATTACCATATTTCATTTTACATCCTTGGTTCTTAGTGTAGCCTTGTCGCTTCATATGATGCATTCATCACTTTGTGGATGACATTGGGTATGATTTCCTTCATAAGTGTGATCTATCTTAGCATATTACATTCCTCTTGGTGGCCTGATGCGACACACTGCATCCCCTAAGTAGTGAATATTTTATTCTTTGATTGGTCCTCTCTTGGAGAAATTAGACACTATGTTCCCTAAGTGGTAGACCTTGCATGAACTTAACAAGACTCATTTGAACATCTTTTACATTTTGCATTTTTTATTTTTACATTTTGCATTTTTTATTTTTACATTTTTGCATTTTTACCACCTTGCATAATGCAACTCTCATGCCTATGGTATTGTCCTTTTGTTCATGAGTTTTAAGCATACAAATATTTTGTTGTCTCATGAAGCATGAACTGATATTTTCCTTTGTGGTACCTTGTTAAAGTTATCAAGAGGTATAAATTTAATATGGTTGAGTGGGAAGCCCATCTAGTGACATGAATTTCCCCATAGCCACCTTTGTATTTGTGAGTGCATACCGACTAGGATATGTATCTTACCTTTTGGGTCTTCTCACCCAGTAGACCACCATGAGTTTTGTTGCGCTAGAGTGAGTATACATTCTCTTTTTCAAAAAACTGACCTAGATCTAATCCAAAACTAGTTGGACAGATGATTGAAGCTTCATTCGATTCTATCATTTTAACACTTGTGTGTCCCTTTATCCTTATGCTTAGTTTTCCATGGGATCTTCATTATGGGGGCTTGATCATCACTCTTGATTGTTGTCATTCCATCTTGATAATGTAACTACATTTGAACCCTCCTCTAAATGTTCATGGCTACTTTAGTGTGAGTTTGAAGTAGATTCATCCTCTCACTGAAGTGGGGGCTAAATGTGTTGTAGAAAAATGACCTCTTGTCATTTTCATGGCCTTTTGGGTCTTGTTTCACAATGTTTGGTCTATTTTTCTTTGATTTTATACTGTAAAGTGGCTTGAACATGCATATTTATGTACAAAAACTCAAATAATATCTTGTGAAGGTGTTGTGAAGTGTTGTAGAACATTTCTACACTCTTCTAGACTCTATTCATTACAATTCACCTAAAAATCACCTTTTCATCACTAAACAAGTCCTATTTTGAAGTGTTGTAAAGTCTTGTAACAAGATTTCATGCTTTTCTAGGCATAATTTCACTATTTACACCTTTCTTATGCTTTATTTGACCCCTTTACACCCTTATAATCTTTAATTAAGTGTATTTTTGAAAGTAAAGTCGACAAACAATATTAAATATGACTTAATTCCTAACTCCCATTTTCAAGTCCTAGGTGGGATCCATTCGCCATAGGTGGTGAATATGTCCCCCTTGGCTCCAAATTCAAAATATTTTCAATTTCCTTTCAGGTTTTTATTCAAAATCACTTGATCTTGGCCTATGATGAGGTATCAATAGGTTACTAAGGTACAAGATGGTATAAATAAGTGATTTTCACCTCATTTTACATCTACAATAACACATCACATCCAAGCAATCTTTTTGTTCACTCAAGCATTCAAGCACTTTACAACATTAAATCAAGCATTCATCAAGAATTTTGAAGCATCCATTGACATATCTTTAGATTTTCCTCAATAAGGGTTTGGTAAGTTGATAGCATTTGCATGTTATTTTTTTATCATTCTCTTTCATTTCACTATTTCATTAAGGGTTTGATTACCAAAGTGGGGTTTGACCAAGGAAAACCCCTATTTGCTAACCCTTAACCATTTTCCCCCTCTTGCATGTGTGTTTGCAGACTTTTGTGTGCAGATTTAACAAGTATTTAGGTGTTGAAGAGTGGTAAACAAGTCAACTAGGTGTTTCAAGTCAAATAAACCATATTTCAAGCTTGTAGAAGGTATTATATTTGTTTCCTGCGAAATTGACTTTGGCAACCCGACAAGCAGACATCCTTAGATCTGGTGTTGTAGAGTTGTCGCCTAATTTCTTAGAATTTTGGGAGAGGACTAATTCACCACCAATGGAGATGAGTGCCACATTAAGGCTAGAAATCTAAGTTTTGTCAGATTTTGGATCTCGGCACTCAGAAATTGGTTCCCAACAGTTTTCATTAGAAGCAGGACTGATTCACTACCATGGGTGAATGAGTCCCACTGGTGAATTTCTGTAATTCTAGACAACATCTAGAACATTCCAGAATCTTCATTAGACCTCTAGGTGAACATTGATTCAAATCATTTCTTTCTATTCTACATTTGTTCATTCTTTACTCATTGTTTGCATATCACATTGTGTTTTTTAACATAACATAAATCTTAAGTTTTGTAGTCATAATTAATCATTTAGATCACTTAATTACATTTAGTTCATTTCATTTAGGCATAATAACATCCTACATTGCATAATTTGAATGATCCTAGCTAGCATTTTTAGCCCTGCTCTCTCGTTTTAGGTGAAAAACCCTAGAAGAGTTAGGGAGTCTTGTGGGTGCCAAAAAATCTAGGTTCAACTCCTAAATTGACCTTGGACAATTTGATGAGATGCAAGCAAAAAGAAGAAAATATTACCAATTTTATCTCATGCTACCAATCCCTTTATTCCCAAATTGATGTCAAGGTTCCTAACTCTCACCTTCAAAAGATGTTCACAGAGAATTGGAAAATTAAGATACAAAATAAACTTACCATGATGAAATTCCCCTCCTTCATGCACTTATGTACTACTCTCCGTGATTGTCAAAATCTGGTTAGTAGTCAAGATATAAAATCCACATCTATCCATAGTGAGAAGTTAGAGTCCGCAAATCAAAAAAATCTCAACCTTTTAGAAAACAAAATAAAGGCTTCCTCCAATTCAATCCCCCTCAACAAACAACTCAAAATTCTAATAACCAAGTAGTTGTTAAAGCCACAATACCCTTTAGCTATACAGACCCAAAAAGGAAATTCACTCCCTTACCCAATACCCTTCACAACAAAATGACACAACTCTTAGAACAGAAGATGATTACCTTGCCTCCCTTTAAAACACCTGATCCTAACTAGCCCCTACCTCCCAACTTTAGATCAAATGTTTATTGCCATGTTATCACCAACAAAATGGACATGACACAAAACATTGTAATCATCTTAAACATCTGGTGCAAGACCTCATTGATTCTGGTTGTCTTTCCATTGGAGGTGTTAGTGATCAAGGAAATAAGACCATTGTGCCTCCTAACCAAAAGTTGCAATTTTTTACCAACCCTATGCCTAATCATAACATTTCATTTGTAAAAGCTAATGAAACTACAAGGAATGATGTGATGAATGTTGATACGGATGATGATAACAATGATATTATTCAACATGTTCCTATAGATAATGATCCTATGGATGATATGGTAGGAGTGATAGGTGTTATTCGTCATAAGGGCCAAACTAAAAATCCTCTTGAGATTTTTTTCTCTGCACAAGATATACTTAAACATGCACTTGATGGTCCTCTTTACATAGCCAACTGAATCTACGACAAGCCCAATAATGGGATATTAATAGATTTCATCTGTGGAGAGAATGTGGTCACTAAAGAATTCTTACTTCTGCATGAACTCTATCAATATATATATGATAAACTAAAAGAATGGATCAAGATGCATAATGGTTTTTCTTTCCCTACGATGGGATCGATCACGCTTCCTTTACAAATAGGACTGAAAACATTAGATATCTCATCCCCCATCACCCTATAGTTGGATCAATTTCATGTGAAGCTAGGCTATCCATGGCTTCACTCCATCAATGTAGTCCCTTTGGTTGCACATAAATGCTTAAATTTTCCTATTGACAATGGAATTTTCATTGTCCATCATAGTGGCTTTGACCCTTTGTCTTCCCATGGAAACTTTTCCCTAGATTTATTTTGTCCTGAGCCTATAGAACCTATGAAAACACGATCAGACTTCTTTTTCAAATCCTACCAAAATTTCAAGACAAAGAAAATCATAGAATTATCCCTCCAAAACATGCCTCCACCCACCACCGAGCCTACCATCCTTGAAAAAACCACGATTGAACCTAAAGAAATTCCAATAACCAAGACCAACATAAGACAACACCTTCACCTAATTCCTACAAAAGACCACTGAGACAAGGAAAAAAATCCCCTCATGCCTCCTAGAATAAAATAAGTTCACAAACCCAAAGAGAAAGTGGTTGAAAAACCTTCCATGGTTCCTTTTGTTCCTTACCTTAGGGAAGAAAAGAAACCTATGGTTGATCAACCTGCTCCTACACAAACACAACTTGAAAATTGAACTAAAAGAAACAAAGGTGCTAGAGAGTGTAGGCATAGACATCATTCCCTTACTCATAGGTTAAACGAAGAAATAAACAAAGAAATCAAAATCCAAAATTGACTAAAGCAATGCAAAACAAATCTCCCTCACTACAAAAAGATTATCTAGTACAATCACAACAAGAGTTGAACCCTTCTTTGGACATTATCATTTGACCTCTTGTTGTGATTAATTTAGATGATGATGAGGAGATTATTAAAATTGATGAGGAGGTGCATAATGAATTGAATACATTATTTTCCTCTTCCATGAGCATAAATGGCAATTCACCTAGGAAGAGTGTTGAACTTGGTAATGACCCTAGTTCGACACTTGCTATTGTCCCTTTGGCTAGTTTTCCACCTTCGGCATATAATGAAAATGATTAGGATGAAAATGAATTTATTTAGGTTGACTTACATGTTCCTTACTAGTCTTTAACATTATTTCTTTTCTTTTATGTGATTGCATGTGCATGATGTGATCCCCCATGATGTTCCATCCAATATTCCTCTATTTGTACTTACATTCTTCTCTATGTTGTAACTCTTTTCTTTCTCTTGTCTTTGTCTTGTGTTTTCCTTTTGGGGATGTCACAAGGTATCGAGACTTTCATATCTCTTCCATGTTGACTCGAACATATTTTTATTTTGTTTTCTCTCTCTTTGTGTCATTCTTCAAGTTCTATGAGTATTTGGGAAATGATGACAGTTTTGATTTCTCTTAAAAACATTGTAGCGAGAACATACTAACCGCAAATCCATAGATTCCTAATGTGTGTTGGAATTTCATTTTGGGGGCAACCCCTCCCTTTTCTTTTGCATGACATAGCTTCATTTGGAAACATATGAATTGTCATAGGGTTTCCAAGTTAGCTGTCATGTCTTCTTTATTGTTTGAATTTATCATTTGCTACTTTCAAGTAATTTCTCATAGCATTGTGTTTAGCAATTTATTTAAAGTGGAGGTATACAGTGGCATTATTATTTTGTAGTTTTCTTTTTCATGTTTCACATGGTGCAATCTTCTTGTTTCAGCTAATGCATTTTTCACTTTGTGGTGAAATTAGGTGTGATGTCCTTCTATAGTGTGATATCTATTAGCATATTATATTACTATTAGTGGATTGATGTGACACATTGCATCCCCTAAGTTGTGAATATTCTATTCTTTGATTAGTCCTCTCATGGAGACATTAGGCACAATTTTCCCTAAGTTAAGACCTTGTATGAAGTAAGAAAAGACTCCTTTGGATGTTCCTTGTTGTTGCATTTGCATTTTTAGTTATATTGCCACCTTGCATAACACACCTTGCATGCCTGTGAAGCCATCTTGTTTTTTCATGAGTCCCAAGCATACAAAGCTTTACTTTCCTCATGAAGCCTAAAGTTCATTATTGCGTAGTGCCTTATCAAATTTATTAGGAGGTATAACTTTTGTATGGTTTGATGGGAAGCCCGAGTGAGGCATGGCTTTTCCTTAGCCTCTCACATGTGTGTGTAAGAACATACAAAACATCAATGTATCTTTCTCACCTTCTTGGATTACTCACCCAACAAATAGCCTAGAGCTTCGCTACCTCAAAGTGAGCATGCATTTTTTGGACAAACAACCTAGATTTGATCTACATCGCAATGGAAAAATGGTCGAAGCTTGATCCATTCCCTTTCTTTTACTTTTTATTTTCTTTTCTTGTCTTTGGTATTGTATTATTGTGCCTTGTTATTTCTTTTCATATCATTTTCATGTGTGTTCTTTTTCACCTATGTTGGTTTGTCATAGGACCTTGGTTCTACAGGCTTGCACAACCCTCTTGATCATTGGCATCCTGTCTTACTAGCATTGGTACATTTGGTCCCTCTTAATGTGTGTGGGTTTACTTTAGTGTGAGTTGGAAGCTAGTTCCCCCTCTCACTAAAGTGGGGGATAGATGTAATGACAAAAAAGGTACTCCTTAGTGTGGCCTTGATTTAGTGTTGTAACATGTCTAATGTATTCACATTAGGTCTTGGGCCCTTATGAAATAAATGAGCTTATTGTTGCATTATGTGGAGTGTTTTAAAGTGTTGTAACACATTTTAGGTTTTCTAGGGTTTTATTAAATAATTGGGCTTCTTTATTCTTTAATTGGCTTTATTTTGCATCCACAAGCCTCATTTAATGCATCTTTTCGAGGATAATCCCAAGACAAATCAACATACAATCGTAATTTAGGTTTTTTTAAGTTGTGTGACCCAAATTTGGTGGTCCATACACCACCTTGGGCTTATGGGTGCCACCTAGGGTTTTGGGTCCTGATCTGGATTTTACACCTTTCTAAGCATTTTTGAAAATTGTCCCATAATTTATGCCTAATGGAACTCATACGCCACCTTGGGCGTATGAGTCATGTGTGGCCCAAAATTAAAATTAATTCAAATTATTGGTGGGATTTCATCCTCCTAGATTTGATGTCGGCTTGTAGTGTTCTAATTTCAGGAATTTTTGCATAATTAAGTATAAATACAAGTTTCTTTCACTTATTTTACACCTAGCAAGTTGAATGAGCATTCTTATAGAAATTTTGAGTTCACAAGAGCATTCAAGAACATTCAAGAGATGATTATCAATTTTTTTAGAGAATTATTCAAGCATCAAGCATCATGTCAAAGTCATCATGCACCATCTTTGTTTTGGAGATAACAATTGTGATGCATGGTTTCATGATTCAAGCTAGAATTCAAGTGAGGATCTATCTTATTCAAGCAAGAGTCAAGATCTACATCCATTTGATCCATCTCATACATGTTTACATCCTATATTTCTAGGGTTTAGTGAGTTACAACATCTTATTTTTTTCATTCACCATTCTCCATTCCTATTTCATTTCATTTCAAGGTTTGATTACCAAAATGGGGTTTGACCAAGGAAAACCCCTATTTCCTAACAAAAAAACATTTTCCCCTATCTTTAGTGTGTAATTTGTAGGTCTAGATTGAAGACATATCAAATATAAAGTTTGGAGAAAGTTTGGAGAAAGTTGTTAAAGTGTTCAAAGTTTTCAAAGTTGTCACCTTGCATTGGATATACTTGGAGTCCACTTCTACAAGTTGCAAATCAAGGTTTCAGATCTAGAAATAAATTGGAAAGGATAGAGAAGACATTAAAGATAATATTTAGACTTTGAAGCTTTAAAAAACCTAATTGGATGGATACGCCAGTTCTAGTGCATATGAGTCCCAGTTTAGGTCATTTTCTAGGTTTTTGCAGTTTCAAATACCCATTTGCTAGATTTCAACTTTTGCATAGAAACCTAGATCTAGGACTAAATCACCCAGAATGGCATATGAGTCCTAGCAAGCTTTAAAATCATTATTTTTATCATTTCAGGCCTCCATACAGTCATCTACATATTTCTAGGTGCACACATCTCACCTTGCAGCTTTCTATTTTGATTTACATGCTTTTCTAGGTCATTTAGTGAAAGATTGCATCATAATAGGTTTAAGCATTTTGATTTGCATTGCATTTGTCTTTCCAAGCCCTAGCTTGGTGGTGAACCCCTCATTATTTTACAATTAGACCTTAGGCCAACCCAATTGCAATATCTCTTTCTCCTTTGCATACTTTAGATTGAGATCTTTAGGGTTTCCTTTCAATGAAATAATTGTGAAGTGGGTTTTCTCTATGTCCTAAACCATACAAAAGCATATCACCCCATTTTTTTTATTTTAGGTGGTGATGTGTAGGTGTTGAAGATGATGAGAATGTGTTTGTGGTGCTTCATTTCCAAGTGCTTTAAGAAAATTTCAATAAAAGAGAAAATAGTGTGCTTGAGAGGTGTTCAGTATAGTAGAGTAATGATTTGGTTTTGCTTCATATTTCTTCTGTGTTGAAGATATACTTATTTGATTTGGATATGTTGATCAAAGGTGTCTAGAGGTGTTATATCTAGTATTTATTTTCTTAGATAATTGATCAGAGAAAGTTGTGTTCACCAGTGTGTGAACAGTATGTTGCAGTGGTCTCTATGAGAAATGGTTTTGCTCCACATTTCTCCAAAACATGATTTTTAGTCTCGTGGATCTGAGGGTGTGCTTAAATTTATCATATCTATCTTCAATATGAGTCATTAAAATTTTTGTGCTCCACAAGGTTTGATTGATGTGTTATAGTATGTGGATAGTTTATTGGGCGTGCAAGATGAGTATGCTCATTAGGTGAAAATTATCGCAAAGGAATCTTTTAGATTTCAAGGTGTTTATGGAATATTCCATATTTTGTTCAGTGATGTATGTTGTTTGTGAGTCATCTTTGGATCTAAGGAATCATGTACTTAAATATTCAATGGCGTTTACATAGGTTTGGTCAACCTTGTGTGCTTACACTAGTTGTGGAAATGATTCAGTGATTGTGGATTTTTGGCATAGTGCATATGTATGAATTTAGGTCTGAGTTAAGGTGTGATGTGGTCTACTACATTATTTTCCACCATGGTAATGCTTAGTATTGACCTCATTTGAATTTGCATGGTTGAGGTGCAAGGTTAAAGATGGGTATATATGTGTGTTGAGTTGATGGAGTATGCATGTATGAAGTGTGTGTGATGTGAAGCATTAGAGAGAAAAGTTCACTGTGAGCTTTAATGATTAAGATTATTAGAAGCAGTGAGTAGAAGGTGTCTACATTCTACAAAGAGAGTGTGAATGTACTGGAGGTGTAGTGGTTGAAATTTTTTGTTTCTTTGAGAAGGATTTCTCATTATAACAATCTTCTTTCTTCTTTTCTGTAACTTGGTAGTCATCCCTTCTTTTCTTTTGGGTAGTGAACCCTCCGACAGTGAGCCAATTGTATTCGATGTTGCAATTACTTTTAAAATTATGAGATAATCCTCACCATGGTTTTTCCCTTCATGGGTTTTCCATGTAAATTTGGTATTTTTTTGTGTCTAATGTTGTTGTATTCTCAAATTTTTATATTTTCTTTCATGCTAAATCACTCTTAAAAATTAGTCTAATAAGGTTAATGTGGATCTAAATGTTAATGAGGGTTTGATGTGTTAATGTATAATTGATGAACACCTCCTCTAAGTTGTCTTATGAATTCAACACACCATTCATATTGTATATGTGCATCTATCCATGATAGTATAGGTATCTAAAGAGAAAGTCAAATAGCTAATGGAGGGTGGAGAAATAGAGATCAACAAATAAGAGGTGGCTTTTGCAAACCAATGGCTATATCATAGGGGCATCAACAATCCAAAGATGAGTGGATTTATGAATATCAAGGAAATAAATGATACCAATAATGAAAATAAAGATAAAAGAGACTAAAAGGAAGTGTTACATAAGCTCCTTTTTTTATAATTAGGCTTATATCTCTATACATGACTAGTGCAAGGGCACCAAGAGTATTTTATGTAAATGTTGAGCATTGAGGTCTTTTGATAGTTTTAGGGTGTGAGAGTCTTTTGTTTTTCAATAATTCCATAATATGCCATCTTGTCATGTTTTTAGTCTATTTAGGTCAATTAGAGTTTATTATGCAACAAGTGCAAAAAATTGAAAAGTTATCAATATGACAAAATTACAAAAATGCAACTTTTTTGGAATACCAATGGCTGGATGTTTAAAATTCTATTGGAACTCATTGATTTTTGTTGTAAGAATTTTAAAAGGCCTTGTATAGGCTTGATGAAAGGTTGGAGATTCAATTAGTGAAGAACAATCAATAAAACTACTTGTTTTCATTGTATTTTTCGTATTCTTCATTGCAGTCTCCTATTGCAGAGTGATGTACGGCTCTGTACAGGTCTTTTGTGAACTAAAAGAAATTGAAAGTGATTAAAATCTAAGTTAACTCCATTTTGGGCTTTGTGCTATTGAATTTCATTAAGTTTTAAAGGTTTTGTGACACTTTGACTATAGGCGAGTTGTGTAACCTTGTTTTGAGGGTTTTGAAGACCTATAATGGATTAAAGGCCCATTATGTCATCTTTAAGTGCTATAATTGTGTGGAATGGGTAAAATAGGATATGAATAGACGTTAGGAGAGTTTTGGGGAGCAAGAAAGGTCATTTGGTAGATTTTATGTGATTCCCTAGTTGGAATTTTGGTGTATCTTGATGAAATTAGGTGGTTTTAGGTTGGTAAAAGGTGTAAAACTTGGGGGAAATTTTTTTTGGAAATGAAATGAGTTTTTGTAGACATAATGGGCCATGTTTGAAGTGTTGGTAGAGTTTCTATAGGTATGCAAGGTTAACTTTCAATAAAACCCTGTGTAAATTTGCTAAAGGTGAAGGTTTCATGGTTAGGTGTTTTGGAGGCCATGGCACTAAGTAAAAGTTTTTGAATCAAAGGTTTTGATACCTTTTGAGAGTGTTACAATTGATCTTTGGGGTTGGTGGCGTGATTACATAATGGTTACTTTGTAAAAGTGGCCTAATTAGCTTATTAGGACAATGTTGTTGCAATATTTTGAAGGAGTTGGTCTGAAGTAACCACATGGGATTTTGAAATATGTTGAAGTTGGGGAAGATGGGTGCTTGGAAAGCCAATTCAGAAGTGGGTTTGTTGATTTTCTTGGTAATTGTGGTCTAGAAAGCTCTATTGGAGACCTACAAGACAAATAGTGAAGGTTTGAGGAGAATCGCCCTAGATAGGGTTTGGAGGATTAAAGGCTTGTTATAATCAATTAAATTTGTGTTGGTTTGTTTGAAGACCTCCCTACTCTACATCAATTAGTATCAGAGCTTAGGTATTAAATCTCTTGAAGGTGAGAAGTTGCAGTTTGAAGAAGGGTAAGTGGAAGTTGAAAAGACAATACTATGAAGATGCCTCCTAAGAACAATGCAAATGTTACAGAACTGCAAGAGTTGAAATAAATACATGCTACATTGATAGAGTCTCATAATGTTGTTTTAGCAAGGCTTGTTTCCCTAGAGTCAAATCAGAGAAGAGGTGCAGTATTAGGTGATGCACGAGTGAAACTGATGAAGATGAAGATGAAGAGTTTCAAGCGGTTGATGAAGAGCCATTGGAACCTAAGGAACAGAGGATGACTAGGCTTCTTGTGCCATAGAAAATTGTCCCCTTTTCATGACATGGGATTAATTCATGATTAAATGGAAATAATGAGGCCCTAATCTAGTGTTGTGAGGCATTTTATGTGTCCATACTAGGTCTTGGACCCTTGCAAATCAAATAACATGTGTTTATTAATGTCTTGTAAAGGTGTTGTAAAGTCTTGTAATAATATTTCATGCTTTTCTACACTTAAATAACCTATTTTCTTCCTCATTCAATATTATAATAACATTATTACATCAATCTAGAAGATTTTTAATGTGAACTTAATGACAAACTAGTGTTGTAATGTGATTTACACATTCACATTAGTTTTTGCACTTTTGTAGGCTATGTGGACCCAATTTTAGTGTTGAAAAGTGCATTTAATCATACTTTCACATTGATTTATATGTCCCAAGCCCTATCCAACATTCACATCATCACTAACATGTCCTATTTCACCCATATTGTGCATCTCAAAGCTTTAATTGATCAAACACTTGACAATACAACAATCTAAACCTTATTTCCTATCTCCTAAGCTTCATAGGTGTCAAAATGAACCCTGTGGGACCCATTAACCATGCTTGGAAAATGAGTCCTATTTGGCCCCCATTTTGACCCTTGAGTAGGAAAAAGTGAAATTTAAAGTTTATTTTTACTTCATGTCGGCCTGCGATGTAGTATGAACGGGTACTAAGGCACACTTGTCTATAAATAAGTATTTTTACCCCCATTTTTACATCTCTTCCACATCTTTCATCTATCTTATCTCATTATTATACCTCTCATCATTAATTCATCATTCATCTTCTATTACAAGTCAAGCAAGTCGAGGTTTTCTTCAATTAAAGTCTTCAAGTTAGCATTCTAAAGCATTCAAGGGTTGAATCTTCATGTATTGCAGTAGAAATTCAAGATCAATCATCATTGCAAGGTACTGTACTCCATTTTTTCATGCTTCATTCATTTATTTCATCAATTTGGTTTAATTACCTAAAGGGGGTTTGACCAAGGAAAACCCCCATGCCCTAACAATACACAATCTCTCTTCTAGTCTTGTTTATATGCAAAATTAGGTCCTTTGGAATCTTGAGAATCATTGAAAATTGCATTTCAAAGTCATCCAAGCCTTCTTCCTATCATTCAAGTCAAATCATCAACAAAAAGTCACTTTCAGACTTGAATTCGATAGTTTCAGATCCAAACACTTGGAGGTGCAGATTGAGCAATCTAAAAGCCACAGATTCCATTTTTGAGTTTTTATAAAGTCCAAAGTGGGCTCATTTTTCACCCTTGGAAAATGAGCCCCACCCTAATGTCATAATTTGGATTTTTATATTTTTGAGTACCCTTTTGTCAGAAACAGCCTCTGGTACAGTCACCCAGAACTAGGACTAATTCACCATGCTTGGTGAATGAGTCCCACCATGCCTAAATTTTAGTATCAGCAGCCTCTTAGAAGTATTTTCTAGCATCCATCAATATCCCAAGTGCACACTTTCAGTTTGATTCATTTTTGTTAAGTTTTTGCATTCATTTCTAGTTCATTCCTGCATATCACACTCTACTTTCAAACAAAGCATAAATCTTAGTTTTACATTCATTTTCAGTCAATTAGATTAGTCAATTGCATTTAGTTTATTTAGTTTACATCATATCACATTACACATGTCCTAAATTGAATGTCACATAAGCATTTTAGGATCTAATCTCTCTCCTTTTGGGTGAAAAACCCTATAAGAGTTAGAGAGTCCATTGGGTCCTAAAATCTATGTTTCACTTCTAAAAGCAGTCAAAGGTGATACACACAAGGTGAAGGTCAATTTTATCATATATGGTGGAATTTTGAATGACGGGGAGCTTCTAGATTGGATTACAGCCTTGGGTAATCACTTTAAGTGTGAAGATGTTCTTGAAGAGCAAAGGGTGAATATTGCAAAGATAAAGCCAAAAATTCATGTAGTTTTATGGCGAGATTATGTGCAATTAGAGAGGAGAAAGAAAGGTAAGTTCAAGATTGTTTCATCGGACAAGATGGTAGTAAAAATGAAAGGTAAGTTCTTGCCTAAAGGTTATGAAATTCAAATGTTTAAG
Source organism: Sequoia sempervirens (assembly GCA_007258455.2). NCBI lineage: Eukaryota > Viridiplantae > Streptophyta > Pinopsida > Cupressales > Cupressaceae > Sequoia > Sequoia sempervirens. Next base: position 226,320,829 of record VDFB02000003.1, on the reverse strand, counting down.
AAACTTCAAATTTTAAAGCAAAAATAAATGGATGTGAAAACATATATTGAAGAATTTTATAAGTTGAATATAAGGTCTGGTCATGATGAAAATGAAGTAGAAAGTTTTCCTAGGTATATAGGTGGCCTTAGATTTAACATTCAAGATGAATTAGTTGTGGCAAATCCACGGGCAATGGAAGAATGTTTTCAATTAGCCATAAGAGTGGAAGAAAAGATGAAAAGAAGGAAAGATAAAACAAATAGAGGCAAAGGTAGCACCTCTAGGAGAAGAGGATCATTCCCTACTTCAAAACAAGCAAGTGAGAGCCAAGAGGATGTGCACAAAGGACAAGAACAACCTGTATATTTCAGAGTTGGCTTTAGAGGTTCAAGAGGTAGATTTGGTGGAGGTAGAAGTTCAAACACATTTGCAGGTAGATGCTACAATTGTAATGAGTTTGGTCATCCATCATACAAGTTCCAGGTGAAAATCAAGGTTCTACATCAAGTGGAGGTGAGAGAAGAAGTGAAAGGAGGGCTCAAATAGTGCAAGAAAATGAACATGAAAGAAAAAATTCTTCTAGTCATGTTGTTGCTCTAGAGGTAGGAGAATCATTGATGCTGAGAAGAACACTCTTGAAGGAATCCAAGCTAAAGGAGATGACTCAAAGGAGGAGCTTGTTCAAGAGAACTTGCAAATTGAAAGGTAATGTATGTAAGGTAGTGATAGATTCAAGATCTACTAATAACATGGTGTCTTGTGAAATGGTTGATAAGTTGAAGTTAGAAATAATTCCTCATGAAGCACCATATAGAGCCTCTTGGGTAAAAGATAATCATTCAATTTTATTGAATGAACAAGCATTAGTTGAGTTTCAAATTGGTGGATATACGTATAAGGTACTTTGTGACATTTTACCAATGGATTGTTGCCATCTATTGCTTGGAAGGCCATGAAAGTTTGATAGGAAATCACTTTATGATGTTAGAGAGAATATTTACACCATTAAGAAGGATGGTATTACTTTCAAACTAACACCAGTATAGGAGGATGTCAAAGAGCAGGTTAAGGAAGTTAAGATCATCATGTTTGGAAAGAAGGAGCCTATGAGGCTTGAGAAGGACAAAAATAGAGAATTTTCAACCACTTCAAGGCCTAAAGATGCTGAGACAACAGATATAAGGAAAGAAGAAGAGAAGGTGGAGACAATAAGCTTGAAGAGTAACCAGATTTTGATGGGAAAAGAAGATAAAATGGTGATAGAGGAAGTTCCAAGGAAGGTCAAGAATGGATTAGTTGTAGGCAAACAAAATGAGTTGAAGAAGCATGATGAAATCATAGTAGGGACAATCATATGTCCATTGACAACAAAAGAGGTGAAAGGGAAGTCATGTTTTGACAAAACAGAGGTAGGCAAGGCTAATAGGAGATTGGTCTTAAGGATGGATAACTCAGGGACAAAGATGAAGAGAGGAAAATAAGTGATGCAAGGGTGTATATGTAAGTTCAATCATGAAGCAAAGGAGGAAAGGAGGCTAAGTCAGAGGAAAAAGACAAAGGAAAAAGATGAGGTGGATCAGAGTGTTTGGCAAGAACCATTTGGGACGAACAAATCTGCAAATAGGGGGAAGGACTGGAGAGTTAAGGACAAAGTGGGAAATGGTAAGTTTTTTTGTTATCAAGGTCAAGTTAGCATCAACATCAGATGAGAGAAAGACTATAGGAATTTCACCAAGTGAAAGGAGATTTGGACATCCAAAATGTGAAGCGTTCCAAAATGTGAAGCGTTCAAGGGTGGAAAAGTTGTAAATCAGTTTCCAAGGGACTTGGAATCCTTTTTAGGCTGGGTGTATGGTGCAAGGGCACCAAGAGCATTTTATATAAATGTTGACCATTGAGGTATTTTGATAATTTTAGGGTGTGAGAGTATTTTATTGTGTCAATAATGCCATAATAGGCCATATTGTTTTGTTTTTAGTCTATTGGGTCGGTTAGAGTTTATTATGCAATAAGTACAAAAAATTAAAAGTTGTCAATATGACAAAATTGCAAAAATGCAACTTTTGGGAATACCAATGGTTGGATGTTTAAAATTATGTTGGAAGTCATTGATTTTGGTTGTAACAAGTTTAAAAATCCTTGTATAGGCTCGATGAATGGTTGGAGATTCAGTTAGTGAAGAACAATCAATAAAACTACTTGTTTTCTCAGTATTTTTTGTATTCTTCATTACAGTTTGTTGAACTGCAGAGTGTTGTATGGCTTTGTACAGGTCTTTTGTGAACTAAAAGGAATTGAAAGAGATGAACATATAAGTTAAATCTAGTTTGGGCTTCATGCTATTAAATTTCATTAAGTTTTAAAGGTTTTGTGACACTTTGATTGTAAGCGAGTTGTGTGACCTTGTTTTGAGGGTTTTGAAGACCTAGAATGGATTAAAGGCGCATTCCACCATCTGTAAAAACTATAATTGTTTGGAATGGGTAAAATATGATATGAATAGATGTTAAGATAGTTTTGGGGAGTAGGGAAGGTCATTTAGTAGATTTTATGTGATGCCCTAGTTCGCATTTTGGTGTATCTTGGTGAAATTAGGTGGTTTCAGGTTGGTAAAAGGTGTAAACCTTGGGGACAAAAGTATTTGGTGATGAATTGAGTTTGTGTAGACATAATGGGCCATGTTTCAAGTGTTGGAAGAGTTGCTAGAGGTCTGGAAGGCTAACTTTCGATAAAACTGCTTGTAAATTTTCTAAAGGTGAGGGTTTCAAGGTTAGGTGTCTTGCAGGTCATTTCAGTCAGTAAAAGTTGTGGAATCAGAGGGTTTGATACCTGATGAGAGTGTTACAATTGATTTTTGGGGTTGGTGGTGTGTTTACATAAGTGTTGCTTTGTAAAAGTGGCCTAATTGGCCTATTAGGACAATGTTGTTGCAATATTTTGAAGGAGTTGGTATGAAGTAACCACATGAGATTTTGAAATATGTTGAAGTTGGGGAAGATGGGTGCTTGGAAATCCAATTGAGAAGTGGGTTTGTTGAGTTTCTTGGTAGTTGTGATCTCGAAAGCTCTATTGGAGACCTATAAGAAAAATAGTGAAGGTTTGAGGAGAATCACCCTAGATAGGGTTTGGTTCATTAAAGGCTTGTTATAATCAAGTGAATTTGTGTTGGTTTGTTTGAAGATCTCCCTACTTTGCATCAATGACAACAAGGACTTTTTGTAGAAAGGAAAATACATGTAAATACTCCATTGATAGAAAAAATGATGTATAGAAGATAGTAAGATCCCTATGAGGATAGATAAATAGTTTAGTTTAAAAGATCATTTTCAAGGGATGACACCATTATAATCAAAATGTCAATACTGATCACATGATCAATTTTTTTGCAAACTATAATGAATATAAAAACTAAGACTAATAGAAGAGTACATATTTCAAACTTTACAAGTGACAAAGGTATAACAATATGCTCAAAACCTAGGGGGTGTAAGAGTAGATGGCTTCACCAAAACTTATCCTTTCTAATTAACCTAGGTTATTTATTTACAAATGCAAGCAATAAAAAAATAATCTACGTAAATCATAAAAGATGACAAAACTAGGAATTAGAAATTAAAAAATCTTATTTTTGAAAATTAAATGAAAGAGGAATAGGATGTTTTACTCTTGGAACAATAATGAAGAATATGTTGACATAATGCAAAATCAATTCAGCAACATCTAGAACAACAATTATTTTAGTGGTGATTATTCATTAATTGGCTAATAGTTAAAATTGGGGTTTCAGAATTTAGATAGTAGTAGAAGTTGTAGGGTGAGCTGAATCACCACATTTTTATAAAATTTTATTTTAGTCTTGGTTAAATCTCTTGAACATTTATTTTATTAAACTTTTAAAATTAAAATTTCACCAAAATATTTGATAACTAATTAGATCAAGCTTACTTAAACTTGATAAGTTAAAGTATAAAATGTAATTAAAGTTCTAATAATATTATATAATTATTGCTACTTTATGGCCATATTTCCATTTTTCTAATCATTTCTATTGATTTTATTTATAATGTAAGGGTTGGGGTTATATTACATAGGTTAGTAACCACAATGCTCTAATGCCCATTTAGCCTAAAATTGTGTTAAAGTATATGGGCCAAAATGTATCTATAGAGCTAAAATGCCCTTGGGGCTTGAAATAGAATCCAAAATGTTAGATTATGAATAAAATCAATGGTGGTGAAAAATAATTTATATGGCTGATTTAAAATATCCATTGTTTGATTTAAAATACTATGCAATTAAGGAATTATATACATTATCATTACACCTTAAACTAATCAATCACTGCCACGAGTCAAAACATTACTTTTCCAAAGGAATTTACATTTTTTAAAAGGAAGGGTTTATTAAATGCTAATTAATACATTTTCCTTATTTTGTAAGGATTTGCCAATTTTTTCTACAAGTTTTTTGTGAATTAAAAAATTATGAGTAAAATTAATATTTTTTTCAAAAAGAGAGATTCACCAATATAAATTAATATTTTTTTCCAAAAAAGTGAAAGATTTGTTAGAATTTAATATGTTTTTTCAAGGTAGTTTCTTAATGTTATCATTGATCTAGAAATTAATGTTCTCATGTGCTTACTCTATCAAAACTATGACAAATTTATGATCTATCAATTAATCTTGAGTAGCTCAAGATAGATTTTGAGTAGCAAAGATGTAACATTTGGGACGTAGGCTTGATTTAGTTAAATATATAATTTTGTGGTTCAGTTCACCGTGATTCCTACATTTTTGAGGTAAGGATTGCTAGTATTTAAAAATTCCTTAAGGAAATCACTAGGTTCTGAGAGTCAAGTTCTTCATAGTCAACACCTTTAAAACATTGACTTTACAATTTTGAGAAATTATTGGTAGACACCAAGCAAGCATACATGTCAATCTTGATGCAAGTATGTTCTTTTTAGCGTTTTGAATTTAACTTATGCTATACTGAATGCTCCTTGTAAATAGGCATTTCTTCATGTTCTTTGACGAATCTTGTATGTGTTTAAATACACAATTAACTGTATTAAATACCAAGATATAAATAATAGCCCCACAAATATGCACTAAGTCAGCTCCCAATGGATAGTTGAACAAGTAGGAGTTGATAATTTAATTACTTTAAAATGAAATTTGGGGTCAATATCATGTGGCTCACGATACAATGTATGTGTCATAGAATTGACTCAAGATTGCAAATGATTGATATTGGTATGTTGAATGGATACATAAAAATGTGGACTGATAATGAGAGAAATGTGAAAACATAAATTCAAGTAGAACAATGGTAAAATCAAATGGATAAAAAATTATGTAAGTAAAAATAAATAAAGATTAATAAAAATTTGAAAAAAGAGACGAGATTAATAAAATAGTATACTAATGTAATCATATCAAAACATTATGGAAAAATAAGTTTAAAATTAAATAAAATTTTACATAAGAATACAAATTTCACAATTTATTCGGGTGGGATGTTGCATCGTATCTCATAATAGAATCTTACAAAACTATCTCATCGAATTGACCACATATGAGGTAAGAAGGTCGCTTGGCTCTACAAAATTCATTAAGTAACAAATCTAGGAGTTTTTACTTTGTTCGTTTTCATACCGTTGCGTCCCAATGGAATTGTGCACAGGGAAGATTTATATATGACCTCAAGTGAAATCAACAATCAAACCTAGCATACCAATGTGTTATGAAAGCCGTGTGGTTTTCCTTCCCTCTTGCATTTAAACTTCACTACTGGATCTCATGGACGAAATCACTGAAAAACAACCCAAACAAAATGGTAGCAAGAAACAGGATTTCATGCCGCTAAGTCACAGTAAAAGAAAAACCATTGTTTTAGATCTTGACAGAACACTTGTCAATGTGAGTACTCTTCCTCTTCCACAATATGACTTTACAGTCTCTATCAAAGCACCCCAAACAAGTGAGCACAGATTTATTTACTATGTTCAAAAAAGGCCTGGACTAGACCTTCTATTGCAAGAACTTTCAAAACATAACTATGAAATAATAGATTTTACGTCGGCCCACAAGGACCAAGCTGATGCGATCATAGACAAAATTGAACAACTTAGCAAAACCACCGTTGATATCTGTTTGTACCAGAAAGCAAGAACAAAAGACATATCTAGCCTTGGTATTTATAGATTTTCAAGAAATGTTATCATAGTAGATGAGAGTGCAGATGGGTATAAAAAGTCACAGAAAAAATGTATTTGAAGTGAAGCCCTTCAAGGGCGATCTATCAGACATGGGAGCTTTGGAAGATTAAAAGTTGTGTAATAACATTTCAACAACTGAAGATGTAAGAAACTCAATATGCGTACAGCAAGCCATTACCGATATAATGAATCTGCAAGGCTTGTAAAGAAAAAAAAGACAATTGTGTTAGAAATGCATGGCATTTTATTTAGTCTAACCAGTGATCCTCAAGCTTACCATGATTTTACTGTCTGCTGTTTTGAAATGGGAAGTGCAATGACTTTTCATGTGTTACAAAGGCCTGGTGTCCATGAGCCTTTGGATCGATTGAATAAAAGTTTCAATATCATAATTTTCACTGATATCCACAGAGATTGTGCAGATTCTAGACAAGCTTGATCTAAATTTTCACATAAAACAACGGCTTTTCATAGATTCTTGGAGAAGAGTTGCTAATGGTTTTTGCGTAAAAGATCTTTCCAAGGCTTTTCCTGATTTTCATCCGAAGGATTTTATTATTGTGGACCATAATCCTGGTGCTTTTCAATTTCAGCCTGAAAATGGGGTTCTAATTAAGAGGTTCCAAGGTGATTTAAAGGACAGAGAACTTTACAAGTTACTAGAATTCTGTCACAATGCAGCCATGTGCAAGGATGTTAGAAAAGCCATTTCTTCCTACTCACGGTCACCGACATCATCAAAACATAAAGTAAATTTGAAGACGAAAGCTAAAAGAAAACTTTGGTTCTGTCTCTGCTAGCAATTATTATTGTTGCATTAATAGCTGGATTTATTAGATAAATCCTGTCGGTTACTCATTTGTACAGGCTTTACAAATCAAATACTTAATTTTTCTCAATCTTTTCAATCTATCCATGCCCAAATTCTCAGACCATTTCTGATTCTAGAAATTAGATACACGGCAATTATATTTAAGTTTCTACTTGTTTGTATCTTATTTCTCATATATGTGTCTCTATTTTATTGGTTCTAGCTTTCTGGCTAGATCACATGAGACACTTCTGTAGGAAAGTAGGTTCACTAAAGTTACAGGTATGCTTTTGCTTCGAACCTTGATCAAAACTTTAAAGATTACATATGGTTTTGGCTGGTTAAGCTAACTGAAGCAAGTGGGAGTTATAAGGCCACTCTTTAGGGAGTCTCGAATTGAACCTTTATCAATAGTAGATAATCAAAAGATATTATCAATATAAATAATATAATTTTATGATTTAAATTGTTCTTAATAATGGTTTTTAACATAGGCTCTAATTTCAAACTATAAACAGTATAAAACGTAAGCCTCATGACACAACAGTCTTCAATTTCTAAGTACCCTTCCTTATTAAGAAGGGATTTTATCCTACTATTATGATGATCTTTATATATGGGTTTTTATTATGTATTACTCATTTTGAAAAATATATTTAAAATTCATGTTTTATTGGTTATAATATTTTAGAATATTTTTCTAAGCTTTAGAATATCTTCAAGATCCATTAGATTTATTTTTTAATGATATAAAATAAATCGGGAAGGTCAAATTTAAAACTAGATTCAAGCACACACCAAATTTTATATGTTTTTAATCATCAAGCTCTAAGGTTTCAAAAACCCATTGAAACGATGAAGCTATACATACACGGCATGATAATGTTAAGTTCATAACCCTTTATATGAATCAAAGGTTTCTCCATACATGGTGCAACATAGAAACCTATGTGCTAGATTAGAAAATTACATTTAAATTTTTGTACAACTCAACTATTAAAAGGTGATGGAAGATATTGTTTCAAATTGTAAAATAATTATTTTTCCTTCATGGCTTCATAAATATTATGTATATGCATCTACATCAAATTAAAATTTATGTATGATTATATAGTCATGCCAAGACATCATTGGTGGAAGTGTAACAACTATGTGTCTCTTTAGAGAATATATGCAAAGAATTCTATTTTAATAAAAAATTTTGTTCAAGTTCTAGCATCTCTTATATGTGTCTTTTTTTTATGAAGTCTCATCTAAATTATTTATTATTTATATTTATATTTTATCCTCAAAATATCTTTCTAGAACAAGATCAATACTCCATTAAAACATATCTATCACCACCACCTCTTATTTGTAAGACTTTGTTATAATGATACCTTTAATTTTATTAATATTGAACTATGTAAAATAATGACTATATTAGAAATAACCTTATATAATTGCAGGTGATTTCTATGTAAGGTTACAAGCTCATATACTTTCTTAGCACCCTCATTGCACTAGAATAGGAGAATATATTCTTTCATTTTTCTTAAAAAGAAATCACATAACACACTCTTCTCAAAAAAAGTCAAAGCTTTGCATAATTGTGAAAGTGTAATCTATACTCTCATTTCACCAAATGGGCCTACTTTATACTTTTTTAGCCTTGTGGAGCAAGATAAAAAAAATTGGATCTCTTCTAAGTGTTCACCCTTACGACATCTACAACATGGTAGCTATTATGGATAGTCACATTTATGGTATGGCACCTTCATTGTCTTGTAGTAATTAGAAAAAAAAAATGAATTTATAATGGTGAAATTAGTATATGCATGTCATTTAAACATTTTCCATTTATTTGTGTGCCCACCTTAGCGAAATGACTCTCATGCAATTAAATTTGAAAAATAGTATAACAATTTTCTATTTTTTGTTGATAAGCCCATCCCTAGTCATCTTTAATTTCCTCCCATTACAACACATTCCCACACATTCATTATTCACCCCTCATTCATTGCACCCTGCCTCAAGATTCTTGTGCTTCCTTGTCCAAGCTCATTTCTACACCATTTGGGATTTAGCCTGCATCACTTGAGAATGAACCTCTTTTCACTAAGCACTTTGAGAATATTCAAATTTCAAACTTCCCACCTCTCTTCACTAATTATTGTGAACCAACTTGCTACATGTTTGTGTTGCATAGATTACTATTGTAACATTAAAAATATTTATTTGTGTATTTAATTGATACAACTAAAGGACATATGAATTGAATTATAAAGCCCTAACCAAATATAATTTAAAAAACATATGAGATAGAACTAAAAAATAAAAAAACTTGAAGTTTTTAAAACATTAAATTGAAATGTGAATAAGATATTTTAAATTAGGATCAATTGAAAAAGAATAGTGAAAGGGGCATCAAGATGTACCTATAGAAACATATTGCAATTGATAATAGTCTTGAGATGATGCAATAAGATCTAGTAAAATTGAATCCTTTATTGATAAAAATAGAAAGCTACTTGAGGGGGTGACCTAGTCCTAGAAGAAACCTAGCATTGTGTTGTAGAGAGATGAAACATAAAAGGAAGGTATATAAAAAAATATTAAGAATTTTTTTATATGGACACCTATTAGGATAGAGAACACAAAATAGTCTAAAATGGAAAATTATATTTAAAATGTGCTCAAATACAATGAAAATGGGGAAAATAAAATAAATGGTTGAACCTAATTTATGGGTATGTGTAGGATCATCATGGAAAAAATAGGCCCTTAAGTGGAAAAAAATTCAGAAAAATCAGAGTTAGGCAACTTGACATAAAAATTTCAATACATTATCTATATTATTTCAAAAATATGTAAGACTATAATATGTAGAAAATTGAATATAGTTTCTAAACTACTAGGTTTATTTAAAAATATATATATCTATTTGCTTAAAATTTGAGATTTTAATGCAGTAGTACTTAAATTTTAGGGAAAAAATAAGAAGTAGGTGTCTATCTAACCACCCTAACCACAATAAAATGATAATATTTTTTTATAATATTTTAGATATAAGTAGATAACTCATGTCTGGATGTGGTGCATATTTTTTGGTAATTTTTTTCCCAATAAATAATTAATTATGAATTTTTTATTAGAACTTTAAAAAAATTAAAAAACTCATATGTCTGACCACCTTAACTTGGTTAAAACTTCATAAAATTCATTTCTTTTCTTTTTAATACTATAGTATGTGAAACATAGAATGTGATGCATGTTTTGTATTAAAAAAATGTGATATTGTTCGAAAGCTATAGATGTTTTTCAATCATCCTATAAATCAAGACTTTAGTTGTAATTCAAGTAGAAAATGAATAATATTTTTTTATTAAATTCAAAGTAAAGCATAATTTATATTAGTGGAAAGCTGAGAATCTCCTTTAAAAACCCTTTTTGTTTCATCAATTTTGGGTAAAAAAAGTCATCAGCCACATACCCTACACATAACCATCATATCACCACTTTTTTGCCCATCATGATCCTGCACATACCCTTATATTTTCATAAACTATTTATTTTGACCATACAAAAATTTTCAAAAAAAATAAAGAGCAAAAATACAACAAGAAAAAGGTTGCTAGGTAGATGGGAACCCTAGGAGATGTGGTAGTTCTCTTTTACAACCCTATGGAGCAACCTAGTCATAAGGGGTGGCCTAGTCTACTATAACAAAATGAAATGAAATCATATATATATATATATATATATATATATATATATATATATATATATATATATATATATATATATATATATATATATATATATGGTAATTTGTGCAAGTTGTATCTCTTTAGTACATCTTGAATTGATAGATACTAGTGGTATCAAGGTTATTGTCCTTTGAAATAAATGAAAGAAATAAAGAAGTCCTTGCTTAACATCAATGTAATCATGCAAAACACTAATGATTTCAATTTGATAGATTTTACGCTCTCCTGTAAAGGAGAGTACAAAATCTTGCAATCTAAAGAGCATTGTGTAAGTATGACAACTTTTACTAAGCAAGAGATGTCTTTGTTGCAAAATAAATGAACATACTCTACTATTGATCAAGAGAGTGTCTTGTCATGACTCCAAGATCGTTTAACATTTCTCCCTCCAAGAACACAAAAGAAATTTTACTACAATAATTCATTTTGTGCATATCATAGAGCTCATGGTCATTCTACTGATGAATGTAAGGATTTGAGTAATCAAATTCAACATCTTAGGGATTGTGGTGCTCTTCCTTGTGTTGCAGCACCTTGTTCCTCTAATCGATACTAATTTTCATTCTATTATGTTCTCATCAATCATCTCAACTCATCCTTTTTCTTGCACTAAGTGGGGGCAAGGGGTTAGGTAGCCTTATCCTCATATGGAACTTATTGTCTCTTTTGGCTAGTTGACTACCTTCCATGTATATTTAGGAGCAAGCTTGGGATGTGGGTGACATTCCTTAAGTTGGCTCACATGTGACATACTAAGTTTCGGGGGCAACCCCTTTTCATAGCCTAGCTTCATTTGGAAACATATGACTTGGCATAAGGCTTTCCGAATAAGCTCTCCTGTCTTGTTTATTGTTAGCATTTATCATTTGCTAATTTAAGTAATTGCTCACAATATGGTGTTTAGCAATTTCTTTAAAGTGGGGGCATACATTGGAATTATTCTTTTGTATTTCAAACATTTCATTTTGTAGTCTTCTTACTTGATGTGATACATCTTTCTATTTGTGATGACATTGGGTGTGATGTTCTTCAAGAGAGTGATCTCTCTTCGCATATTATATTCCTCTTAGTGGCTTGATGTGACACACTTCATCCTTTAAGTTATGAATCTTCTATTCTTTGATTGGTCCTCTCTTGGAGACATTAGGAAAAATGTCCCCTAAGTTAAGACCTTGCATAAACTAAGAAAAACTCCTTTGAATGTACCTTACACTATTTTGCATTTACAATATCTATTATATGGCCACCATGCATAACACACTTTGCATACCTATTGAGCCATCCTACTTATTCATGGTTGTCAATCATACAAAGTTTTATTTTCCTCGTGAATCCTTCTTTTCACGTTATGTACCACCTTATCAAAGTTATTAGGAGGTATAGCTTTGGTATGGTTAGTCTATGGGAGCCAAACTTAGGTGTGACTTTCCCATAGCCACTTGTTTGTGTGTGTGAGCACATATCGGCCTTATGCGTATGTGTCTCACCTCTCTGGGGGCTCACCTGGTGGATGACTAGATGTTCCACTAGCCCTTGTGAGTGTGCATTTAGTTTGCATAGTGGACATCATGTTCTACTTTAAGCAAACCTTTTTGGATACTCAGCCAATAGACAACTTGAAGTTTCATTGCCTTAGAGTGAGCATGCACTTTTGGGAAAATAACATAGATATGATCCATATCACATTGGAAAAATGGTTGAGGCTTGATTCACCATTTCTTTCTTTTTCTTTCACCTAAATATGTCTTTTTCATTGTATTTTTGTGTATCTTGATGCTGCATATCATATACCTTGTGCCTGTCCTTTGTGATTATGTTGGTTTCATGTAGGATCTTAGATCTTGGGGGCTTAACCACCTCCTTGGTCTTTGTTATCCTAGACCATCCGCATTGGTACACTTGGACCCCTCTTGAATGCCTACTTTAGTGTGAGTTTGAAGCAAGTTCCTCCCCTCACTAAAGTGGGGGCTAAATGTAGTGTAGGAAAAAGTATCCATGTTTCAAACTAAATTTGGGAATGATTGACATTAAAATGAACCTAATGTAGCCTTGATTTGGTGTTGTAATGTGTTTTACACATTCACATTAAATTTAGGGCCCTTTTAAGCTAAATAGACATAAATTTTCTTTAATTTAGTGTTGTAAAGTGTATTTAGTTACATCTTCACATTAAGTTTTGGTCCTTATTGCATTTATGACCTTCACGTCATCATTAGTAGGCCCTTAGGACCCTTTATTATACATCCTGAGCCTTATTTCAATCAAAATCCCAACAAGATCAATAAATACTTTTAATTTTCTAACCTCCTGATATTTCCTCTACCTGAAAAACTATGGTGGGTGAACCATAGATTTTTGGCACCCTAAGACTTTCTAGCTCTTCTAGGATTTTTCACCTAAAAAGAGAAAGGTAGAGCCAAAAGGCTAGTCAAGTTCATTCAAATTATGTTATACATGTGATGTTATATGAATTAACTAAAATGAACTAAGTGCAGTTAAGTGATCTATATGATTGATTATGTATGCAGAACCTAAGAATTATGTTATGTTAGAAAACACAATGTGATATACAAACCATGAAATAAGGATGAATAAATATAGAACAGAAAGAGATGGATTGAATCAGAGTGCACCTCAAGGTCTGATGAAGATTCTAGAATCTTTGGAATGTTGTTTAGAATCATAGAAAATCAACAGTGGGACTCATTCACCCATGGTGGCGAATTAATTCTACTTCTAGTGAAAAACTATTAGGAACATGTTTCTAATTGTCAAGATTTGGAATCTAACAAAACTTATATTTCTAGCCTTAAGGTGGGACTCATTCACCACTAGTGTCAAATCAATCCTCTCTCAAAATTTTGAAAAATTAGGAGACAACTCTGCAACACCAGATTTGAGGATGTCTACTTGTCAGGTTGCCGAAATTAATTATGTATAAAACAGACAAAATACCTTCTCCAAGCTTGATATGTGGTTGATTTGAATTGTAGCACCTAGTTGAATTGTTGACCACTCTTCAATCACCTAAATGCTTGTTAAATCTGCATACAAAGGTTTGCAGACACACATGCAAGAGGGGGAAAATGGTTGAGGGTTAGAAAATAGGGGTTTTCCTTGGTCAAACCCCAATTTGGTAATCAAACCCTTAATGATGGAATGAAAGAGAATGATAAATAAAAAACATGCAAATGCTATTAACTTACCAAACCCTTGTTGATGAAAATCTGAAGATGTGTCAATGGATGCTCCAAAATGCTTGATTGATGCTTGATTTAATGTTGTAAGGTGCTTGAATGCTTAAATGGATGAAAATATAGCTTGAATATGAAGTTTGGATGTTGGAGGATGTAAAATGAGTTGAAAATCACTTATTTATACAATCTTGTGCCTTAGTAAACCCGTTAATACCTCATCACAGGCCGACATCAAGTGATTTTGAATAAAAACCTAAAAGGAAATTTAAAATATTTTGAATTTGGAGCCAATTAGACTCATTCGCCACCCATGGTGAATGGGTCCCACCTAGGACCTGAAAATGGGTGTTGAAAATTAAGTCATATTTAATATTGTCTATTGGGCTCACATGAAAAAATACACATAATTAAAGCTTATAAGGGCATAAAGGGGTCAAATAAAGCATAACAAAGGTCTAAATAATGAAGTTATTCTTAGAAAAGCATGAAATCTTGTTACAAGACTTCACATGATTTTAGAATAGGACTTGATTAGTGACGAAAAGGTGGTTTTTAGGTGAAATATAATGAATAGAGTCTAGAAAAGTGTGGAAATGCTTTACAACACTTCATAACACCTCCACAAGATGTCATTATTTGAATGTTAGGACCTAAATATGCATGTTCAAGCCATACTACATCATTAAATTAGAGAAAAAGGACTAAACATCATGAAAAAGACCTAAAAGGCCATTAAAATGATAAGGGGCTATTTTTCTATGTCACATTTAGCCCCCACTTTAGTGAGAGGATGAACTTGCTTCAAACTCACACTAAAGTAGCCATATACATCAAGAAGAGGGTTCAAATGTTTTTACATTAGCAAGATGGAATAAAAATGATGAAGAGGAGTGATCAAGCCCCTAGGATGAAGAATCCATGGAAAACTAAACATAAGATCAAATGAACACACAAATGAAAGAGAGAATCAGATGAAGCTTCACTCATTTGTCCAACTAGTTGTGGCTTACATCTAGGCTAATTGTTTGAAAAAGTGAATGCATACTCATGCTGGTGTGAAAAGACTCATGGTGGTTTGTTGGGTGGGAAGGAACAAAAGGTGAGAAACATACACTAGTTGGTATGGAATCAAAAATACAAAGGTGGCTATGGGAAAATTCGTGCCGCTAGATGGTGTAATACCCCTCATGTTGTTGTTGGACTTGTTATTTTTCTATGCTTTTGTTTGATACTTTGAGACTGTGATAGTACTATTTATTGGTTGGTTTGGTGGATTGGTTAGTTTAGATTGATTAATAATTATGCTACTTCATTTGGTGACATTATGGTTACATTTGGTTGGTGATGTTTAATTTGATTTCAGTAATACATTATGATGCAGTGGTTTAGTAATTAGTTATGATGTGATCAGTTAGTTAGAATTGTTACTTTACATCTAATGTTGTATTTATTAGTATGGCTTAGATGAGAGGACAATGTAGCACCAATTGTTTACGAGTGCCCTACTACATTGCAATTCCTTCTCATGATATGATGTTTTTGATTATATATATATTAATTGACATTTATTGGTATGCAGGAATTGCAGGAATAAAGTCTCGATTCCACCTGTTCTGATAGGACAAGGCGATCATTAAATTAACCCAACGGTTACAATGTTGAAAAAGGAAGCTGATAAGGAAGCATCCCCATCCCAAGTCTGTCATCCTGTTGTGAGTTTTGTTGTGTCATGATTGAGGTTTTTTCCTTGTCTTTGTGTAGTTTGATTGTTGATTATTTATTTTATTTATGGTTAGTGGTTATTTAATTAATCTTATTTTATAAGATTAATTAATGTTGTCTTGTTGCACTTTAATTAATTGTAAGTTAGTTAAATGTTGAGTTTTAAATATATTGTAAATTAAAAAGTTATTTAATTAATTAAAAGTGTAGGTAATTAATTTAAATTAATAATGATGATGATAATTATATATTATCTTTTTCCTGATATTAAATTAGAAAAATCTGTAGAGAATATCTTGAGAAAATAATTAATTTTTAATTATAATTGTGAGATAAATGTGTGCTTTTAAAAAACAGGAAAAGAACCAATGAATAGAGAGGATTTTTGAGGAAAAAAAATAAGAGGTTTATTTATTATTATTTTATTTTTATTGTGAGGAAGTTTTTACACACACAATGGTTTTTTTTGGTTTTTGTCTGTAGAAGAAAAGAAAAATAGTTTTTTTGGGGCTTTGGGAAAAGAAATTGTTTTGAAGAAAGGATTGGTTCATAAGGGAGCTGAAGAAAGGAAATTGAGAAGAAACTACAGAGGGGATTCTACATCGAACGAAGGACTCTAGCTTTTTCTTTTAATTTATTATTATTTTAGTGTTTTGTAAACAAAATTTGGATTGATGTGTTTTGAAAATCCATTCCTCTATTCTTTTTTTTGAAAGTAGTTCTAGGATTGAAAATTTGTTTGTATTAAACCTTTGAATCCTCAAGAGGAAATTATAGTGAAACCTTCAAAATTTCTTCAATAAAACTTAGTGGTGGAAATAATTGTTTTGAAAAGAAAATCATTTTTGGTTAGTGGGTTGAATTTGAATGCCCGGACTTATATTGGATCTATAGAAAACCAGTTTATCCACTTTGTTTATTTTATATTTATGAGAAAGTATATATATATATATATGTGTGTGTGTGTGTGTGTGTGTGTGTGTGTGTGTGTGTGTGTGTGTGTGTGTACCTTTATTGTCAGAATTTTTATGTTTCTAGTTTTTGTAGAAAAAATAATAAATATATATAAAAATGTTTATATACATTTTTTGAATTTTGCAATATATCTTTTTGAAAGTTTTTAATAAAAAAATATAAAATTAAAAAAGTTAAAATATATATATATATATATATATATATCATATGGGGGGGGAGGTGGTTGGCGGTGGCCGTACCACCCCCGACCCCCCCACGGTACTATATGTAGCACCATAGGCTGCGTACAGTAGCCAAGGCTACACACAACAGCCAAGGTTGTTGGACACAGCTGTGTGGGGCTGCGGCCTCCCCTATGGGAGGTACGTAGTACTCCCTACGGGGTAAGGGTTGTTTAAAAGTTTTTTTTTTAAATTTGTTTGTATTCTTATTTTTATGTTATTTCATATATTCATCATTAAATTCGATTTATATATTAATTATATATATATATGTATGTATATATATTAATATATATATATATATATGTATATATGTATGTGTAAATTTATATCATAATATATGGAAATTTTTATAATATGATTTAAAAGAATGATTTTAATATATGCTTTATTTTATATATATACATATATATATATGTATATATATATATAAAATATATATATATATATATATATATATATATATATATATATATATATATATATATATATATATATATATATATATATATATATAAGATTTGATATGCTGTGATTATGAATTTAATTGGGTAATTTTAAGGAAATTGCAATCTAAGTGTCATTGAGAAAATTAGAAATAAATTATGTGTTTTTATTTAAATCATATATTCTCGAGTTATTGATTTATTTATTTGATGAATTTATTGTGTTTTGAAATGAGTTGTATATCATTGTTTTATGCAAATTGCTTACTCTTGAGACTAGTCATTGAGTTGATCATGGTATTCTTTTGTTCAGGTTTATGTCTTGTGGGAAAACCCTAGAGTTAGCTTATCCTGTTACAAGAACTTAAGTTGTTTAGGACTTCTAGAGGCAGGGATATTGATGTGTAATTGTGATCTTGTATTTTGATGCTTAGCCTATGTTTTGACCATGGTTGTGATTTAGTTTGCACTTGGATTGTACCGTTTTGTGGATGTGTTTCATATGTTTTGGCGAGATGGTTATGCCTTACTGAGGATCCATTTGATTGGTTCAGTATTTCTTGTGATACAATACTTTTGTGTTGGATATTTCGTGTTGAGTGTTTAGAGAGAGTGGCTCTAAGTGGGGGCCGATGCACAAAGGGGCTATCAGGGTAACCCATGTAGAGTTAGAGTAATTAGTGATAACCTAAGTAATTAATCATGGGTGGGTGGTTAAACATTAATAAGATACTTATGATGGGTCATCCGCCTATTAGTGTTATCACAAACTAAAGGGGACCGAGAAGGCCATGGTTGGAAAGATCGTTGCCTTATCTGCACAAAAGGTTAACGATTCTGCATGCGTAACCCTATGGAGTGGCACCTTGAGATAGGTTGTCAGGAGAACCATAGATGGAAGTGGCACCTTGAACTAGGTTGTCTGGATAATCCATGTATAGATGAAGGTGGCACCTTGTGATAGGTTGTCTAGATAATCCATGTTAAGCCATGCGATGACACTCTCCTCTAACATTCTATTTGTATTACTTTGATGGAGTCCTCTGGAAGTAGTTTATGGATATTATGACTTGAGATTTATTGATGATGTGTTTTGTGGTTTATTGTTGTATTATTTGGAAAGTGATTTATTGTTATGTTTCGAAAGTGGTCTATTGTTATGTCTTTTGGTGAATTATCATTGTTTAGTTTTTAGTGTGGTCTAGTGACATTATGTTATCTTTTCTAGAGTTAGTCTTGTGTTACTGTTAGATGTGCTTGGTCGGGGATCCTTCCTTGTCTACTCCCAGCATAGGGGTGGTTGGGTGGAACGTGCTACACACCCCATTGGGTTCCCTTTGGATGTAGTTGTTTATTTCATTGCAAAGTTTTGCAGGTGCAGTTGATCCAATGTTCTTATGTACCAGATGTATGTTTACACTTCAAATGTAATTTATTTATTGATGTATCGACCCTCATGTATGATGGGAAGTTTATGATGTAATTTGTATATGTGATTACTGGGATGTATTTTCATATGGATGTATTGTACTATCACACCATGTAATTCATTCATGTACTATCATTTGTAATTATTGATTATGTTATGTTGTATTTGTCGAAATATATATATACTTTATATCTTTACGATTCATCTATATATGGTTTTAATTGGTATATTCACATTTTTCTTGATATTGTGAATGAATGTTTAATTGATGTCATGAATGATTGGATTTACATTATTGGTTATTTAATATTTCATTTATTACTTTGTTATGGATTTGTTTTTAGTAATGTCACCTCGTGTACCCCAAGGGATTTAGTTGTGCAACTTAGAAAATTGTTATGTTGGAATACTTAAGTACATTTATTATGTCTTTTAAAAAAATTGTTGCGATTTTATTTGTTCCTTTGGGGTTTGCACGACGGGGCATTACAGATGGGCTTCTTGCTCAACCATATCAAAGTTATACCTATTGATAACTTTAACAAGGTGCCACAAAGGGAAATGTCGGTTCGTGCTTCATGAGACCAGAAAAGATTTGTATGCTTAGAACTCATGAACAAAAAGGAAAGTACCATAGGAATGAAAGTTGTGTTATGCAAGCTGGCAAAGATGTAAAATGTAAAAATATAAAATGCAAACTATAAAATGTAAAATGATGTTCAAAGGAGTCTTGTTAAGTTCATGTAAGGTCTACCAGTTAGGGAATATTGTGTGTAATGTCTCCAAGAGAAGACCAATCAAAGAATAGAACATTCACAACTTAGGGGATCATGTAATGTGTCACATCAGGCCACCAAGAGGAATGTAATATGCTTAGGTAGATCACACTTATGAAGGACATCACATGCAATGTCCTCCACAAAGTGATGAATGCATCATATGAATGACATGACTACACTAGGAACCAAGAATGCAAATTAATCATGGTAATGTATGCCCCCCACTTTAAAGGAATTGTGACTCATCATTTTGTGAGCAATTACTTTAAAGTAGCAAAGGAAGAAAAATGCAACAAGATATGAGAGCCAACTTGGACAGCCCTATGCCAAGTCATATGTTTCCAAGCTAGCTTGCTACATGTACATGAGAAAGAAAAGGAAAAGGGAGTTTCCCCCCAGAAAAGAACACACCAAATGCATAAGAGATCTATGGATTTGAGGTTAGTATGTTCATTGCTGCAATGTTTTTATTAAAGAGCTCAGAATTGCCACCATTCCCCAAAGCACATAGAACTGGAAGAATAACATAAAGAGAGTTAAAAAAAAAGAAAAATAAAGTCCGTTTTGGATCAGCATGGAAGAGACATTGCAGTCTCAATGCTTTGCATCATCCCCAAAAGGAAAACACAAGCGAAAAGAAAGAAAAGAAAAAATGCAAAAGAA
The DNA here is from genome assembly GCA_007258455.2 of Sequoia sempervirens. NCBI lineage: Eukaryota > Viridiplantae > Streptophyta > Pinopsida > Cupressales > Cupressaceae > Sequoia > Sequoia sempervirens. The sequence continues at coordinate 226,300,632 of VDFB02000003.1, read as the reverse complement.
AATGAAAAGGATTTTGGGTCAACATGAAGGAGACAGTTCGGTCTCAATTCCTTGCATCATCCCCAAAAGGAAAAAAAAACAAAAGAAAAAATAAAAAGGAAAAGGAACCATTTAGGTCAACCTAGAAGAGACATAGGTCATCTCAAAGCTTTGCGTTATCCCCAAAAGGAAAACACAAAAAAAAAAAAGAAATGAAAAAGAAAAAGGACCTTTTGGGTCAACATGGAAGAGACATAGGGCATCTCTACACTTTGGATCATCTCCAAAAGGAAAAAACATAAAAAAATTAAAAAAACAACACACGACATATAGAATAATAGAGGTACAAATAGAACTGTACAAAGAGAGAGAACATCAAACACACAATACGGGGGAAACATAATACACACATAAAAGAAAAATGAAAAGGAGAAAGTAATGAAAATGTAAGTCAACCATTAACTAAGTTATTGGTTTCTCAATCTTAAATGGTTAAGCAGAAAAGTAATAACATAGTTAAGATACAAAGACAAGTACATTACAAGAACAAGGCTAACAACTTCTTGCCCCCCACAAAGTGTAAAGGAAAGAATGAGCTGAGGTGAGTGATGGGAAAGGATCATGTGATAGTGAGAATAAGGAAATCTACAACTATGGAATGATGAAGGGATTTGATTGCTTTAAGGTAGGATGGGGAAATAGTTGGTATCAATGAATTGATACTTATCTAGTATGTCCTTCAATGTCTGACATTCTTCGGTTCGATGTCCTAGAATGTGATGATATTTGCAACATGGGATGCTACAATCTTTAGGATGAAAAACAAATCTATTCATAGGTGGTAAAAGTATAAGACCATTGTTTAAAAGCAGTTGAAGTCTCCTTTCCCATTCGGGTGAAGGATGTGTAGGAAACTTGAGTTTCTTTAATTTGTAAGGTTGTTTTCATTTGGTAGATTCTCCTTGTTCATGAATAGAAGGAGGAAGAGGACCCATGGGGATCCTAGCATCCTTGTCATTAGAAGGGAGTAATGGTTGTTCACGTGGAAGGAGAATATTTAAGTTAGGAGGAGCATCAAATATCATTGTACCATCATCTTGAAGTTTCCAATATTTAAAGGGAGGTCTATCATGATGAGGAGGATCATAGTCCTATTGTGTTTTCTTCTATTTGTTTTTGTTCAAGGAGATGATGAATTTCATTTTCATGTGTTCTGTTACAACCTTGTTTACTTAGGATAGTAAAGCCTTTACCATATTTTTCTTCAAGGTTTATGGGAGTGTTTGTGACTTTGTGATCGTAAAATGGTTGAGTGTGTTTGTTTAGAGGAACTAGGTCCACTTGCTGGAGGAACCTTATGTCCTTCATTGATTTCAGGATGCAAGTATGCAAAGTAATTAGGAGGTGCAATAGTAGGAAGGTCTTGGGACTTCATGGATGGATAAAAGACTGCATTGGCATCTAGGTTATCAAGGCATGCATTTTAGAACTTGTTCGCGCTATCATCATCTTCTCCAATGATGTCTACTTCACGAGGAGGACAATCATGAGGACTTCAAGGAGCATGTGGAAGTTCAAGGTCATTAGCGTCACAACCAAAGGCACAATTGGACATGTCTACCAAGGATTTGAATGAATTCCAAAACTTATTGAAAGAAAATTCCATGATGCAAGTAAACTAAGATATAATAGATGATTAAAAATAGCGATTTTGGAAAATAAAATAGAATGCAACTACAAGAAAATGGAATGCAAGAAAATTCCAGAAAGATGTCAAAAATGATGTTTAAAAAGTGCAGGAGGACTGATTCACCTAGTGTGTGAATGAATCCCAGTATGAGATTTTTTTATGTTTTTCAAAAAAATTAAAATGATTCTAATGTTTTTGACATGGCAATTAAGGATAGAGAATGCATATTTTTCAGTGTTTTCAATGATATGCAATGCAAAAATGAAATCAAAACAAAGCTTTCACTAATGTAATATGATAAGTCCTAGGATGCAAAAAAAAAAAATACCCTAATTGAATTTTGATGCAAGTGTAAGAGAAGATTCAAGATGGAAATGAAATCAAAAGTGAAAATTGTTCAAAATGCAAGTTCACCAAAATGAATCGTATATTTTTCTCACCCTAGGACTTTCTAGCTCTTCGAGGATTTTTCACCTAAAAGGAGAAAGGTAGAGCCAAAAGTATAGCTTGGTTCATTCAAATTATATTATGTGTCATGTTATATGAATTAAATGAAATGAACTAAGTGCAATTAAGTGATCTATATGAATTATTATGTATGCAAAACCTAAGAATTATGCTATGCTACAAAACACAATGTGATATGCAAACAATGAAATAGGGATGAATAAGTGTAGAATAGAAAGAGATGGACTGAATTAGAGTGCACCTAGAGGTCTAATGAAGATTTTGGAATCTTTGGAATGTTGTCTAGAATCACAGATAATCAATAGTGGGACTCATTCACCCAAGGTGGTGAATTAGTCCTACTTTTGGTGAAAAACTACTAGGAATAGGTTTCTAAGTGTCGAGATTCTAAATCTGACAAGAAGTCCTTAGATTTCTAACCTTAAGGTGGGAATCATTCACCATTGATGGTGAATCAGTCCTCTCCCAAAATTCTGAGAAATCAAAAGATAACTCTACAACACTAGATTTGAGGATGTTTGCTTGTTAGGTTGCCAAAGTCAATTTTGCAAGAAACAAACATAATACCTTCTCCAAGCTTGAAATGTGGTTGATTTGACTTGTAGCACCTATTTGACTTGTTGACCACTCTTCAATCACCTAAATGCTTTTTAAATCTGCATACAAAGGTCTGCAAACACACATACAAGAGGGGGAAAATGGTTGAGGGTTAGCAAATAGGGGTTTTCCTTGGTCAAACCCCACTTTGGTAATCATACCCTTAATGAAATAATGGAATGAATGAGAATGATAAAAAAATAACATGTAAATACAATTAACTTACCAAACCTTTGTTGATGAAAATCTGAAGATGTGTCAGTGGATGCTCCAAAATGCTTGATTGATGCTTGATTTGATGTTGTAAGGTGTTTGAATGCTCAAATGGATGAAAAGATAGCTTGAATATGATGTGTGAATGTTGGAGGATGTAAAATGAGGTGAAAATCACTTGTTTATACAATCTTGTTCCTTAGTAACTCGTTAATACCTCATCACCGGCTAGCATCAAGTGATTTTGAATAAAAACCGAAAAGGAAATTTGAAATATTTTGAATTTTGAGCCAAGGGGGACTCATTCACCACCCATGACGAATGGGTCCCACCTAAGACCTAAAAATGGGTGTTAAGAATTAAGTCATATTTAATATTCTTTGTCAGGATTACATTAAAAAATGCACATAATTAAATCTTATAAGGGCATAAAGGGGTCAAATAAAGCATAAGAAACTTGTAAATAGTGAAGTTATGCCTAGAAAACCATGAAATCTTGTTAAAATACTTTACAACACTTTAGAATAGGACTTGATTAGTGATGAAAAGGTGGTTTTTAGGTGAATTATAATGAATAGAGTCTAGAAAAGTGTAGAAATTCTTTACAACACTTCACAAACCCTTCACAATATATCATTATTTGAATTTTAGGACATAAATATGCATGTTCAAGCCATATTACATCATTAAATTAGAGAAAAATGTATCAAAAATCATTAAACAATACCTAAAAGGCCATGAAAATGACAAGGGGCAATTTTTCTATGACACAGATGGATGCATATGCCACCTTGGGTGTATTAGTCCCCTTAGATGGGACCTATACACCACGTTGGGTGTATGAGTCCCCCTAGATGGTATGTTAGAGTAATAAGTTATTATACTTAATTAATTACATCACATTGATTGATTAATTAAGTCACTTATTCCTCTTTATTACTTAAGCTAAACTTAGGCACATTAATAATTAATTATTAATTATTAAGTGTGCACACTAGGGTTTCATTTAGGGTTTCCCTTTTTAGGGTTTCATGATCTCCTTCATAAGGATTGATCACATTGTAATAATTTGATTCTCTTAATGCATTTTTACTAAGAGGTTTACAAAACATTGTTTTTGGTTCTGCATGTCTTTTGCATGTGACAGGTATTCATCTTGCATGCAGGTGATCTTGGATTCTAACATGGTATCAGAGCTCCAGACCTGCAGCTGCTTGTTCGTGATCTGAAGATATGGCCTCTTCGTGAGATTCAAATGCAAGGGTTTCCACAGGGATATTTTCTGCAAGATCTGGGGGTAGCCTAAATTTCTGAGCATTTTGGGACAAAACGGACCTCACCATTGAGTCCGCGGCGCCCAAAAACCCCCATTTTCATATAAAATTTGTCCATTTTGGGGCAAGTTGGTCAAGGAGGCAAAAAAATTTTGTTTGGGGGCCGTACGGCCTCCCCAGCACGCAGATCGAGGCTCGAAAACAAAAAAAAATCAAAAACGGTTTTTGGGGATTGGCCTGCCGCAGATAAAGATTTCCAGCGGCCCAGGCTCGCCGCCACCGGCTCTCCCCTCCTTTCGACTTCTTCCCGGCCGAGGCTTACTCCGCCAGCACCGGTCATATGGAGACCGGCTCCTCCCGCCGCCTTTCTTAGCCCTCGGCGGTCCTATTAAGGATAACTACCGCCACCCAGGGAATCTTCATCCCAAGAATATTCCCTCACTGCAAATAATATTCGACAGATGAGGTATATACCGGCAGCCGATGCCGACGGACGCCGTATTTATGCTCATGAAATGATAACGTCAGATGACGCCAACGTACGGCCGGCCCTCTTGCCCCTCCTAGCCCTAATTTGCCCTAAAGAAGCAGTTTTTTTCTTTTGGCCATAACTTGGGCATACGGTATCGAAATCGGGCAAACGAGATATCGCCGGAAAGCTGATTCCGAGCTCTTTCCTGTAGTGCAGTTTATTTTACAGTATTTTTCTGTTTTACTGCATTTATTACTGTTTGAAGTCAGATGTTGTTTTTGGACTTCCGAGCTCATAACTTTTTGCCACGATCTCCGTTTTTCGCCTCGTTTGAAGCGTCGGAAAGGTATTAAGGAGCTCTATATTGCTGTCCATGCACTTTTTCTGTATCTGTCCCAGGTTTATCAGTTAGTCCAGATTTGGCCCGATGGGTTGTTTGGCGATTACTTGGATGTTTTGATAGTTGGGAGAGTGCATCTTGCATCTTTGCACTTCATTTTCAGTAATGCATCATTCAATAATTTCTTGCTGCTTCATAGATTCCAGAGTTGTTCCAGTTTGGAGTTTTCGAGTGTTCCGTGGCATCGGGGTTTCTGTTGCTTTAATCATGATTCCTTGAGTCAATCGGTGACTCTCATCCGGTTTCAGTAGTATACAGAAGAATATTTCCTTGCTTGCCTATATCAAGTTCCAGTGTTACTCTACAGAGTTCTTCCAGTGCTTCTTTGCAGCATGTAATCTCATTGTAGGGGGGTTTTGTCCCACTGGGTTTTTCCTTCTCTACTCCTTTTTTGTGTTGTATTGGGTTTCTTGCACATCACTTTGTGCCATATTTTGTACTCGCACTGTATTATAAAGTGCCATGGGGGGTTGTGTAGTGCCTTTGTTTTGCCATCACACCTTTGTCCGGTGAGTGTCCCTCCACGACAACAGTGAATCCAGATGATTCCAGTCTCATGTATGTGTGCTTTATTTTGCACACCACTTTTTCAGTTGCAGGTGCTTTCTTGTGCACTTTCAAATGTTCTTGGTTCCTTTTCATGCACTTCATTCTTGCATTGTAAATGGGTACCTGATCAGGCCTCGTTGCCGGGACCCATCTTTGCTTTCATGCATCTTATTCTAGTGTTTTTAGCTTCTTCCTAAGTTCATCTTAAGGGGGGGTGTTAGAGTAATAAGTTATTATACTTAATTAATTACATCACATTGATGGATTAATTAAGTCACTTATTCCTCTTTATTACTTAAGCTAAACTTAGGCACATTAATAATTAATTATTAATTATTAAGTGTGCACACTAGGGTTTCATTTAGGGTTTCCCTTTTTAGGGTTTCATGATCTCCTTCATAAGGATTGATCACATTGTAATAATTTGATTCTCTTAATGCATTTTCACTGAGAGGTTTTCTGAGAACATCTTTTTCGTTCTTCATATCTTTTGCATGTGATAGGTATTCATCTTGCATGCAGGTGATCTTGGATTCTAACATGGTACCCATATGCCACCTCGGGTGTATGAGTCCCATTTGGCCCCTTTTTAGGATTTTGAGCATGAAATCAGGGTTTTCAAATCAAATTTTCTAAATGTCAACATTTGGGATCTAATAAATGAGAAATTGGACGGAGTTCCTATATAATTAAGGTTTCAAATTATTATTTCACCTAGAAATCGAGAATAAAGCATCCTAAGAGTTCACAAGAGCATCATAGAAAATTCAAGAGCATTTATAAGGTATTCAAGAGAATATTTCTTCATCATTTATTGCAGCAATTCAAGATCCATTATCATTTCAAGGGCTTGATGCATCATGCATGTGGTTTTGAGATAATGTTGTGATGTATTGTTCAAGATCAATTCAACTATTCAAAGGAATTATCTTTCATCAGGAATCATGATCAAGATCTACATCCATTATGGCCACTTCATGTTTGTTTGTATATCTACAAGGTTTCAAACAAGGTTCTATTGTTTCATCTTATGCTTCATGTTTCATTTCATTCATTTTCATTTCTCATTAAGGTTTGATTAACAAAACAAGGTTTGACCAAGGAAAACCCCCATTCCCTAATAAAACAACAATTTTTCTCTCTTCATGTGTGATTGCAGATCTAGGTAGTTTAGATCTTGAAGATCCTTTGAAGACCAAGTTGCATGATTGAGCAAAGTTTTCAAGTTGTAAAGAAGTTTTCATCTTCATAGAAAGTCACCTATAGGCAAGGATTTAAGCTTTCAAATTCGGAGATTTGGTAGGAGGGAATCTATAATAGATCATTAGAGGATATCAGAGTTTTAGCCAAAACCTAATACTGGGACTAAATCACCACCTTGGGCGTATGAGTCCCAGTACAACATTTTTCTATTTTTCAGTAGATTCAAAATTAGTCACCGAGAGATTCCAATTTCTACCCAAAACTCCTAATCTAGGACTAAATCACCTAGTTTGGAATATGAGTCCGAGTGGGCCTCAAACAATAGAATTTCAAGTTTTCGGAGCTTGTTTTGACTACATCATTATTCCTGGTGCATGTTTATTTATCTCTAGCTTTGCTATTTTGATTTAATTTCATTTTCAAGATCATATAGCTAGGTTTTGCATGTTACTTTGCATCTTCTTCTTTCCAAGCCTTTGGTTGGTGGTGAACCCCTTTTTAGTCTTTAATCACCCTAAGGACACCTTATAATAGATCTATTTTCCCTAATTCAATCACTAGGTTAAGATTTCTAGGGTTTCCTTTAATGAAATTGAGTGAAATAAGCACCTCCCCCTTGTTCCATCTCCAAAAAGGTGGAAATCTATTTCCTTTGTTTTAGGTAATAACTGAAAAATAACAAACCACTTTCAGGGGAAGACATCCAAATACATTGAATGAGTAAAAAATTCATAATCTAATGATGAGATAAAATTTACTACCTCTTATACATACCCTACTTATGCCTAGATATATCATCTAGGTTGATTGAGATAAGAATTTATAAGCCCTAGACTAACATAAATAACTAAATATACTTTCAAAATCCCTAGCCACTTCTTTAATCACAACATAAAAACCTATCCTCTAATGATACCATGCATGTTAGGAAATTAATCTGCCATGAATAACTATAACTATAACTATAACTATATCTTCACAATAAAAATCCAATGTATGGAAATATTAATGAACTAATAGAAATCCGTATAGACTAAATAATATGTTGTTACAAAGATGACCCATATACATGATTAAAATCTACTTAAAACAATAAACACAAAAGCCAACAAAGGTCTTAGACTCTACCTGTGGAGAGGTCATCTCAAGATTCCATTCATGAAATTCATTATTTAACACTCCCATTAACATTCCCATGTTTAAATGAATTGATTGCATAATTATCTAACATATCAGCCACTTGATTAACTTCCTAGTAATCATGAAAAGATTAAAATGAGGAAAGAGCCTCCAAAATTTCCCAAGCTTCATTTTACAATTCATAGTCAATCTATTCTTCAAAGCACTTATAATCAACAAAGTATCCTTCAATAATAATTTGAGAAATACCCAACATTTCCCACCACTTCAAAATCCAATATAAGGACTTGTGCCCAATCTCATTGTTGCTACTATATTTTACAATTCATAGTCAATCTACTTCAAAGCATTTATAATCAACAAAGTCTCCAAAGCATTTATAATCAACATAGTCTCCTTGAAATACCTAACATTTTCCACCACTTCAAAATCCAATATAAGGACTTGTGCTAAAAATCCAATATAAGGAGTTGTGCTTAAAATCATTCTTTGTACTATAAGGGCTTTATAGATGAAATGAAACAAAATTTAACTTTTGAAATCCAATAAAAGGACTTGTGGTCAATCTCATTGTTTGTGCTATATAAGAGAGCTTTGTAGATGAAATGAAACAAAATTTAATTTTGCAAATCCTATGTGAGAAAGCACCCATCTTATCAAGGATCTATTAACATTTCTTGTTATTTTGTAAGAATAGCTTTTTAGATGTTTTTTGAATTATTTTAAGAAAATAACAATAATAAATAATAAATTTAATCCAAAGAAAAAACTAGGGCATAAACAACTAACATTCTGTGCTTTCAGATTTGTAGTTGAAACAAAATTCATAAATAGACAAAATTTAGAGATGATAGAAATAATAAAACTTTGAACTAGTAAATAAAGGTCGAATTTAAAGTATGATAAATGACTTGTTTTGCATATGTTAAAATATTTGTAAAACTAATTTCAAATTTCATAATAACACTAAAAAGTGTACAGAGGAGAAGTAGAGAGATCATATAATCATAGGTTAAAGACAATGGTACCAATATTAGCAAGCTAAAAAAATGCCCATCTACTTTTCCCGATCGTATTATCCCCATCATCACTAGCAGGTAGTTCTTTTGCCCCATTATTTGCCCCTCTATTCAACCAAATTGGGCGCCTTAAATCTTGATAACTCGCTGCCACATTACAGATATCAATAAGCTTATACAGTTCTGTACCATTAACATCACCCTGTTCAAACTTTTTAAAACTGATACCATTCTCAGGTGCTAATTTATAGCGATCAGAATTAGCATCCGCAATCATAACATTACATAAATTTAAACCACTCTTCTTCAGATCTTTCATATAAACATCATCAACCCTTTTGCAATGATATTTCTAAAAGCGTCTGCTTATGTCAAAATTAACATCAATTTTCCCCATAATAACATCTGCAGTCTCATGGTGGCCTTCAGTGAAAACAATGATTTCATAGTTTTTGCGCAGTTCAGTGAAAAGCTGATGAACCCCAGGCCTAATTGAAACATACAGAGTTACTGTTTCTCCAGCTTCAGTGAGAGAACTAATGAAATCATAATGCTGTTGGGCACTTTGGCTGGTTCAAACTAAAACTTCAAACAATTCCAAAACAATTGTTTTCTTGTTTCTTGATAAATTTACCCCAGAAAGCATGCGCTCACGTTCAAGTTGTCTTTGTCTGAAATTGCAGGCATACTGTTCGTTTATAGTGGTAATAAAAGCATGGATTCTAATGGCTTCTCTTACATCCACACATGTTGCAGCTACATTGCATAAATCCATGACTTTCCATAGCTCTCGATCTGTTAAATCACCATTGAATGCTTTCAAAGGAACAGCATTTTGTGGCTGAAATGTATACCCGAGCATAGCAAGGTCTTTTACCATCACAACTTTGTTTGCCTTCATCATAGGACCATTTTCTTTTTCATCCTTTTCTTCTTCTTCATCTTCTTTATTTTGAACTACCATGATGGTGCATGAATCTTTATATAGGCGAAAATCTATGGTGATATTGTTGTCCTCCTCAAGTTTGTTCAGTATAGCATCTGCCTAGGTATTGTGGGCTGAAGTAAAAACAATGATTTCATAGTTGTACTCACTTAATCTGTGCAATAGGTCAACCCCTGGCCTTTTTTCCACATGGTAAGACAGAGTGTCATCACCTTCTCCCATGCCAGGAACAGTTATAACAAAATCATATTGTGGGATAGGAGTAAAACTTGCATGCACAATTGTGTTATCAAGATCTAAGACGATTGTCTTCTTTTTCTTCCCATTGAGAGGTAGAGGAAGTATTTTAGGAGATCGTGCGTTTTGAAGTTTGGAATTCATGCTATAGTTTAGCATCTCTGATATTGAATTTGCCTTTCTATAATCTATGGCTTCATTTTCTGGTGCATCATAGTTGACCGGTTTGAATATGGGACTAGAGTTAAAAGGCCAGTTTTGAAATTCCATGGTTTCATAATCGCACTTAAGAGCATTATAATATTTAAAACTTCCCGACATATTAACGAACTATTTATAACCCAAATTTGAATTTAATTTGGAAGGAATTTAGCAGTGGCGATTATGGCTAAACTATGACCTTCGATTTGATAAATATATATATGTATTCACAAGGCGCCCTTTTGCATTGAAAAGCTGTTATCGATGGGGTGCGCCGTTAAAAGATGCAATGGATTTGGGTGTGACTCTTTTAGATAGGATACGATTAATTTGTTCGTGGCTTTCGATTTTGATCTCCTTGCCTGCCATGCAGACTTTCAGAACGGACATTGTTTGTGGCAGCCCTCAGTTGTATCGGACAACTTATGTGATTAAACCTCTTCAGTTTCCAGTTCATGAAAAGCCCTACAGAGCAGTGCTCAAATAACTAAGTGCAGCGCAGTGCAACCAGAATTGGGCAGATGATGTACGTGAACCAACAAAATTGGAAATTAAAAATTACACCTTTAGATGAGATTCCTCAACTACTTCTAAGGTCTTGTTCATACTACTGCTTGTAACAACAGAATATCTACCATTATTACGGTAAAATCTGCTAAACTATGATTGATGGGGCGACAACATGCAGGACAAGCCATTGATTTTATCTTAGCTGTTCAGAGCTATAGCAAAGGAAAATTTATTTACAAAACTATAGTTTGATTACTCGAAATTCAATGATATTGTGTGAAAGAAATTAATCAAAATGTGACTTACAGCAAGATCCGCAGAAGAAAATTCATGTGTCTTGTGCCTTTGAACTATTGACCAGAATACTCATGACTGGGATAACTAGCTGTGAACAAGTGAAACTGACTTACTCCAGAATCAATGATATCTCGTGTGCATCTCACTATATTTTCAATATAAGCTGATAAGGCGTCAAGTAAATCTAGTAGTTCTTCGTCATTGAAGAGGAAGCATGGCATTTAATCACAACAAAGAGCAGGTGGTTCACTATGGAAGGCAGATTTGCTCCAAGGCTGAATTACTCTAATTCTTTTCTCTGCCTTCCATAGTATCCTACTCAATACTGAACACATCCAGTTTATGAACTTGTGTATAATTTTTTGACATTTCAAAGATCAAGCTATGAGTTTCTTTTTAAAAGTGGATGTAAAATATTGCATAAGAAAATTTACAGGGATAAAATGTACCATTTGACGAACCCTTGAGAGTAGCTTTTGAAGAAACAGGGCTTAATTGCTCCAATGCCTTCTCTGCCTCCCATACTGGACCACCTTCTCTTCTTGTAATTAAATGCAATGCTTCTTCTTCAATATTTGTTAGACTATTCAGCAATTTCCCCCACATTGTATGAGGAGAACCACATCGCATGAGGAGAAAGTTAAGATAGAACTGCAGTCTTGCATGAGGATAAAAATAAGATTTTTAAATATAGAATTTGCATGATAATTCTTGGAGTTTGTAATTTGCATGTAGTATGTATGATAAGTTTTTAGAAGTTTTTGGATGTTTCTAAGAGCTCTATATAATGAGGAAATTGTAATTCATTCATTGTCTTTGATCTTTGATAATTGGTCAAAATAGTAGAATCATGAGCTTTATCTCATATGGTATATCTAAATATTTGTAATGTTTGATATTGAATAAAAGAATCTCTTGCATGTGTCTTTAATCTATGTTTGCTACAACAATTTATGTGTTTTTTAATTATTTCAATTGGTATTAGAGCAGGTTCGAGAAAGTTTTGGGTTAAAGAATTTGTAGAAGCAAGAGAATTATAGAGAAGGTTGAAGAGCCAATCATAGTATTGAAGAAATCGTTAGATCCAGCCATAGTTGAAGATGAGACAAGAAAAAGGAAAGTGAATCCAATGCAACAAGGAGAAATTGCAGTTGAGAGAAGGTAGATCATGGCAAAGAGGAAGCCACAAGTGTAGCCTTGTCAAGTAGAAAGGTAAGAGGTTGCAATCCTTTGAGAAAATCAAAGAGTCAAATAGAAGATCATGGATCTTGTAGAATCCACAGGTAATAAATAGTGATTGAATCACTATCAAGAAGTTAGATTGCAAATTGGATTGCATGTTTGAAAGAAGAGTTTGCAGTCCAAGAAAAGAAGTCACTAAGAAAGCCAACCATTTCATTCAAGGTCGATGGAATCAAAAGATTTTTGTTTGTAAGAAATTAGCCTAAGCCATTGATGTGAAGTCGTGTGAGGAAGTTAAATTCCATCCTTAGAAAAGGCCATAGTATTTTGTAAATAAAAAATGAAGCCCTCTATTGGAGGATAGAAAGTATGGCCCCTAAAGGAGTCATTACCATGTAAAGCATAGTTCAAAAGGAGATCACCACAATTTGGTGTTGATGCAATTGGTGGAAAATGGTTTTATAAGGTGAAATATCATGTAGATGGTTCCATTAATAGACACAAGGCAAGACTAGTTGCCAAGGGATTTGCACAAACGGCTGGGGTAGATTATTGAGACTTTCACTCTAGTTGTAAGTTTTGATACAGTAAGGCTTATAAGGCTTAAATTGGCTATTGTTGCACAACACAAGTGGTCAGTCTATCAGATGGATATAAAATTAACCTTCCTAAATGGTTATATTGATGAGGAAGTCTATGAGGAATAGCCTATTGTTTATGAAATTCGAGGAAAAAAATATTTGGCTTACAAGTTCAAGAAAACTCTCTATGGGTTGATGCAAGCACCTCATGCTTGGTATATGCAAGGATTGATAGTTATTTCTTGAAGAAGGGATTCATTTCAAGTCCCTTTCAGCAAACCCTCTATATCTAGCATATTGGAAATGATATTCTCATTGTTTACCTTTATATTGATCATCTCATTTATACAGGTTATAGCCCATCTCTGATAGAGAAATTTCAAGCAGAAATGAAACAAGAACTTGAGATATCAGATCTGGGACTCATGCATTATTTTCTAGAAGTGGAAGTGCAACGATAATCTTGAAGGTATATCCATTTCTCAAACTAAGTATGCAGGTGATTTATTGAAGTGGTTTAGAATGATGTCATGTACTATAGTTGCAACTCCTGTAGCCCTTGGTGAAAAGTTAAACAAGGAAGATGCAACTTCCAAAGTGGATGCTATATACAGAAGTTTGGTTGGGAGCCTCATGTACCTGACTACAACGAGACCTGATATTATGTATTTGTGAGCCTCATCTCTTGGTTCATGTGGGATCCGCATGAGTCTTATTGATGTGCCGTGAAAAGAATCTTAAGGTATGTGAGTGGTACACACAATTTTGGCATTCAATATTCTCCCACACATAAGTTTGAGCTAGCTGGTTACACAAATTTTGATTGGGCTAGTTCAGTGGGTGATATAAAATCAACATCTAGTTATATTTTCTCATTGGGTTCTAGAGTTGTCTCATGGAGTAGTAAAAAACAAACAATTGTGGCTCTCTCTTCTGTAGAAGCAAACTATATTGCAGCAACAACTAGTTGTAATCCATATGGATTCGATAGATTTTGGAAGATATACAATTGGTTTAGGAACATCCAACCACTATTTACAATGATAACAAAAATACCATTGCAATGACCAAAAATCCAATGTTTCATGCTAGATCAAAGCACATTGAGATTCGACATCACTTCATCCAAGATTTAGTTCAAGATAGGACAACGGAATTACAGTTTTTCCCTATAGCTGAGCAAGTTGCTGATATTTTTACCAAAGCACTACCTAAAGCCAGTTTCATTGCTTCGATGAATCAATTGGGTCTCATCTCTATTGTTCATGCAGGGGTGATTGAAGACATGCGGTCATGTATTCACAACGACAGTGCTCCATCTCCAGTTCCACTTCCAAAGTTCCATTGTTTCCTTAATTAATTGCATAATAAAGTATTTATCTTCAAGTGATAGCTTCAGTTAATAGTCCTATTTTAGTTTTGTTTTAGCTCACAATGCATTGGCATCTTTCTATTGTGTTTAGTTTTTTATTTCCATGCAAGCAATTTGCATGAGATCAATTTTAGCATGCATGTGTTAACATGTAGTTTTTGCAATAATCGCAACCTTAGAGTGTTGCTGTCTAAATTTTTTATATACTATTATTTACAACAAAATATGACTAGATAGTTGAATTTATAGAAATTTTGAAATTATTTTCAGCTTTGTTGTTCGCTCACTTTGTGATCAGATACATTGTTAATTGTTTTGTATTTTTTGAGTGATCTTATTTTTTTCATTAAGTATAGCATAAGAGCTTTGTTTTCAAATCTTCATTAATGACATTTTCTACAACTATAATATTCTTAAAGCCTTTTCAACTTATCCACATCCATAATTTTTAGAAAGTAAAACATCTGACATCTTCATAGTGCTATTTTAGGAATAAATTCTTAATCTACCATAATCAGAATAAACACCACATAGCCAAGAGCATTTACTTTACATTCTAGCAATGCAAATGTCCATGCTTTCAAACTCTTATCATAGCGAAATCTGACCTTCTCATAGAAATCCAACAAAGCAGAACATGTTTCTCTAGAAAAAGAAGAAAGAAAAAACTATTGCCTATATTAGAGGTACCGTGTCTTGGGAGCAGCACAAGAAAGCAACAAACAACACATAAACCACCCAACATCCAAGTGGTGGCCAACTGCATCTCATGTGCCTTGCAATGATGGTTGAAAATATGAAAATATACCACATACTGAAAGATTTAAAACTAATGCTCTAACACAATTGAGAAAATAATCATATTCAAAAGATTATTAAATCTACTCTAAAG
Organism: Sequoia sempervirens; assembly: GCA_007258455.2. Lineage (NCBI taxonomy): Eukaryota > Viridiplantae > Streptophyta > Pinopsida > Cupressales > Cupressaceae > Sequoia > Sequoia sempervirens. The sequence goes on along the minus strand of VDFB02000003.1, from coordinate 226,285,410 downwards.
GAGAGTGAACAATAATGCTAGAAGAAATTAAAAACTATGTATAGTCAATTGTTCATTATGAAAAAACATAGTACATATATAGAATTGAACAAAGAGGAAAATAAAGATACAAAGATCATGTGTTGGACATACAATATACTCTACTTCTACGGAAGAGAGAGCTATGGTTGCTTGATTTTTACTACTCCATGAGACAACTCTAGAACCAAGTGAGAAAATATAACCATATGTTAATTTTCTATCATCCAGTGGACAAGCCCAATTAGAATCCGTGTAACCAACTAGCTTAGACTTATGTGTGGGAGAATAATGAATGCCAAAATTGTGTGTACCACTTACATACCTTAAGATTCTTTTTATGGCACACCAATGAGACTCATGTAAATCCTGCATGAATTGAGAGATGAGGCGCACAACATACATAATATTAGGTCATGTTTTAGTGAGGTACATGAGGCTCCCAACCAAACTTCTATATAAAGTAGCATCCACTTTGGAACTTGCATCTTCCTTGGTTAATTTTTCACCAAGGGGTATAGGAGTTCCAACTATAGCACATGACATCATTCTAAATAGCTTCAATAGATCAATCACATACTTGGTTTGAGAAATGGATATACCTTCAAATTGTTGTTATACCTCCACTCCAAGAAAATAATGCATGAGTCCTAGATCTAACATCTCAAATTTTTGTTTCATTTCTACTTGAAATTTCCCCACGAGAGATAGGATATTACCTATATAAATGAGATCATCAACATAAAGAAAAAAAATAGAATATCATTACCAAGATGCTAGATATAGAGGGTTGGCTCTAGGTTACTTTAGATGAATCCTTTCATCAAGAATTAACTATCAATCCTTGCATACCAAGCATGAGGTGCTTGCTTCAACCCATAGAAGAGTTTTTTTAATTTATAAACCAAATGTTCTTTTGTTGGAATTTCATAACCAATAGGTTGTTCCACATAGACTTCCTCATCAATACAACCATTCGAGAAAGCTGGATTTACATCCAAGTGATAGATTGGCCACTTGTGTTGTGTAGTAGTAGCCAATATGTTATGAAATAACTTGCACAATAGAAGAATATTATATGAAATATGCTGCAAATACTTGATAATAACTGAGAATAACAAGCCACTTCGAGGGGGAAAACCTCCAAATATCTCTAATGAGAACACACTTCACAACTTGATGATGAAATAAGACTCACAACCTCTTATATATACCTATTTATGCCAAGGATATCACCTAGGCTAACTTAGACACACCTATATAAGACTTAGGCCAGCCTAAACAATTAAATAACAATATACTAATTTGATAATATGACTTAATAGAGAGTTAAGATAGCCACAATCCGACTATTCATAACTTTATATACAATAATATTAAGGGCATAGCATGCCCCCCTTCTTCAAAGAAGCATTGTCCTCAATGCTAATCAAGTTTGGAAACTTTTGAATGAACTCCTCATCTTCCCATGTGGCATCTTCAACTGGTAACTTCTTCCATTGGATGAGATACTTACTAGTAGTTCTATTCCTCAGCTTCTTTGTGTGTGTTTGACGAATGCACTTTGGTTCCAAAATGATTCTTCCTTCTTCATCCAGCTCGAGAAGTGTTGTTTGAGTGGGAATATTATTCCCAATTACCTTCTTCAAACAGGAAACATAAAAAACTGGATGCATCTTTGTTGTTGGTGGCAACTCAAGCTTGTAGGCAACACCACCAATCTTCTGCATGATTTGGTATGGACCATAATACTTTGGAGACAACTTATTATTCTTTCTTTGCTGCTTTAGTGAGATTTTCTTATAAGGCTGCAATCGCAAGAAGACCCAATCCCCAACTTCAAAACTTCTTTCACTACAATGTTGGTCTGCCTATTGTTTCATTCGATTTTGTGCCGTGGCTAAATTCTCCTTGAGTCCTGAAAGTACTTGTTGTTGATGAAGCAAGTGGTCTTTTACTGCTTGAACTCTTAGGGACACCTTAATTGATGATGTGATGGAAGGAGGATGATATCCATAAAGTACCAAAAATGGAGACATTTTTTATGAGCTATGAAAAGAAGTGTTATACCACCATTCCACAAGTGGTAGCCAATCTACCCAGTGAGACTATTTATCTGAAGTGAAACAACGTAGATATCCTTCCAAACACTTATTAACAACCTTTGTTTTCCCATCTGATTGAAGGGTGGTATGAAGAGCTAAGAGCCAATTGAGTACCCAAACATGAGAATAAATCTTTCCAAAAGTGACTAGTGAAGATAGGATCATGATCACTAACAATAACTTTAGGTGTACCATGTAGCTTTTGGATATTTTCCAAAAAAGCTTTAGCCACTGCACTTGTTGTAGAAGGATATGCTAATGCAATGAAATGTGCATATTTAGTGAGTTGATCAACTACCACCATGATGACATTATGACCTTTAGATTTGGGAAGCCCTGCGGATGAAGTCCATGTGGATACCTCGGGTCCCACAATGTCAAGGGAATAGATAAGGGCTGGGTAAGAGACCGTGTCTTTAATTGTCTCCCTTTATGCTCGACACACCAAACACTGTACACAAATTTTGAACATCACCCCTTAGCCCTCCCAAAAAGAAATCTCCGCTGATGATATGTCTTCAAAATTCCTAAATGACCATCCACTGGAGACTCATGCAACTCTGTGAGAATCCTTATTTTAAGGTTGGAATTCTTGCAGAGATACAAATGCTCTTTATACCAAAGAGTATCTCCCTTCCAACAAAACTTATCTGAACTACTAGGATCACTTTTTAATTGCTCGATGAGATTACTTGTCGCAACATCATTTTTCCACTCTTCTTTGGCTTCCTCCACCCAATTTGCTTGTAATATTGAAAGGGCATACAATAAGGCTTCATCTTTCTGATCCTTCCTTGACAGTGCATCTACGACAATATTTTATTTCTCTTTCTTATATACAATCTCAAAGTCATAATCTTTCTTAACCTTGAAATGTCTACCTAATAGATAAGGCCGCCATTGTTTCACTGCATGAAGTATTGCTAGCATTTCCTTCTCATAAATAGGTTTTAGTTGATTCTTACCTTTTAATTGACAAATCTCAAAAGCAATTGGTCGACCTTCTTGCATGAGCACTGCTCCTATCCCATTTCTAGAAGCATCACATTCCACAATGAATTCCTTGGTGAAGTCAGGAGTGGCAAGTACTGGAGTTGTACACATAACATCCTTCAATCTCTCAAATGTTGTATTGGCAGACTCGTTCCAATGAAAAGAATCCTTCTTCAATAGAGTGGTGAGAGGTACTGCTATACTACAATAATTCTTCACAAATATTCTATAGTACCCTCTCAATCCCAAGAATCCTCTCAATTTCTTAATGGTTTTTGGAATAGGCCATTCCATGATAGCCTTAATTTTGTTAGGGTCCACCTTTACTCCTTCATGTGAAACTATGTGTCCCAAATACTCCACCGTAAGGACCAAAAGCACACTTTGATGTATTAGCATAGAGTTTATGATCTTCAAGTATTTGTAATGCTTGGTCCACATGTTGCAAATGTTCTCCTAAAGTCTTGCTATAAATTAATATATCATCAAAGAATACCACCAAACTTTCTCAAGAACTCCTTAAAAATTGAATTAATGCAAACTTTGGAAAGTAGATGGTGCATTAGTA
>VDFB02000003.1:226229156-226281626 GCA_007258455.2 Sequoia sempervirens | reverse complement strand
GAACAACCACCTCTACAACTGAATTTTTAATCTTTTATGATCACATGAAACATAAAACACACTAATTTTAAGGTTGTTAACATCACTATTGAAATGTTTTAATTTTTTGACCTTTCAAACATTAAAAAGTACATCATTAAATTAATCATGTAATGGCATAAAAATTAAAAACATCATGAATTAATTATGTAACCACATAAGTCAAATATAATTCTATCAAGAAATCAATATCAAATAGATAATATAATCACATAACTTATACATTTCAATGTCATTGATCTTCTTCTTCATCCAACTCTTTGTCTATATCATCTGATCTAGATTCGACATTGTAAGGATTCGTGATATCATCATCATCATCATATATCAGTTTCGATAATGTCATCATCCACAGGGATGTCATCTCTCATGAACATTAACTCCTACATCATCATCATCTAGTTCCTCCTCTTCGACATCTTTGTCAGGACATCATCAACCAATCGCTGATCTCGATCATCATCTACATCATCTTCTAGTTCTTTGGCATCTCGTTCTTCCACCACATTATACTTTACCGTCCTTCCTCTTGGATCGTGTCTAACAACAAATGACCAACCCGGTTTACCTGGAACCTCTGAGTAAAATACCTACTCACATTAGCTTGGAAGAAAATAGGGCTCATTTCCAGCTCACTCAATCAACCTTGTATTAACCATGGTAAATGCATTATCATGTTCTGGAATAATAGTTCTCGTGATCATTTTCATTCAATTGTAGCTTTGTACCATAGGACGAGGAACAAAATTAATCTAAGGACTTAAAGTCACACTCAAGTATATCATCCAAAATCCCATAGTATCAATTTTCGAGACTTTTTGATGTATGTCTTCTAGATGAAACATTAGTCACCTGAAAGACTACAGTTATACCAGAATTACAAGTTTTCTTCATATCATCCAACATTTTGATTCAAGATTTACAACCATTGCACCACATAGCCTTGTGGTGTTTCACCTACAATATGTCAAACATGTAAAAATTATTGCAATATTGTCAGTTGATAAACATATTTATTCTTGGCTGAATGTATGCAAAGAAAACAATCTCAAGATATATATACATCAATATACTTGAAAATAATTAAGGGTGATTAATATATTTATACGTACCTATTTATCTCTTAAACCATATGCTAAATCAATTTCCCTTTGTGTAACATTGGAATCTCCATTACGATGAGCTTCTTTAACCAATGAAGCCACACATTCCCATGTTAATGTGCAACTAGATTGTTGACATCATTCAATCCATATCATCATCCAATCAAGATTGTTGGCAACGTACAAATGTAGTGCATCCCACTCTCAACCAACTGTTCCAAAATAAATTGAAATTCACAAATGACGTATAATTAGTTAAATACCACAGTATATGACCTTAATTTATAATTGATGTATATTGAAGATTAAAAATTAAATAAGTACAATATACATAAAAACCATATGTAAAAGGCATTCCAATTAATCTCCATGACCATCTTATAATTACCTCTCACTTTCCTCAATCTACCTTTTCCCAATAGGTACTCCCCTTCGAATTTGTTAATGGAGTTGGGATCCCAAATGAGATCTAAATGGATCTTTGCTGCAAACTTAGGAAGATATTCACTAATGTACACCATGGTCTGTTATACCATATATCCCTCCACCATAGAACCCTCAAGATGTGCTCTTTGTCTAACCAAAGCCTTCAAAAATTTCAAGTGCCTCTCAACTATCCACATTGACCTTGTGTGTACAGGTCCACACAATTCAATCTCCTCAACTTGCTGTATGAGGTAGTGTTCTTATGCATTGAAAAATGTTGAAGGTAATTATAAGATTTATAAAGCGAATTGAACAAATCTCGCTACTTACCTCATGTATTTTCCAAGATTGTATATAACTTACTTGACATTGTTGTAGAATAGTAATTGAGGAAGAAGAAGTGGGTGGGGGTATCCATTTGTGTTGAGGACTCATAAAATTAAACATCTCATAAAAATAGACATCTCTAGTGGTTAGATAAAACAAATGGTAAGGCTTCACATCCTCATAATAACTAAGAAAAATGAATAGTAGGCTCTTCTTTTCCATTTTCTTATACTAACCATTTGGTATGAATTCCCAAGCATCACTACCATATTTAAATTGAAGAAGGAAACATGAATCTTGATATTTGACCAAGCCTCCTTTAGAGTGACATTTTTAATTTCCTTGTGGAAGCTTGGTTCTAAATATAGTTGGAACAATTCACTACTTCAACCAAAAATTATGGGGCCATAGATTATTACTAAAGTATGTAATTTACCATCTCCATTAAAGTGATTTATTATTTCATTGGTGTCATTCCATTAAGGAGTGTAGGGAACCAATTACTAGTGATGCTTTAATAATTAATACATTTATTATTTTCATTGATGTCATTCTATTTAATATATAGTAGAACTTAATTTATTCTCTAAAAATTTATTAAATGTATTAAAAGTGGTGAAGACATTGAAGATTATCATCAATGAAGGTGAGCATATACATGGCTCTTGAAAACGACGGATATGGAAATAACATGGCATCACTATGTACCAACGCAAGAAGGTTATAACATAATGAGACTTGCCCTTGGGAAGGAATTCCTAATGACATTTTTCTAGGATGCAATCTTGAAAAATACCTATATGAAAAAAACCTTAGGAAAGTGAAGGAACCCATTTTATATTTTCAACTACTCAAAATACCTAAAATTAAGCTGTGTAGACCTCTCATGCCAAAGTCTACTCAAATATTTATTATGGGAAATGTGATGATTCATGCCAAGCTGACCTAAAAATAAGAAAACTATACACTCTAGACACTTGATCCACTTTTTTGAAAGCAACAATTTTTCTATTAGAGAGAAAAGCACATATATTTAGTAATCTCTACATAATTAATCATACAATTAAAAGTAAGGAAAGTGCATATATTATCAAAATTTTATAGAATATATCTATTATTTGTATAAATTATATATAATTATCTCACTAATGTATATACATTTTTTTATATTAAAATTACCAAGTTTAAAGGTAAATTAATGTATATTTAAATAATTATAATAAATATAAAAGTTCTATATATAATATATATTTAATAATAATTAAATATATATTAATAAATATAAAAAATTCTATATATAATTGTGATAGGTCAAATCTATGTGCTAGAAAATGAGCAACAAACAAAGTAATGCAAAATAACACTAAAACAACCTACACCTCAAGATTAGCCTAGTTGGATTCAACACAAAATAAAAACAATAAATAAAACCTTTTACCTTGTGTCGAATCGATCCTTTGGTTGGCCCTTCGATCTTTGGTGTTGTATGCTCCTTGGATGGCAAGAGATGCAAGCTAGATGATGATATGTAGATGGATGCAAGTGGGTGCAAGCATGAAAATGGCTAAGTATGGATTCTAGGAAACTTTTGCAACAATTTGGCTACAATGCATGATCTCCTAAAATGAGAGAAAAGAGGGGGTATTTATAGAGAATTTGGAATTCTCTAAGGAAATGGACAGTCAAGATTGAGCCACCAAGATCAAAATGTAGGGCTAAGGTCAGTTGAGAGCTCACAAGCCCTCACATCTTGACATATGGCATGTGATATGACTTAAAAAAGGTGATGTGGACATAAAATGGAAAGGTAGTACATGACATGGATGGGGTACATAGTACCTTGGGATTGGAACAAAATCTCCTCATAAATGAGGTACTTGTCCCCATGTGGGTGAGAAGACAAGTGGGGAATTAAAAATTTCTCAAATATTCTCATGGGGAAGAGAGAAGGAATTTAAAATTCCTTTAAATGCATTGGGGGATTAAATGTGAATTAAAAATTCACATGGGGAATGGAGATGCCTTGTTCAAAAAGAGAAAGCATTTAATAGGGCTGACTCAATTAAGTGATTAAAGTTGTGCAAGTACTTGATTAGACTAATTAATGAAGATTAGAAGAGGGTTAGATTTCACATGTGACTTGATGTGACAAGCAAAGATCGCATGGGGAAGAGAAAAATGAATTTAATATTCCTTGGAAGGATAAAAAGAATTAAAATTCCTTGAGAGGTTGATTAGGCTAGTTAATGAATGATTAGAGGAGGGTTAGGTGGCTAAGAGAGATTAGAGGCCAACTTGCAAAAGTTGGAGGATGTGACACATCCTAATCAAGGATTAGGCATGTGCACATCCCTAGTGATGAGATTAGGAGAAATAATTAGGATTAGATACAAATGATGGAGGATGTGACATAAAGGGAATTAAATAAATGATATATTTATTTAATTCATTTGATGAAAGGGGGAGGTATTTAATTATTTAACAAGGTACTTTAAGGATTTGGTAGAATTAAAGATATTAATTAAATAATAACGAGATTACTTAATTAATGTAAATAAGGGGATGCTTAGACAAAAGGGGATAAATTTGGATAAATTAAGTGTGCAAATTTAGGTGTCTATAATAATATATATTTAATAAGTTTTTTCTCAAGATGGCATTTTTTAGCTCCATTGGCTGAGCTAGGGCGTTTGTGCCCTAGCTCATTGTCTCTGTTTACTTATTGGTGTGAAGAGGGGGGATCTTTCTTCTTTCAGGGTGTTGTTGGTGTTGTGTTTTCCTTCCTTCACTATTGGATCTCCTTGGCATGTAGTGGTGGGTGTTTGGATTGCGCCGATAGGTTTGGTCTTGCCTTTGTTCTGTGTGAGGTGGTGAAGAGGTGTACCTTGATGTGCTTCCATTGGGGGAGGCTTTTTCAACCTATAGGGCTCGTGTGGGGCTGAGTTAGCTGGGTGTGGTGTGGGTGTTTGGTGTGTGAACCATCCATTCTCCTTGGGTTGTGCATTGCCTCGATTGGGGGTTGGGCTTTTCTTTTTGAAGCTAAAACTTTTGAGTTGCGGTGGGCTATGGGTGGACCCGAAGGGGTATTGTGTTAACCCTCGTGTGGGCATTTTCCTTTGTTCCCTCGATCTAAGGGCTTGCATGTCTACTTAGGGTCTTGCTCTAGGTTTATGTCTCGAGGGGAATCATCTGGGACTAACCCCATGATGGATTTCCAATCAGCCTTTGGATGAAACCTCTGTCACAAGGTATGAAGGTTTTCGATAATAGTTTATTTGCATTGAATCAAGAGTTGAATGGTTCTAGGTCGTCTGGAGGATCTAAGATTACAAAGATTAATGGATGCTTGGAAATATTTAAAGAGAGACCGAAATTGGTTATCCCAATGGAGATGCTAGCAAATGATATTGAATATTATTCAAAACACTCTTTTTATTGCAAGTTTATGGGTTTCAAAGTCTCATTGCAATTTTTGGAATCTTGGGCTCAGAGGACCTGGTTGTCGAAAGGAGAGATGGAGATTAGGCTCCTGGCGAATAACTACTTTATGGTTTCCTTTGATTGCATGGCTGATCGGAATAAGATTTTTGAGGAGGGTCCCTATTTCTATAACCAAGTGGGTTTTTTTTTAAGTCGTGGCATGCGGGCTTCAATCCAACAAAAGAGCTCCCGAATAGGGTTCTTGTTTGGGTTCATCTGCCATGGTTTCTGGTTAAATGTCGGCAAGAGGATGTTCTACATTTGGTGGCTTCAATGCTTGGTAAACCTGTTGGGTCTTCTCAGCAGACATTGTTTAAAAAGGTAATGACTTTTTCCCGTATCTATGTTGAAATTGATTTAAGCATGTCATTGCCATATTATGTGGAAGTGAGTGCAGGATCATATACATGGGTGCAGCAGTTAGAATATGAAACTCTTCCATTTCAATGTCAACTTTGTCATGAATATGCACACTTGCAGTGTAGGTGCCCTAAGGCTAAGCCAGTGGTGGCCCATTCGGCCCATACTCCTCACAATCCACCTAGGGTTGATAAGGGGAAGGGGCCTATTCTGGGTGATGGTACTAGAGACGATGGATATATCCCTGTCAAAGCTCGTAATAGGAATTGGGGCTAGAAGAGGACTCTGGGGGAGAGGTAGGATGATGATACTTTTAACAGGTTTTAGGTGTTAGTTGATCTCAGCCAACAAGAAGTGAGTCTAGGTTTGATGAACTTGGATAAGGGAACTGTGGATTCAGGTAAGGATGGGCCTCCTTCGGAGGCTATACAAGTTGTGCAAGATACAGGTGTTGGGTAGATGGACATGGATCAACAGTTGATTGTCCAAGTTGGGCTAGATCCTATTATTGGAGTTTTGATGATTGGGGGAGAGGGTTCTCCTTTTCCCTTAAAGAATGGTGTGGAAGTTGGAAAGAGCTCTTTGTCATCTTCTCGCATGGGTATTCAGCAAAAGGAACCAAAAAAAGGGGTTGGTGAGAAGAATCCCAAGCTGGGGAGGAAAAAGGATATGGAGAAGATTAAATCAACTAGGGAAACTCTCGTGGAGTTAGGGGTAGTCAAGACCCTATATTCACATTTCTTGTGTACCCAGAAATGATTTTTCTATCATGGAATGTTAGGGACTTGAACAACGGCCCTTGACAAAAAGTTATTCATGATTTGGTTAGGAATCAATATCCGGATGTTCTTTTTCTTTAAGAAACTAAATTATCTGTGGAGAGTATGTTGAATATGGTACCTAAGTTGTGGAAGTATGGAGAGTGTCAGTGTGTTGGAGCTCACGGTGCATCTGAGGGGTGGCTTGCTTATGGAACCCTCAGAGGATCTACCCTCTCTAGTTGATGTCTTCTAGATCTTCTATTTCCTTGGTAGCCTCATGCTTTGTGACAGGAGAATGTATTCTCCTCTCTAATGTGTATGGGTCTATTGATTATCAAGGTAAGCAACTTCTATAGTCCCATCTTTGATTTATTCGCAGCCTGGCTCCTTCCCACCTGTGGGTTATGGCTGGGGATTTCGATGCTCTCATGGAGTTTTCTGAGAAAAGGGGTGGAATTGCTACGTTGGAGCCTTCTGCATTGGTTCTCAAAGATAGCATTTTTGATATAAATCTTATTGATGTTCAGCCCAGTAATGGTCATTTTACTTGCAATAATAGGAGAATTGGTGAGGATTGTGTTGTTGAGAGGTTGGATTAGTTCTTGGTCTCTTGTTATTGGGTTGGTGAGTTGTGGTCTACTTCCTCTAAAATTTTGGATTGGAGGGGTTCAAACCACTAGCCTATCAAGCTTAGGATCATCTCTACTCAGGCACCTCGTTCTCCTTCCTTCAAATTCCAACTTGTGTGGTTATGGGATTCTACTCTTTTTGACCAAGTGGATGTGTGGTGGAGGATAGGTAGACCTACTTTTGGTACTAGACAATGTATACCTTTTCCAAGCTTCTTCAGTTTGTCAAGTATCATCTTAAAAGGTGGAATCGATGATGTTTTGGTAATATTTTTCATGATATATTAATTGCTGCCACAATAGTGGTTTACAATTTCTGGGAGATCATGATTTTTGCTGAAATCACATATTTTTAGAAAATATAATGATTTAAGCCTTGAAATCTTCCATTTAAAGGATTCCAATTAAAGAGGCTTTGATCAAACCACCTTAGACCAAGTCCCCTTGGATAGAACCCCGCTAGTTTTAAACCATACCTATAATGGAGTCTCCTTTACACCTATCAAAATGTTGATAAAAAACCACTTTTGATTTACCTTTTGGGGGATCAAATGAATTCATTTAAAATTTATTTTTTTGTAAGTATGCAGTCCTTATTATAAGCTTCCAAAAAATTATAATTTTAATAAAATTTAATTTGATTATTATATTTATTTTTTATTTCTTGTGAATGTAGGTTTTTCATTGAAAATCAAGCTCTTTGTTTTGCACGTGGAAAAATAGAATATTATCAAAATTAAAAATTAAAAAATATGAGTGCACCAAATATTTAAGTCCTTGATCCAACAAAAAAAGAAAATTTGAATTTTGATACATACAAAAAATGTTACATGTTATACGGTCGCGCTGTCTGAATTGTAATTGGTTTGACTTTGAAACTTGATTAAATAAAAAATATTCAATAAAAACCTATCTAACCAAGTCAAAGCACTAGATATCAGAGTTACAAATATAAATTAGAAAGAATTAGAATTTTATCCTTCATGGAAAAAAAGTTGTGTTATACGGTGAGCGTCACTTTTTAAAAATGTTGTTTTCTGAAAAAAACTAGTTTTTGAGGGAGATGGAAAAAGAAGTGCAATATGATTCCAAAATTTTTGAAAAAAAGATATTTAGAATCTATAAATAAAATATCACGAAACTCTAGTTTGTATCATCTTCAAATTCCTCATGGTTTAGCTACTATAGGCCCGATAGTGAAGATTTAGTTAAAAAAAATTATTTCAATGTCCAGTATGGCCAAAAATTGTAAACCACTATTGTGGGATCAAGTTGCTCAGGAAGAGTTAAATAATATTATGAGGTTGATTTGGGAGAATGGGGTTTTTGAAGATCTTTTGAAAAAAGAGACTAGGACTCTGAAGGTGGTGGAGGAATGTGAATTACGAGAAGAGGTATATTGGAAGCAAAAGGTACAGGTTGAATGGTTGTAGGAAGGGGACAAAAATACTGCCTTTTTCTTTAATTTTGTGAAGGCTAGGAGGCATGGTAATTCCATCTCTATGTTGGTTAATGATAGGGGGGATCATGTTGTATCGTTTCAGGAAATCATGGTTGAGGCATCACAGTATTTTTCTGCTCTATTCAAAGAGGATTCACCAAGGGATTATGTTGAGGAGGAACAGATTCTTTCTTGTATCCCTTAGTTGGTTTCTAGGCAGGTGAATGAGAATCTCATGAGGGAGATTTCTCTAGAGGAGCTGGAGGAAATTGTGTTTTAGATTAAGAGAGGAAAATCTCCTAGTCCTGATGGTTTCCCAATAGAGTTCTTTCAAGAATTCTGGGATATCATTAAGTTGGATCTTCTAGTGGTTGTCTAGGAGTCCTGGAGGAACAAGCAGATGTCACGTGCTCTTAATTCCACTTTCATTTCTCTCATTCCCAAGTGTGAAGGGTCAGATAGGTTAACTCAGTTTAGGCCTATCTCCCTTTGCAATGTGGCTTATAAAATTATTTAAAATTTAATGGCTAAGCAATTGAAGAAGTGGCTTAAAGTGTTGATTTCGAAGGAACAAAGTGGATTTGTTGTTGGTCAACAAATTTTGGATGGGGTTGTTATTGCTACTGAGACCATCCACTCTATGGACAATTCCCATGAGAAGACAATGTTCATTAAGCTAGATATGGATAAGGCCTATGACCGGGTTCGATGGTCCTTCCTGCGGAAGATCCTTATTACTTTTGGATTTTGTGAAGAATGGATCCAATGGGCCATGAGTCATCTTATGTTAGTTTCCTTCTCGGTACTGATAAATGGTGATCATTCTAAAGTTTTTGGAGCTTCTGGGGGTCTTCACCAAGGGGACCCTCTCTCCCCGTACCTTTTTCTTCTTCTTGCTGAAGTTCTTGGGTGTTTGTTCAAAAGAAATGTTGGGTTAGGCACCATTCAGGGTTGGCACTGGGGTGGAGATTTTCCTTCGCAGTCTCATTTGCAGTTTGTTGATGATATTGCCCTGATGGGGATGGCTATTGTCAGGGAAGCTACTTTTTTAAGGTAGTTGTTGGAAGTTTACCTTGTGGCTTCGGGGAAATTGATTAATGAGGATAAGTCTTCCATCTTCTTCTTCAATACGCTCGACCCCATTCAGAGAATAATTGCTAATATTTTGAGATTTCATATAGGGGCTCTCCCTTTTACACATTTGGGCATTCCAATTTCTGTTGGTCATCTTCCCAAGGGTTCTTGGCAGAATATTATTGATAAATTTTGGGTGAAAGTAAATCATTGGACACATAGATGGTTGTCTTTTGCTGGGCAGGTTCAGCATCTTAAGTCAGTTGTGCAAGCACTCCCTACTTACAAATGTATGCTTCAGGTGGCTCTGATGGGGTTTCTTAAGGAACTAGATTCTCTCGGAAGATAGTTTTTATGGGCTAGATGTTTGTCATCCTCCAAGTAGAGCCTGCTAAAGTGGGAAGATGTGTGTAGTCGAAAGCAATATGGTGGTTTAGGTCTTCGACAGTCAACTTTGTTCTGAGTGGTTGTGGCAGCTAAGCTTTTCTAGAGATGGTGTATGGAGCAGGATCAGCTGTGGGTCAGGATATTATCTTATAAGTATTTCCCTGGCATCCCTCGGCATGATATCCTTAGGTACCCTCTTGAGGGGAAGGGTTTGGTGATTTGGAGCACTCTGCAGAAGGGAGCAAAGCTCATCAAGGAAGGTTTATTTTGGATCTGCAAATAGGGTTCAAAAGCTCCTTTTTGGTCAGACTCTTGGGATAGTTTCCCTCTGCTTATCTCTTAGTTTTCTGGCCTGCTTCCTTTGTGCCAGAGATTTCTTGTGGCTAGTTGATCTAGGGTGAGTGACTTCAAGTCCTCTTTTTATGGTCAGTTGGAGAGGGCTCGTTGGAAGGATCCCACTCAGTGGCCGGATATGGGTGAGGAGGAAGGTAATGTTGAGCTTAACATGATCCTTTGCAGTAGGCATTGTAGCTCTCTACTCAAGGAGGATATTCTTGCTTGGGCTCACAATCCTAAGGGGATCTACTCTGTTGCTTGTGGTTATCAAGTGTTATTGGCTTAGAAGTTGGTTAGGGTGGAGGTTCATTGGTGGAAGAGGGTGTGGAGTAAGCTATCATGGCCAAAATGTAATTGCTTTGTATGGAATTTAGCGTGGAATAGGTGTTTGACCTGGGATAACATTCGTAAGCATGGTTTCCAGGGACCTTCAGTTTTTGTTCTTTGTGGGAATGAGGAAGAGGATTCCTCGCACTTGCTCTTCTAATGTTCCTTATCGTACAGCTTTGGCATTTGTGGTGGGAGGTTTGGAAGGAGCCTTGTGTCAATGCTTCATCTTTGGTAGAGTTCTGGGATAGTATGGGAAGACCCCCCTTGTTGGCTTCCTTGTTTTAGGATGTTTGGTATGTTGGTCCTACTTTTCTTCTTTGGTAGATTTGGCTGGAGTAGAACTGCAGGATATTCTGCGATGTGAATTTGGTAGGGCAGCAGGTGTGGATGCATTTATTAGGTATGATACAAGAGTCAGTTGTGGCTAAGAGTGAAGTGTTTTTCCCCCTTGGGAAAGGGGATGCTGAGGTGGTGGATAGATTGGGACTTCAGGGGATACATTCCTCTTTTGGTGGTTCTTGGAGATGCAGGCATGGGAACAAGAGAGTCCAATGGATGGGTAGGTGGCTTCCTCCTCCGGTTGGGGTCTTGAAGATCAATACTGATGGCTCTTCTAGAGGTAATCCTGGGCTTGTTGGGATTGGTGGGGTCGACAGGGATTCAAAAGGTTCAGTGATTTTTATTTTCTCTATTCAGGAGGGGGGAAGACTGTTAATCTCATGGAGGGCTTGGAAATTCTTTATGATGTGGAGCGGGCCCTAGCTTTGGGATGGAAAAAGGTTATTTTTTAAGCCGACTCACAGATCTTGATTAATCTGTTGAATGAAAGAAAGATGTATGATATTAATTGGCAGTTAGCTTCGGTTGTTTGGTGGATTCTTCAGGTTAGTTCCAAGATGGAGGCGGTTTCATTTGTTCATATCCCAAGGGAGTGGAATTGGGCAGCTGACTGTTAGGCTAAATGGGCTTCTGAGCATGGTAATGGCTGGAGGATCGAGCATTGGATGCAGGTTTCCCCTGAGTTACGTCAGGATTTGGATAAGTTCCTTGAAGAGGATAGAAGGATACTAGAAGATAGTTGATTTTGTTTCTATATTTGTTTTGTTGCTTCTTTTGGGTTTTGGGGCTTGCTCACTTTGTTTTGGTTGTAATGCTCTCTTCTAATATTCAATAAAGTTTTTACCCCTTTTAATTAAATATATATATATTTAATAATAATTAAATATATATTAATTAATAAATTAAATTAAATTAAATCAATTTTGTTTTGTATATTTAAGTGTATAAATTCTTAATTATGACACATTTATGTGTTTAATATATTATTCATTCATATATGTATTGGTATATAATTCTTAAGTTCATAAGCATATGTCTTTTACATATTTACATATATTTGCTTCATGCATGGGTTTCTTTATAACCTATTTAATCACAAATTCTTAAATTAAAAGAAAAGAATTACAAGGTAGATTAATCCATTTAACATCTAATAGAACAATGTGAAATTCATTGAATATATCAAATATATCATTCAATTTATCCCACATTATTTATGTGAAGTACAATTTATAAGGGAATTGAAATTTATCAAGCACATGCAAGCCACTGATTCTCATTACTTAATATACTTTGTTCCTATATAAAAATTGTTCATATTCCCTTGTAAATTAGAATTGTTCACATATATTTGTTAAAGCCCTTAGATTGAAGTAGTAGTTGTACTTTGAACTTCTAGATGTGATAGTTGTGTATATCTAGAAGGTTGATTTTAGTATTCTTATGTAGAAACAAATGGAGGCACTTAAAATTGTTCCTTGCAACACCACAATATTGATTAGTTCTACAAGAATCCTCCCCAAAATAATTTGATAGATTTTTATTTTTTATTTTTACAAGTTGAAAGCCTAATTTGACCATTTATAGTGTAATATTTTTTACAATTTTTTAGAAATAGAGAATTTCAAGGCTAAAAATTACATGTACAATTCAAAACTTGAAAGTTATGCCTCATTGAAAAAAAATTAAAGTTGTCTTTTAAGGAATTTTAAAAAGATATTAAAAAATTAGGAAAACAATTCAAACCATTACAAAGTGATTAGAACGATATTTTCTATGCATATAAGAATATAAAAAATGTCAAGCTATGGTCTGAAAAAGTTATAGAAATTTGGAAAAATTCCTATTTTAGAGCCTTGACTAAACACCCCTCACACTATTAGGGTGATGGGTGCAATGTTTCCTTTATGGGAAAGCAACCTAGGTGGTGCTTCAATAAAGGGGAGGATAGTGTTCTATGGGTGGCACATTGGTGGTGCTTGAGAAACAAAACTAGCATCAATGATAGGCAAGGTCATTAGTGGTGGTGAAGGTGTAATAGTGGGTTGCAAACATTCAAAACCTAGCAATTGGCATTTGACTATGTTAGTCAATAATAGAAACCCAACAATGACATATAAAACCTATGGTATGGTTTTGTGTGGCCACACACACCATGCATACAACATTATGTAGGACATATGTAGTAAATCCCTTTATTTAATAGTAAAACACCTTAAATTTTGTATTAAACATACTAGAGGACTTTGGCCTACTTGTACAACCCAACAATGGTGTATAGACTTTAGAACAACCAAACAACTATATAACTATTTAGAGTTCTACATGACCTTCAATAAAGACCTCCTAATTTTTTTTGTATGTGATAATTAATAAGCCCTATTAAGTCTCTAATATTGATCCATGTGGTCTTATACATTATGGATGCAACAATGAGGTTGTTTTTATCTAAAATGCACCATATGAAAGATTAAAAATTCCCCCAAATAAGAGAAGGGATTTGTAGATTCAAAAATTTGACACCATGTTGGAGTTACCAAGAGAATTTTGTAGGCTCATAAGATCCTTACACAACTAGGAAAACCTTCCACAAAGAGTAATAAAATAATTATAACAACAATACATATACAAAAGGTGTGTAAAATGTACAAAGAAGACCTTGCATATGAAGACATGGTTACAGAGGTGAGAAGGTAGGATTAAAATTTTATCTATCCATCCAAAGTTGTGAGACATGTGGACACACTTGTGACTAGTGTGAAGACATGTATAATGCACTCATGAGGTGAGACAAAAAACCAAAATTCTCTCAACGAGATTAAGTACTAGGTGAGTAGGAAAACTAAGTAGATGTGAACTCACTTGGTACAACCTCTTTACACATTAATACCACATTGTTGCTAAGACCCCAAATGCACCCATAAGCTCCCCAAAATTCCTTCCAATTATATGCGCTTCTACATAAGTCTATTTGAATATTATTTTCTTTGTTTCATCTCTTGAATAAGGATTGAATCTACTAAGGTAGGTTCTTTTTTATGCTGAGAAGGTGTCTCTTGTTAGGGGTTTCCAACTCTCTAACATTCCAAGTAAAGAATCCCATTGCTCACTAGGAAAGGTGATTCCCTTCATCAATCTCAATTTCATTTGAGCCTTAGCCATACCAACCCTTTCTAGTCTTTTTCTTTGTTGAATTTTCTCCTCTCCCCATTTTTTCCCTTGCACTTGGATTTTTTGTATTTATTTTTATGTACTCTAACTAGCCATTATTAATTTTACAGCATCCAATTGATTGCCCAAGAATTTTATTTTGAATTATGTCTTGAGCCCAAGTAATCTCTTCCTTTCAATGGTTCAACAATTCCCCCATATACTTTTATTATTGAAAACAATTTTGGTACCATATTGAAATTCATTTTTCCTCTTTTTGTGTCTATGAGTATTGCCACCTCCTTCTCTTGATTTCCTAGCTTAAACAATCTTTGAGTATGATTCTTACATTCATTCTAAATTGAAGGGAAGGATTCTTACAAATGTTTGGTTTCCTACTCTTTACCTATTTCACTACCCATTCCAAGTCTATCTTTCTCCCAATTAATTTAAGCTCCTTTCTTTAATCATCCATGATGTGCCCTAAAAAACATCTTTTACATTTCAATGAAACCATTTTCCTCGGTTTAAGAGGTGGGACTTCTTGCGGGTGAGGGCTCTCACCCGCAAGGGACTTGTCTCGCCCCAACTCACCCTAGGTACCCAAGATACAGGTTGTTGGGCCGCTGGGTTGGGTCGTGGGGACACCCCTATTGTATTAAAAAGAATTATATATATATATATATATATATATATATATATATATATATATATATATATATATATATATATATATATATATATATAAGTAAGTAAGGACCCTCTAGATCTAAAGAAAAAAATTCTAGCATACATATTCATACCACCATCCTTTATGCTTTCATCATAAAGTTCTTTCTCTTAATTTCTAGAGTGTGTTATCAAGGACAAAAACATCTAGCTCAATGGTTTATTTATATTTGTAATATCTTGAAATGATGAGAATTTTGTTCTTGCAAATTGCTTGATTCAAGCCCTTAAGAATCCAAATCTTCTGGGATCTCTTTTATACTTTTGATTAAACTCAAAGTATACTCTTTTATCTCTAGAGTTCCTCACATTTTTCCATCAAATTTCTCTCTTAACGTAAGACTCTAAATTTTTCACTACTAATTCTACTTTTTCTTTTTTCAATCTTACAATGATCTTCTTTTGTTCTACTCTCCCTTTTCTACCACAACTAAATTTTCCTCTTACATAAATAAATATTTTGTACAACTTTCTCTTTATTTATAAATTTTTTTTTTTCCTTACTATTTATAATTAATTTTAAATATTATTTATATTTAGATTAAAACCATGTAATTGATTTGGAAACCCACCCATGTGCAAATCATT
The DNA here is from genome assembly GCA_007258455.2 of Sequoia sempervirens. Lineage (NCBI taxonomy): Eukaryota > Viridiplantae > Streptophyta > Pinopsida > Cupressales > Cupressaceae > Sequoia > Sequoia sempervirens. The sequence goes on along the minus strand of VDFB02000003.1, from coordinate 226,266,127 downwards.
CAACTCTTTTATTATTTAATTGCTAACATTCCTTTCTGTCCACTAAATATTTTGTTCAGGGACGCTTTCACACTTAACATTGATGATTTAGCTCATATACTAATTGCGACTCGAGGTCAATCGATTAAACTTTGGATTCTTTCCCATTGCAAAAGTGTCGAGAGGCCCGTAAATCCCGTATACCCATTAATATAAGAAGTTGCGACTCCTCAACTGTCATATCAACTAATTTACGCTGAAGGCGGATCCAATGTGAAGAAGAGCAAGCTAACTTTTTAAATCAAGGTCCATATTTTAGGATGAGGCATGGGAGATGATTGCAGCGATCCCAATCGTTTATTTTTCTGTTGGCCTTCTTTCCCGCCGAGCAGTTGAAACGTTCGGTCACGCCTAAAAATAATATCTATTTCGCATTTAATTTTTTGTTGAAAAGACTGCAAACTGTCACATACTGTCGGATTTCTGTAGTCACCTCACCAAATCTTGTGTCGAGATATTTTCCAGATCATCTTTTGGTTTACTGTGAATAGATTGAAGTAGCAGATGTAAGCAGATTGTTTTTGGTTAGCCTCATTTTAAAAAAATTCTGTTGTATGATGGTTTCCTAAGTTTTTCCTACAAATTATACCCATTATATTCATCGGCATGGTTGACAGCAGACACATTTTGTGCAGAATCTTGTGGTTAGTCACTTGCCATGGTTTCAATGAGTTGTTTTTTTTTTTAATTTGCAGGCGACCAGATCTATTTTGTTGTTTTTGATTTAAAATTTTACACATTATTGCTCACGTTAATTGCGAATAGATTGAAGCAACAGCTATGGAAAGAATGGTTTTGGTTCAGATCATTTAAAAAAAGATTATGATGTTATAGGGTTTTTTAAATTTTCCTTGCAAAATCTGCCCTTTTTTTCTCATCTGCATCATCGATAGCCTGACACAATTTGTGCTCTCATCGACGCTGAATTGTATTACCGACTTAGGCTTAACATATCTCTGTTGTTTATTACAGGGTGCCCTTCCAATGCAAGGGAGGATTTCATTTATGGCCATTCATACTTCAATCTGGTGCTCAACACGAACGTAGGGGGAGCAGGGGACGTCCATGTGGTGTCAATAAAGAGCTCTAAGACTGGGTGGTAGGCAATGTCAAGTAGGTGGTGCCAAAACTGGTACAGAAACACATTCGTGGACAAACAGAGCTTGTCCTTCAAGGTCACCACCAAAGACAGAAATACTGTCACTTCCTATAACGTGGCTACAGGTGGCTGGCATTTTGGTCAAACTTTTAGCAGAGCTCAGATACGGTAGCTTGTCCCAATCTATAACCGTACCTAATGAGTATGTTAATTAGCGATAAAATTAGAGCTAAGAGTATGTCTTCTTAGCCAGGGGATCTTTATATCAGTATTTTCATCTTCTGAATGTATTGTTGGATGTTGCAGTGGCTATGAATGGGGCTTGATTTTTGGGTATAAATCTGGTTAAGGGGTGCTATATGGTACAAGACGTTTGTTGCCACCCGCACTAACCAACACCCTTTCCAATGATGTATGTAGTTGTAAAAACTGCCCCAACGAAGAGGAGAAATTTCTGACACTTTTTTTTATCATCATCATGCAAAAAGGAATATAAAGAAGGCTAGATCATATAAACATTAATGGAGATCAATTTAAGCAATTTATCATCTTGTCAATTACATAATTTCTATTAGCACAACTTGCTGCCTTAAATAAAAGATGCTACTAACCAGATTGCACATACCTTCATGATGGTGAATGGTTCTATCTTCAAGACCCCGTTTGATTCGATCATGGTGGGGTGCAAATTGATCCCAACCAATGTGGATTCAAACCCTATCCACCCCTCCAAACAGATTATGTGGCCCGTGACGAGAGAGAGAGAGAGAGAGAGAGAGAGTTGTCATTCCAGCCCGTAAGCTATGAGCCAAAAATGCCTTTCTAGTGGCCCTCTTCCCAAGGTTCACCTAGCTATGGTAAGCTTATAATCCCTTTTCAACAGCTATAAGGATTCATAGGAAGTTAGTCTTAACTACTTGAGTTGGTTGGGAATCTACTTTCCGACTGTCCATCTAATCGGCTAACCATCACTGGTGTGGAAAGCTCCTAGATTAATGACCATCTCGAGCTCAGCATTGCTTCTAGACTCTTGTGCATCTCGAGCTTAGTACTGCCCCTAGACTATTGTCCATCCCGAGTTTAGTGTCGCCCCTAGACTTCGTCCATCTCGATTTTAGCACCGCCCCTAGACTATTGTCCCTCTCAAGCATATACTGCTCCTAGTCTTTTTTCCATCTCGAGCCTAGTACTACTCCTAGACTACCGTCCATCTCGAGCAAGTACTATTCCTTAGCTCAGGCTTAGCATTGCACTTGAAGTAGGTTCCCAACTCAAGCTTGGTAGATTCCTATCTTAGTTGCAACCATGTATGGCATTACTAGTTATTTTTTCTAAGAGAAATACATACTCTTAGACTCCTTGCAGTAGAGGGTAAGGTGACTCCTCATCCCATTGTAGTTGATTCTTACTAACCTTAAGGAGCAAATTAAGATGTAAACTTGTAAGGGTTTCATTCTCATAAGCCATTGGAGTATTCATTTAATTGAAAAGACTGCCCTGTCAATCAACTGTTCATAACAGCTATGAACACTCAGAGGAATGACTGTCCTATCAACCAACTGAACAATGGTATAGGGAAGATTTTTCCTAGAGCCAAGATCTAGCATGTTTTCGTTTACTTGCACAAATTGACCATCATTGTTGGTAAGCAAAACAGTCCTTTTAATAAAACTATAGAAAGCAATGCTAAGTCTCAGATTTAGTCCCTACTCCTATAGATTTTTGCTCTTATAAACCAAGAAATTCTATTGTCTAATAATTGCTCAAACAGAACTCTAAAAGAGGTGAGATGGTAAAGACCATTTCCTGAAGTTTAAACAAATCAAAGATTCTAAGGCCAAGATGGTTTTACATTAAGGATATAGTATCACAGAAGATTAATTACAAAAGAAAATAAAGGAAGATAAAACTTGAGATGTGATGACTTGAAGAAGAAAAAGAAGAATGCCCTAGCCGCCTAGCTCTGGTCTCCTCTTCAAAACCCATCCAAATCCTTGAACAACCACTCTTCTTTTTTTTTCTCTTCCCACCATTTCTCCTCTCAAATGAGACCTCTGCCAGTCGATTTAAGAAGAGAGGGACGAGTTTCTCCATGGAAAGTTGTTCAAAGTTCTTTCCTGCCATTGGCGGCTACTGCAGGGGTTGTCAGGCCTCTTAGTGCTTCCGCTATCCTCCTCCTCTCCAAGCTTCTTCCTCCTTGGTCAAATTTTTTTCTTCTGGTGATATCTTAGCCACCTTCTCCTGTAAAAGCTTCTCCTTCATTTTCCCGCGTCCTCTTTTCCTTTCCATATTTGCTCAATAATAGGCTTTATTTCTTTCTTCATATTATTTAATTCAATGAGAATCTTGGTTTATATGCCTCCTTGTAAATGTCAATTTAGTGAATGACATTTCAATTTATGGTTTATTTATTTATTTATTTATATCTTCTTCTTTTTTCTTCAACGCCCATCTATTTTCTTTTATGTAATATTCATGGTGAGTGTTTATTTATTCCTTGTCTTTAAAATGTTATTTTAATAATTTAGCTATCAATTATATAATTTAAAATTTTATTATTTGCTTATATAATTTAGTTTATTTATTCACCTTTATATATTTATTATTTTAATTTACCCCCTTCGCTCATAGACCTTAATTAAGTCTACCAAATTGAGCATTGTCAAATAATCAAAACATTTAAGTGGTCCTATTGGCTCTACCTAGCTGACTCAAGTAACTCTAGCAAAATATATATAAAAATCCTAGGTTGAATGAACCTCAGGCTACTGGAAGCTATAGACAAGGTCAACACTAGAATGACATACCAATTCTCTATCTCTCAGCCAACGAACCAAATAATCCACCTCACTTTGCACCCCTGGTACCTACATCCAACGACCAGTCTCACACAAATACAACAACCAAATCATTAGTCCATTTTAATCCAACATTTAATGCACTAAATTAAAATAGCATATTAAGATTTATAAGCACACATAATAATAATAATAACATCAAGGTTCATAATTTTAATGCACACTCATGCACACACACACACACACTTATATATGTTCACCTATTAAAGTTTGAAGTTCCACCCCTAGTCCAAATTACATCAAAGTTAGGGGTCATGCAAAATGATTAACAAAGTATCGAGGGGTTATGACATACTTCCCCCCTTAGGATTAAGCCGGCTCGGCTTAATTAAACAAGTATGGATATTCTAGTTTCATTACATTTTCATCTTCCCAAGTAGATCCTTGTTCCCCATATTGGTCCCATAGGACCTCAACTTGTTGGATAGTTTTGTTGTGCAATTGCAGATTGCGCATGTCTATGATTGTGAGTGGTTCGAGGTGGATATCTCCAGCATCTTCTACTTGTAGTGCCTGCCAATCAATTACATGTGAGGGGCCAACAACATATTTCTTAAGCATGGATACATGGAATACATTGTGTATGCAAGAGAGATGGTAGAAAAGCTAGTCGATAAGCTACACGACTGATTTTCTCAAGTATCTTGAAAGGCCCTATGAATCGCAGAGCTAGTTTAGCATCCTTGCCAAACTTTATTGAGCTTTTGTGTGGCTTGACACGTAGGAACACCTTGTCTCCTACTAAAAATTCCCTTGGTGTTCGCTTGGTATCAGCATAACTCTTTTGATGATCTGAAGCCTCTTTCAGTCTTTCTCTTATAACTTTCACCTAAGTGTCATATTCCTGAAGAAGTTTCGGCCCTATAGTTACTTGATTTTCTAAACTGTCCCAACCTATAGGCATTCTACACTTTTTACCATACAATGCTTCAAACAGTGCCATTTGGATGGAAGAATGGTATGAATTGTTATATGCAAATTCTACTACCGGTAGATACTCTTCCCACTTAGTGGGATGATCCATGGCATACATTCTGAGCATGTCCTCCATAACTTGGTTAACTCTTTCGGTTTGGTCATCCGTTTTAGGGTGGTAAGTTGTACTAAAATTGAGTTTAGTTCCTAATGTGGTCATAAGAGAGGTCCAAAACCTGGATGTAAACAACTTATCCCTATCAAAAATGATTACCTCAAGCATCCCATGTAGTCTAATGACTTCCCTTATGATTTTTTTAGCAAAAAGTGGGGCATCATTCTTCACATTGGTTGGTATGAAGTGTGCTACCTTGGTTAGTTTATCAACCACCACTAATATACTGTCATGTTGATGTTGAGTTTTATGCAGACCTATCATAAAATCCATGGAAATTACCGACCACTTATATTGTGGAACATCATGAGGATAAAGTGTTCCTGTAGGATGACAATGTTCTACCTTAACTCGCTGACATTCAAGACACTTGGCGACATAGCAAGCTATTTCCTTTTTCATCCCCAGCCAAAAGTAATGAGTTTTTAGGTCTGCATACATCTTAGTCACCCTAAGATGTGCTTGATAAGGCATGTTATGGCCTTCTGCCAAAATTTTCGTTCTCAAACCACCCTCTTTTGGCACATAAATTATGTTCAAATAATGGATAATTACATCGTTTCCCACATGGTACTTAGCTGGATTAATCCCTCGTGGTATTTCTACCCTCATTTGTTGACAAAAGGGATCCAATTCCTACATTTGTTTAATCTTTTCTGGTAGTTCAAACTTCAACTGTGAGATCACAGCTAGTTTAGCCCTTCGGCTTAAGGCATCTACAACACGATTTTCTTTTCCTTTAACATATGATATATATATCTCATAGTTGCTTAAGAATTCTAACCACCTTCTTTGACATGCATTCAAATCTGGTTGGGTGAACAGATATTGGAGTCCTTTATGATCAGTGTTTAGCTTGAAGGGCATTCCTACCAAGTAGTGTTTCCATACCTTTAAGGCATGCACGATTGTTGCTAGCTCCAAGTCATGGGTGGGATAGTTGAGTTCGTGATCCTTCAATTTCCTAGACTCGAAGGCAATCACTCACCCATTTTCAAATAGCACTCCACCTAGCCCATCCAATGAAGTATCCATCCAAACTACAAATTCTTTATCCGGATCAAGCACTTGCAAAATTGGTGCAGTGATAAGAGCTTCCTTCAACTTTTGGAATGCAGTGTCACATTTTTATGTCTATTCAAATTTCTTTCCCTTTCATTGAAAGGAGGTTATGGGGTTAGCTATCTTGGAGAAGTTCTCTACAAACCGTCGATAATATCCTGCCAAACCCATGAAGCTTTTTACTTCGGTCACATTTTTAAGAAAAGGCCATTCTACAATAGCTTGCACCTTGGCTATATCCACTGCAATTCCTTGGGCTGATATGATATGTGCCAAATAGTGCACTTTAGGCTGAAAGAAAGAACATTTGGACAATTTCCCATATAGTTTATGATCTCTCAACCTTTACAAGACTATTATTAAATGCTCTTCATGCTCTTGCAAATTTTTAGAGTAGATTAAAATGTCATCCAAAAACACTAGCACAAATTTGTCCAAGTAGTCATGGAAAATATGGTTCATGAAACTCATGAAAGCTAAGGGGGCATTTTTTAGGCCAAAAGGCACCACCAAAAATTCATAATGGTCATATCTAGTTCTAAAGGCTATCTTTGGAATATCTTCTTTCCTGATTCTTAATTGGTGATAACCTGACCTTAAATCTATCTTAGAGAATAGTGCAGATCCCTTCATTTGATCAAACAAGTCATCAATTCTGGGTATGGGATATCTATTTCGAATGGTTACCTTGTTCAAAATCTAGTAATCAATGTAAAACCTCAATGTTCCATCCTTCTTCTTAATGAACAACACTGGAGCTCCCCAAGGAGACACACTAGGTCATGTCAACCCTGTCTCCATTAGATCTTGCAATTGCATCTTAAGTTCTTGTAATTCAACAGTGTTCATTCTATAAGGGGCTTTTGAGATAGGCTCGGCCCCTAGAACTAGGTCTATTGTGAAGTCCATCCATCGCTTAGGAGGTAATCTTGGCAATTCTTCAGGGAAGACATCATGGTATTCTTGGAGAATGGGGTGGTCTTCAATGCTAGGTGTGGGATCATCATTACCCTCTTCTACCTTTACCAGATAGATTTTACTCTCCTTTCTCACTGCCCTTTTCACTTGCATGGCTAAGATCATTCTTACCACCACAAGTCTCCTAATCCCCTTAAGAAACACTAACCTCCCTTTGTCATCTAGACATTTGATCTTCTTGTTGTAGCAATCAAACTTGGCTTGGTGATTTTGGAACCAATCCATCCCAAGGATTAAATCATAAGACCCTAACAGAGTGACCCATAAATCCACCTTGGTCCTTATAATCCCTAGGTCAATCTCAGCTCCTCGTAGGTAAGATTTGATCTCTTGTTTCTTACCCGACCCAAACTCAACCTCCATCTCCTCTCTACTAAGACTCTTATGATCGATTTTACATTTTCTAATAGCATGGGAGGAAATAAAACTATCAATGGCTCCTAAATCTTCCAGAATAGAAATGGGTTAGCTGAGAAGTGTACCTTGAAGTTCTATCAATGGAGCTTGTTGATCTGGTTGACGATTATCCATGGCTACATAAATTTTGGCAGTGGGTTTGGTGGTTTTCTTTGGATTCTTGGGACACTCGCTCATATAATGATCACCTCTACATGTCCAACATCCATTGACTGGTCCTTTTCGATCTTCCTTGCCTCTCTTGGAATCACTTTGCATCTCATGCCTAAATGATTTTTTCCTTTTGTCTCCTTTATCCTTTTGACCTTCTGACCCATGATTTTCCCTATAATTTTGGCCCCTCTGAATCTATTGAGAAGCATTTCCTTTAGATTTAGCTTCTTGATTACCCCTCCGCTTATTATCAGAGTGGTTGGAGGAATATGGCTTTTGTTTGCATTCTTGCTTGCTCTTATGCTTTTCTTCAACAACCAAAGCTACCTCCACTGCGTGGTTTAAGCTTTTAGGTTGAGTGAGCTTGGTTGCATATAAAATATTCTTATTCAATCCCAAGATAAATTTGTTCAACTGATCCTCCTCTTCCTTCATGTAAGGTACATGATGGAGTAAGCTCATGAATTTGGACTTATACTCGGCTACCGTCATCCCCCTTGGCACAGTGAATGGAATTTGGTCATCTTTTGGTCTTTATGATGAGCAGAAAGGTACTCCTTGCGAAACTGCTTGGTGAGCTTGTCCCAAGTTAGTTGGCTGATATCATAGTTTTTGATTTCTGCCAAATGTTCCCACCAAAGTGAGGCTTCTCCTTCTAGGTGATAAATGGAAATCCTAGCCTTAGTGTTGGAACTTAATTCTATCAACCCAAAATACTTGTTCATTCCAATGAGCCATACTTCAGTAGCATCCCCACCCCCAGTCCCATCAAACTTAGGGGCTTGCACTTTCTTCAATTCTCAAATCAGTGGGTCCTTTCCCACTCCTCGTTGTGACTCTAATCAAGAGTGACTGTAGGTGAGAATTTTGGAGCTTCTCTCATGTTCCTGACTTGTATTCACATTGTGCTCTCTGTTTGAATCTTTAGTTCCAATGCGAGTGTTGTGATTGGTGCCTCGACTAGTGTTGTGGTTAGTGCCTTGCTCCTTTTGCCTTGTTAGTTCCTCAATTTACTGCTCCTGTGATGCTATTTTTGCACAAAGTTCATTTAATTCAGCTTGTAGCTCTTCAATTATGGTAGGAGGTGGAGACAATGCACCCCTAATTTCCCGCAAAAAAATTGGCGAGGTTAGGGCTTGTTCCCCTCCTCAAACTTCTCTTCATTGGTTTAGATGGGTTATGCGAGTGAAAAGAGAGTGTTATTTAAGTGTCATTGTTATTTTGTTTAAATCTTATCTTATATCATATTTAAAATCAAGGAGAAATTCATACTCAACATAAAATTCACATAATTAAATAATCCATTCTTGTTCACCATAACACCTTGATTTTTAAGCATATATGTCGATATATATATCAAATTAATAGTTGGAAACTTTTACAAAAAAGCGAGATGATGTTTATTTAGTACTAATACATCATCTTTTACATAGTTTTAGCTACAGAGTAGATGCCTCCTCCTCTTTGGGTTCTTCCTCATCGGAGTTCCCCACAGTTACAAACATATTAGCATGGACACAGTTGTATTCTGCAATTGCTTCCTTAGAGAGGATTGGAGCATTGCATCCACAACTGAAAAGGAAGTCCCTAATAGCTGAGGGTTTTGTTTTTGGCTTTGGTGGTTCACAACTTTTGTCTGGTTTGGCCATTTGCTTTCCCTTCTGGATTTTTAGTCGCTTGATAGTCTCTACCAATGGCTCTGTGTCAGACATGGTTTCAGTTTCAGTTCTTGGCCATGCGGTAGTAATGGTCTTGGATCCTTCTGGGTTATTTTGTTGGGGATGTTTTCTCAAGGCCTTCTTCTTCCCTTTCCTTCCTTCCCTCGACCCATGACTGCCATTACCAAATAGTCATATCAGTACAATGAAAGAGAGAGAGTACCTAGGTCCTAGTGTTGAATTCTAAGCTCTGATACCAATGTAAAAATTGCCCCAATGAAGAGGAGAAATTTTTGCACTTTTTTTTTTTCATCATCATGCAAAAAGGAATACAAAGAAGGTTAGATCATATAAACATTAATGGAGATCAACTTAAGTAGTATATCATCATGTCAATTACATAATTTCCATTAGCACAACTTGTTTCCTTAAATAAAATATGCTACTAACTAGATTGCACATACCTTCATGATGGTGAATGGTTTTATCTTCAAGACCCAACTTGATTCGATCATGGTGGGGTGCAAACTGATCCCAACCAATGTGGATTCAAGCCCTATCCACCCCTCTAAGTGGATTATGTGGCCCGTGATGAGAGAGAGAGAGTTGTCATTCTAGCCCATAAGCTATGAGCCAAAAATTCCTTTCTAGTGAATCTCTTCCCAAGGTGCACCTAGCTATGGTAAGCTTATAATCCATTTTTAGCAGCTATAAGGATTCATAGGAAGTTAGTCTTAACTACTTGAGCTGGTTGGGAATCTACCTTTCAACTGTCCATCTAATCGACTAAGCAACCAAGGGTAACCATCACTGGTGTGGAAAGCTCCTAGACTAATCACCATCTCGAGCTCAACATTGCTTCTAGACTCTTGTCCATCTCGAGCTTAGTGTTGCCCCTAGACTATTGTCCATCCTAAGCTTAGTGTCACCCCTACACCTCGTCCATCTCAAGCATATACTACTCCTAGTATTTTGTCCATCTCAAGCCTAGTACTACTCCTAGACTACCATCCATCTTGAGCAAGTACTATTCCTTAGCTCAGGCTTAGCATTGGACTTGAAGTAGGTTCTCAACTCAAGCTTGGTAGATTCCTATCTTAGTTGCAGCCATGTATGGCATTACTAGTTATTTTTTCTAAGAGAAATACATACTCTTAGACTCCTTGCAGTAGAGGGTAAGGTGGCTCATCATCCCATTGTAGCTAATTCTTACTAACCTTAAGGAGAAAATTAAGATGTAAACTTGTAAGGGTTGCATTCTCATAAGCCATTGGAGTATTCATTTAATTGAAAAGACTACCCTATCAATCAACTATTCATAACAGCTATAAACACTTAGAGGAATGACTATCATATCAACCAACTGAACAATGGTATAGGGAAGATTTTTCCTAGAGCCAAGATCTAGCATGTTTTTGTTTATTTGCACAAATTGACCAGCATTGTTGGTAATCAAAACAGTCCTTTTTAATAAAACTATAGAAAGCATTGTTCAAGGGTGATTTATTGAGTTGTTCAACGAAGTTTAGAATTGAATATTGTTCCATTGTAGATGACATATTCCTATGAGTCTAAACCACCCATTGGAATAAACTTAATTAGCATCTATTAAATCCTACTCGAAAGAGTTGCCACCTCTGATCCAAAGCTTATTGTCATGACACCAGCACTAAGGTTATTAAGTGAACAACTATCTCCACTTATGGGACAACAATCTAAGTAAGCATAAATAATTGATTCCCTTCCCCAAATCTACTTAAGAGAAAGATATTAATTACCCTTCCTTATACTTATAAATGTGTCATATATAGACACTTGTAAAGGCATATTTCTTCCATTATCCAATCTACACTAGCATGTTATTTTGCTTCATGTTTTCAAATCATATTTATAAACTCTACACTCCATCCTTGTCAACTCTTTTGTTGTCCTACAAGTTTCATCAACTCCAATAGAACTCAAGAAGTTGAACACCACCCAATTTTTAAAAAAACAAAACCTCCAGCCACGAAGATTATAATATGAACTTAAATTTATCATTTCTCTATTATGCTTCATTTCTATATTAGTTATAAGGAATCCTTGTAAATTTATATAAATGTAAAACTATGGCTTAATCGTTTAGTCCACATTTCCCTATCTCAAAAGCAAAAAGACTCAAAAAGAATCTCATTGATCTATTGTACTAGTGCTACCATAAACATTTTATAGAGTTATGTTCTTGTAGGTGTAAGAATTTACTTCTATTTTATTTTAAATTTTGAAAATGGGTGAAAGAAATAGTATTCCAGGTAAGGGTATGAGCAATGAGAGAGCAAAAGAATTAGCGTCAAATCTTCAGGGACTACACAAGATGTCAAGCTAAGGGAAGGAACAATAGCATTAGATTTTACAACAAAAAAAAAAACCACTTTAGAGTAGCAGTCTATAGCACCCCATTTCCACATTTCATAATGTCTTATGTTTCACTTGTGATTATGCAACCTAGCAATGCTAAGTCTCAGATTTAGTCCAGGCTACTCCTGTAGATTTTTGCTATTGTAAACCAAGAAATTCTATTGTCTAGTAATTTCTCAAACAAAACTCTAAAAGAGGTGAGATGGTAAAGACCATTTCCTGAAGTTTAAAGAAATCAAAGATTCTAAGGCCAAGATGGTTTTACATTAAGGATATAGTATCACAAAAGATTAATTACAAAAGAAAATAAAGGAAGATAAAACTTGAGATGTGATGACTTGAAGAAGAAAAAGAAGAATGCCCTAGTCGCCCAGCTCTGGTCTCCTCTTCAAAACCCGTCCAAACCCTTGAACAACCACACTCTTCTTTTTTTCTCTTCCCACCATTTTTCCTCTCAAATGAGACCTCTACCAATTGATTAAGAAGAGGGATGAGTTTCTCCATGGAAAGTTGGTCAAAGTTCTTTCCTGCCATTGGCGGCTACTATAGGGGTTGCTAGGCCTCTTAGTGCTTTTGGTATCCTCCTCCTCTCCAAGCTTCTTCCTTCTTGGTCAAAATTTTTGCCTATAGTGTTGTCTTATCCGCCTTCTTTTCCCGTGAAAGCTTCTCCTTCTTTTTCTTGCGTCCTCTTTCCCTTTCCATATTTGCTCGATAATATGCTTTATTTCTTTCTTCATATTATTTAATTCAATGAGAATCTTGGTTTATACACCTCCTTGTAAATGCTAATTTAGTGAATGACATTTCAATTTATGGTTTATTTATTTATTTATTTATATCTTCTTCTTTTTTCTTCAACGCCCATCTATTTTCTTTTATGTAATATTCATGGTGAGTGTTTATTTATTCCTTGTCTTTAAAATGTTATTTTAATAATGTAGCTATCAATTACATAATTTAAAATTTTATTATTTGCTTATATAACTTAGTTTGTTTATTCACCTTTAGATATTTATTATTTTAATTTACCCCCTTCACTCATAGACCTTAAGTAAGTCTACCAAATTGAGCATTGTCAAATAATCAAAACATTTAAGTGGTCCTATTGGCTCTACCTAGCCGACTCAAGTAACTCTAGCAAAATATATATAAAAATCCTAGGTTGAATGAGCCTCAGGCTACTGGAAGCTATAGACAAGGTCAACACTATAATGACATACCAATTCTCTATCTTTCAACCAACGAACCACATAATCTACCTCACTTTTCACACCTAGTACTTGCATCCAACAACCAATCTCACACGAATACAACAACCAAATCATTAGTCCATTTTAATCCAACATTAATGCACTAAACTAAAATAGCATTTTAAGACTTATAAGCACACATAATAATAATAATAACATCAAGGTTCATTTAATTTTAATGGACACACACACACTTATATATGTTCACCTATTAAAGTTTGAAGTTCCACCCCAGTCCAAATTACATCGAGGCTAGGGGTCATGCAAAATGATCAAAAAAGTATCGAGGGGTTATGATAGTAGTCCACTATTCAATGATTAGATTCAAGAAAATATTTGCATGCATTCTGTAAAATCTTATCTCTGTGTCTGAATTTTCTTGCTTTAGACATTCAAAATATGTTCACTTTCTGTTCAATTTTTTTTCATTTAAGCGAATGGGTAGAGACAAGTAAGTCGATATATAGTTGAAGAAATGTTGGACTATTATAAAATCACCTCCTCATGTACACCATAAATTTTCAAAGAAAGGCATTCCCTCATTGAGATTTTCTAAACTACTTTTATCCGAGAATGAAAATTGGGAGATTTGTGGTTAAATTGGGGTTCGAGCCAGTAGTGTTAGGATTTGAATCAATAGCTTTAGGGTTTGGATAAATAGTTTTAGGGATTGTGTGGAAGAACCATTGATTTAACAGTTGTAGATTTAAATCTAGAGAAAAGCATAAATTTATATTCAATTAGTTACGTAGGGCTTAAATTTAGAAGTAGAAGAAGAAAACCTTGGATCAGTATGATGTTGATATATAATAAGAAGGGATGATTGAATTAGTAGATTAAATCCCCTCAATATATCTACAATTAATGTTGTGTGGAGGTGGCAGGTAGCTACCAGCATTTAATTGTTACTATACAATGTTGTGCATAGTGTGTATAACTTAAGTTAGGTGTGGATTTCTGCCCAGCTGTGATCACTCAAGTGCGATCAATTGCCCTTCTTTACTGATGTGTATGCAACTCACAAAGGCTGTGGTGAACTAACAACAACCATAAAAGGTGGGCGAAGCCACAATAGTGGTTTACAATTCAAGTGAGGAAGGAAAACTCACAAAAAATGACCCCAAAGCAAAAAAAAGTGATTTTGGAGGTTCGTACGAACCTACGGGTTCGACCGAATGCATTAGGGGTTCACTCGAACCAGTGTTCGAGTGAACCCCTTTAAATTTTGGCTGCAAAAAACCAAAAAAATGCATAGAAAAGGGGGTTCGAGCAAACCCCCTTGAAGAGGTTTTCTCAAACCAGGGTTCGCTCGAACCCCGCTTGCCCCTCATCCCCCTCCTATGACATAAAAAAAATTCTAGTTTTTTATGCTTCAAAGCTCGGGTTGAGGATGAAAATGGAGAAGTCTTTAGAAACCCTTTTGGAATCGGATAGTCATCAGAACGAGCTATCCAATGAATATAATTTTTGTATGTTTTGATTTTATTATGTATTCGTTTTTTTAGTTTTATTAAACGTAGGTTCTTCACCGAAAATGAAGGTCTTTGTTCTGTACATGTGGAAAAATAGTAGATTATCAAAAAAATTAAAATTAAAATTGTGAGTGCACCAGATATTGAAGTCCTTGATCCAACAAAAATAAATAAATTGAATTTTGATATATACAAAAAAAGGTTACACGTTATATGGTTGCGCTATGTCTGAATTGTAATTGATTTGACTTCGAAACTTGATTAAAGAAAAAATATTCAATTAAAAACTATCTAACCAAGTGGAAGCACTAGATATCAGAGTTACAAATATAAATTTGAAAGAATTAGAATTTTATCCTTCATGGAAAAAAAGTTATGCGTTATACGGTGTGCGTCACTTTTAAAAAATGTTGTTTTTTGAAAAAAACCAGTTTTCGTGTGAGATGGAAAAAGAAGTTCAATATGATTCCAAAAAAATTGAAAAAAATATTTTTAGAATCTACAGACAAAATGTGACGGGACTCTAGTTTGCATCATCTTCAAATTCCTCATGGTTTAGCCGCTATAGGTCCCCGAATGTGAAGACTTAGTTAAAAATAATAATTTTAGTGTCCAGTTTGGGCAAAAATTGTAAACCACTATTGTGGGATCACCCAGGTCTAATTATCAAAGGTAGGTGATCAAATGAGGGGGTGCAGTGCTCAATTAAACCTCCACAATAGCTCCAACCACCTCAACAATGTAATTCTAGAAAATGGTGCTCTATTTTTTTCTAAGAAATCTTGATCGCTTTAACCTAGAATAACACACAAATATCCAATTCAATCCACCATTCAATTCCTCTTGTGAAATTTCCAATGCTAGAGGCTAGGGCTTTTGTCATCACCTCCAAAGTAGAGCTCAAACTAAGAGGATCTTTTAACTACACAATTTAGAAAATTTCTTCATTTTTGGTTATATTTTAAATTAATGACTATCAATCTTCTGTGGTCATAATTGTTGAGTCAAATGGCTTTAGGAATAGATACTACAAGAGTTTTGATAAACTGGGCCTATCAATCTTTTTTTTTTATGTATTTTGTGAGAGTAAGACTTGGGTAGCTTATTATGTTTAAAAAAAGGCATGATATTGAGATCTTCTATGTCTGAGTAGTTTTCTTGAAGTGCATTTTGGTTTTATTGCCTATATCAAATATATTTTCCATCTCTACGATGCCTCTAGAGATCTTGTTATTTTGGGCTGAATGATTTTCTACCTCTTGTTTCTAGTTGAGTGAGTTAGAGGTTTGCTATTTTAGTAGCAGATGGTTGTGTATGTGTATCTTTATTTTTTACCTCAACTTTTCAAAACTCTTAAGGGGTCTTGTACCTTTACAGTTCAAAAAACAAATTTCAAAACTTAAATTGGAAAAAAAAAATACTAATAACGACCTATTTTATCAACCAAGGTATTGCTTAACAAGGTTCAACCAACTTTCCTGGAGCAAGGACATGAATGGAGCATCTCAAATCCCAATGTGAAAAAACAACATAAGAAAGTTTAAACATTTAACCACAACCACCAGAATACAAATACATTTTATTTCTTAATATCTCTCAAATTTTTAATGATATAAAGTGATTCAGTAAGTCAAATATCATCAGATTACATAGAATTTTGTTATTCTTGCTAGAGATAATATATATGACATGCTTTGATTTCTAATCATTAAGCAAATGTTTTCTTTCCAATGTAATGTAGAAAGACTTTTTTGTGTATACAAAAAACTAGTTTCTCTGTCAGGTGGGATTGTCGAACTTTAGTATGCTATAACTAGATCAATTCAACATTGAAATTTCCTTTAAGGGGTAGGAATATATTAACAAAATATTTTATATAACGAAATATTAATTTTTTGGGGATGTAAGAGCTTTGTGATGGTGCAAATTGTTTGCAACTCAGTTGTTTTACTCCTATAAGAACTGATTTGTTCACTACATGGGATATTCACTTGAAAAAACTCAAAACGCTACTAATTTTTTAAATGTTTTAGTGAATGTTGTTTCAAAGTTTTATATAAGAATAATTTAAACAGTTGAAATAAAAAATATTGAATAAAAATTTGATCTTTCATTTAAAAAATCTTTAATAATAAGCTTAAATCTTATATCTATAATTTAAAATATATTGTTTTGAATACCATTAAAAATATTCATTATTATTATATTTTAAATAAAATATTTATTATGAATATTTCTATTTTAGATTTTCTTTAAAATATTGATTTTTTTTTAAACAATTTTAATAATATTTTACATTAAAAAGATTAAAAAAATTATATAATCAAAATTGAATAATATTTTACCTTTTTAATATGTTCCATTTTATTTTTAACTTATGATATCAAAAGATAAAAAAATTTACACAATCAAAATTGAAAAATATTTGACCTTTTCAATATTTTTCATTTTATTTTTAATTCTTAAATTTTTATTTCACTTGTAATTTTGAATATTAAAGTATATTTTATTTTAATTTAATATTCTATTTGAAGTACGTTTTTATTTTTAAAATTTCATTTAATAATTTATCTATATTTACATTCAATTTTATAATTTTTTTATTGATTAATATTGTATTTTTAATTTACTTAATGTTAGTATTATTTTTAATATATATATTTTATTTTTTATGTATATATTTTATTAATACTTCACTTTTAATTAATTAAAAAAATAGATTTACTTTTTTTATTTAATTATTTATTATTAGTTTTTTAAAATAATTACATTTTTATGGATATTTGAATTTTGGTATATTTTACTTTGCATTTAGTTATCCTATTTTTACTTTTAATTAAGATTTAAGTTTGAAATTTAATGATAAGTAAACAATGAAGATACATTAGATTCTATAAATTTAAGTTTCAACAATCATTAGCTTTTGATCAAATTTTATTTAAGAGTTACTTTGACCATTTCATTCTAGTTCTTAAAGCTTAGCCGAAATAGTTATATATGTGCTTTATATAATGTAAATTTATTTTTAAAATAATATTATATTTATATTTTGTAATAGAAACTATTAGATATAAATATAATAAAATACATAATTATTGTATAGTATTTTTTAAAATAGTACAGGTTAAATTATATATAATATTGGACATAGTATAAATTGTTCATGGTTATATATTATATTTTTATATAATGTAAATTATCAAATTCATTTTTAAAATATTATTATAGCTATATTTACTAAGCACTTGCATCTAAAGGAGGTTCAAGGATTACGCTGATAGAAAACTATATATATGTTAATATGTTAGAGGGTACATGTTTGTGCATGCAAATTCTAGTTATGTGGGTAGATTAAACAATTAATAATAAATGTCAAATAAATTTAGACAAATCTAGATTTTTTCTTTTAGAAATTAAGTATTATCTGATTTTATTTGCATACAAATTTAAAACATAAAGCAATACAAATTAAAAAAAGAAGGTTGCCATCAAATTGACAAAAATATTGCAAATGGAAATAAAATATTCCCATTCGGTTGTCAAATCCATATTTATTTGGCTTTTATGTGATAAGTGAGATTTTGGAGACTTTTACCTGATAGTTTGGAAGATTTTACCATTAAGCGGAAACTAGTTTACCAAATTAAACAACCAAAACTTGTTTTTTGACAACTCAAAGTGGTTTGTAGCATGAGATTTGTTTCAGGCTCAAATCTCATATTGTATGTAGCCTATTAGCTAATTATTATGTATTTATATCCTTATCTCTACCTATCTCTATATAAGTTCCTATCTCCATCTACCTATCACCCATCTCTCCCTTTGTCATCATCTCCCTCTCCCTCTCTATCTTTGTTTGTATCGAAATAGTTTATCTATATCTAAGGTAATTTCTCTCTCTTTTTATCCATATCTTTCTCTACCTCTATCTCCCTATCTCTCTATATCTCTCCCTATCTCTTTCCTTATCACTCTCTATCTCTTTATATCATTGTTTATCTATATCTCTCCCTCTCCCTCTCTATATAATGAGCTCTCTCCCTCTTCCCCCTCTTCTTAAGTTTCTCCCTCTCTATCTATCTCTCTCACTCTTCTACCTATCTCTATAGCTTTCTCTCCTCCCCCTCTCTATCTTACCCTCTCTATATCTCCCCATATCTCCCTCTTTCTATCCTTATCTCTCCCTCTAAACAATAAACCTAAGTTTTCCCTAATGAACCTTCCACACATCTTTAGCATACCCATTGCACACCAAGGTATAATTGCTAGTATATGAAACTGTGATGAACAAAATGGGTCGTTTAAGCTCACAAGTTTTGATTTAGAGTCTATTGCTAGGTTCAACGTATCCATTATTATATGAAGCTATTACTAACTCAATTTCCCTATTAAGAAAAAGGTTATCGGATAATTAGTGTTTTCACACTAGGACATAATACGGGGAGGTCACAGTGTGTAAGCTGCACAAATCAGTTGGACTTAACCAACACACACTAAGCTTTGACCATCGAGGTAGCTCAACTAGAACCATTTAATCTATCCCATTCTCTAACCCATTTCCATTCCAGTAGACACTCGCTATTACAATCAGTGGTTAGCAGCTCCAATGGTGAGCAATTCCCATGCATAAGAGATACAAAAACTCAAATTCAAAAGTTGTTCTCGTGTTGCTGCAGAAGTTTGGTGGATGCTACTTTTTCTTCATAAAAGCATAAAGGATATGCATCTTTTTATCAGATGCAGTTGGAATGGCTTTCAAAATGTGGAAGAATAGACAAGGCTTATGAGGTGTTTGACTGAATGCTGCAAAGAAATGTGGTTTCAAGAATGTGGTGATTACAGGATATCCACAAAATGAATTGTTGAAAGGTCTTTAAAAATGTTTGTTTCAAGCAAGTATACAATTTGGAGGTGTGAAGCCATTCTCCGCAACCTTTACCAGCATCCTCCCAACCTATGCCAAATGAGAGCTTTGGAGCAGCATATGTCAAAGCATAAAGGATAGAGGAATTTTTTCAGATGATGTAGTTGCTAAGTTACTCTCCAGTAGACATGTATGCAAAAAGTGAAAGCATAGACAACGCACGTGAATTGTTCAACAAAATGCCTCAAGCCTGAATTGTTTCACAAAATGCCTCAAAGAAATGTGATCTCATGGAATGCCTCAAAGAAACGTGAACTCATGGAATGCAGTAATTGTAGGATATGCACAAAATGAATTTTTCAAGAATGCTTTCAAAAAATTTGAATTAACGAAGCATTGTACTCTTGTCGAGAAGGGCTTCCTATAAAGATTACTTGGTGGTATTGAATTTTTTTGAGTATTTCAATGTGGGTGGTCTCATGAATTTTGTAAGACACTTTATGTTTAAAAGTTTAAGCTTTAAAATTTTAGGAAGTTGGTAGTCTATGAATTTTATTATTTTTTTATAACAGAATATAGAACTATAATATGAAAAGATCATGAGAATCTAAAAAATCTAAATGATTGACAAGTGGTAGATAATTTCTTAAGCTAGTGGGGGGAATTTCTAGCCCTACCCCAAATGCACCCACTTAGTGTGGGGTCTCATGGAGAAGGCCTCCTAAAAAAATTTAGTGTTTGCTACTGAGATTTTTTAGCATTATTTTAAATTGGGTGGTCCCATGAATTTTGTAGCATAGTTTAAGCTCCTATATTTATGGAAGTTGGTGGTCTTATGAGTTTTATTATTTTGCATATTCAAGTCAGTAGCATAAGTAAATCTTCCCCACCCTTTTTACACCCCGTTAATTTTTTTAGCTAAAAACAAGGGGTTGCTATTGTTGAGGAAAATATTTCCATTAATCTTTTTTGTTTTATGGGACTCTGCTCCTTCAAAATAGATCCTGAAGCCTCCCAAGAATAACTATTAGAGTTGTGAAGAACCTCCAACATGTGTTGATTGCAACACTACAATAAAATTTATCTCTACAATCACTACAAGAGAAATTGTTGTAAGAGATGTGAATTATTTCCATGATTTTAAACATGAAGAATGTTTTATAGAGATTATTATTGACACTAAATGAAGTGATCTAAAAAATAGGTTTACACTATAATAATGTGCATCGTGTCATACCTAAACTAATATTGAAGGAGTGAAGTTTTATTTTCAAATTTTCAGAAACTTCTTTTTCTTTTTTCTTTTGTTTTAAGAATTTGGAATTATAGACCATGACATAATTGGCTTCATAAAATTATATGCATAGGGTACAGTGTAGATCACTTTTATATATACTATTGGATTATCTATCAAAGATTAATTTTATGATAACATGGATATTTGATTGAATGGTTTTCAACTAATAGTGGCATGGTGTGATGGTTGATTTGTTGTGTTGTTATTCTTACTATCAAGGTTCAAACCCCATTGAGGTGGAATTGTTGAGAATTTATATTGGGTATGAGATCCCCCATTTGTAACCTCACCAATTCATAGCTATGGGTCAAAAGTGTTTACCCCTCTTAATAAAAAAATTGAATGGTTTTCATAAAATCAACATATATGTGATATGAAAAGTTGAAGGAGGTGGAGAATAATTAAAAAATAAAAGGTGAGGAACACTTCAAGTAAATGGAAAGATGTTTGACTGGCAATAAATGAGAGAAGGGTGCTCACAATTACTCTTGGTTTTTTGTATAGTTATTTTGTTTGCATTTATTATGTTATCTTTTGTCTACGTTAGGTTAATCATTTAATTACAATAATATAGTGGGCCCCTTCAAACATGATGTATATTTTCATTGATCCTTTTGTGCAATTGGAAATTTTGTAGATGATCCATGCAATAACAAGATCACCTAGAGTCATTACATGGAATTTTAAGTGGATCCACTTTGTCTTTCAATGGATCATTAATGGAAAAAAACATGAGGAGGTGGTATTGTACTTAACACCCTATAAACCATTTAATCAAAGATCTAATAGCTCATGAGATTTGAGACAATTCCTAAGAAGAAATTATTGTGGGTACTTCTTGGTCATTCAATGTATAAGATCTTTGGTTCTAATTATTTAATGAGCCAAGCCTACGTGATGATAAATCCTAGTTTGGGCAGCCATGAGTTCCTCATTTTAAAATTAATTCAAATTTGGCCTTAATTCTCTAAAATAAATAGCAATCGAGGACTACACATGCCTACAAACTCTAAAGTATTTGTACGCTCAATCAAGCATTTGATTTACTATCGATGGAAGTTTGCTATCTTGATAGAGGATTTGTAGATAAATTAAACGACTACTTAGAACTTTGAGTGCCTAATGAGGTAGGGACAAGGATAACACAAAATATAAGCATTAGTGCAAGATCATGGGGGTCCAAACTAGGCCCCTAAGTGGCAATGAAAACTTAGAAAAATAGAGTTATGCAACTTGACATACAAATTCGAATAGGCTATTAACATAATTTGAAAAATATGTAAAAATAAAATTTGTAGGAAATTGACTGGTTCAAGATGTGGCCACAAAAAGGAAAAAAACAGTCTTTGGAGGAATCTGGAAGATAATGCCATCCATAGTAATATGGGAATTGTGGAAGTAAAGAAATAGGAGAATTTTCTAGGGGAAAGAGTTGAACAAGGATAGGTTATGGGACAAAATTGAAAGAGCCATAGTTGAACTGGTTAATGAGGATGCTTGGAGCAAGTCGAGCAAATAGAAAATATACACAAATTGGGATGATTTCCTGATCAAAAAATTCCTTGGCCTCAAGCCATCTCTACTGAATGGAAATAGCTCATCTCAAGCTACCAAGGAAAAGAGAGCAGGAGTAGCCTAGAAAGAACCAGAGCCAGGATGGGTAAAGGTGAACTTTGATGGTGTAGCTCATGGCAACCCAAGACTAGGTGGGGCTGGTTGCATTGCAAGGGATTCATAGGGAAGGATCTTAGTAGAAAAATCCATACCCATGGGAATTTGTTCGAACAATGAAGTTGAATTTAGAGCAACATCAATTGGCCTTCAATTGGGTCTAGATCTGGTGATAAAACAGATTCACTTGGAAGGAGACTCGATGATAACGATCAATGCCATTCGAAGAGGCACCACCCTAAATTGGAAATTAAATCATCTATTGAGGCAAGTCAAAAAATTGGTAGATGGGTTTGAGGCCTTCAAAATTAGTCACATCTACAGGGAAGGAAATGATACAACAGATGAGCTAGAAAAAAAGGCATTTGAAAACTCTAGGTAGGAAAAATCTGTCAGTCGGCGACTGGAAATTTTTTTGGCATCGGAATCAGAGTTGGTAGTGAAAGGAATCACATGGCAATAAGAGTGATATCTAGGAATTTTTCTTGATAAGACAGGGATCATTATCAAAAGTTCAAGCATAAGCAAAATAAAGCAATTTCTAAGGAATGTGAAAGATTTGGTGGAGGCTGGATTATCAAGTATTAATTTGCTTATGTACCATCACCAAGGTGGCAGCAACTAAGTACGTTTTGAAGGACTCGAACAGAGGAAAATGAATTATGATAAAACAAGGCCTTCAACATTAAAACGTAGAGGAAGAAGTATTTTCTCACATTTGCATTTACAAAAACAAAGAAGCACTAGAAAATTCCAAAAAGGCGAGCTACTGGTGAGTGAAAAATGGAAACGCCACTTGCATTGGGCATGATGAAGCAACAACATGCCTTCAAAGGGGAAATAACTAATAAACAGCTACAGGGGCTGATGAATTCTTCCCACCCACTGATTCTTTAGGCAACTAAGAAGGTAGTTGGGCCTAAATTTCTAAGGTCATATCATAGAGCTAGAGAAAATTCAAACATTCCTACAATGTTCTTGGCAGTCCTCTTGCACATGGGCATCTCGAAGGAGATGGGTAAAAAACTAACCCAAATGGTCTTCATGCACACATGGTTGGGCGACATTGACGCAGTGTTAGACAATGTGGATGAGAATAGACAAATCCCCATGCCGCATAACTACTATATGACTCGAATGCAAGGGAGGGAAGTAATGAGGTTTCTTCTAGTTTGGACCATCGACCCTGAAGGATTTAGAAAAGTATGGGATGAAAGGGACCAAAACATTCTCTTCCTTCTTAGGGTAGCCAAGATGACGACCAATCTCCCTTGTGGATGGGCAACATGATATGTGGACGATGAAGGCCTATCAAAAGAAATTGTTGTTGGTGATGACGATGTTTGGGACCTAAGTGATGGAGAAGAATGGTGTGTGAATGACCCTAGGGACCCGAAGGAAAAGGAAAAAAATCCAAACACACCAGAAATGTGGAGTAGATTGCCCAGTGATAGCAAACTACATGGCCTACCTGAAACACACAGAATCAAACAAGGATGATGAATGATAAATATTGGTTGGGTATGGTATTAATTTTTCTATAGCTTTATCTTTCGATCAATAATTTAATAGTAATAGAGTAGATGGAGTCAGTCCTGGGTCAAGATACTACCTATACTAGAAAACAAGCCATTTTGTAATGAAAATTGTAAATGCATGAAAATATGGATGGGATAGGAGTTCAAGGAAGGTCACTTTGACAGAAAAGACCTTTAGGGCTGTTTTTTGGATATCAAAAACTCATGTAATTCTCTTTTGCAAGTAATACAGGGTGTTGCCCCTAGCAATGTTTTACCTAACCAAAAAAAAATGTTGCAAATTGAATGTAGTTTCTAAGCTACTAGTCCTTTTTTGGAAAAAAATAAATATGTTTGGTGAAAATTTGAAATTTCAATGTAGTAGTGCTAAATTTTCAAGAAAAACTAAAAAGGTGTTTGTCCGGCCACCCTAATGGGGAGATTTTTTTTTTTTTTTGAATCGTTCAATAAAAAATAAACACATACCTACTATGATGCTTCTACACTAGATGGGATCATGATGGATGAAGTAGCTAAGATGGTTTCCTATATAAAAAATGACAAGAATGTAACACAATTTAAATGCACATGCACATATAATCATAATGTCGAGAATATAAAAAAACATATACCTACTATGTAGCTTCTTCCAATGGGTTAGGCTCAGTCAGCATGGCTATAAAAGAATCAAGTTGTTGCATAAAAAGACAAGATTACATTAGACTATCAATCTATGTAGTACAAGTAATTAAACATAATAGATTTCAAAAATTAACATCTAAATAAAAATTTAAATGATATTGTATACTAAGTCCCTAGGACAAATGAAATGGCTAATTGGGTAGCCTCCTACATTTGGGAAATATGGTCCTTTTCAAAAATTGTTAAAGATCCCAAGACATAAATATATATTAGTAAAAATATCTCTTATAAAATATGAAAAAAACTAGATAAAACATACTGTGAAATTACTTTAAGTCTTATTGGTGTTCCCACATCATCCCTGACAGTCGATGTCTCTCCTGGAAATGGTCCACTCCATGCTCTATCAACTCCTACATCTGACATATCTTGGACCTCATAGTCATATGTGTCCATGGGAGCCTCAGTGGACTTTCGGAGAGGACCAAAACATAAATTGTTGCACGTCATGCAATAATGGTGCATACAAATATGTGTCGAAGAGGACAGTGTACCAGTCGGGCTTGATGTAGCAGGTGCATCACCATCGTGCTAGGATGTATCAGGTGCATCACCATCATGATGGGATGCACTGTCATACGGCTACACAACATGATGGCTTTGCATGACCAAATGATCACTCAATGAATGTAAGGAAAAAATCCTCTAATTCCCAGCATCTAAAGCAATCTCAGGGTAAGGTATTGGAGTCAGGGTAGAAATAGGTGAAGTAGGAAGAACTGGGGTGACTTAGTGTGCTCTAGGTCTATCTTGTGGCATCCCTTTACCAACACCCTAGAAATCTCACATGTCAAAGTAATTGACATGCCTCCCTAGGACAAACTCGACATATAATTTTTGGAGAAAATGCTAAGGGATGTCAAGATTTTTGTTGGGTGGTTTATCAAAAACCATCCACCAATGTCTCCAGAAATTATCTAATATGCCTCTATGTGTGCACCATTTAATTGAAATTGTTGGCTTCTGCACATCTACGAGCTGCCCAATTTTGTGATTGATGAATAACAAGGCTAATTGTGCTTTGTCAATATCAAGTTCCCTCACCTCATCATATGATAACGCATTGGCATAAAATTTCCTTTGTTCCTCTCACCACTTTGTAAACCTATTGTGCTGAGTTGCCAAAGTTTAAACATTTGAAATGATTGTTTCTAAAGTTTTTTTCATATCTGATAGGTCAGAGAGTGTATTGTAAATTTGACATAAATTTCTCGATTGATCTAAATTTCTATGAGTAGATTCATATATTGTTGGAATGTTTTGGTTTGGAAACAACGGTCACAATGAAGGAGGATTTGGAGGGTTTTCATGTTGAGCGGGGTTAGTGTTTTCATGTTGAGTGAGGTTCAAATCAGCCATTTTAAGCCTATTAATTAATAAAAAAAAAATCAAATTAACAAACATTTTAATGCAACAAAAAACCTATTAAAAATCCTATTTTTGACTAAAATTCATAAAAAACAAATGCAAAACTAATATAAATTGGAGAGAAAACATTAAAATCCATAAATACCTTTGAAAGTGATTGATTTGAGCAAAAAAATTGGCTCCCAAATGAATATATGAGTCGTTTAATACAAAACCCGTGCGTAGCTATTTAGGAGACTGTAGGAAAAATGAGCATTCATGTTTCTTTTCTTGATTTTATAGAACAAGAAATGGATATCTATTTCCTTTATGTAGTTTTCTTAATAATTGGTCGGGTCCGAGCCCTGACCATTATACATATACAGTTTTTTTTGGTAATCATATATATTATAATATAAAATTATATTATATAATATATTATATTATACTATGTATAGTATATATTATACTATGTATAATTTATATTTTATTATAATATAATATATATTATATATAATATAAAATAATATTATATTATTATATATATTATATTATATTATATTATTATATATATTATATAATAGAGATCTTAAAAAAATCTTTGTTTGTGAAAGGATAACTGTGAATTTGCAATGTGAATGTGCAAAAGATTAAGGAAAGACGAAAAAATACTTCAAAAAAGAAAACTTTCAATGAATATATTAATTAGAAGACAAAAAGCTGTTAAACATGATTAAAGGAAGAAAGGAGAGAACCCTCAACTAGCCACATGAATCTACCAAGCCAAATTTCATAAAGTGGCCAAATAACATACTGCTCGAGCAAAAAAAAAATAATAAAAATAATTCAAATCAAAGCAAACTAAAATAATATCAAGGGAAAACTTAAATCGAGAAGGAACCATGAAAAAGTGAATACAAAGTGATTAAAGACGGAATTTCGAGAAACCTAAAAAATAGAAGGATGTCAAATTGTAGAAAAGGTAAATTGCAAGAAAATCTTAAAAGGCATCGAAGACATCCTAGAGATAGATGTCTAGGAAGAAATGAAAGAATAAATTGACCATTTGAAGGAGCTAGCAATTGTATGCAAAATTATAGGAAGAAGACAAACCAAATCAGGCATCGAGGAATGGGCAAGGGAAAACTGGAACCCATACCATGCCATAAAATTATTGTTGAATGGTTTCTTTATGGATTCCTTCCTATCCAAAAAGGACAAAGAAGAGGTATTAAAAACTATTAGTTGGAAAATTAATAAATGCTCCATATACATGCAAAACTAGGTTCCAAGTTTCAATCCTAAAAAACATGAACTTTACTCAAAACCTAAATGGATCAAGCTATATAGATTTCTAGTTGAATTCTGGACCAAAGAGTGCCTAGGGAAAATTGGGAGATCCCTAGGGACAATTATAAACATAGATACTGGCCTATTGGAAAAAATTCCTATCTATATGCAAAAAATTAGGTGACTACCACCAAGGACTTCCCAAAAACTAAAATGCTCAAATCTTTAGCAGGGACATGAAAGCACGAAATAGAGGTGGAAGAAAAGAAATACTATTACATGAAATTTGGCTAGAGAAACCACTTGACATATACATGTAAAATGCCCATAAAAATAAAAAAGATATGGAAAAAGATAGAAAACACCAATAGACAAATACCGGCCAAGGATACACATGAAAATTGCCCTATTCAAATGACATCAAAGATAGAAATTTTTATAGAATCAAAAAATACCCCCGCATTAATTGAAGAAGAAAAAATCATATGGGCCAAATCAAGGAGAAAAATCTTCTACAAACCCAGGAGAAGGGAATGGATATCCCACAATCTTCTAAAGAAAATCAAGTAGAGAAGAAAGAAACACAATCTCCCAAAGAAAATTAGTTGGAGAAGAAAGACCCATTATCTGAAAGTGAAGGTGAAGAATATTTTGATGAATTAGATATAATTGACTCAAGAAGCATATCCCAGATTGTGGCCAAAATACTAGAACCAGTTCAAAGAATAATAAAAAGAAGAGAGGCAAGAAAACTGATGGACAAAAAAGGGAAGAAATGGCCCTAGAAAAAGGCATCAAGAGTGTCAATTTCTTTTGGAAAGATAACAAGTGAGAGGAGCACTCCCTCCAAAACACATCATGAATATTTTATCTTGGAATGTTATGGGCCTAAATGCCCCTAACAAGAGATGCTTAACAAAGCGTCAAATAGAGAAGACAGGATTAGACATCATACTCCTACAAGAAACTAAAATTGAAAATGAGAATACCCCCATACACCACATTAGGGGATGGGAAGAAGCATACTCTATATCATTTGGCACAGCTGGGGGCTCAGGTATCCTACGACACTCATGCAAGATCAAAATGAAGATAGTGGAAAAAATCCCAAATTGGATGATAAGTGAAGTATCAAGCCTAACTTATAACCTCTAATTCATTCTCTTCAATATATATGGTCTGACCAGAATTTAGGACAAAAAGAGTATGGGATACCCTTACATAGTACATTAACATATTTAAGAATGAGAAAGTAATAATGGGAGGGGACTTCAATGCAATTCTCAGAAAAGTAGAAAATTTTGGTGGGTCAAACAAAGTCACCACATCATTGAATGAATTTGGAAACTTCCTCACAAACAATGAATTAATAGAGGAAGACATAAAACATGGTACCTTTACATGGTCAAATAAGAGGGAAGGGGGTAGTTGTATAAAAGAAAAGTTGGACATATTTCTATCATCTCAAAATTGGCTGGAGACCAACTTCAACCTTGAGGCCCTCATTAACCCCCTTTTTGGCTCTGATCATCTACCCATCAAACTTGACATCAAAAATGAGAAACCACAGAAGAGAATCTCATTCAAATTCAAAAAAAATGGTTCAGAAACATAGAGCTTACAAACCTCTTGGAACAATGGTGGCAAGAAGCACCACATTGTACAAGTACTAAAAGCTTTATCCTCATAAATAAACTCAAATTATTTAAAAGGAAACTCCTAGAATGGAATAAAACAATAGTCAAAAATATATTTGCTGAGAAGGTCATAAGAGAACAACACCTTGAAGAGCTTAATGAAAAGGTTATGAATCAAGGTATGTTTCAAGATGAATACAAAAAAGAAAAAGAACTAAAAGTAGAATATGAGGAAATACTAGCAAGAGAAGAGGAATATTGGTGATCCAAATCCAAAGAAGTCTAGTTATGTGAGGGAGATGCTAATACCAATTTTTTCATAAGACATCCAAAATAAAGAAAGTATATAAGAGATTAACTGCAATTCAAAACCCGGAAGGAAAAACACTAGAAGGATTTGAGGAAATTTAGGAGGAGGTTGTCATACATTTCAAAGATCTGCTAGCCCTAGATGATGTAGTGGATAATTTCAACTATGGAAACATCCTTGAAAACATCCCAAAGATCATTTCAGAGATGGATAATGCAATGCTAATAGCTCCCTTTACAATTTAGATGAAGTCAAAAAGGCTATATTCCAAATACACTCAAACAAAGCTCCAGGGCCAGACGAGTTCCCAGCTCTCTTTTACCAAAAATGTTGGCATTTTCTAGAAACTGAAGTTTGGGAAGTTGTTGAAGAATTCGAAATTTTTTTTTGTCAAAGATGTTAACAACACACTCTTGGTGTTAATACCTAAAAAGGAAGAATGTTCCAATATGGTGGATTACCAACCTGTTTCCCTATGTAACACAATATACAAAATCATTTCAAAAGCATTAGCCAACAAACTAAATTTTTTACTAGACAAAACAATCTCTAAAAATCAGAGTGGCTTTATGCTTGGAAGGGACATTGTTGATAGTATTATCATTGCAAACGAAGCCAAGTTACACTCCATCAACAAAGGGAAAATTCAAAGCATGATGATTGAGCTCGATGTAAGTAAAGCTTATGATAGATTAAGATGGATATTTTTTAAAAAATAATGGAATAGTCTGGCTTTTGCAAGGACTGGTTACACATGGTCTACCAATGCCTATCAACTACAAGATACTATGTATTGGTCAATGGCATCCACTGTGGATTTTTTGAGAGCACAAATGGCATAAGACAGGGGGATTCCATATCACCCTTTCTCTTTGTGATAATGGTAGAAGAACTTGGTAAAAACATATAAAAATTACAAAGAGAAGGGGAGTGGACATGTGTGCAAATAGTGCCAAGCATTGATGCCACTACCCACTAGCAATTTGTAGACAATACTCTACTCTACAATGAAGCCACAATAAAAGAAGCAACAAATATTAGAAAATGCATGGAGGAATACATAGAAGCATCCAAGAAACATATAAACAAAGACAAATCAAAAATATATTTCTTCCACACAAAGAAGAAAACACAAAAAAAAAGACTTTAAGCATCTTGGATTACCCAATTGATGCCACCCCATATAGATACCTTGGGGTGCCTATATTTAAAGGAATTATTAGAAATAAATTATGGGAGCAAATAAAAGAAAAATGTAGAGAAAAATCCCTAAGCTAGAGAGGAAAATGTCTCACTCTTGCAAGAAGGATCACAATGATCAAAGTAGTGTTGGTAGCAATCCGAATATATGCCATGTCCACCATGTAATTAATAAAAAAAGTATCAACTAGTTTAGATAGCATCTTAAAGCACTTCTTATGGGAGGGCTCCAATGAAGCCCACAAAGTACCCATAATACATTGGAATGAAGTTGTTGTCACCTAGAATTGCACCCTGTGCAAAGTTTGCAAGAAACTGAGAATTCTAGATCAACATGGGATCATCTCAAGGCTGTGGGTCACCTATAACTAAAATGAACCTCCGAAGAAGGCCGGCTTCCTTTGGGTATCACCTAAACTATTGTTTCTTTGAGAGGAAAGAGGGAAAAGATGCATGAATTAAAGAACTACACTAGGGTGATACACCGAAATGACAGGAACAATGAAACACTCACTTACACTTGAACACCGATGAGAGCCATGGGACTACACAACAAGATCCTATAGATCACGCATACAAACAGGCTTGACATGCACATGCCTTCAAGAAGGAAAGAAATTTTTTCACAAACTAGAAGATCAATCAGGCAGAATATCATGTGATAGAGGTTCGAGAAGGCCAAATGGAAAATTTGCACAAGGGAAGAAATCATGCATCTGATGACATCTCACGGGGATTCTAGTTGGGAGGCCTACTCTGTGGAGATGTGCCTCAATATTCTATGCTCATTCTCCATTAGAGCCAGGTTGGCATGACATCTTTACGGTTTGGCTGACTGGCTGCTTAATACACTTCATTTGGGATAGGTCATTGTGACCTAGTCTTGGTCTTGCCGAACACGTCACTGTGCAGCCTATAGCTATAACGGAGAGGGTCGGTATGACCTCTTACCCTGCAGATTTCTTTGGCCGATAGGCCATTCAATCGTCATTCGGTGAGACTCTCGGTGACCACGGGCTTCAAGGAGACCTATAGCGCTCGGTGAGAAGTCCCAGCAAAGGTTCAATGTTTCACCGATAGCAGATGGTGGCAAGTCTTCGGGGAAACTCTCATCGAAGGAAACACTATTGGTGGGAGGTCTCATCGACAACTAAAGGTCACACCAAAATTCCTGACGCCTTTGGTGTAACATGAGGAGCTCAGGGAGATGTCTTACCAACCAGTGGAAGTCTCAGCGAAAGCACGATGTCTCCCTGACCAAAAGAAGGTGGCTCATCACCAAGAGTTAAGGAACCCAGAGGGAATTCTAGCCAATAGGCCAATGTCACGCCGACAGCAGGGGGTCTCGCTAGGTGTCTTGCCAAATGAAGAGTTCACTGAATGGAAGGGATTTCTGTGTGATGTCTCAGCAATAACAAGGAATCTTGCTGAAGTAAAAAGAAATATGTGTTCACCAAAGCTAAAGTTCCTTCGACACAACCCCTTCTCGAAATAAGAATGTCTGGCTGAGAGAAGAAAAAGAGCCCAAATGGATGACTTCTACAGACATCGGCGAGGGTCTCCCCAACATGAATTTCATTGATATAGCGACTAACTGTTGGAGTGATGTCTTACCGATATCACGTGGTCTCAGCGACAGAGAGGGATCTCCATGTGACTCGTCAACCCACTGATCTCAAGTGGCAATCAACGGTGTCTCGCTGATGGCTCTAGTAGCATCGGTATGATCTTTAGGTCTCACTGTGAGCTCTCAGCGATGGCTCCATGTCTTGCTACTACTTGCGAGAAGATTTAACCGCATAGGGGAGACACGATTAGTGTCTCACCAATATGCAGTTCTACAGGGGAAGTTTTGATTGCCCGAAGAAGCTACATGGATTTCACTCATCCAATCAAACAAATCTGAAGGTAAACCATGGAAGTCTAAAGAGCATCAACATGATGAAGGGCGATGTGTATTTGTTGCAGGCTCAGAGCATTCAAGGTGCAGATGAAGTAGCTCAACTGGACACGAGGATCAGAAATGAATGCGGTGGTTGCTACTAAAGATCTGAAGGCTTCTATGAGGGTAACTCTTCACCGACAGACATCGACATGGACACGCAGAGTTCTACATTTATTTCAATCAAAAGATCTATAGGAGATCTTTTCTAGGATGGATATTTTTGTAAGCACTAAGGGGCCAAGACCTTTTCTATATATAAGGCATTTTTTCCTTTTTGTAAAGGAGTTCAGATGTATGCTCTTCTGAAGTCTGTGACCCTTTTGCAGTCCTCTCTCAGACTAGCAGGCTTCTGTAATTCAACTTGGAACATAATATACAAAATCTTCCTTGGCTACCATTGATGGTCCATCTTTTTGCCTTCTAATTCTTGTGAAGTATTGTGCATTCTTTAGTGATTCATTGAGCTACTTAGTGAAATTTTCTCTTTCCTTATAGCTTTTGTTTCATGTCATGCCTTTCTTTGCAAAAGTAGTATCATGTAGGTTGCAAACTGTGTTTACTTAATCTTGCGCATGATCTTCTAGTTTGTGAAAATTTGTCTTTCCTTCTTGAAGGCATGTGCATGTCAAACCAATTTGTATGTGTGATCTACAGGATCTTGTTGTGCAGTCCCATGGCTGTCATCGATGTTCAAGTGTAAGTGAGTGTTTCATTGTTCCTGTCATTTCGGTGTATCACCCTAGTGTAGTTCTTTAATTCATGCATCTTTTCCCTCTTTCCTCTCAAATAAACAACACCTTAGGTGATACCCAAACGAAGCCAGCCTTCTCCAGAGGTTCATTTCAGTTATAGATAACCCACAGCCTTGAGATTATCCCATGTTGCTCTAGAATGCTCAGTTTCTTCTAAACTTTGCACAAGGTGCCATTCTAGGTGACAACAATTTCTGGCACGCCTGGTGGGACTGTGAACTGCTCCTCAGTTCATGTTTCTACATTTTATTGCTATTTTGTGCTATGTGCAACAGTAGTTTTAGCCTTGGGAGGCATTTTCTTTACATACCTGGCGACTCCAAGCTCAAGTCTTCTGGTTTCAACAAGTTCAATGTTGGTATGTTTTAATTACAAGCTTAATGTTCTGCTAACCAGCATTTATATGAGTAGAGATGACAGATTTTTGTAGTCAGCATGCATATCCGTCTCAGTTTCATGAAAATTTTCTCAACCAATCACCCTATCAACCATATTAGGCCAACCATACTGTTGATTTAATCCCAAACAACCATGCAACAGTAGCCTACCAACATGCTTACCACCCTCCCACCCCTGCTCAATCCCCTTCATAGTATTTCAATTCCACTTTGAGTCAGCCTTGTATGCTCCTGAGTCAGTCCCAAAATTTTGACAATGCGGATACTGAGTTGGGTAGCGTCAAGGAGATGTTGTAGTTTCAAAGGCGGATATTAGACATAGAAAGGGAAAATGAGTATAATACGCAATAGGAGGAGCTTGCCTATCAAGCTTATATTCATCAGCAGGAGGTTGAGGAACAAAGAGGATCCCAATTATTAAAAGAATTTGAACAAAATCAGTCCAACTCTCCTAAAGAACAACTTTCTCAAATTCCCCAATGAGCTGATACCTTTCCAAATCCTTTCTTTGAAGGAGTTCACTACATGAGATTCAATGTTCCAAGCTTTGAACAGAATGAAACTTTTGTCGAAAAGAAGATGGAGGAGAAGCAACTTATTGATCAAAATAGGTTAATCCTCTGGGAAAAGCTTAAGAATGTGGATCCTTTGCATCTAGCTATATGGTGTTCTCAATTGCAACAGCAAGTGATTGAGTAGTAGGAAGACAAAGTGAAGGTAACTATTGAGAAAGGTCAATTTACAGCTTGGAATAAGGGACTATCATTTTTCTCTCAGCTTGATGAAGAGGAGGTTATTGTCGAGTTTTGCTCAATACTGGAAAGTAAGGAGTCTAAGCTTTTGTAAGAGCGTGAGGAGAATTAGGTTGAGCAACTTGCTGTCATGGATATAGTTGAGGATCAAAAGCCAGAGTTGATCTTCTCATTTCATGATTTGCCTTGCTCCATTGACAAGGACGAAGAATTGGACCAACAGGAGGTTGTTGAAGATAATTTCTTGCAGCCTGTGAATTTACTGGATGAGCTTCCCCACTTTGTCGAAGAGGAGGTACATTTTGTCATGGATAAAGAGCATAGGAGGCCACAGTTTGGAGATGTGTTTTCAGTTACCCAATAGGGATATAAGCTTCTTAGTCCAGAGAATCTAGCCAAAAAAAATGTCAATGGTTTCTTTTTAGAGACTATTATATATGATGCAAAGAAGCAGGACTCCCTTTCCTTTGAAGAGCTGAAAGAACGAACAATTGATCAAGTCCTCTCTCAGACTATAGCAGCCAACGAACAACCTGCATCTTACCTCCAATCAGCATCTTTTCAAGAAAAAGATGAAGTCTTTAAAGATCAGTAGGAGGCTAGCAAGGAGCATTCAAGCTTTACCCTTACCAGGGGTTGTCCAATCAGGTACTTAGCTCTGATGGAGTCCAATATTGCACAAAGAATGAATCATACACCCAAGCATGAGGGTACTGTTCAGGAGGAGCACACTCAAGTTACATTTCCACCTCAAAATGGGAATGTTTACATCCTGCATGGAAAGGTTAGTAAGCCTGAATATGTTCTGCAAGATATCTCGCAGCCATAAGTTGAATTGTCATGCATGCTTCATTTCTCTTTAGTTGTTCTCCAGCATGGCAAATATTGTAAATTTGTTAGGAAGGGCAGTTATTTTACCCAACCTGTCAATGGGTTTGTTTGATCAATTTCATACTAGTTAGTGTAGGGTAGGTTTAGTTGCTATTTCTTTCCCTAAGTGTTGTTTCAACACATGTAAATAGTTTATTTTAGTTTTTCTTGTTTTTAATAAGTCTCCAAGTGATCTAGTGAGTCTTAGGATGAGTTAAAGCCATGTTCAAAGCTGCTCTTGATCTTTTCTGAGTTGTCCCAATGACTCCATGCCCAATGGATAGGCCTAGGCTATTCGTCTTCATGTTTAGCAGGCAAACATCTAAGAAAGGTCGCCAAAAATCTGACCCAATTTTCACCCATAGGATCAATCAGGCTGAATATCATGTGACAGAGGTTCGAGAAGGCCAAATGGAAAATTTGCACAAGGGAAGAAATCATGCAACTGATGACATCTCATGGGGATTCCAGTTGGGAGGCCTACCCTATGGAGATGTGCCTCAATATTCTATGCTCATTCTCCATTAGAGCTAGGTCGACATGACATCTTTACTGTCTGGTCGACTGGCTGCTTAATACACTTCATTTGGGACAGGTCGCTGTGACCTAGTCTTGGTCTTTCTAAATGCGTCACTGTGCAACCTATCGCTATAATGGAGAGGGTCGGTATGACCTCTTACCGCATAGATTTATTTGGTCAATAGGCCATTCAACTACGCCCTTAATATTATTGTACATCGGGTTATGAATAGTCGGCTTGTGGCTATCTTAACTCTCTATTAAGTCATATTATCATTAGTATATTGTTATTTAGTTGTTTAGGTCGG
The DNA here is from genome assembly GCA_007258455.2 of Sequoia sempervirens. Classification (NCBI taxonomy): domain Eukaryota; kingdom Viridiplantae; phylum Streptophyta; class Pinopsida; order Cupressales; family Cupressaceae; genus Sequoia; species Sequoia sempervirens. The sequence continues at coordinate 226,230,275 of VDFB02000003.1, read as the reverse complement.
CCTAAGTCTTATATAGGTGTGTCTAAGTCGGCCTTGGTGATATCCTTGGCATAGATAGGTATATATAGGAGGTTGTGAGTCTTATTTCATCATCAAGTTGTGAAGTGTGTTCTCATTAGAGATATTTGGAGGTTTGCCCCCTCGAAGTGGCTTGTTATTCTCAGTTATTATCAAGTATTTACAGCATATTCCTTATCATATTCTTCTATTGTGCAAGTTATTTCATAACAAGTGGTATCAGAGCATGATCTTGGCACCATAGAGGCAAGGTTTTTCTCAATTTTGGAGGCGATTTTGGGAAGAGCATATCTTTCAGATTTTGGCGAATTTTTTCAGATTTTTAAAGGGTTTTTGAAGAACATATTGAGAAAGCTACAGTCCAGATTTCAGAAGAATTGGAGCAGAATTAAGCGAATTATTGCAGAATTAGGGTTTCAACACTATTATTTTGGAATCTAGATATCTCGCACATCTTGTTGAATTAGAGCCTGATTTTTATTGGGTTTTTGAAGACATACTCAAGGAGATTACAGTAAAAATTTGAGAGAATTTAAGTTTCATTTGTGTGATTTATTTCAACATTAGTGGTTTCCATCATGACGGGGCCTGCAACAAGGGGTAAAAAGAATGCTGTCACTCCGGGGAAGACTCCGGATAAGGATGGTGAAACAATCGAGGATATTACTCATAATGAAGAAATAAATAAGGTCAAGGAAGAAATTTCCTCAATTAACAATAAGTTCAAGGAAGAAATTTCCTCAATTAAGATGGATATGTGCGACCTAAGAGGAGATATGTCGGACATGCGAAACATGTTAAGCACCTACATAGCTGAATCAAGAAAGGAGTTCTCAAGTGGCCAAGGTGAGAATTCTAGGTCCACCACTACTAACACAAGCTTTAGTACTCCTATGGGATCTAGGAATTTATTTCCAAAGGTGGATATGCGCAAGTTTGATGGTAAGGATCCTCTAACATGGATAAACCAAATGGAGAATTTTTGAAGTACACCATTTAAAATGGACAAAAGGTCCGCGATATTTCCTTATATTTAGAATCGAGATCGAATTCATTTTAGTATCGTTGGCTTTGCACTCCTTCCGAGTAAAGGGGCTCACG